>JAMJEY010000023.1:0-1200000 GCA_024713865.1 Morchella sp. 2016-72
ACCTAACTAACCCTAACTAACCCTAACTAACCCTAACTAACCCTAACTAAACCCTAACTAAACCCTAACTAACCCTAACTAACCCTAACTAACCCTAACTAACCCTAACTAGTGTGTTACAGGAGCTACATGCAGTGTCTCAGAAACGAGATACAGTGATGTCCCAGAAGCGACATGCAGCAATGTCCCAGCAGTGACATGCTAGAAGGGAGTCCTAGAAGTGAGGTGCAATTGAATTGTATGGTTGCAGAATCGATTGCGGAGTGATTGCAGGGTGGTTGCAAGTAGTTGCGGAGTGAAATGTGTACCAAAACTAACAACGGAGTGTTCCAGCAGTGATATGCAGCGGTGTCCCAGCAGCGACATGCAGCTACACTACTGCCCATACATATGACTTCAGGATTATGGCATGCCTATATACGTCTGGATTAACCATGGATTTGATATTCTGGTCTGGATTCACTGTATTCGCAGCCTGGTTTACCAATTCGCTCCTGTCCGAATGATGCTCAGTTGTAGCGATTTGAAGGCGAAGAGCTAGCCATACCTGTTTTATTCACTGCTACTTGAATGCATGTATATTCCAGCAGATGCGTGTATATTCCAGCACCGGCATACAGTGGTATCCCAGCAGCGACATGCAGTACTCTCTTGGAAACCACATAGAGCAAGCAGCGTCCCAGAAGCGAGAGAGTCTTGTCCCAGCAGCGACGTGCAGTGGTGTCCCGAAAGCGATATGCAGTAGTATCCCAGCAACGATATGAAGCAGTATCTCAACAACGACAAGCAGCAATATGTAGCGGTGTCCCAGCAGCGACATGCAGCGTCTCTTTGAAGTGACATGTAGGTATAGCGAATATGTAGCGATATGCATTAGTGTGTCACAGGAGCGACATGCAGTGTCTCAGAAGCGAGATACAGTGATGTCCTAGCAGTGACGTGCAGTGGTCTCCCGGAGGGACATGCTGGGGGGAGTCCTAGAAGTGACGTGCATTTGGAAGCGGCTCAGCTAGACCCGATCGGATCTGCATGCGTTGCGATCGGTACCTGCATGGATGATCGGGAGATCGGCTCGGTTGCGGGTGGTGGCGATCGGGTGGCGGGGTTGCGCCCGGTTGCGCGGGTGGCGGATTAGTATGGGAACGCGACCGAAGGGCTCGGTCGGCCTGTCCATACCGGTAACAGATAGGACTGCCTGTGTGCCAACCATTCACTTGATCGGTTTATTGGTTGCACCAAGGCCCAATCTACTGGGTGTGAATACTTGGGGATTGTTGCCTGGACCGCTGTTGCATGATATGAAAATCGATTAATAGCAGTCTGATTTAGAAACAGCTAACTATTTATATCCAATTGTATTTCGGGTGATTCCCCTCTAGTAATTGAGGGGCATTGTTGGCTTCGAGGATAAAAAGGCATATATTCTCACCACACTGAGAGGGCACGTAAACGGAGGAAAAGATCGAGGTAGCTAAGGACCGACTCTTTTGAAAGACTCAAAATGACCAACGCCCACCTTCTCGGCCTACCTTTGCACCCCGACTCGGCTAAGCTCGGCCGCCTCACCACCAACCGTCACCGCCCGCACGATGACTTCATATACCCATTCCCTAGTCGCCCCAACGACACCGAAATACAAAAGAGGAATCAAAATGACCTCCACGATATCTGCGAGTCCACCAATCAATCCCGCTGGAATATAAACTTTGGATTCTTTGCTAGACTGGGCTCATCCAAGTCCGGCACCGGCACTGCAAAGCTATCGGCTCAGCGGACCACAACCCAGGAGCTCGCGAACTCGAAACAATGGTTCGAGGACGCGTGCCTTCAACCAAAGACGCGGAGATGGCTAGAGAAGGCCGCAAAAGATAAATCTCACGTATATTTGATTGTCGGCTCTCACAGCGCTTGGGATGCCAAGATAATCTCGGCGTATGCGGGCGTTGGCGGCTCAGGTGGAGAGGCCACACCGCACGCGATGGCGTCGTGGGTGTCGTTGGCGCTACCGCCCCACCCGGTAGGGTCACTGGTGACACTGCCGCACCTGATGGGATCACAGTTGACTGTGGGCACGGGTAACGGATGGGGAGGGGGTGGCGACATGGGGTTTACGGCGGAGGGGGAGCAGGTATTTGCCGTGTTATATCGAGAGGTCCAGACCGGAAGATTTTCCAAGAACGTTGACAAAATGGTACTCAAAGCAGCGGGTAACTGGGTATCTGTATGGGATTGGGGGTCGACGGTCACGGGCGGAGGGTATGCTATTTCCGCCGGCCTCAGCGTTCCTGTAGGTAGTAACCCGCAACTACTACCGGTACTCCTACCGGAACCCCTACCGGAGGGGGTAGACCCGCAGGGACAAGTAACCGCGGTGAGGCTGGGGGAGAAGGAGGGGGAATTGGATACGGGGGAGGATCGATTAGTCTAGGGTTGATGATAACAAGAGAGTATGGGAAGGGAGGGGTGGAAAATATCTATACGTCGAGGGGGGGGATATCGAGGGAAAGCGGGGGTGGTAGGTTGATGGTCGGTAAAGTGGCTATCGGGGTGGAGACTGAAGATGGAGGGACTAGGGGTATGACGGGGTGAGGTAGAGCAAGTTGTGATGAGGAATACACCGGTACACTTGAATTAAGAAATGAAATGTTTGTCCCCCTAACCCACAATTCTATGAATAGTTGCGGTCTGGCCTGACGCGAGTGAAACACCACGCCTCATAATAATACTCGTGCCTACTCGCTATATTTTATGATTATGGACTGTCTCCGGAAAACCTGATACCAGATTACACATAACTCAGGATGAAGATGCTGCTGTCCGAGCCCTGGATCGCTGCTCCTTGTACGGTTTCGATGGTCGAGACTACCACTGACCCCAGTCGTAGACATCTATCGATCCAGTCCCTTCGCCGGGCAAGGCAACTATAAATATAACACTATACTTCCCGCAGAGACAATGCCCCAAATTATAAAGACCATGAGGTTGAAGTTGTGCTACGGTATCCCACTTACTCCCGGAACGGAATATTATAGCTGCCCACCCCAAGAGTTGTGGAGCGGTCCTGGGTTGGTTAGTAGATTAGTAATCAAGCAAAACAACAACTGCCCCTTTAAGCCAACAGGGGAAGAAGATCGGCAAATAAGAAGACCAGCACCTACTAGCTGGAGGTATTGTAGTATGAAGTAGGTATGATATTCTCCATGCCACTCACAGAGGCCACTATCATGGTATCAAAAGTACAACCATGCGAGCACATTAACTGCGTTTACCTAGTGGTACCAACATAGTATGGCTAGGTAGCAGAGGATCACCCCCCCTCCCCCTTTTGCCGACCCTTCTTTTCTGTGAACGATGGCGGCTTAAAATGTCTAACTAGCTAGTAATGTGTGGTCAACCCTGGGGTATGGTCAAAGTTGTGTTTGTAATGATGATGCAATGGGCACTCAACACCAAATTTTGATGCGAGCGTGAACAGGACCATTTTTCTTTACCTCTATTCTATCCCTAAAGAAATAATGGAGCCGGATTGGATGGATTATGCAGAAGCCACTTTTGATGTGTCTTCTATCAGTTCCCTATCTTCAGTTTCAGATGATGAAAGCAACTCCGAGTCATCAGTAAAAAATAGCCAAGACGAATCCTGTCTCCCAAGACGCAGATCTCGTCTGGGTGCGTCTTGCGCCTCAAAAAGTGACAGGTCGCATTTTGCTCTAAGCTCGTCTAATCTCGTCTAATCTTGGTAGAAAGTGATGTGCCGTTTGACACTAAGCCCGATCGGGGCTAGCTCGTGCCAATCACGTCATTCTTGGCGCAGTTTCCACTTCACCGAGTATCTCCCTACCCCATATTCCGACACCTATGCTAATGTCTGTAGACTCCTCATTAGATCGTATTTACCAAGTGTCAAAACCCACAATTTACACTTTGCCATATTAAAAGGTGGGTTGCCGAAACTGTCAATTCTGACTAGGCCCACAGGTGGGGGATGTAGGATACGCCTGGATATGTTTACTATACTGTGTGTAGTTCATATCCATCCAGCGTATTTTACAGTAAGCGTGAAGAATTATTTATCAATGGGGTTTTTCCTATCATCCTTCCTGATGTAGTTAATTAGGTAACTGAGGGGAAGTGTCAATTTTGCCTCTCGCAACCGTCATTCTTAAAGTGTCAATTGTCGAATTTGACACTTGGTAAATACGCTCTATTCACGCTCAAACCGACGCCATGGACGCACCCATAATGACACCTAGGACACTCTCTAAACGACGCCATGGGCACACCTATAGTGACCCCTAGGACACGCCCGAAACGATGACTTCTGCAGGTAGGGAGGTGGGCGAGCGGGCAGTCGCGCAGGCAAATACTTGTGCATAGAATTATAGAATTAATTAAATGATGTACCGTCAATCACCTGAACTGTCTAATCGTGAGTGTGACGTCAATTCCCAGCGAAAATTAGCGTCAAGGTTCTGGCATGACCGCTAGCCTGGCAAAAGGCACAAGACGAGGTTTCGGACACTAAAGACGAATTCTCGTCGGACGACCCGGGATGACCCTTCGGAGACCTCGATCGTCTTGCTGCGCCGGGGACGCAGGTAAGCAATTGATTTTTGTGCGTCTTTGACGTCTTTTGAATGGTGGCGCCCAGGCGCCACAAGACGCAGCCCTATTTCCTGCTGATGCATAGTAGCAAGCAGTGGACCATCATGCTCAAGCAATCCCATGTTGCACAAAGACTCTTTGCAGATCTTCAAGCGGCTAGAGCTGGGGAAAAGCATTTGCGTGACAACCAAAAGAGAGAACAAATGAGGTCTGTTAAACGGAAATTAAATAGTGGGTCAGCATTAATTATAACTAGGGAGAGTGTGTTAAGGGCGGAGAAACTGGAAAAAGATGAAGAAATTCAGGCTGGGCCACCTTATAAGAAGATGCGATACCAAACTCCCTGTGTTAACTCCACAATCAACCTCCCCAATACCTTCACAGTGTAGATACCCCTCTATTTACTCCCTACATTCCTAGGTTCCGATTGCAGATAATCATTGCAATTCATTTGATGTCTGTGGTTGGTTGCGATCTAAAGTTGACTATACCCCGGGGTTGAACACAACTCCGTGAGCCCGTCTAACCAGACTATGTGCCTCGTGTGCCCCCGCATACAAAACTGGATAGAGTGCCCCCCCCCCCCCAAGTATTTGTAATGGTACAACCTAGTATTAAATGGTACAACCTAGTATTAAAATGTCCTAGTATTGTGCAAGAACCTTAATACCATGCTAACTATTTCAAGGCCAAATTTCGCTCCAGAGCGCACTATTGGGAACCCTGCCGTCAAGATGGGGGCTGCATCAGCCTTAGAAGCTCTACTCGGCTTACACCAGGCTAATGCTTCAAGAGGCAATCATGAACCGTTGTGCATACATTGCATCGGCCCGATCCTCTATACAGCTGCTTACCAATCATGGGTATGACCTTAATAGAAGTTCTTCATTCCGATTAGCGTCCCCTCTTCAAATGGCATCCTTTCATAGTCATGGAAAGACAGTGCAGTAGTTCCATATACAGGTAACCTTATCAACTTCTAGGGCGGGCACTTCCACACCGCTCTTCAGGCTGCTTGTGCGGCGCCAGAGAGAGATTAACACTAGAGGGCTTATGATCAGGGACGACCCATCAGCGCACAGGGAGCTCCTGGATCTCCTTCTTAAACACGGTGCAGACGCCAACTCAAGTGGTGGATATTACGGAACGCGTCTCTAGGCAGCTACAAATGCTAGCTATCCCGAAATGGTAGAAACACTACTTGCAAGTGGGGCTGATTGCAACATCAGAGAGGGGAAGTTTAAAACAGCTTTGCGTGCGGCAGTCACTGTCAACGGGTGCCGTTTCTACGATTGTAGTGATCATCATATGAGGTGGATTACTCACAACCCTCATTCAAGATGGAGCCCATGTTAACACCGAGACTGATGGGCATGATACTGAAATCGAACCCACCCTTCACTTATGCGGGCGGCCCCGCCGTAGTCTCACGTGTGACTTGGCATGTAAGGGTGGCAGAGATGATTGAGATCCTCCTTGAGAACGGCGCCGAGGTTGACTATCGCGGTGACTCATGCCACAAAGAGTGTCAAGAGATGAAAAATGAAGTCTATAGACCACTTGTTGGTCGCATCAGGGTAGTGTTGACGGTGAGGGGGGGTGGAGGGCGTAAGCCCCGGTAATTGGTAGATAGAAGTGGGATATGTTGATTATATGTCATAGTTATAGTTGGAGCCTAGGGATGGGGAGGGGCGATCAGAGTGGGTACTACTGAGGAACTATCTATCACGTTCAATACGAACCTGGGTAAATCAGTGGGTATGCGGCCCAGAAACGTGGGGTTGGTGAAGTATATATGACGAATGTTAGTGTTTTTATCATGTCCTGTTCTTATCTACATTGAAATGTGCCCACATGGCATGCATACTTACCAACTCGATAGAAGGCCTTCTGATGGGGTGTTCTTAGCTCTAATGTTAGCTAAAACACTGCTGTGCTTCGCAATTAGCAAGACCTGTAAAAACTCCACCAGCTACTACGCCCCGCAATCGTATACCCGCTGCGCCCTCCCATACAAAATCCCGAGGTTAGCCCGCGTCACACACATACAAAGCGCTACCACGCTGGACTACAGGCCCCTTACAAATTGATGGTACCCACTCAAACCCCACCCGTGAACCCCCAACGTGTCCAAACCAACCTTTTTGGTACCAGGGGGGGGGGGGGCCTGGGCCGATCCGGGCCAAATGCAGGCTTTATGATGAACTATAGCGGTCGATATTTAGCCATAGACTGGGCCGGCGCGCGTGAAAGTCAGGGCCTAGGCCATCTCACATAAGGACCGGTCATAGAAGAAATAACATATGGGTTTTCTAATCGTATTTACTCAGCCTGAACTAGGTAAAACCGTCCATATTTAATGATTTCCGGTGTCAAGTTAACCTATATATTGTCCTCCTTTACAGGTCTAAAATATCACCCAAGCCAGCCTATATTGGGAGATCAGTGGGAAGAAACAGAAAGAATGTATGAATTTGAAAACGAAGAAGAGGTTTAGGTGGAGTTGAGAATTAGGTAGAGAAAGTGTCGTTTGGAGTTGCTTACCTGGTGAATGTTGAGGCCCGAAACAGCAGCGTTCCACTGTTGAAGACAAGGAAAGTCTCTTTACCTACCTTCTATCCCTACTTACCTACCTTGGGAGGAAGACTACATCTCCTGGTACAGTTGGTACGCAGGAGTCGGCTGCCATAATCTACGGGTTCCATGCATGTACTTGCCTCGAGAATAAGTTTCTGCCACCACTTCTGTCTTGCAACAGCGTTTTCTCACACAAACTTGGCAGAAACTTATTCTCGCCGCAAGTATGAAGTATAAATAAATATAAATACCCAGCCCAGCCTGGCGCCGGCCACAAAAGTCAAAGTACGGCCTACCGTTGATATACCTAAGCCAGCCTAGCCCGTACCTATCGGCCTATTAAAAGGCCTGGTTAAATATTAGTAGGGCACGGCCCATTCGACCACTGCCCCACCTGTGGAGCAAATAGTCCTGGGCGTTGGAAAGCTTGTGACAATCTTTTTAGATGAGGTATAGAAGACGTGCCTAGAATCACATTCTAGCTCTAAGAGTAAATCCGGAAAACAAGTTATATCGGTTTCTAGTGGAGTGACTCTCAGGCTAAGGTGAGCGCCGCCTCTACCACAGGCGCCGCATAATAATGGTAGTCAAAGTGGCCCAGTCAGTGTTAGAAAGATCTGATTGGTTGGCGACAAAGTGTTTGCAGCTCCATCTCAACTTCCCCTCCAGCAAAAGATCGGTTGGAAAGCTGGGATCGACCTAGAATAGGCTTGATTGGGTAACAAAATACCTTGGCTCTGGCTCCGGCTCCGACTCTGGCCCAGTCTGACTACCATTAATGGCACTTTGGTAACGCCGCCCTGCCAGACCCGTTATACCCGACAGGGGCCTTGCTGGGGAGAGCAGTGCGCAGACGAGCATGCATCGCATCAGGCTAGAGAGGGATATGTACCTAAGGGAAGAAGGAACGAAACTGAAAGCGTGACACCAGGCGTAAATTAAGCGTTTTATTGCACCAATCTGTCATCTTCTCATGATCTGTTTTTATCTTTCATAGGTCATATAGGTAAACGAAAAATCAGGACCTGTATCAATAGTGGAGTAATCTTGTGGTCTCCATCATCTGTGCCCAAGGATATCAGTACCATCCTTTTTCTGCACCGTACTGAAAGTGGTATCGCTCTTCAGCCCCTCTCTTGAACCTAGAGGATAGCGGATCCGTCCCCTCTCCTAGAATAAAGGACAGTAGTATTTCCTTCCTCCTCGTTTTCCCGCCCCACCATCCCCCCGCCCCAGACAAATAGGATAGTAAATTACCGTACTATAGCCCTCCTCTTCTGGATGGGTACGAGGAACATGTTCTAGCCACCTCGTCAACACTTACCAGTGTCAACCTTGGTGACTAGGACGTCACTCAAACCAAGGTTGACGGCTGGGATGCATAGTTCATGACTGGGCCTGTGTTGAATCTCAAGGACGCCAATGGGCCACCCCCGGCTGGAAAATGGGGCCGGCCTGGCCCAAGCTAAATAGTTCGGGTGAGGCCCGGGCCCCCACAAATAGGGGTGTTAATCACGATGCCAACTTGTGTTCTTGAGATTATCCTACATAGGATCGAGAATGCCATAACTTAACATGCCACCTATGGTAGGAAATATACAGATTTCGTTTACCTTGTCTCCTACAGTAAAAAGTGTCTATATATAAAGGAAGAACCAGTAGGCTTGTATGGACACCTTGAAGGCGCACAGGCCTACCCATTTAGCCCGGGCTAGATATTAGCCCCCGCACGGCCCGGCGGCCCATCTCAACCCACGGCCCATCTCTGCCCTGTTCTAATCCGTTGACCAAGCTGTAGATTTGACCAGATGCGTGCCCTATCCAACAGGTTAGTGAATGGATCGACCTATTGACCAAATGGGTAGCTTGATTGATGGAGTAACCAGCCCATCAAGTATAGAATTCATTCACATACCTGTTTAGTGATGGGTCACCTTGTGACCTATCGAGTATCCCTATATGAGTTGAGGTATCTACCAGGCGTATATGAGTTATGATATAACATTTGTTATAATGACTCTTCTACTAGTATTACTTTCCGGTGAGTATAGAAAGGTAATGATAATATGATAGATGATATACAGTGAGTCACTAATCAATAGCAGCAATAGTTTTGTCTAGACCCTTTCTTGTATCTCAAGCACGGGACCCTTTGTTGCTTCTATACATCAATGTATATAGTATTACTCAATGTTGAATACATTAGGTTAATAGTTGAGTCAGAAAAAAGAGGTTGGATACGGAAATATAGTAGCTATGAAGTATAGTTAATTGTGGAGATATATAGCGGCCGTCTAGCCTATTCACTTATTCTTTCACTTTCACTTCAATCTATTTCACTAGACTGCTCTTCACTGTCAATACCATCATGGCGGATTCGGCTCCACTGCAACCTAGTCCTTTTAGTCCAGAGGCACGGATTGCTTTCACAACCTATCTATCAGATCCAGTCAACCGGAATAGATTTCAGATATCAGATCCAGACTACGCCCTCCTATGTGAATTCTGTTTGATATCTGATAAGCAAGCCAAGTCGAGGAAGGAAGACGACCTAAAAAATAGGGCCAAGAAGGAGTTTTTCCTACGTGATGGAAAGCTTTATAAGCGGGGAATTGAGGCATCTGGATCTGATGCAAGGTATGTAATCAGCTTAAATGAGGTTTTTGATGCAATTGTAGCAGCACATGCGAGCAATCAACACCCTGGAATCGATAAGACATACAAAAACCTCCGTAATCGATACTATGGAATAGTCCGTACTGAGGTAGCATGGCTACTAGCTCATTGTTCAACATGTGCATCTAAAACAATCTCTAAAAGTCAAGGTCCTATTCAACCTCTAGTTGTGAATGAATTGTTCGAACGAGTACAGATTGACTTGATTGATATGAGGCTTGATTCGGATAAGGGTTATAAATGGATTTGTCATATGTGAGACCATTTCAGTAAATATTCTATAGCTATCCCTTTGTTTTCCAAGACAAGTGAGGAGGTTAAAGGAGTTGTACTATCGTGGATTATGTTTTTCGGGCCTCCTCATATTCTGCAATGTGATAATGGTACTGAATTCAAAGGTATATCAATCCCTCCATATTAGTTCAATGTTAGCTAACTGTATGTTTCTTAAAGGAGTACTACTAACTCTTTTACATGACCATGGAATCCAGATCATTAATGGTAGACCACGACACCCACAGAGTCAAGATCTCGTTGAGCAAGCGAATGGTATTATAAAACAAAAGATTGGTGCTTGGCGGATAGATAATCAATGTTCTTCTTGGGTAACAGCACTTCCGGAGGTTATTCTTTCCATGAATAATCAATATCATACAACAACACGTAAAACACCTTTCGAAATTGTATTCAAGCAAAGAATGGTAACGAGTGATCGTTTACTTCCTCAACAACGTCCAATGGCAAATATTGTTGATGAAGAAAGCATAGCTCAGTATGCGGCAACTATCTCAACAATGGGGTCTACAATTCCGATTGATCCAACCTTATTGGAAGGTCCTTCTCAATTACTTGAGGAAGTACGATCCAATACCGAAGCTGCAAGAAGACGAATGGTGGATAAAGTATCCAAGCATCATGTAGAAACAGTATATTCACTTGGGGATCATGTTAGCGTCAAAGTACCTAGTAAAGATTGCCGCCCAACCCACCCCAGACGTTTGTTTGGTATAATTCATCATAAACCACATCCAAACCGCTATCATATCAAAACGAAATATGGAGTCCTAGCCAACACATTCGTTGCTAAAGATATTGAACTCCTACCAGGTACTATTCAACTATCAATTCCGGTGAATACTACAAATCGTTGGATTGGACTTGGTACTGCTGCACGCCTTGCTGCACAGCTGAATGATAATCAGGTATGATTAACATATATATTGATTGAATCAAACTATCTTTGCTGACTATACAAGCTTCGGTGTGACTGTAGAGGTCAATGTAATACTAACCGGTGCATTTGTTTTCGATCAAGTGAAGCATGCAGTAACCGTTGTCATTTCTCCAAAGCGGGTGGAAAAAGTACTTGCGGTAACCGGATGCCTGAATTCCTTGAAGGCTTGGATGAATCCCCTTTAGCACCCGAGACTGGTGATGATTCTTGGGCACCTGGAAATCAAAGTTTGAGTCTTGATGATCCAGAACGGTTTATATTCTCCTATGGTGCAACAGAGAATTTGGATACTGGGAAACATACTACACTTTCAACGGGACCTGTGCCGGGTGTAAACCAACCGCTTCAGATTCGCTCTAGCCCTTTGCTTGAGACCGACCATCACTGTAGCAACTAATACTGTTGATAGGATCCCCAATCCTGCAGGTACGATCTGAAACCTATAACATTAATCAATATTTGTACTAATGTATTAATATTAGACATGGGAGGTAGGAACGAAATTAATCACTTGGATAATCAACAGAGATCTTCAAAGAGCACTACAGGTTTCACCCGGACAGCCAAGAGCTATTCAGGTAGTAAGGAGAGGGTATTTAGGAAATGAAGTTAAGGGAGGATTTGGTACAGGCAGCGGATTATGCATTCACTCTATCAATATATTATTAGCTATATGCAGGTATCGGAGTCAATAGCAATCTTCTACTTCAAAATATTCCGCTTCAAATTATTTCAATCAGTGCTAGATATTTAGGAATGTATGTATTTATCAACCCCAAATATCTATTGACCTGTGATATCAAAACCTTCAGTAACTATAAGTGATATTTCAGTGACTAGAGTAGTATAACTCCGTACTTGATAGATCGTTTAACCCAGCCAAAACCAACTAGGCCTCCTGTATGGATCGCTCTATCCATCAGTCATGGGGAGGGGGGCGCGCATTTGGCCAAATGTATGGCTTGGTCAACGGAGTAGAACAGCCCTTAGTTAAAAGAGAGATTGATTTCTTTTGATAAGGATCTTACCAAGTAGTTGGGTGATCTAACATCGTTAGTAAGCTGTAGAGTCCATCGCCAAGACCCTTTTCGGGGATCGTGGTTTTTTAGGCTATTTGCTGGATTTAGTACTACACAAGCATGCCTATCTAGTCCAAGAACTGCTAGACATCCGGTTAGCGGCCATACTCGAATCATTTTGTTTCTTCTAGGGGTCATATACCTATCTAGAGGGTCGCCTTTTGAAGATTCTCGGTAGGGGGGGGGGGGGGGTTAATAAGAAAAACATCAAACCAAGCGCGATGTCTTCACGGAGTTTATAGGGTGGAATACCCTGTTTTGGGGCTGGTAGAAGATTTGGGTGGGGGTTTGTGCCCCCCGAGTAGATTTTGCATAGGGAACGACGGTTACAGCTTGAAGGCTCCATATCTATTAAAACTCTCCCTACGGTGCCCAGCTAGTGGAGGCGCATCGAACAAACATCCTCGAACAGCATACAGACCAAGATCGACAATGAGTTTTCAGAGCACGATAGTCCGCGGAGTGATCGGAAGGAACCTTGGGGCTACGGAATCAGGACCTTGCATTGGAGAATGAGGAAATCAGAGTCATTAGTGTGGGGGTGCTATGGCTGTGATCTTGGGGGGATGAAGCCTCAGATTGAGATCAAGGGGATCGACGTTGCATTTCGACTCAAGGAGAGCCATTCAGGTAAGAAACTGACACTTTGGCTCGTCGGCTCGTCGGCCCCCGCTATAGCGAACTCCAGTGAACCGGATATTTGCTGTAACGAAGGGGCTTAAGACTATACTTTTTTTCCCCAGCCACAATTCTGATCAAGTTATTAGGGCTGGTACCCCGTACCCCCCTGTCCCCATATAAATAATTCTACAGTAACGAATTTATGAGTTTACTAGTGATATACTAGTACTATTAGGTCGGGGTAGACGACTAAGGCCAGGGACACACTCCCCCTCGACCCATCATGAAGGTATGAAAATTCACTTTCCTGCCCGTAAATGCCTACCTATTTATGCCATCAGTTCTGCTTCGGATAGTTTGAGTATATAGTTCATAATAGTCGCTTCATGTTAAAGCAAGTTTAGAGATTAGTTGTCCATTTACTCACACTTGTGTAAATTTTCTGGAACAAACCCTAACCCTGTCACGAGCCCCCAAATTAATCCCGCTGTACTGAGCAAACTGCTATACCGAACCGATTCCCCCGGATGACGCACGCTCAGTATAGCAGAGGGGTGCTTTATATAGGTCCTCTCAAATACCGTTGTGAAGGGAGTACGGAGGCAAAGCCCCATATACCGGAGGGAGTGCCAGCGGCCGTTAATAAGTACTTATTTAACTGCGAGAATTAAGAGGGTGCCAAAAGGTACTTTTATAATTTCCTGAAACCAGACACCAGCATAAGAAATACACAGTAAATTCAGATTATATTAGGGGAATTCCTGACACCGTTCAGGATTCTATGTTTGTTCAAGCCACGCTGGACCCCAACCCTAAACACCAACGCTTGTTGAGAATTTGTGAGTTCGCGATAGATATTGACCCTGAGCCGATTAGGCTATGCCCGTGCTCAATCGAGAGAATGCTCTGTTCTCTACCCTAGCCGTCTAGCCAGAAACGTGGTAAAGGAAACCCAAAATAGGCCTATCTGCCGGAACCAAAATGCCACTTACTCCAAATGATACTTAGACAAACACACGGGTATTGACGGTGTGGCTGCGGACACGGGTTTTAGAGGTTTTGGAGGAGGTTCTGACTAGATAGACTAGGAACGAAAGTTTTGATGCTTTAATGATTCACTGTATTCACTTTGCTCGAACTACTATGCCCGAGCTGATGAACCAATGAAACCGTGAATATATTGATTGATGATGATGTGTAAAGGAAAGCCGAAGAGAGAGCTACCACTAACGCGCCACGTGACAAAAACTCCGCAAAGACGCCAAGGCGCGCTAACCTCTAGCCGCGCTGTTCGCTTACACATGGGTTGCCTGATTCACACCCGAATACCTTAACAGCGCAATGTTCATTGGGGACTCAAGATTAAAAGTGACATATCACATGCAAGCCTACATGCAGAGTTGTCTTGGGACTTCTCATTTCTTGGGACTTTCCGTTTGGACGTTTCTAATACCGCCTGAAATTAGGCACTCACCGCGCCAGGGCGGATATATAAGCACATGTTCCCCCGCACGTTCGCGTTACCTTTACAACTACCCTACAAAAGTCGGAGCACACTCTAACGGACCCTGACCCAATCTAGACACTGAATCGAACACCGACACGATCCGGATCTTAATCCGCGCCTTGAAGAATCAAAGGACGACTCTTCGACAAAATGACTGGGGAGGTGACTATTAAGTCGGCGGGGTCTTACCAGGCTGTTGTTGAGGAGAATCAAAAACTCCGTGAGGAGAATCACCGACTGAAGCGTGACCCATTCGGAGGGATACCAGCGAGGATGGTTACAATTGGGTGTGCTCGGGTTAGTGATTTGTTGAGGATGGACGAGGGCGAGTTGGCTCGGTTTGACTCGGCTTTACGTGAATTTCTGAAATGGGTACTGTCCAGGCCCAAAGGAGTGGAAAATTTGTATAACGGGGAGTTTTCATCAAGGTTCCGAGGTATTTTACGGAGGTTTGATGTTGCGTATATGGACGGAATCGACGACAGGAGGCGGAATGATGATTTGAAAATCACGGGATTATCGGCTGAACAGAGGTTGAGCGCGTTGGTTAGTGATCGTCGGTTCTGGATATTTCAGGCGACGCATGGGAATCACGAGACGACATTGGCAGCGGATACGATGGTGAAGTTGTGTGAATGGCGAAAATTATTCTGAGTTGAGTAGCCTGTTATTGAGCCGCGAATGGTACCTGAGTTTGACTAATTTTTGGCTTAGATAGTGAAGGCGTTTGGTGTTTGCGACCGTGGGGGGGTTAATTTAGTGAGCGTTGTGGGGTATGATCAGGCCATGTCGTAAGCGAGGACGCGGCTATAGGTTAGCGCGTCTTGGAATCTTGGCGGCTGGGTTAGCACGTGGTTTTCTTGGCAGTAGTGTTTCTCGATACAATCATCATTCATTGGTTCGTGTTCAGGACCAATAAATACACCGTTAATAAGTGCGTTCATCTTAATTTTGATCTCATATGTATGCATGCCAATTTTCCGAGCAATGGCGGTAGTCCCTTTGCGAAAAAGACCTCATACTCGGGTCAGGCAAATAGAACCTAAACATAAAACCGCGCTAGCAGGGGTCAAAGTGGTGGTTGCCAGAAAACTCTTCTTGCCTGCCCCGAGTACCCTAATTAGTGCCTATCCTCCCATCAACCAATCACACAAGTAGAAAGACTCTGGAGTCTTTTGCGCGGGGGGCCTAATAAATCTGAATTGGAGGGAACGCATATACCACTCTAGTCCCAATAAGAAAGGAATAAAAACAAAAAAGGAGATGACTAACCCTTACTCTTACTCTCTGACGGCACACGGAATTAATTCTGGCCATGAAATGTCACTCTGAAAGTTACCCTACACGTACACAACGTCTCTAGGAGGACGAGGTCTGAATGGTTGGTCTCGAGATCGTAGAGGACCCGAGTGCTTGGAATCGTGGTATATAACAGCAGTGTTGGGAAAATGAGAATGGAATGGTGGCGCTAAGGCTAAAGTAAAGCATTAGCGGCTTAGATAGTAGTTCCTATTAGCCATAACCGTTCTTTCTATAGTTGGGGACTGAAATGTTTTAGGAGGTGTATAGTCATATAGACCTGAGCAACTCGCAAAAACTATGACGGGAGATATCGGGATATAAATTCAAATACAAAGGGTATACAACCTCGTTATGAGAAACTGACATATGCTTTGCCTTTTCGGTCAGGAGGTGAGATATTTTCTGTTTTCTTCGCTCACCTGGTTTCTTAGCTTGTTGGTAGCTCTCACAATATTAGCTCCCCACCTGCGTCAACCTACACATGGGTGGGGCACTGTAGCTTTGTACTGTATATTGTGGCGCACAGTGTACCCGATTATTGAATTCAATTTGGGATCCAGAAAGCACTATCATACCGAAGCACCAGAAGGCATCACGGTGTCGTGGAATTCAAAAGGTCAATAAATCAACACCATGTAATAATGATTGGTTAACTCCTAATTCAGCTATAAATATCTCACTAAATCGGTAGTGGAGCATACTAATGAGTCCCACTTCATGTTTATAAAGATTCCTGATACTCTACCCCGCAGCCTTGCCGCACAAACCCAAACCGCCAAAGATGACTTATTCAGCCACCCGTCTCATTATAAAGATATGAACATGATATCCCGATGTAGCACCTGGGACATTTTAAGATGGCTATCGGGAGAGTTACGGGTGTATAAAGCAATAGGCGTGTTTGGACGGCGAATGTTATAACAGGATGCGACAAAGGGAGTATTATTTTATTTACGCCAGAACTGATTAACCTGTGCCCATTACCCATGTGCCCTCACCACTCCCTCGTCCCTCTTGTGCCTGTCAAGATCTTATACCTCCCTGACCAAGACATGCATTTTTGCCAAAGGATTATGCAATCCAACAGGATTGTGGATAGATTGACCCCTTGGCGGACGGGGTAGCTTTCCCGATCTTTCAACCGAGTATTTAAAGGATGTACTTTGGGAGTGGATATAGGGCTAGGTTTCTTGGGTATTGGGTAGTCTACTAACGGGCATGCAGTTATTATATTAGAGAATAGGGAAAACAAATAATAGCTTTCACAGAAGAGATAGTTATGATGCCCGTAGCCTATAGGCCTAAGTTCTAAACATTTTTCACTTCCTTCTGCGCGCTGGCACTACTCTCTTTAAGATTTTCCCACTCCCAGCAACCTGTTTCCCTGGCGCTCTATTCCTAGCTTTTAGTAAAACTATTACACTGTTTCGGGGCCTGCTAGGCCCTAGAGCAGCAACAGTTATTGAGTCTTGCGTAGAGCATGAAGGAAGGACCTATCCTGACAATCAATCAGAACAGTTGTACACCTCTGGCTACTGCGACCCGCTTCATCATGTGTGTCTGGGTGGTTGACAGCTGCTGACCTGGTGGGTCTGGGTACTGAGGAAAGTATTAGAGCCTTTAGCCACCGCCCGTAGAAAAGTCCAAATAGAAACTCCCATGAAATGAGATGACCCAAGACCACTCTGCATGCAGGTTACTTGCGATATGTCATGTTTAATTGCAAGAGTTAGAAATACGCCCGAAGGAAATTTGCGTTCCTAATATTAAGGATTGCGCTGTCAAGGTATTCCTAATCCCATACAGGCCAGGTCCCTCCAATGCATGCACAAGGGTCTTGGGTATCTTTATTTCTTGGGATTTTCCACTTGGATCTTCCCCCGGGCGGTGGCTAAAAGACTCCATTCGAAATCCCCAGGGGCCCTCTACAACAAAATCAACACTTCCAGATATCTACGAGTCATCTTCTTTCGAGAGAACCATGGAAGCCCTTCATTTCATTGTTCATTTAGCTCCGACAGGCTCAAGGCTTCCAATGGGCCATGGCACTATTGGGCGAGCCAGGGCCCGTATTTGGGCGGGCCAGGCTGGGCCTCAATTTTGAAAGTTGGGCTGGGCCGGGGTTGGGTTCATTGGAGCCCGGGTTGGCCCAAATAAATATATTCGCCTTAGTAGGTTTTTTTCTTTCAAAAAAAACTTGGAAATCATAAAAGATTTATTTCATCTCTTCGTCGATCAATTGTGCCAGATATATGGGCTTGTGGGCTTGCCCGGGCTTCTGTCTTTTGGGCTGGGCCGAGTGTACCGTGGGTTGGGTTGGGCTGGGCGGAGACGGTTTTGCGCCCGGGCTGGCCCATTGGAAGCCCTGCGGCCCACAGGTATGTACCTTTCCGCCGGCCTTTGGTGGGGACAATGACGTATATGTTACATTAGAGCGAATATGGGTACATCTCTTAGTTTTACAAGCTCCTCGATAATTATACCGAACCTAGGCAGACGTAAATAGTCAATTATAAAACATTCTATCTCAAATATTGCGGCGAGAGATTGAACCGGCACACGAGCAACAGCAGTGACCCCAACAAAGTTCAAAGACATCTACAGTCTCACATTGATATCTATAGATATCTGTAGTCAATAATTTCCCAATACATAATTTGCGTCTATAAGCCCAATATATTAGTTCTATGTATGGGATATGCTATTAGTTCTCCCACTATAGTCGCCAAAACAAAATGATCACTCATGACCCTCTAGATATCCATAGTCCCGCGCCATACCTATACTCCTAGCAAAGGTAGGGACTAGACGGACCACGGGTATATAGTCCGGCCAGTTCGGAGGCACTGCCAGGGCATATACAGATACCTGTGGTCCGGACCTGGCAGTTGCGAACTAATTAGAATAATGTGGGGGTATAGCGTACTGCAGATGGATGTGCGCATATTGGCCAGGATAGGAAGGGCGGGAGAGACAGGATCTCTTTGTTACTGGTACGGAATACAGCCGTTATGTACTAGTACGGTTAGCATGTGTAAGTGGTTTTTGATAGAATAGGTTTGCATGTATAGATCACTATTGGAGGTTAGTTTGGCGGGTCTCGCGCACAAGATGCATAAATGATTCAATGGGCGGAAATGGCGAGCTCATTATTTCACGGCAGGTCCATGGTTCTTTGAGAGAAATTTGAAGGCGGCGGGATATTTCTTCATCCGGGGCGGTAGTGGCGTCGTATCCCAAATCCTTGGTCTCTTCTTTTAGGAGCCAAGGTTAATCAAATTGACAAGCTTCTGTATGGAGGAATTACAACCCCCCTCCCCACCCCACTTGAAAAAGGTATGGTACCAATGGATTGGCTATAGGTTGATAACTATATTCAGGGACGCTGGGAAGGCTGACGTCTCAATCCTTGATTCCTAATCATTACATCAGGCCTTTTGTTTGGAAATCCGGTTTATGCACATTTGTTCGCTGGTTTCACTACGCAAAGGATGCAATGGCCTGCCTAAACCTGAACCCACTTCTATCTCCCTCTCCTGACCCTCGGCCCCCCCACTCCCCCCCGGCCCCTCAATCCCCCTCCACTCCAAATAGTCTATCAGCGTGATCCTATAAAGTATCCTATCCACCCACCACGCGTTACTCCACTGCCTCTCCACGAGCGTATTCGCAGATTGTACCATCCCCCAGTAGCACCGCCCTCCCGGGTCCAGCCCCGTGTCTCCGAATCTAGCGCCGGCCTCCCTCTCACTCATTTCGTAGTTGTGCGGCCGCACTCTGGCGGCCCCCGCCTCGCGGAATATATTTTCGAAAGCTTGTTTATCGAGATCCTGTACAGAGAGCTCGAGCACGCGTTCATCTAACTTTGAGAGCGCATCCTCACCGAGAGCGGTAAGCTCGGCGGGCGTGTATATGCCGGTACGGGCACGGCGCTGCTTTTTTTGCGGGGGGGGGGGGGGATAGCGGTTGTATACGTAGGAGATTGAAGGTGGAGATGCCCGACCTCGTCGCGGAGAGAGCCGAGCTCTTTATGGGCTTTTAAGAGTTGAAGCTTAGCGTGCACGAGGTCTGACATGAGCCAGCGAATGTCCTCGGTGCTGCGGTCGGCCTCTTCGGTCATGCGGGCTATTTGTTCTTCAAGACGTTCATGTTGGACCGGCATTGGAGAGTTAGAGTCGGTGCCTAGCTCGTACCTCTGGGAATTTCTGAGAGTCTGAGGCTCCTTGAAGAGAGAGCGGGGGTAGTCAGTTAGGATTGTCTGCGACAAATGACCACGGGAAAGGCGGGGAGAGGTCCTGATGACTAGGAGGCTTACCAGACATTTCCTTACAGGATATGGGTTACTGGGGATATTTTTGGGTTATATAATGAGAGGATCAAGAGCCGTAAGATAGTTTGGAAGGCGCCCTGTACTTTGGGTGGTGTAAGCGGTACTGAGGATGGAGGTATGGTATATAATAACTGTCATAGGTCTAGATGATCACTCAACTTTACGGTTTAATTCCGCTTTTGATGTTTATAAAAACTAATAACCCTAACCCATTAAGATGCTTATGAAGGAGAGGGGTATCATCTAGCCGTCCCTAGGAGATTTCAAGATTTCAACTGCGTGCTATGAGGGACCGGAACTTGTTTCGATCAAAACAGGGCATCTTACCCCACCCCCCTCCTCACGCGTGAGGGATATTCCCCCGGGGGGGGGGGGGGGTCGTGCCCAGCAAATATATAGTAATGATATCCAGTCTGATGCGCTCATGCTTATGGTAGAGCTTCAGCGCTGAGGGATCCGGATCTATTCTAGCCACACTTGGCATTAATTAGCCAAGGAAATATAGATCCTCCAGGAGAGAGGGCAAACCGCTAAATTAGACCTCCTTCACTCCCTCTAACACTTGTAGAATCACCATCTTTTTCCATGGGAACTTTTTTATATTAATATTCAGGTACAAATATACCTTGTATAAAATCCTCAAGAATTTAGCAACAGCATTGATGGTAAAAATAATTAGAGACTTTGCGCAAATGGAGCCAGCTCTATATTTCGATTATCTGATTGGCAGGCTATGGGATCGGCATCAATCAGGTTACCGGAAAATGGGGCTGGCTCCATTTGCGCAAAGTCTCTATTCATTTACTTTTCTTCTCCCACCAAAAACTGGGTAATGCCGATCAGTGGCAAGCAACATCTGGCTCCCCCAAATCAACGAAAATCAATATAATGCCAAGCTACAAGCAAGCTGGATGCATCCGGCGCAAAGCCTCTATTGAAACCGTTGAAACGGGACCCTCCCGCGCTGCAGCCTGTAATAGGTAGCACGCAAGACTACGGAGACGGTGGAAGCAGCCCCAAGACCTCCAATTTGGGCCATACCAAAAACTACGACGAAATGGGAGGCGGTGATTTGAGCGGCGATCACCAGGAGCAGGTCTCCTCAATGATGACCCATATGCCAACGCTCATGCAGCAGGTGGAGTCAATGCCTGCGCTTGGGAAGCCCGCGCGGCTCGGGCGGCGGGGCTTCATCACGGAAGATTTACAGCCAATTAGCCTGGCATCTCCCAGTTCATCGGAAGAGGACTTGGGAAAATACCCAAAGCCCCGAGAGAAGATGGTAACTAATGCTCGGGAGATCGGTACGGCGCATTTGGGGGGGGTTCCTTAGAAGGCGGCTTGCCACCAATCCGAAAGTACACATCCGGCCCTGGTGCCTCAATGACCAACGAAACTCCGTCCAAGATAGCTCAGGATGAGCAACAGACCCTCCCCTTTTCCGAGGCCATGAGACCTTCCCAGCGTGTAATGCTGCTGGGCCTCTGCACGAGCGCCGGGATCAGCGCGCTGAAGCCCGACACGCGCTCTACGCTCCTTCACCGCCTGTGCCGGGTCCTGTTAAACCGCACGACAGAGAACACAATATTTCCCGGTGAGTACCTCGGCGAAGGGTTTGAGTGTAGTACTTTGGACGCATTCGAATATGCGGGTTTGGATATCAGCTCGAGGACAAGGGTATGTACAACCTTTGAGCAGCCAGATGGCGGGACGAGGCTGATTGGGAAGGATGGGGATGTGGGCGCGCTGCTATGGATTTCCAGATTGTTACACGGGGATGATCCGCAACTGGACCTTGTGGCGAGGACATGTGCGGTGCTGTGGGCAAATTGGGCGAGATCTAGGCTTGTAGGGAGACTGATGTCGAAATTATGGGTGAGGGAAATGTTGTGGAATACTGTGACGGCGGTGATTACGTATATTGAGTGTTTGAGGGATTAGTCTGGGGGCAGGCGGGGTGGTAAGTCAGTCGGCAACGAAAGACCACAGTCAAACTTTCTTGGAGGTTTTCTCAGTTTTACTTTCACCAAAGGGCGGTGGGTAGGGTAGATCTGGTCAAGGCTAGCTAAGCTAGGATTCAGCATAGGTTCCTATCTCAAGCCCTCATATAGCCCGTTTTGAATATTTCGCATGTAGTATCCGAATCTTAGGTCATACAATGAATATTATTGATTGTGACGCGAAGGGTTCCAAAACCCCTTCAGCCGAAGTGTATTCCGTGATTCATACCAGTCCGGTTCCTAGAATCTCTTAATTGGTCAAACGCATAAGATTAACGATGGTTCTCGGACAATATATGGCAAACCCATTGTTAATCCTTAAAGACCAACCCAAAGGTATAACACTCCGGATAAGAGTGTATGATGAACATGTTCTTTTATCTGATATGCAAGAACAGAGTAGCTCCAATAGATCAGGTTCCTTAATCGATCATCTATCCCACCGGAGGTTGACACCGGAAATACATGTCGCCAGTCTCGCACGAGTCTTCGGTTCTACAGCTTCCGCGGAAAATCGCAGAGTCATTACCAGTTGATGGTGACCACTCGGATATGGTCAGGTTCTCAGGCAGAAATACATCAAAGTCGTATACCAGTGTTCTCAAGCGCCTAAGAAATGTTGCGACGACGGCCGGAGGCACCTAGCCAGCAATAGCCTTTTCTTTCTTTGGTCGCTATTGTATTAGCTAGCTAAGAGAATCCCGCAATAAAAAAGTTAGTAATCATTTGCACACGGCATATGCTGCTGTCCTTGGCCAAGATATATGCGGAAGCTTTAAGACATATTCCTAAGTCTCGACCCGTGGCAGTGAATGAGAGACAGAAAGGAGGGACCACGACGCTCCTTCATCTCGCTATTGAAAATGGTGGAAATATAGAGGTCATTACCACATTACTAGATTATCAGGTCTCCCCCGATTCCGTCAATCTCAAGGGAATAACCCCGCTGTACCTGGCGGCTAGTAAAGGCTACACGGAGGTCGTTGAGATTCTAGCTAAGAACGGCGCTGATGTAAATTCCGTCTGTGAAAAGATGACCCCACTCCACACCGCCGTCCTCGGCGGTCATAAGGACGTTGTTCAAAGTTATGTTCTTGTAACGCAGACATTGAAGCAGTTGTAGACGGCGAAGAGGGATACGCAGCTTTGCACCTTGTAGCTGGAGGTGGAAATATCGAAATTGCCAGTGTGTTACTGTCCAGAGGAGCGGAGATAGAAGCAAGAGCAAAAGACAAAGACACACCTCTTCATTGTGCGGCCTAGAGTGGCCATGTGGAAATGATCAAGCTGCTTATAGAGCACTCCGCGGACGTTATGGCAATCGGAGTAAACGGTGATACTGCGCTTCATTCTGCGACTTCCTCGGGCCAAGTAGCGGTGATGGAGACACTTATAGGAAGAGGGGAGGATATTCACGCAAAAAACATCCACGGCCATACAGTTCTCCATATCGCTGCCGGTGCTGGCATCATAGAAGCGGTTGGGCTTCTTTTGCTCCGCGAAGCCGATTTGAAGTCGGTTGATAATCTCCAAAATACCCCATTGCACTTTGCTGCGCAAAATGGCTTCGACCAGGTTGTTGACCTCCTCCTGAAGCGAGACAGTAGTACCGTAAATGTGGTGGATAGTAACGGTTACACCGCTTTACACACAGCAGCCTGGGCTGGTCATTTGAGTGTAGTAGAGGTTCTGCTACGGTATAATGCAGACATGCAGGCGAGAGAATGGGTTCAGCAGTACCAGCCGCATCAACTTGCGCGTCTTGGCCATCATAAGGAGGTAGAAACGTTCCTATTAAGGCAGAAGTCGAAACCCTCATCACCCGTGGAAAAAAGATGACTCGCGGAAGATTGCGCTCACTCTGGCCATCGCAATCTAGGATAAATTCTTCCATGAGCACGCCAACCAGACAGGATCAAGTGTGTGGCGGAGCTGGAGTTGTTGAAGCCAGTAATACTGACTAGAAGCGGGAAAGATGGGGAGTTGATCAGCAGACCCAGAATAGATCCCCCATACCACCTATATTGACTCATGGCAGCTTTATCTTTAGTAAAGAGAAACTAGGTTTGTATTATATGTATATATCAAGATTTTATTTAAATTATGAGGGTACGCCCGTGCCTACGAAGTATCCCAATCACCAGTGAGCACACCAGGTTAGCCAGTATTAAGGGAGAGATAGAGCACATGTCCCCCTGTCCCCCTTCCCTTTATTCATGGAGTTGGCGGTGGATGGGGTGGTGTTCTGGGCATAAAATAGTGCGATATTGTCATAGCCGTGCATGTGAGGCTACATACAATCAGTGAATTAAGGAAGAAAGATATCGATCGCCCGTAGTAGAGGGCTTTAAAGCCCTCGCCAGTAGCCAATGTGCCTAGTTCTCAACTGTATATTCTCAAATTGACCTCAGTACCCATCAGTATGATTCTTAGCGCGCGGAGCTCAGGCTGGCATACCTTCACGAGCAGATTGCAGGAGAGGGCTATAGTCCAAGATTCAAAGCCAAGCTACGGACCATAGGATAGAAACGAAGAATTCACTAATAAATCAAGGAATTAGAAGGACATCAAATCATGGTAAAAGTAATTTTACCACAGGTGGTAAAAATAATACCAACATTTATTCCAAAATCGATAAAATCGCAGAACACTTGGCCAAAAGACGCTATCTAATGGTAATATACGAATTCTATAGTCCACCGGTGGGAAACCTTCATATATGTTGGTATTAATGATGGGTGTAGTATAGCGCAGCATAGAGACTGGGTTCGGTGTTTATATTGGCACAAGGACTGAAGTTTTACCAGTGCACTGCAGCTGGTAAATAAGTTACTACTGCCCGCGAAACTACTCTCGACATTTTTAGCACCCCATCTCAAATTACTATAAGGATAGAAATCATAAAATAAATTAAGAATTCATGTCCCCAGGAGTTATTTCGGAAATCAATATCTACAGAGTAGCAGAACTCCAAGAAATACAATACAAACCTAAACCTCATATGATTACTATTATAGAGCGGTAAATGTGTCGAAAATCAGCGCCACCAAGGGTGATAAGGTATTTACTACTGGTGGTATATGTACTGAATTCCACTCTTTATGCTGCGCTATACTTCACTAGTCGATTAATGCCAATACTTATGAATGTTTGTGGTAACCTATATTACGATCACCACTAAGGGTCAGGTACGAGGACCAATTATAGCATTATGAACCACAGTGGCAAACATTTGTTGTCGAACATTTGTTCATTAGCTAGTATACTTATTCGAGAGGTGAGAGCAGGGCTCCCGCCTCTTTATCACAAAGATCAATTAAGAGGTGATTAGCAGCCTGCCTACTATTTTACTTCAATGTTTCCCACTGGTAGACAATACAATTTATATTGGCACTATATAGCCCCTTTCGGCCAAAAGGTCTGTGCTTTTCTTTAAAGTATAAATGTCAGTATTATATTATTTTTCACCATTGGTGGTAAATTAATTTACTACCGTTGGTAAGATTGCTTTTGACACATTTACCGCGCCATATGCTATTTTTAAGCTCGAAATCAGAAAGGTATTTCAACGGAATATGTCAGCATTGAAAGGGCTATATTGTAAGCTTTTTCTTACTTAATTTGCAGCTTTCTTGAAACCACTATGACCAACGAAGACCAGCTGGCCAGGCCATGGGGCTCACCCGGGGGGGGGGGGCGTTGACATACCAATAGTGATATGATTCTTAACGCCAGGTCTTGGAATATAATATTTCCCCCACGCGTGCTACTTGTTACGTACTTACAGATGCATATGCATATATATGGATTATCCACCTCCGCGCCTGCACACCATCTGTGTGAATCCATATTAATATTCCCAACACAATCCAGACTATACATTATCGGCGTTGCCGCTTGCCCTAAGCAGCCCTGCCGGTGGCGCGAGGTTGCTGATTAGTTTGACTGTACTGCCATGTGACTAAAGCGATGTCAGGATCAGTAACCCGTGCTGCCTGAGCACCAGCACTCAAACTTATTTCTATTTTTCGACGATCTTAAGAATCTCGAATCCTTTATTTCAATAGGATTTGTGAGGCCTGTCCCATTAAAGGCCCGAGATGAGCTCATCAAGCTGCTAAAAACTATTATGGTGGGCCTGAGTAGGGCTCGTCAGTGGCATGAAGCAGGTAATGTTGACTATGTCGAGGCTTGTATCGGAGCCGCAATCCGGTATATACACATTAAGCAAATGAATTATATAGGAATATAAGACTTTCTTATCCTATAGTAAGCCAACCAACCAAGACCCTCTCTCTAGTTCCATCACAAGAACGCAGCTATTACATACATGTATAAGCATAAATAAATAAATAAATAAAAGACCCTCCCATTCCAACACGCGAGTGATAATCTGTGATGCGAGTGATATATGGTGAAGCTTCTTTCCGATGATACCGTTCTAGTGCTGATGTAATGTAACCCCTGGACTTAGCGCTAGACCTGCCGAGTAGATGTACCCATTAGCTATATACAGAGGGAGATTTATTAACCCGCCATCCGGGATCCTGGAAAGCCACAGGAGAAACCCAAGCCTACACTTCCCTAGTATCGCACTCACGGATGATATCGTCAAATTCGCAGCCTGGACCGTGAGCGCACAGAGTTGGGTACATACTTTGCTCTTAACGGCTCATAATAGCCATAGAGCCAGTCAACAAACAACTGTTAGCTGCTTGCTTAGGCTAGTATCAACTCAAAAAGGCAAGCTGCCAATTTTACAGTACCATTCGTGAGTGCGATAATCTACCATGAGGAACTGAGAGGAAAAGCAGGCTAGATAATTTATGGCCGACGGCAATTGGATAAACCTTTAAGGATCCGCTGTATTCTCCGATACGGTGCTCGCCGCCCTGCCGAGCAGGACTTCTGGAGTATAGAAGTAGCTGCTGGCGGGTATAGCGGCTTCGGATGCTCCACGGCCCAGTCGGTGGCGTTTATGACCTGCCCGAAGCCGTTAATGACCGTTCGCTTTGTGAAACAAATCCGCCCATGAGTGACAGGGAGAGCATAATTCTCCGCCTACCTATGAGCCACCTCTCCTGTTATAAGAGCGGGCATACGTTTCATACCCATCCAATTAGCATAAATGCTGTCTTTGATCGATAAACAACTGAAGACAAGTGGGAGGCTCAGGAGGCCGCTATATAACTCTACCACGCTAGGAAATGCATCGCAAATGTATTGCGAAATAATACTAAAATGTGTCTTCTATACCAAACACTACGGCTGTGTGATGTTTGTTGATATGTAAACTCCCTACCCAAAAGTTTTCGTGAAAGGGCCAATTACCACCCAAACTAGGTGGAACCAGGTCCCAAGTGTAGAACCACAACACAGTTAATTATAGTGATGAACAGAGGTAAAATATTTTGACTCTTGGGAGAAGCCCTTTGCACATTTTTGCCAATGGTAAAAAGAGCTGGTTAAGGTGTAATAAAATATTTTAGTGGAGAACCCGTTGCTAGGTAGATTTGTATGGGTTTAGCCACTCAACTGCTTTTAGGCTTTCACGAAAACTTTTGGGCAGGGGCTTTACCGTTGAATGTATCCTAGTCCCGTTAGATGACCCCCCGATCAGTTGACTAGTGTATGGTATGGCCTAGTAGATCGTTATCAGTACATGCGCCAGGCAAATGTACCTATAATTAAACACATCCTCCGTAAAAGGATCCATAAAGGGATCACTAAATGTGTAGTACACAGATATTCCAGGAATAAGAATACTATTATGTAGGAGAATTAGACGTGGGTTATTCCCTTGGGACATCGCACATCTTACCAGCTAGGCCATGAATTGGCATAGTAGTACTATGACCATAGTTGTTATCAAGTGAGGCTATGGTTACTTTGAAGGTAGAATTTCGCCAAGTCTAAAACCTAGAGGGATGCAAAATACTGTCTCTTAATAAATTCATGAAGTAGAAACCCAATCATTTTTCTATTAACGACCCCCCACTCCCCAAAACCTTTGTACGACCCTCCTGATTTCCTTCCGGCCCCATTGAGTGAATCGGAGGGTTTTGATGCACCTTTATCTACCATCCTATCTCCGCCACTAGTATTGGTGAAAGGCATTGGTAAAGTCGCCCGCAAGTTAATGGCAAAGTCGCCTATAATGTTACTGGTAAGTTAGGTCGTTGGTAAGCTGTTGGTGTATCCGTATCTTTAGTCGTCCCCACACTAGGTCACATCATGGGTGTAAGTTATAGAGAGGATCGTAAATAAAGTCACCCATTCTACTAAGCAGGGCCGCAAGGTCACTAAGAAAGTGATATAAAGGTTGTAAAGAAATTTGTAGGGAAAGTCATCAGAAATGACACCATGTTCACTTGTTATCGGGGGCCTTGACAGTAAATATATACACCAAGGGATGAATAGTCCAACCTCGCTCCGCATGGGAAGAGCATTGATAATCCGTCAATTGATGCATTTCTTGGCGTGGCAGAGCAAGTGACCTTAAACGAGCGTCAAGATGTGGCCGCCAGCGGTGCAGACAGAGATGGTAGCTTGTATACGTTCGAGGTTAACATGTCCGCCGGTGTCGACCGACTGAAATGTACAGATATTGACACCTCAGAAGCCAGTGAGAGGCTACGCTGCGGGAAATCAGCACCTAGCCTGATGCCGTGCGGGAATCGACGCGGATTAGTCTAGTAGTGGAAGGAGGTGGTGCGTTTCGCGCCAAAGCTAGCATAGCAAAGTGGCGGATATGGTCTTGTCCATCGCCCGAACGAGAATATGTTTGTGTATTTGAGAGATAGTGGAAGCCACGCGCACACACGGCTACATACTATTCCAGTGGTCGTATCAGGGCTCGGCGGGACTACCAGGGCGTTAGCACTTAGGAGGGTGGCCATAGGAATACCGCTACCATTGGTGAGGTAGAGGAACCTAGTAAAGAAGGGGTAGTGTGACGGGAGTTATCTACAGTACAGCGAAGTCTATCAAGGGTGGATCAGCTACGGAGGGCTAGGGGGCGGGGGTACGTCGGTCACGATCCCGGGTTACACGTAAGATGAGCTTCCCCAGATCGACAGCCTATAGCTACAGACTCCCTACCCCCTGTGCCACTTACTATGAACGTTGTATCCTGTGTCTGGAATGCCTCCTGGGTGGCTGCGGCCCTCAGCGGCGGCCGGTTCTAAATCCCACAATCAACACCCTCTTAAAGGTTTCTCCTTATCCTGTTCCTAAGGTCAACTATATCTTCTTATAAGCTTCTTTACTTTATAGTGATATTTCCTCTCATCCACCCCTCCCGACATCATCAACATAGTCCCACCACCTACCCAAAGGCTCCCATCCCACC
This sequence comes from Morchella sp. 2016-72, assembly GCA_024713865.1. Lineage (NCBI taxonomy): Eukaryota > Fungi > Ascomycota > Pezizomycetes > Pezizales > Morchellaceae > Morchella > Morchella sp. 2016-72. The sequence continues at coordinate 29,283 of JAMJEY010000023.1, forward strand.
TCGTCCTCTCCAGCGTCTTGCCCGCCATATATATAACTACTCTGGTTCAACTCTGTTGATTCCTCGATATCCGGCCTTTGTTAGGGCCTTTAGGGGGGCCCTGTTTACCTCCAGAAACCACAAAATGATACTGCGCCTAAGTCACCCGCGTCCCCGCACTGGTTGTTGGATTTTTGACCTGAAGTGTGATTCTAGCACCAAGCCACAAACGTAAGATGGAGTTGCAAAGTTTGAAAGGGTGTCGATAGGCATGGTAATGGTAGATGTCTCACATTGATATTCAGCTCGCAAGCTTAAACCGAGTAACCAAACCATCTATGGCATGTCAAAACAGTAGCCAGGGCCCGGTGGAAGAGACTAGAACTACCTTTTTCGAGATTCAAGCACCGCTCCAAAACACCTATGGGAATGACCACCATGACCGCCGCCGCCATTCCCAACCCCCTCGCCGAAGACTACCCTGAGGGTCAGAGTACCTCCTCTTCTATCTGGCCAACAACCACCAGCAATACATCCAGTGGCGCCTCCCCAACCCCAAAGATCCCAGTTGCACCCCGGAACCCCCGACGGCCTCTCGCCAGCCCCTCCTCCTTCACCGTTCTCCGCTAAAATAACAACGTTCTCTCCCTAACTCATACCCCTACACGAATGGATATATGGTAGGACCTACTACACTCAGCATGTCTGCACACACCTGATGGCGCTCGGCTGAGATGTGGGAGGGGGAGGGGGGAGGGGCAAGTCGCATGGACGGGGTGCAGAAGGCACCGTTGGTCGATAAGGGGCCGCAGATGACTGTCATGGTTGGCGAGAAGAAGATACGAGGGTTTCCCTACGCCCGGAAGGATCATAGGGAGAAGCCTTGTCACTTGGAATGGTAACTTTGTGCAGAAGGACTAAATGATGCAGAAGGAGCTAGTAGGTGATATTCTTTCTTCTCTTTTTTTTCTTTTTTTTTTTTTTTTTTTTTGGGGGTGAGGGATTGTGTCGGAGAGAGTGATGATGGGAAATAGTATAAGTAAAATCCCAATAAGTCTCGTTGTAGTAATCGGTAGCTATATATAGTATGAATCTTTGTCAGATAGGATGGTGGTACCGGTATAGGGGCGTGGGTATAGACGGGGTCGTCCACAGTGTAACATATTCGGGCGAGTGCTCACCCACCCTACATAACAAAATTTACTAAGGAATTAAGGCAAATGCAGACATTTTTGGTGAATCCTACTCAATAAATCTGGCAAATACCAAAATTATAGTATAATTCTTAGGTATTTCTGTCCATTCAAACTGGAGGAATACGTGGATAGACAAAACGGGCAGGGAAAGATGACACGTGCACGGAGTTTGGGTTATTTTAGAACTAGTCATGAAAATCATATTTATTGGCTGCGCTTGTAAAATATCTCGTGTTGAGATGTCAAATGGAGGGTTTGGTTTGCCAAGGTCGAAGTGATTTCTCCGGTATGCGTTAGTACTAGCGAGCGGTTGTGGCTGAAGCTTATCTTGAATGACAAGCAGGGTAACAAAGCTTGTTTTGTCAACAGGTATGTACGCGGTTGTATGTACTAGTACATATGATAGTTACCCTGAGCTGATCCACTAAATTAAAATTATTTCAATTATATATTACAGGCCTGCAGGTCGATCGTTATCATATACAGGTATATACTTACATACGCACTGAAATGCAGAAGTTTTAAGTCCGAGGCTGCAATGTAAATCTACAGGCGCCTGGCTCGGGGCAATGCCGGGGGCGGGTATCGTATATATATCTGATCTTTGAGGGAAATGTCACCGTACGTACCGTTTATACGTTAGCATATATATATTATATGTCTATCAGTTTAACTCGGTATACGTAGCTAGCTAGCTTGACTGATCAACCGTTTATATCTTCTGGTGGCACACCAGAGAGCCTTGGCTGGATCGTTGTTCCTTATGATCGTACGTATACTGTTAGCTGCTGTAATGTTTGAATCGCCATAAGCTCTTGTTCACACGAGGTCCGAAATCACATGATATATCCTTTTATTCTCTGGCAGTCAACCGCACGCATCATGAATATATTCGTGAGAGAGGTTTTGCCACTGTCTCGTACTACGGTGTGTCAAGGGTCAAACGTTCTACTCACTTACTGTCGTTCATGGGGTATTGACTTGACGGGTACTGGGTGTTGACGGATTACAGGCAAAACCTAGCTTGGCCGTCTCTCTTTTGGCTTGTTCCGTCAACCCCCAGTGTCCGTCAACCCCCGTTGTAACATCAGAAACCCAAGCTTGATATAGTACACCCGCAGGGAAAAGGTGGAGAAACAACGGGTGCAACGTGCAACCCGTCCGAACCCCAATGCAAAATTGAAAATCAAAATGAAAAGAAGTAATAGAACTAAACGACAAAATTCAGAGTAGATACTATGGCCTCTAAACTATATCCAACTTCCTAATCCTTTACTACTGCTGCAATTCTCTTTTGCATGCTGTCAATGATTTTTATATACATTCCCCCCAATCCAGCCTTTCCTACTCCTCCCTAGCTTGGACTTCAATAACCTTTATGTTTTCATTTAGAGTAGCCTCTATCCACTTTCTAGAATTGTCAAAAGGCATGGCTATGGAATACTCATGGAGTTGTATTGCAGGTGATCTGGGGATGTCAAGTTGGACGCACTTGGTGTCACGCTTCTCGCTGTTTCCTCACTTTTTTTCCTGCGGGTGTACATCACATGGGTGCAGCGATGAAAATGAAATCATAGATGAATACGGTCTCCAATTAATAATAAAGAGCGTGGAGGGCCATAGGGAATGAACTAGAAAAGTAGAACGAAACCGTAAGAAGCGAACATGGAGTGGGGCAAAACCATAACAAATCCATAAAATCCGTAGAATCCATAAAATCGAAAGACTGACAAGAAAGACTAGAAAAAGAAAGAAAAAAACATGCGGAGGGGGCAATCAACAAACGCATAAACGCAAGGCACAGGATGAGTGGTAAAGGCTAGTTAGAGGTATTCTGAGTCCTGACTTTGGCTACTTGAGTGATGTCCCTCATGAGCTCTACTTCGTCGATGATAGTCGATGGCTTTGAGCCCGTTACTAGTGATCGGAGGGTCTCCTTACACACGATATAAACCTTCTGTTGAGGAAGGCCAACTTGTTGCAAAAGAGATTGGAAGTTCCTACGTGTATCAGAGACATACCTACCACGGGCTTCATTTTGCCGATTCCTTATTCTCTCCTCACTGTTACCTTCGTCGTCGCTGTCGCCGTCATCGTCCTCCATGAGATTTCTGATTTGTTGGTCCGATTTTGATCGTACAACGAACGACGCAATACCGAAGCGTTTGCAATGAAAAAGCAGCTCCACGTCTGTCTTGGTAAAGCGGTCGCCGGCCACAACCATAATGACATCAAATATGTACAGGCCTTGGTCGTTGAAGTATTGCCAGTCGCGGATATTGACAGTGCCGGCTCCAGGTACGTCGTACCAGGCCAACCACTGTCTGGAAGGATTTGGGTCAACATATCGTTTGATTTCTGTAGTTGTTTCGCTGGTGCCGGTCCTAGCGGTGCCCATTTTGTTGGAATTTGAATTTTTGAGACCACGAAGCGCATTGATCATTGACGATTTTCCACATCCAGAACAGCCGGTGATAGCGACATGCAAGTAGCCTTCCTGATACCCAAGCTTCTGTCTCGTCAACCGAATTTCCTCGCCGGTAGGATATTTAACGGGCGGAATCCCTTCTTGCAGGTTTCTTTCGGCTTCTTCTCGTAAGAATTGCTCTTGCTCGACCCTTTTCCTTGCTTCTTCCTCCATTTTTCTCGCCTGTTCCTCCATCTTCTTTCTTTCCTCTTCCATTCTTTTCTCCTCCTGGAGCGCGCGGAGTTCCTCTTGAATTCTGTGGGCCTCCTCCAGCCTCCTCTTCTCCTCTTCTGCTCTTCTGATCTGCTCTTCTTTCTCTTCTTGAACTCTTCTCATCTCTTTCTCATAGTGCTCAGCCTGCAACCTGTCCTTCTCCTGCTGCGCTCTCAGGATCTCCTTTTGATGCTTCTCTGCCATAACCCTTTCCCTCTCCACTTGTTCCCTTTGCTTTCTCATTTCTTCTTGGTATACTTTCAACTCATTGGCATGTTTCTCGGCCAATACTCTTTCCTTTTCTCTCGATATCCTTTCCCTCTCCTCCTGCGCTCTCTGCATATCCTGTTGGTGCTGCAACTCTCGAGCTCTATCCCTCTCCGCTCGCTCCCTCCGCTCCTCTTCCATCTGTTTATCTCGGTTTGCTTGTTCCCTCCGCTCCTGTTCTAACCGTTCATTTTGCTCTCTTATTAGGCGCCTCTCATTCTCACGGTGTTCGGACGCAAGTCTTTCCCTTTCTGCCTCAAGCCGGCGCCTCTCATTTTCAGCTTCCTCAGCTTGCCTTTGAGCCCTCGCCATATTCTCATGAGCCTCTCGAAGTTCATGCTCATGACGCTGTGCATATATAATTAGCGGAGCAGATTCGGCAAGTGTAAGGTTTAGGATGGGTCGTTATTACAGATTGACCACCACCCATGTTGTAAACGGGTTGTGATAGATATAGTATTGAAAGGCAGATGTGGGGTTGGGAACTTCTTGTTCAAACTCGAGCCGTTCCTCAGAAACTACCAAGCAGTAATAGTCACGCTGGAGATTGACGTCACATTAGTCCCCATACAACTTTAGCTAAAAAGAGGAGGAGGTAATTGTACTCACACCTCGGCGTAGAGATTGGAACAAACGGATAAGTAAGGTAAATGTAGCAATCCTGAGCTTTTGGATAGAAGAAGAGGTTGAATTGCGATGTTGGTATAAAGACTGTAGAGAAGGCCTCCTCGAGTCCACAATACCATGCCCTTTTAAAGACGAACCTCATAGTGCCTCTAGGATTAGGGACATATTCAGGCAACCATCACTGCAGCTGCCTAGTAGCATCTATAGCTAGCCCGCGCCGCGGATCTTCAGTCCCCTCACAATGTGCGCCTTGTCATATTCCTTGATACCTACCGTATATGTTAACACATCATCACATAGCATATAGAATCGGTCAAAGCCCCCCCGACCTTCCATAAAGATCACGATGCTTTAGACCGGCCATAAAAATAAAACTCCATGTCTTCGATCTTGTATAGCCAATGAAGAATCGGTGACAGCTATATATCAAAGAGGGCTAGAAATAGCTGAAAAATCAGAGTTTTATCCGCCCAATGGACAGAAAGACCCAGTTCCCTCTGATCTACAACTTTACAGAGAGAGAGAGATAACTTGGTTACTTTTTTGTTGGAGTAGAAGAGCCTCAAAGTTTGTGGGTTATGAAGTACATATTACACTCCAATGGCGGACACTAAAACGGGGTCGGTCTTGGCACAAGTGGCAAAGTTCTATGCGCAGATTAGTCCCTTTTAGGGAAGGTGCTAAGCCTAATATGGACAGATGGCGAACAAACTTTGTCCTGCCTACCAAAATGAAAATCCTGTCCCTCAACAACACCCAATACAATACGGTAACAAGGTGTTATCTCTGTTGTGCAGCTAGCTGAAGGGTGCGCAGGGTGCCTGAATATTGATATAACATTTCTCAAAATGCGCCGCTATCCCTCGATCTCTCCGATCCGTAAGGAGAAGCGATTTTGCCGCTACATACACTATGATAGCTATAGGTGTACCTCCGCGCCTTGGCCGCTAGGGATGGTTTCAATAGTAATGAACTACATGTATTTTAGTCCGCGCGGAGTTGAAAGCAAGCAATGGGTCTCAGTGACTATGCCACGCCTTGAATAGGAAGTCCTACTCTCGATTCTGCCAGTCTCAACAGTCCAAGCGATAGAGGAACGAAATTTATATGGGAGATCTACTTTTTGATAAGAGGGATATTGAAATTTGTAAGTAGAGCCACCCTAAGCTTCCATTTGTGGGGGGTCAGCATCCTCCTGACGGACGATAGGATACGCCGTCTCTGTCCTAGTTAGAGCCGATCCACTCTTCCAGGTCTAATACCGCACACTAGCCAGTAAGAGCCTGTTTCCACTCAGGCCAGCAATGTTAATGACCACAAGGCGGCTCCCTATGGTGCCAGAGGCGGATTGACTTGCAGTGTTGCCTAGTGTTTGGATTACTCCGCCTTCTTTGCTACAAGATCTCATTGGTAGAAGTGGAGCCTCAGATCAGGGACTAGTTAACCCGCGATGGGCGGCTGTAGAACCAATCAATTTTTTTTGGGGTGTGGTGGATGTGTGCCGCAGGAAGCCGCCAAAAATACGTACATACATGTACATCTCCAGTAGACTATATTTCCAGTTATGCCGCCCTGGGCCTCTACAGCTGTTATTGGGGGCCTATGGCCCCGCACCAACTCCCCCCAATTCCCCCATCCTTCCACCCCCCCACCTTATCATATCAGCTGAATTAACTCCAACTCCAGTACTTGGAGTTGATTTGGGTGCGTTGCCATGTTGGGTTAGGGTTTCTCACACCCGGCCAATCAGCTTTCGAGAAAGTAGAGACTCTTACACAGGTTGAGCAAAAAAAATTATGGATTTGACCCAAATTCAATGGTTTCGTCTCAATCAGTAGTTTACAACCACTTTGACTGTTCGGGAAATCTATAGATAGTGAGCAATAAAATAATTATCAGAGATGGTAATTATTTTATTCTGTGATCATGAAGATATGCACGCCACCCCACTAAAAGCTATACAGGTCATAATTAAGAAATTCTCGGCAGCATTAAAGGCTCCCAGTTCACGGCATCCAATGCAACTGAGCAACCAACCCACAATGACAGACGAGGACAACGATAAACACCAGGAACTCTTTCTAAATCCACAAAGGCTTACTGAGATTTCTCTATTGGCTGTTCAACATGAAATTACCACATACTTTAATAAAATTCCATCACATTTATCACCCTATTTTGGTACATCTTATGTACAAGAAATTTTAGAATGCGGAAACCCGGCAAGAATACAAAGCTTTTTACGTATGCCACTTTCAACATTTGAGAGACTGTGTAGTTAGATGAAGTAGAAGAAACTATTGAAATCAGGAAAATATGTGACAGTTGAGGAGCAGTGCGCAATATTTTTAAATATTGTAGGGAAGAACATGTCCAACCGAGATGTTCAAGAAGTGTTTCAACATAGCGGCGATACAATTAGCATGTAAGATATAGATTCTTACTTTGTTAATCATTGATATAATGCTCTCGTGGAGGCAAGGGGGTGATAACCACCCTTGGTACGTGTAGGCTGTTGTTTCCAGAGGGCACTCTTGTTAGGCGATGGGGGCGGTGATTCGCGAGGTGCGAATGTCAGGGAGAGAGGGGGAGAAGAAGAAAGAAGAGAAAGAAGAGAAAGAAGAGAAAGAAGAGAAAGAAGAGAAAGAAGAGAAAGAAGAAGACTCGTAGCACCTAATCCCTGATATCTCTTGCTACTAGCTACATCACAGGGAATGCTCAACCTGTATAGTGGGCGTAATCACCTCTTGCTAGCTAGTACGTTACCCGAGAGGTGAACCCCAAGCCTTGTAGGTGGACTTACAATGAGACGAGCCGGTGTTGCTCTACTATCACGGCGTAGAGCGTACTTGGCGATGTTGCGGGAAGAGGGATTAGTCAGGGGATTCTTCTATGTTCTTGAGGTTTCGGTGACAGGGGTTCGGTTCGGTAATAAGGGCGCGGGATTAGGGGATAGGGATAGGCGCGGAGTTACGGATCTTGGGGGATTCTATGGGGTTCTGTACAGGGTTACTCGGATGAGTCATCAGGCTGGTATGTGTTGTATATATAGAGGCTCTGTTCTCGTCTGTAGATAGTTTCTTTCCTTTCCTCTTCACGCAACCTTCCTATCGCTAGGAGCTTGTAGTCAGAAATATATCTCTTGACTTCGTTTCAGTGGATCGGCCTTCTTCTCGATCAGTCAATCGTCATAGCGCCGCCGCCGCCCGTTTCGCCGTCGCCGCCGCCGCTTCACGCCGCCGCGCTCGCGCCACTCACTTCGCTCCGTATCTCATCGTCAACTCTCAGGCTAGTTTCTCGCCTATTACCTCGCCCGCAGGTTGTAGACCTTGGCTCGCCTCGCCTAACTCGCGTGATGGGTTGCGTCTCCAACGCCAACCTCTACAACAAGAATCAATCAAGAATGTCGCCATGGATACCGATGGATACAGCTGCCTTAATGGCAAGCCTTAGTACCTTCTTCGATACCAATCTCCGCCCTTCGCCCGACGAACCTGCGAAATGAAGCCATATACGACCTTATTCTGAAATGTCAGAAGGGTCTGCAACAATACGTCCTGGACCTGGACGAGGAAAGGGAGGATGGGAACGAAGCAAAGAAAGCTTGGGAAGTCGCATTAGCGAATTCACAGCTCGAAGCTGCAGCTCTCCAAGCTCAGATCACAAGTCTGAGGAACCAGGTTACCAACCTGGAGACCCAACTCGCCACAGCCAATCAGGCTACACGGAATGCGGAGAACACCCTGGCGGCCCACATGGCACTGCCACCCCCACCACCAATAGTCGAATCAATTGCTCCTCCTCCACCTCTCGCGTCAGTAATCGCCTCCTGAAGGCACCATCTACACCTGCCCCAAGGATGAAAGATCGGAAAAGCTTCCGACCGAGAAATACCGCGGCAACAGGAAGGGACTCGCAGTTCAAAAAACATGTTGCAACTCAAGCTCTTGGGCAATGCCGACAGGTCCCTACAAAATCAGTTAACCTCTGCCATCTCTCGCCTGGAAGGCCCGCCGTTTATCGCCTACATCACGATCACGGTATCAACCTTCCTCCATGGAAAGGTTCAAATTTGAACACAGCATTTGGGGACCCAGATCAGGTAGGCACCGCCCGTCGCGCCTCGAAGAATCAGGCAACTCAGTCGCGCCTTCTGAAAGATCTTGAGTTCAACGATACTGGAGGCCGGGATGGGAGAAACCGCCCGTGTGGAAGCTCTCATGGAAGGCGAGGAACTCACCAAGCTCATGGTTCATGAAGAAACCCCCGCCACCGTCATCGAACTCGCTACCATTCTTCAACGCCTGGACAACAAGCAGCAGATAATCACTGCGCTACCGCCGCTATCGACCGCACTGCTCGCCCGCACCGCTGCTCCTGCCCCGCCCTCGTTCACCTCCGTTCGTCCCGCGCGCCCACACTCGGTACTCAAATCCGCCTCCGTTCGTTCCGTTCTGCAGGTCCCTGCGCCAAACCTGCGCCCATCCGTCCCATACGCCGGAGTGGCCATGGATCTATCGGCAGGCGTGGCCGTCCGGACCCTCAAGAAAGAGAGGCGGCGGGTAGAGAATAGGTGTTTTATTGTGGAGGTCACCTAGTCAGAATGCCCACAGGCGCCGCTCCCGAATGAGAGCGTGATAAGGCTCAGGAAGAAAAAGAAGAAAGAAGGGAAGAGGCCTTCGATAAAGCGTTAAAGATTTTTCCTGGACTGAGTGGCTCACTCAGGGCCGGTTTAAGGATTTTTCTAGGATCTCGGTTTCTGGGTTTTCGGTTTGGAGAAGGATATGGATGGGAATCAACTAGTCGTAAAGTGTTATTTCGCAAAATAAAGATTCTTCTATTCCATCATATCTTCTCATTGATACTGGCGCTCAGGATCTGCGTTCATAGATAAGGACTTCGTATGCCACCACAAACTCAAAACTATTCCTTATTCTCGACACATAGGCGTAATAGGCGGTAGACCTATTGAATCGGAAAAGTCACTCATAAGGTTATTCTCAGTCTCAACATCAACGGCCAGAGGACGCTCCCTTCTTTGTAACTCAACTCGGACATTATCCAATAGTAATGGGCCTCCCTGGATCGCCGTCGCGATTGACACGGTCCTTCCGGCAGCTAATGAAATACACTTCACTCCTTCAACTGCATTCGCTCACTCAATCACATCAAGGTCATAGCTAAAGGAATCTCGATTGAGCCCTCCAACAAAACCACAACCAACATCTCGATCATCACCTCCTACGCCTTTCACAGACTCATCAACAAGAAAAGAAAAGGGATGAAAATATACTCCACCACTCTAAAGCTCGACGATCTATTAAGACACCCAAAGACTTCGAGCGATGGTACCCAAAGAACATCATCAATACTTGCATCTGCTAATAACCCGACGATCAAAGCTTCCTCCTCATCGTATCGAATCTGATCTATCTGTCGATATACAGGAAGGGAAGACAGTACCATTCGGACCACGTATGCGGAATGGACTGGTTGGAACTTCAGACACTCAGAGATTCTTAGCGATCTCGTATCCAATGGCGGATCCGACATAGCACCTCCCCGCGCTCTCCCGTGTTATTTGTTAAGAAAAGCGGATGGCTCTCTCCGACTGTGTTGACTATAGAAAGTTAAATGCGGTAACGGTGAAGAATCGACACCTCTACCATTAACACCGAGACCTTCATGCGTATCGTCAGCTAAATATTTCACAAAGCTGGACCTTCGCAATTGGCTATCATCAATTGAGAATTAGAAGGAGATGAATGGAAAACAGCCTTCGCACCCGTTACGACTTTGAATACACCTGTTATGCGCCTTCGGACTAACCAACGCCCAGCATTTCAACATTGGGTCAACGACATGGTGCGTCCTTATCTTGATCATTTCGCCACCGCCTATTTGGACGACATTCTCATTTACTCCAACACTCTTGAGAACACGGAACACGTGGACAAAGTACTTCAGATCTTGGCGAGAATCGGGTTACCTCAAACCCGAAGTGTGAATGGCATGTCGAAAACTATGTATCTCGGATTTGTCTTCACATCGGAAGGAATCAAGATGGGCAAAGGTCTACCATCAGGAACTGAAACCCCAAATTGTCTGAAAGATGTACAGAATTCCTCGGGTTCGCGAACTTTTATCGACGATTCATCTATGCTTACACGAGGTAGTATCTCCTTTGACCGCTCTAACAAAGACAGGAGTGGTTTTAAATGGACGGATAAAGCGGAGAAAGCATTTCAAGACCTTAAGGTAGCGTTCACCACCGCGATTCTCGACATTTCGATCCGCAGAAATCATAGTGGAAACAGATGCCTCCGACTATGTTTCAGCTGCCATCATGTCACAGAGGGATGACGAGGAAATTCTTCATCCAGTCGCCTTCTTCTCCAAGAAACACGCCTGCAGAATGCAACTACGAGATATCGATAAAGAGCTGTTGGCAATCATTCGGGATTTGAGGAATGGTACTTTCTGGAAACCGCTTCATACCCTATCAAGGTCCTAACAGATCATAGAAACCTTGAATATTTCATGTCAACCAAATTACTAAATTGTCGACAAACTCGCTGGTCGGAATTTCTATCTCGTTTCGACTTTGTGATTCAATTTCGTCCCGGCAAACAAGGAGGAAAACCAGATGCACTCACTAGACGATCAGGGGATCTTCCTAAAGAGGGGGATGAACGCCTCGCGTATCAGTATCAGACTGTGTTGAAAAGAAAGAATTTGGATAATAAGCTAAGTTTGTTGGCGGGTTCTTTGGCAAATGAACCCGCTGAAGGAACGCCCACTGTCAAGAGTTATTTTCAAAACTTACACAGAAGACAGTTTTCCAAGTAAGGTCTCACGATGTTAAAAGACGGTACAAAACAATCGAAGCAAATCTCTCGCCGAATCGCAGAAAACGGATGGAACTTCTTCTTTATCGTCATAAACTCTTCGTCTGCAGAATACGAGAACTACAACTCGCACTTCTATAGGAACATCATGACAAACCATCACGACATCCAGGGTAGGGCAAAACCCTCGAATTACTTAGTCGCGAATACTACCTGGTGGACGTGCGGAAGTACACCGATCGCTACGTCGTGAACTCACATATGTCGTCGAAGAAAGCGAATCGTAATGCCGCCCAGGGAGTTCTTGACCACTATCAGTACCTAAGGCACCATGGGCGGATATCTCAATGGACTTCGTTAGGACTACCTCAGAACGGCTATAACGCACTCGTCGTCGTCGATCGCCTTACGAAAATGAGACACTTTATTCCATGCACAGAAGAATCAGGAGCTAGAGACGTTGCTCGAATGTACCTAGAAAATGTGTGGAAAATACATGGTCTACCGGAGAAGATAGTCTCGGACCGCGGTACTCAGTTCACCTCCGATTTCTGGAAAGCACTCTGCGAGCGTCTGGAGATATCTCCACGCTACTCCACCGCATTTCATCCGCAGACCGACGGCCAAACCGAAAGGATCAATGCTGTCATGGAACAATATCTGAGAAGCTACGTGGATTATCAACAGGATAACTGGGCCACTTATTTACCCATGGCAGAATTCGCTACCAATAATCACGTTTCCGAATCAACCAAACTCTCCCCCTTTGAGGCAAACTATGGACGACATCCTCGCATGAACTTCGGTCCACTACGACACGGCGTCACCACAAACGAGGACCAAGCAAACACCATAGCGACATGTCAAGTATTCGACTTTCTTCGGAAATGTTCGGGCCCAAAGAATTCAGGAAGAATCAGCCAACATGAATCGGATTCCAGCGCCACGATATATCATTGGAGATAAAGTATGGTTATCCACGCGAAACTTATTGACCAAACGACCTTCGAAGAAGTTGGACTGGAAGCAAATCGGACCTTATCAGATTTCTCGTATTGTCAGTCCCTACGCCTACGAACTTAAGCTACCAGCATCAATGAAGGTTCATCCAGTCTTCCATGTCTCGCTACTATCACCTGCCGCCAATGACCCCGTACCTGGACAAGTTCAACCTCCCCCACCATCAGTTGAGATCGAGGGTGAACAAGAGTGGGAAGTAGACGGTATCCTAGACTCTCGGAAACGACGCGGCAGAGTGGAGTACCTCGTTCGGTATACAGGCTATGACGAGCCCTCATGGCAACCTTACGGTGATCTAGATAATTCCTCCGAGTTGGTTAAAGAATTTCATAAACGATATCCCCATAAGCCTAAGAGGACTTAGGCCTTAGAGGGGGACCTAATATCTATCACGGCGTAGAGCGTACTTGGCGATGTTGCGGGAAGAGGGATTAGTCAGGGGATTCTTCTATGTTCTTGAGGTTTCGGTGACAGGGGTTCGGTTCGGTAATAAGGGCGCGGGATTAGGGGATAGGGATAGGCGCGGAGTTACGGATCTTGGGAGATTCTATGGGGTTCTGTACAGGGTTACTCGGATGAGTCATCATGTGTTGTATATATAGAGGCACGTGCAAATGCGTAGATAGTTTCTTTCCTTTCCTCTTCACGCAACCTTCCTATCGCTAGGAGCTTGTAGTCCTTAGAAATATATCTCTTGACTTCTCGTTTCAGTGGATCGGCCTTCTTCTCAGATCAGTCAATCGTCATAGCCGCCGCTCGCCCGTTTCGCCTCGCGCCGCGCGCGCCGCTTCCGCGCCGCCGCCTCACTTCGCTCCGTATCTCATCGTCAACTCTCAGGCTAGTTTCCTCGCCTCTATTACCTCGCTCCGCCTAGGTTGTAGACCTTGGCTCTCGCCTCGTCTAACCCCGTGATATCTACGAGTCGAGGAGAAGAGACAGAGAAGAGAGCCCGAAGGCAAGAGAACAACGTGCCCGAAGGCAGAGAAGCCACGAGGGCGAGAGTAAGAGAGGGAAGAACAACGCGAAGGAGCAGCGACTCTAATGAGTAAGGCCTGGCCCTACCTCCGACAGAGAGAAGGGGGAGGCAGGGCCTAGGCAAGGGAGAAGTAGAAAGAGAACTCTAGCGAGAAGTAAAGTATGTATTGAATTATATACTAGAGTTCAGGTGAGAAGACGTTGCATAGAGAGGAAAGGAAGACAGCATGGTGTGTCCGCGGCCCTTTATAGTTCTCCCTACTTGGCGCACAACTACCTTCCCTCACGAGAAGCGAAGAAAGAAAACAACGAGAAAGATACATGTGACAGCTATCCTCGGAAGCTCAAGTGGCCGACCTGAGGATGTTATAGCGTAAAGAAAAGAAGAAAGAAGAAGAAAGACAACGATAAAATAACTATACAAGGGTCTTCGGGACTCTAGTGGTTAAACCGAAGACCAAAGGCCTAATGAACTATCAGCAACGTCTATCTGGAAGGTAGGATAGTGTACCGGCAGCCCAGCCTAGACGCAAATCAAACCCAAAGGGAAAGAGAGAAGCGAAGCAAAGAGATAGTGAAAGAACATACATTAAGGTTGCCCCCCGAACAAGAACCCATAAGCGAGTACTGTCGGGGGGATACAGGATAAGGAAATAGAAAAAGCATTAACTCCGAAACTAAGGAAAACTCCGCACCGAACCACCGCACCGATCATTATATTAAACCCCGATCTCTAGGCGAGATCGCATAGCAAGCCTGCCATCGTCCCTGTCAGCGTGCTGACCCTCCATGTACCCTTCGTGTGTGTCAGGAGACCCGTGATCTGCCAGGTCCGATAGATCCTTGACAAATACTTATATGGAGACAGATACTTTGGACGGGTTCTCGATGCAATACTATATCTTCATCAAGAATTTGTATGGCTACCACCAAACAGAGAAACACCTTATACAATTAGGAAAAATCCTAAGTTTTATCCTTATTTTAAGGATTGTATTGGTGCGATTGATGGTACACATATATTAGCGAATGTTCCTGAAAGTCAAGTTATTCCGTATAGAAATCGGAAAGGCCAAGTACATCAGCAAGCTCAACTTCTGACTGCAGTCTCCCAACAGTCTCCCAAGTCTCAGGAGAGTCTCCTGACACTCCTGGATACATTTTGGGTCTCCTGAGGCTCAGGAGACCCCAGGAGACAAATCAAGTCTTGCTGATGTATCACAAAACATACTTGCAGCATGTCAATTCAATCTTCAATTTTCATATGTTCTAGCTGGTTGGGAAGGATCTGCTCATGATGCTCATATACTTCAATATGCATTGGAGAATGACTTTTATATTCCAGAAGACAAGTACTACCTTGCAGATGCAGGGTACGCACCAATGAAACATATTCTTACACCATATAGAGGGATACGATATCATTTGAAAGAAGGATATAGATCTCAATCCAAGTACGTAACATAGATTAATCCTGCATATAATTTTTACTAATTGATAAGACCTGATGTCCCAGCGTTTTGGCATCGGTCCTGAGGGTTCGGTAGTCGAAATGCGGATGTGGTTGCTAGGGTAATGTTAAGCGAGGGATGGATGTACGGAGAAGGAGGTTTCGTTATTAGTTTCTATGGGATTCTATGGCGTAATGGATTTGTAATATAATTAGAGAAGATGGTGGGAAGGAATACGAGGTGTGGCTGCGATGGATTTCTAAGGGTTTCTATGAAGGAAGGTGTGAGTTATAGCGGACTGACGGAGGGGGATGTTAAATAGCGTGGAGAGATTCTTTCCTTAGTTCTTTCTTTCTTTTCTCTCTGTCTCGTCTTTCTGTTATCTCGATACATAGGAATATACTCCTATCCTTTCGTCGTAGTCTCCGAACTCCCAGAACCTGGTTTCGGGATTCATCATAGCCATCATCATCGTTCTCGTTGAGGTTCATCCGATCCTCACTTTCGCTGCTCTAGTTCTTGCCCCTGCCCGGAGCCTTGCCTCTGCCTTTGCCTTTGCCGGTATCTGTGCTTGTGCCCACCCCGTGGCATCTCTGTCTTCATCGGTGTCCTCGTTGTCTGGCTGTGTTCCTCGAGTCCTTCTGCGTCATCATTGTCGTCTTCTCTGCGTCCGGGTTACTTCGTCACACCTGAGACAAAGGAAGAATTATTCAATCTCCGTCATTCTCAATTGAGAAATGCCATCGAACGTGTTTTTGGGATTTTGAAAGAAAGATTCCATATACTGGCAAATCACCCTGAATATCCATACAACAGTCAGGTTAAGCTAGTACTGGCCTTGACAGGTTTGCAAAATTTCATCTGACGATATACTCCATCAACGGAAATTTTGTATTGGGAAGAAATGGAAATGATATCTGAAGAATATGAACTTCAGGTAGGACAGTGTGACGGAGTAACTTGGGCGAGAGGAAGATGACAATGATGGCCTTGAAGAATCGAGGCACGGCACAAGCGACGATGAAGCAGAGATGCTGCCGGGGCACAAGTAATCTGACCGTGAAAGCAAAGGCAGAGGCAAAACCCTGAGCAGGGACAAGGACAAAGAGCAGGGAGAGTGAGGATCGGATGGACCTCAACGAGAACGATGATGATGACTATAGTAGATCCCGAAACTAGGTTCTGGGATCTCAGGACTATGAATCAAGATTAGGAGTATATTGCTATGTATCGAGAGTACAGGAAGACGAGACAGAGAGAAAAGAAGAAAAGAACTAAAGAAAAGATCCCCCCGCTCTATTTAACACCTTCCTCCACTATCCCGCTATGACTCATACCTTCCCCCAGAGAAACCCATAGAATCCTACTGTAACCACACCTCGTATTCCTCCCCACCATTTCTTCTATCTACATTACAAATCCATCACGCCATAGAACCTCCTGGAATCTTATCACGTTACTCTCTTCCCACCTCCGTCCATCCTTGCCTAACAATCCCTCTTCCATCGCAACCTTCTTCCTCCTACCGAACTGTCGGAACGAATGCCAAGACGCCGGGACAGACAGAGAGAAAATGAACGGGTAGCTATTAATGGTATTGACGATAGGGCTAGGAAATCTGAAAGTGACTTGGGTATGATTAGAATCAGAGAAGAGATAGCCGAACAGATGTGGAACGATTATCAAAAAGTATTAAAGAAACGGATTGGGACAAGTGTAAATTAACTCTTACCGGTAACTGGTATCAAGTAGTCTTAGTTTCGCAAACCAATGATATCTGTTTTTTCAACCAAATATCTCTGATTTTACGCTCGGCCAATGCTAAAAACATTTCCGACTTCCTTAAGTTCTCAAATACAGATAACGCTGCTATAAGCTCATCATCACTCAAACCACCAGGCCTCGCATACACATCCATCAGCAACTTGATTGCTAATTCCGTTTTGCTGATATTCAATTTCTCCGCTGTTTTTTGCATACTAAACAGAGCATATGCAACCTGACTAGCTCTTCCATTCCGTTCTCTTTTGATGCGTTTATGAGAAGGCCTAGTAGATTCTGTCTCTTCCGATTCATCTTTAGCCATAACATCTGCCTCAATAGTAACGGATTCATCGTCTTGTAGAACTCTCTTGGAAACCAAATTACCATTACTAGTATAAAGGGCCGGGTCTAAACAGTCTGGGTAATCATATGTGGTTGGATTAGAAATAAAGCGAGAGCTAATATTGCCAGTGGGTTCAAGTTGCGAAACGCTCGAGCGTGATATAGAGTTCAATGCCTGGCTAGGAAGAATAATATTTTCCCCCGTAGCCCTAATGCCAGTAAATAACTCCGACAGTTCCAAATAATGTCGCAAAGTTTCCTTCCTGAATTTTTTGGCTGCCGGATGCACCTGTAATCGATTAATCAAGGATAGTGTTTTTATATGATCGGGTCCTACCTTCAAATATCTCTCCCAAACCTCATCTTCAGCCGTAACAGTTTGATCATAATCACTCCAACCAAAACCGCTACTACTCTTCAATGCCGTGAAAACATCAAAGTCCTTCTTCAAAGCACTATATTTATTCCTTATTTGCTGTAGTTCATAGGTGACACCACCGGCTTGCTGAACTTGTTGTTGAACCAGGGCAAACGAGACACTTTTGAAACCAGCATCTGCTCTCTTCCCTTTCCTAACCTCAGAAACTAGAGTGTCGATAAGAACCTTCTCTTCCTCTGCAGACCATCTAGCCCTTAAGTTTGAGGGTCCTATAGCATTCCTGGTATTGCTCTCACAAGACATAGTTTCCGAAGCCAGGAAACGAAACGAAACGAAACGAGATAGCGGCAGCAAACAGGATAGTTCACTGAGTTGTAAGCATTATGATAGATAGCGGGGTGAGCTTGATGGAAAGGCGAAACGAAACGAAACGAGATAGCGGGAAGAAACAGGATAGTTGACTGAGTTGTGAACAGTATGACAGATTCCAGATAGGCGTGTAGGCCTTAATAGAACCGCGAAATGAACCGAAACGAGATAGCAGGAGGAAACAGGATAGTTAACTGAGTTGTAAACACTATGATAGATTCCAGCTAGCACAGAAGACCCTGATAGAGTAGCGAAACGAAACGAAACAGTGAAGCGGGTTTGTTTGTTGGCCAGCAGAGGGTATCTATCAACTGGGATTAGTATGTTGTAGTATAGGAGTGAATGGACATACCTCTCATCTGTTTGTTGATGAATTTGAGTAAACTGAACATCTTTGGTTTTTTCCTAATCAATGGTTTCACGGGTTCGACAATCCATGGATCGGGCGTTGCGCAACCGAACGGGGCCTAAGCTGCATGCGTTTGCCTCTTGGCCCGCATAGGGGCTCACAAGTACTCTGAGATTCCTATCATAGGCATAAGGATTGAATATATCTCCATGCTTTAAGCCCTGGAAGTCTTGGGAATAAATAATTTTTTGTTCGTTGATGGCTAATAGAAGATGTAATATGAAATCAACTTCTGATAGCCGACTCTTGCGGCAGCCATCAACCAGCTGACCGTTTCCTCAACATTGTCATCGTCACGACTCGAAACCCACGACAACCACCAGGGAATATCAGACCTTAAAAATGACTATATATTAAACCCGCTTTGTTGTTGTAACTATCGGCCACCGGTATGTAGGTCGGTCTCAAACTTGGTTCCAACAACGCCGGGAAAATAGGTTTGCAGAGAAGGGTATGATATATTTGGAGGCCTAAAGTGGCTAGGATCAGGTGACAGAAATAAGGCGCGCACATTTACCACAACATTATACGTCAGTCCCTATATCATCCTCCACATATTGTAGACCTTGTTGACATGAAGAACAGCTGCGGCTGAAATATCCCCTATGTTAACGTGACTGATCCAGGCCCACAAAACTCCCTTTCAAATATGGGGCTGTAATGTCTCTGACACCAAGTAGAGTATTCCAAGAACGCTAGAACATGTTCTAGCCCTCAGTCTGGGTCGTGTTATGCTCGATGAGCTTGCGAACGTTTCCCTCCTCCCCCCCCTACTTCTCCTTATTCCTCCCCGCCGGGATCCATCTCAAACCTTAGAAGAAACAGCATTTGAGGAACTAGAGCTCTCCCGGATAACTTAGGTGCAGTCATCCACCCCTGGCCACCCCCGGCCACCCCTCCTCCGCGCCGGAGCTCACTCTCGCTTGGTACTTATATTACAGGATAAAGCAAAGTTCCGACGGCAACATCAACATCGCCTTCACGCCCCTGACACCTAGCTCCCCCGCAGGCGGACACAGCACTTCAGAGCTATACCCAAACCTCCCACCGCAATACCACCCTCTACGCACCACAGATTCCCCAATGAGCCACCCCACCCCAACGCCGACAAAGCCCCGACACCGCCCTCGAGCCCGTAAAGGGCCTCGAGAGAGCCCAGTTCGTGTTGTCAAATCCTCTTCTCCACCTCCACATTCTCGAGTTTCTAGAACACCACACACGCGCCCCGAGCCCATAGGGGTCCCGGCCACCAGTTCTACTACCGGCAGCGAGGGAGGCCTTTGGGAATGCCACGTTTGCGACCGAAGTATGGGTATCATGCTGAAAGGCCCCCATATTGAGAGCTATATGCACCGCAATAACCAAAGCCTCCAGATACAGACAGTGGGGGGAAGGAAGGGGAACATCCGGAACGATGGTACACTAAAACAGGAGCGGGAGAATGGGCAAGGAACGCTTGAAGAGGAGGGGAGGCAGATGCAGGGCCTGAGGGAGCAAAACCAGGAACACAGGCTCGAAGCGCTGCAGAAGCAAGAGAAACAGGGGCCCAAACAGCAGATGCTCGGGGAGTTTCAGACCCAAGAGAAACAAGAAGAGGAGCGGAGGAGAGCTGAAAGGCCCCGGATGGAGACCGCGCAAACCCAGGAGCAGCATCCTACAAAAGCGAAGTATCAGGCACCGGTGAAGGACGTTACTCCTTGGGAATGCAGCATCTGCCAAATCACGATGAAGACCCATCTCATGAGCTATCACATTGCCAGCGTCCAACATCATCGGAATGAGAAACGTAGGAAAGAAGACGAGCTGCAGAAACAGGAGGAGCGGCGGCTACAAGAGATTTATAAGCAGGGGGAGGAGATGAGAAGGAATGAACAAATTCAACGACTCGGGGAAGAGGAACGGCGAAAGCAGGAAGAGCTAGAAAAACTAGAAGAATCTCAGCGGCTTGAGGAGCATGCAAGGCAAGAAAGGCAGCGGAAGGAGGAGGAGCTGAGAAGGGGAGGTATGCAGAAGGAAGAGGAGAAGCTTAAAAAAGGAGGGGACCTACAAAAGCAAGAGGCTGGGCGGTGGAAGGACGAACAACCACAGATTGTATATCCGGCACATACGGGGAGATCCAAGGCTCTAGAGTCGCTGTCATGGCCGTCCGAACCAGAATACCCGTACTCGGCTCAAGAACAGCAGCGCATAAATAGTCTTTCCGTTGCAGTTAATCAGTCCGGGACCAATGATGGCTACACAGGCGGCGCCACTGGCCAAATGATAAACTTAACAAACCACGAAATCATACCTATTACCGCCAACGATAGCATAAAGGAGCAACGTGCGCCGCCAAAAGGGACTTGGCTTTGTGAGACCTGTAAGCGGGGGATGATGATAACTTCCAGGAACAGCCACCTGGCAGGCAGAAGTCATAGGGGAAAACAGTTGAGGTTGGACTCCATAAATCGGGAAAAGGAAGACGTAAAAAAGGAAGAAATAAAAAAGGAAACGCAACGCATCGCGGAAACCAATAGGGCTGAAGAGGAAGTGTGGAGGGAAAAAAGGAGATTGGATGAAGAGGGAGAGCGCCACAAGCAGCAAGAAACGTGCAAAGAGGAGAAACGTATCGCGGTTCGGGTAGAGACACAGACGTTTAAAGACTGGATTGCGGAACAGAAACGGATTGTATTAGAGAAACGGATTGGGAAACAGAAACGTCTTCCGGAAGAGACATGCCTTGCGGGAGAGGAACGCCTCGAGGAAGTAATAAGGATTGAGTTAGACAGACAGATTGCGGAACAGAAACGGATTGCGGAGAAGCGTATTGAAGAGGAGAGAAGATTAGAGGAAGAGAAACGGACCGCCGAGCGACGTATTGCTGAGGAGAGAAGATTAGAGGAAGAGAAACGGACCGCCGAGCGACGTATTGCTGAAGAGAAGCGTATTGCTGAGGAGATACGTATTGCTGAGGAGAGACGTATCGTGGAGGAGAGACGGATTGCGGAGGAGAGACGTATTACTGAGGAGAGACGTATTACTGAGGAGAGACGTATTGCTGAGGAGGAGAGACGTATCGTGGAGGAGAGACGGATTGCGGAGGAGAGACGTATTACTGAGGAGAGACGTATTACTGAGGAGAGACGTATTGCTGAGGAGGAGAGACGTATTGCTGAGGAGAGACGTATTGCTGAGGAGAGACGTATTGCTGAGGAGAGACGTATTGCTGAGGAGGAGAGACGTATTGCTGAGGAGAGACGTATTACTGAGGAGAGAGAGGAGAGACGTATTGCTGAGGAGAGACGTATTACTGAGGAGAGAGAGGAGAGACATATTGCTGAGGAGAGACGTATTACTGAGGAGAGAGAGGAGAGACGTATTGCTGAGGAGAGACGTGTTGCTAAGGAGAGACGTACTGCGAAAGGGATTGCAGAGAACCACAGGGCAGGAGACAGACGTATTATAGAGGAGCTAAGACGAATTGCGGAAGAGGAGGATATTGAGAAACTAGGAGAAAAGCATTTACAGAGATCAACCTACAATTCCGATAAGCAAGAGCAGTATCAGCACATCGGGGCAGCGGAGAATCAGTGCACGATTCCAGATTTTGCGGGTTCTGGTGATCCCGGGGACGAACATCTCCAACACCAACTGCGTCATCCATCATCGACCATCGATCAGCAAAAGCCCAGACAGACAGAAAATATGACAGAGTCCACAAGAAAGCCTACAGCGGGGCCTTTGCAGCCAAAGGAGGAGGGGCCTTGTAAGGTAGGTACTATCGTGGTACAATCTCCTCTGATAGAGCCCGCTACCGCGAGTTCGCTGGCAACAAAGGGTGATCTACGCGGTGGGGGTCAGCCGCAGGGAGGAACCCTAGAGTACTCGATGTCGCAGGTGGAGCAAGAGGGGGTTGGCCTGTCACAACCCAAAGTACTGGAAGTAAGTAAGCCAAGCAACAATGTACAGCGCCAGCATCCTACAAACCAGCGTGAGGAGAAGGGTTTTAGGGCAAAGATGTTTCAGTATCTCTTATCCCAAGGAGAACTGCAACAGCAACCAGTTGAAGAGAATACGGTGAAGGTATGGACGGTGGAAGAAATGTACCGGGAACATATGATGGGGCAGCATATGGTGCAGGAACAACCCCTTTTTGTCCAAAGCCCTGCAAGGTAAGAGTGACAGTAATCCCCTAATCTCGTACCATCACATGTTAACATCCCCCAGTTTACTCCCTGCGCCCGTCTCATGCGTGACGGATTTACCACCAATATTATATCGGGTCTATGATCATACCTCTGTCAGTATATACACTTCGGTCGGGTTCACAGCCGGAAACCCGTACATGCCAAATAGGCCACCACAGTTTAAAGCTATGGTCAAACGTCACGCCAACTGGAGTAGTAGATCGGGGACACCATTCATCTCTGTCACAACTAGCCCGGATGCTGTGGGCTGGCATGTGGCGAAGAAAAGGGCTGAGGGACAAGACGGCAACGTTATGGTAGCTTTGATAGATACTGCTGCTCTGCTTGGCATATGTGGAACTCGTATCTGGAAGATGCACGATGCAATGGATCACTTCGGCCTTGAGCCATATAAGTGTCAGCGCCGGGCATATGATAATGAGTATATCTGCGCCCTTCAAATACCGGCCAGAGCTATATTTGCCTGTTGCCAACCAGACTATTTTATGGATATCGCATTAGTATTCCTGAAAAATCTCGATTTAAAGGGATAATCTTCGGCAGGTAGGCTGCGAGCAACCTGAAATTATGTGGATTTACTTTTTCAGCCAGTTGTTATGATTTCGACGTCCGTATTATTTTTGTTTTATTTTTCAAGCTTTACTCCTGTGCCTATCTTTTGTATCTAGAAAGTTTGTTTTCCATACCAAAGAGTAGAGAGTAGAGCACCACCGCGTATAACACTTAGATATTCTCAACTAGACGGTGCGTCGTGTACTCTAACTGCATCCCGATGGGGTGGGGACTGATCGGGTACATAGTAAGCAAGTGTCACGTAATACTTGGAAGGGGTTTTGAGAAATACCCCTCTCTCTGTGGAACAAGATACCAGTTTCGTGATAGGGTGCCACCCCTTTGGACGACTCTTCGTAGCGGCCCCCTTGGCATGCAGAGATAGAAACAGAATGTTAGATAAAGGGAAAGAACCGACTCCTCGTGTACACGAAAAGGAGCGATGACTTAGAAACAGCTATTGACCTCGATCAATACGTGGAGGGGGGACGAGTAGAAGTGATGGTATCAAGAGACCTAACAGTCCTTTCCCGAATCAGAAGCTAGATAGAACATATTTAGGAGCGTGAGGGAAGTAAGTAATGTATAATGGTCTTTATAGTGAGGGTCCGTGCAAGGAGGGGGGGGGGGTAAGGAGAAAGTGAGAGTTTCGGGGGTTTTTTTTTATATCCACATTGCATATATATGACAAGATTGACGACTGAGGTTAGTACCTAAAGACCGCTTGGAAACACGTTATTCTTCCATCCCTTAATCAGTGCACCTGTCGAGTAAAGAATTTTGATTATTTACCATTCATATCATTTATTATTCTACATAGTGGAGGATGGTAGTACCGCCCAAGTTAGGGTCGCCGTGATGGATACAGGTGCGCATAGGATAAGCGAGAGGTACTCGCCCGAAAAAAAAGACCGTTGGTGATCAATTTGATGCCTTTATTCTTTTGCGAGTAGAGCTATAGCTAGTCAGTTGGCCTAATTAATTGATCCAGCCAGATGACAATAATGGTGATGCTGGCCCCGCCGAAGTAATGGGTATGGAGATAGTAGCTCGGGGATAATTATAAAGGTATATGTATGCATATGCCTAGTGGAGTACTCAACCCAATTATTCGACGTAGTTGGCTCTTGATTATCCCTTCGTCTACAGATCTATTAAAGCTACCAGATTTCGCCAAGAGATCAATTCAGATGTGCATGTGGCTTACGCCTGACGCACTGACAAACTAGGTCTTCATTTGACAAGATCAGCAACTGACCGTCGGAGGAAATAGATGATTGGTACAGAGCTAGATGAACCTACTCTATGCCTGGTTGAAGGCGAGGGATTAGAAGGATCTTAATTGGCCAGCGGCACCATCACCACCACCACCTCGGGCTGTACTGCATGGTAGTGGGGGTGGGTGGAGATGATGGGGATGACATGCGACGGAACGGCCCGTCGAAAGATGCGAGTCGCACTATCCCTTAGTCTATCAGTAAAATTCTAACCCCCCAAGAAGAAGCAGGTTTTGTGTGGCTTTACTAACAGATCCCATTGTCTCCCTTATCAAATAATAGATCTTCCATACAAATTTGATTCCTCTATTATAGGGGTCAGCAATATTGCATATTGACAGACTAAGGGATAAGCTCAATACGTACCCTAGCCATGAGGACACATTCCGGGGCAGAGTGTACATACTCTCATGTGTCAATGCAAAACTACATATGTCTTGCGGCCTAGCTCTACCAGCTACAACAGGGAGGGAAATCACCTTTAATTCCCTCTATCGAGGTGTGGGTCAATATTTACCCTGACCTTAACTCTAACATCATGAAGTTGCTCTCTGGTCATGCAGCTGACAGTACTGATAGCCTCTGAGGCTTTGGGGACGTATGCCAGTAGACTATATATATCAAGCCCTCAAGTGGGATGGAGGGCCTGTTTTGTATATACTTCTCCCTTGGTACTACCGTTGCCCGAGCCCCCAGACCATTAGGCGCCAGATTAAACTACATGTTCAGCCTCTTTAGGTACGTACGCACGCTACAGTTTATAATTAAAGCTATTTACCATCGCCGAGAAGGACACAATGCTAGGTAGCATGTTCTTGTTTGGTGCTGTTACCTTCAAGGGTTTCATAACTCCCGTAACAGTACTGTTGACACTGCCGTAGGCCCATTAATATATAGATAAATACATCGAGGCTAATCTGATTCTGTAGACATTTGTATCTTTACCTGTCGGCACATGTACAACGATCCCCACCCCAGAACTAGATAGAGGACCCGGACGTTTAATTGTGTAAATTTATATGTAACTTAATTAAAATAGCCCTCCACCGAAATAATACACAACATTACACATTCCCATTCCTCTCGCTCACGCTCTGATCCTGGCGACCCCTATGCCCATCCTCAATTGTCCAAGCTCTCACTAAATATCCTCCCACCCCATCTTTCAAAGTGATGGCAAAAAGGCTTATAATTGAATGACATCCCCTCACCCATTGGCACCATCGGCGAAGCCCAGATCACCCTACCATTACCAGCCCCGACCAACGCAGCGCTCCAGTCCATACCATTAAAATCGAACCTTTGTTACAAAAGCAAGATCCCTCCATTCACGCCCCGGGGGCCCCCATGTGACTCTGCCCTTCGCACTCTCCCAGAATCGGGGAGCGTTACTGACCGCGTCTGGCTGGTCGTTCCGTAGGACTGCAAGCCGTATGGTCAGGGCAATTCGGGAAAGCTGTAAATGCTTGATGTGGGGGAAACTGATGATAATGTCGTAGCAGCTGTTTTGCAAGTATGTTATTCCGGCAGGTGGTGGCGGGAGTAGTTGGCGGTAATTGAAGCTGTAGCTAAGGTCAACCTGCCCTGGCTCGGAGTGGGCGTAGTTTTCCTAGCAATAGACACCAAATTAGATTAATGAGAGCGGTAAAGTACTCGAGAGTCTTACCTGGAGGAACCATGCTGTTAAAATATTATTCTTTGTCAACTTGATACCTACAGCTTCTTGCAGTGCTCCCGACAAAACAGCTTTATCTATTTCCCTCTGACATTCATCCCGCCAGCCTTCTATTACCTCCGAATTAAGGTGGATGTGGAGCTCTCTATTAGCCACCTGCTGTGATAGCTCTGACTGTTTGTCAAACCACACGGTATCACGTGCCTCTTGTGAAAGTACGGTAAAAGGATCATAGAATTTGATATCAGTACTAATTCTCTCCGATAAGTGGTCACTTCCCTGGATAAGTGTTGACAGACGAGTCGTTATTGCCGGCGAAAGCGCTACTGCTGGTATCCTAATCCCGGTGACTAGGTCCCGATATGCTTTGATAGCCTCATAAAGAGCCTGGGCGTCACATAACGCGTGAGTCACTCGGAAACCAAGGAGTGTTGCATCTCTCAGGTTAGTAACACGTATAACGAAGATGCGCTCAGGCTCCGAGTTAGGAATGGGGCCAGAGTTGAAGTGAAACAGATCATCACCCGAACCGCCACTAGCATTCGTTTTACGTGGTCTGTATGAAGGCTCTTTGGTGTTTTTGGTGGTTAAGATATATCTATCTGGAGGACATCGTTGAGTTGTGAGGCAATATGCCGTGATTCGAAGTCAACAGTTGTTCCGGTGGTAAAAGAGAAAGATGGTGTCTAACGCCATAGGTATCTCAGCCAGTATGCCAACCCCAGCGCACTACTACTCGCATACCATCCTCATTTGCTGTCCACCAAGGACTGGCCAATGACTAATAAGATCAGCAGCTTTCTCCCCCAGAAGTCTGACATCGAGGACTCCGGATTGGACAACAAGGCCAAAAAGATTGTACAGTCCTCGTTTGAATCGCACTCTGAGATGTAGCGGTATTGCTTAGGGAATCCTTTGGTTTCCATCATGCCTGCAGATACGGTATCCTCAATACTCTACGGCCGGGGATATCTGGCTTTATATGATTGCTGAACACCCCTAACCCCCTTCCACCTCTTAATCACCGGATAACCCCGCTCCATCGATGCAGGCCAAGAGGCTAAGGCATGCAAGGTTACCAATATCCGGCTACATGTACTCGTAGTTTCCTGACGTTTGGAAAAATGACCGCTATTGCATGCCATACAAATACGCGCCAAGTCCAAAATTTAGTATGGTATGCAATAGTGGTCCATTTTCCAGGCGTCAGGAAAGTACTAGTAGTGTACTCGTAATCTCATAGCGTTTTTGAACACGACTAATATTGCATACACCCAAAAAAAAAACCACCAAGACTATATCCATTTTTGTATGGCATGTATATAATAGCGGGTGTGTTTAGAATTAAACGCTATGAAGTTGTGAGTACATTCCACCGGTGTTCTAAGGATATGGCCATTAAATACGATATGCTGAGTCGTCACAAGAGCATGGATGTCCTACCAAATCCAGAGATACTCTGCAACAAGCTGTTCGGTAGCTCATTGCGATCCATCGAAGGACTAGTTACTTTTAGTTCCATAATAATTTTTGATCCCTACAAAAGATGGATTTGGCCCATCCTTTGAACGGAGTAAGGTCCCGGCACCTAGTCGATGTCAGGTTACATATTTGTGTATATACTAATGCCGTACGCGTTAGGTACTTGAGTATAATACTATATCCCAAGTGATTAGAAATACAGGCACCTATCAAGTACTAGTATACAGATCCCATGCTTCCATTGTCCAATACAAGAGCTCAACCTTGCAGGGTGTGGGTATTAGAACCCAACTAGGCTAAGTATAATACCCCCCCTTATCTTGATTGAGCATATATATAACGAGTTACATACCGTGTATATATCAGCTTCTAGCTAACTAACCAATATTTGCCGGGCTTGAGAACTGAAGGGCCAATCTCAATCACCATTCATCATTCGTACTATGCTAGCTTTGCCCTGTACAATACTGGAATTAATTCTTTGACAACTCGTAAATGCTTGCTCACACCTAACTGGGGAATCGTTTCGCGGGCGATGAACCTCTACTTCCTTGCTCTATGGGGCTAATCGTTTGGGATGGGGAAAAAATCGCGCGCTCCGTGTCCACAGGGCCTCCATCTATCTCTCTGATATGTAAACCTAATTTAACAAACGACAGGTAGAAAGCTCCTCGGATAGTAGTGCCTATCTATTTTCGTGGGTTGATCAAAAAAGCGTATTCATGATCATTTCCACCCGCCAAGAGCCATCAGGGGTAGGAAGGGTTAGGGTTATATAGAGAACGATTTATTAAACTCGATCATATCAGTCAGCAAGCTTTACGATAATCACAGGCCGTGGTTCTTGTATCATAATGTAGAGGGATATCTCAGAAGTCACTAAGATATGGCTAATGCTAAGCGATAGTTCTGTAGCGTTTAAACTTGTAATATTGTAGACCAGATTCCGTTCGCTTGAGAGGATGATGATTCATCAGCAAACTCAACTTCTAACTGCAGTCTCCCAACAGTCTCCCAAGTCTCAGGAGAGTCTCCTGACACTCCTGGATATATTTTGGGTCTCCTGAGGCTCAGGAGACCTCAGGAGACAAATCAAGTCTTGCTGATGTTCCCCTAAGACTCCGAGAATCCTACTAGCTATTTATACATGAAAGACTCCCTTAAACCCGCTAACTCCTCCAATAGCAAAACTCCCGCAATGACTCCTCCACTGCTCCGGTTTCCTACGAGGTGGGGTAACCAAGGGTTCCACTACATCAGCAAGACTTGATTTGTCTCCTGAGGTCTCCTGAGCCTCAGGAGATCCAAAATGTATCCAGGGGTATCATGTGACGGAGTAACCCGGACGAGAGGAAGGCGACAATGATGACGCAGAAGGACTCGAGGAACACAGCCAACAACGAGGACAGAAAGCGAGACAGAGCTTGCGGGCGGGTGCGAGCGCGAGCAGAGAAGCGAGGCAAAGTGCGGGCAGAGCGAGACAAGGCGAGGACAAGGAAGGTGAGGATCGGATGGACCTCAGCGGAAGGCGATGATGAGTATGATAGATCGAAGCTAGGTTCTAGGATCGCAGGGACTATGGTTTGAAGAATAGGAGTAGATTATATATCATAGATAACGGGAAGGCGAGGCGAAGAGAAAGAAAGAAAGAACTAAAGAAAGATCCTCACTCTATTTAACATTCATGCTGACTCCATTGTATAAAGAGCGCATAAAGCCGTCGTATGCGCCGTATTCCTCACCATCTCTTCTATTCGCATTTACAAATCTATCGCCATGAACCTCCTGGAATCTTATGGCGTCGCGTCTCACGCTCCGTCATCGCCGACAACACGCATTCGTAATGCCTCTTCCCTCACCGAACCGTCGGGTGATGCAAGGCAGCCGGGACAGATCAGGTCACTCCTGGGGCCTAGCTCACGATAGGTAGGGTTTGAAGGATATTGATCGTGAAAAGCTTTCCGAAGCTCAGGACTGTATTCCAAGTCGTCTGAGGGTTGCCAGGAGGGTTCCTCATAGCCGACGTATTTTACCAAATATTCCATCCGTCGTCCTCTCTTCCTTGAGTCCAAAATCTCTGCAACCTCCCATTCCATTTCCCCTTCAACTTCCACAGGTGGAGGTGGTCCCATAATTTGTCCCGGAACGGGATCGTTGATTGCCGGTTCGAGAAGTGAGACATGAAATACCGGATGTATTTTCATGGATGAGGGTAGTTCTAATTCATAGGCGTAGGGGCTCACAATTCGTTTGACGGGGTATGGTCCAACTTGTTTCCAGTCAAGTTTCTTGGAAGGACGCTTAGTTTCTATGTTTCTGGTCGATAGCCAGACGAAGTCGCCGATAGCATAACGAGGTGCTGGGGTTCGGTGTAAATTGGCCATTTCCTCTTGTATTTTCTGAGCTCTGAACATCTCACTTTTCAAGAAGTCGAAAACCTGAGACATCTCCCTTGCCAATCCATTCGCTTGATCTTCATTCGTTGTCCGTCCATGTTGTAAGGGCCCAAAGGTCATTCGGGGGTGTCTTCCCTAATTTGCTTGAAAGGGGGATATATTAGTTGTTTCAGAGATATGATTATTCGTAGCGAATTCAGCCTTCGGGAGAAAGTTGGCCCAATTATCCTGCTGATGGGATACATAACTGCGTAGATATTGTTCCATAATCGCGTTAGTCCTCTCCGTTTGTCCGTCAGTCTGAGGGTGGAAGGCCGTAGAGTACCGGGGAGCAATTTCCAATCGCTCGCAGAGAGCTCTCCAAAATTCAGCAGTAACTGAGTCCCTCGATCTGAGACGATAGTCTCGGGTAGCCCATGAAGCTTCCAGACCTGTTCTAGATATAGACGAGACAGATCCCTGGCGTTAACATTTTTTGTAGTGCCGATGAAGTGTTTCATTTTCGTCAACCGGTCTATGACCACCAGAATGGCATTGAATCCATGGCTCTCCGGAAGTCCAGTAACAAAGTTCATGGTGATATCCGTCCAAGGTCCTTTGGGTATCGATAACGGTCGTAGAATACCGTGCAGAGGATTATGATTTGCTTTGCTCCGCCGTAAACAAGATGGCGAGTTTGACATGCGGTCTGTATCTTCGCGTGGTTGGCGAGTAATAATTTCGATAAGAAGTTAGCGTTTTAGATCTTGGGATGTCATGAGAGGGTTTATCGTGATGTTCGCGAAGGAGATAGAGTTTGAGCTAATCGCAATTAGGAACATAGAGAGTGTTAGATGCAATAACAGCACTCGCCATTTCGCTTTGTAGTGAAATTTCTTTCGATTGTCGAGCATCTCGAGCGTGGCTAGAATCTTGTTGGGAAAACTGTCAACAGTAAGGCTTTGTTAAATAAGCTCTTATGCGGGAGGCGATCATTGGGTTCGTTTGAATGAAGCCGTAACAAACTATCTTTTCATCAAGTTTTCCATGCTTCAACACTATCCTGCTCTGTTCTTTCCAATCTTTCATCCCCATTGGTAAGTCTTTAGGCGTACCGTCAAGATATCCACTTTTCTCCTTGTTTTCAGGCCTGTATTGAATAACAAAATTGAGCAGAGACAAGAATTCCATGAGTTTGTGACGATTTAATAATTTGGTGGGCGTAAAATATTAAATTCGATGATCAGTCAAAACCTTAAGCTTGAAATTGAGCCGTCTCAAATGGGGCCTCCGTTCTTGAGCGGCGAATGATAGTAACAAGCTCGCTATGTCGTAGATCTCATAGTTACGTTCCAGCCGTGAATGTTTTTGGAAAAGAAAGCGACTGGATGCAAAAACTTGTTCGTCGTCGTTGTGATAGAATCGGCGACAGCGTGGTTGGAAGCATCTGTTTCAACAATAAAGCTCTCTTTCGGTCGGGATGCATCAGAATCGGGGCGTGATAAGCGCCGTCTTGAGTTTCTGAAAAGCGCAGTCGCTTTCAAGGTCAGGTCAAATCGTGCGATGTTTAACTTTGTTAGAGTAGTTAATGGTAAACCAGGAATAGGCGTAAATAAAGCGCCGGTAGAAATTAGCAAACCCCAGAAATTCCTGAACTTCCTTCTCTGTCCTCGGTGCTTTCCAGCCTATGATTGTTTGTCTTTGTGAGTCGTTTCGTTCCGAAGTCGAGATCGTTCAGTATTTAGTTTCCTGTCTGAACTCAACCTCGGGTTTCAGATGAAACCGTTGGCAAGGCTTAAACACTTATCGCATATCCTGTTGCTGTTGCTCGAGGTTTCGAATAGATCGATTATATCGTCAGGATAAGCGGTTCTTTACTATCAGGAAGGCGTAAGATATCGTTGATCGCATTGTTGAAAGGTAGCGAGCGCGTTTGTTAAACCAAAGCGTCATCAAGTATTAATACCCATACAGCGTCACGAAAAGCTGTTTCTCTTCGTCATCCTTCCTTAGTCGGATCGATTGTATGGCGTAAATCTAGCAGTAAAATAATTTGCTCTTGCCAGGTTGGCCATGGTTTCTGGTGTAAGAGGCAGAGAGTATCTATCTTTGACCGTGATGGCATTCAATTTTCGATAGTCGACACATAGACGTAGAGACCCGTCCGCCTTTTTAACAAACAATACAGGGGCCCCGGCTGGAGAGTTGCTGGAGCGAAGAAATCCCTTTTGCAAATTATCGGCCAGATAATCCCTTAGGGCCTTCAATTCTCCCTTCGATACGTCATATACGGCCCAGTGCGTATTGTTCCTTCAGTAGCTTTATTTCACGATCATAGAACGATGTGGTGGTGTCTGCCTCTTGCATCGGTTCGGTTAGTTTGGTGAGGGAGAGATGCAGTACGACGGAAGAGGGATTGTTGGCGATGGACGGAGCGTGGGGAGACGATGACGCCATTAGATTCTGCAGGAGTGGGCGTCATACAAGGATTTGTAATATAATCGCAGTGAGATGCGTGGAATACGGTGTGGCTTACGCGGTTTCTATGGGGTTCTGTGATGGAGGTATGAGTCACCTGATCGCGAATACGTTAAATAGAGAGCATGGATCGCTTCTTTGCTTCTTTCTTTCTTTTCTCTCTGTCTCGTCTTCCTGTTATCTCGATATATAGGAATATACTCCTATCATCTCGCCATAAGTCTCCGAGATCCCAGAACCTAGTTTCGGGATCTATCATAGCTATCATCATCGTTCTCGTTGAGGTCCATCCGATCCTCACTTCTCTGCCTTGTCCTTGTCCCTGCCCGGAGCTTTGTCTCTGCCTTTGCCTTGGCCGGTGCCTGTGCTTGTGCCCGCCCCGTGGCCTCTCTGTCTTCGTCGGTGTCCTCGTTGTCTGGTTGTGTTCCTCGAGCTCTCCTGCGTCATCATTGTCGTCTTCCCCGCGTCCGGGTTACTCCGTCACAGGTGGTAAACTGGATGCATTCCTTTTGTCAAACAACTGTCGAAAACGTTGATAGTCAATGGGAATCGTTCCCTCAGGGTTAGCCGGTGTTTCCAGAATTTTGTTAACAGCGTATAGTGTAGTGGAATGGACTTGAACCGCGGGATCTTGTGAAAGTTTCTTGAAGGAACGAGGGGTGATGGCCGAGATATGAGTAACCGGTCTTTCTGGTGGTGAGGTAGAGATCCCCCGAGCTACAACTGGCTTGCCATTAGTTGAGCAGTGCTCTAGGCAAGGACTGGATCTGAATTGAATCTCATTCCTTCCACTATCAATAATAACCCCATGTTTCGCCGTTCGGTATTCGTGACAAGTGGGTAGTGTCTGCTTTAACGAAGAAGCGGACGTTCGCCATCGCGTTGATTTCTAGCTCCAACGTCACCTTCCTGGTTACCCTCCCCGATTCAATAGGCCTTCCATCAATTACGTCAATTTCCCTTTCAGTCCTTAACTTCTTCATCTTTAACTCATGGCGGCGCACAAAGTTCTCGTCTATAAATGCATATCGCGCTCAGTATCGATCGAGCGTAGGTGGGTACAATAGATTTTTATTTTGCGAAATGGAACAAAACTACAATCAATGATTCCCATCATCTCTCCTTCCGATACTGAAAACGAGAAATAAAGAACCTTAGAAAACTTCGCGAAGGTCCCTGACTACGCCGCCAGGGACGAATCTTTTAACTCCTCCCCTTCTAATACCACATCCTCCTCTTGTTCCCTCTTTTCCTTTTTTGCTTCTAACAATGCTCCCCTCATCCTAGGTGGAGCTCTTCCTAAAGGCGAGTGAGGGCACTCCCTTACCAAATGTCCAACCCCTCCACAATAGTAACAACGGTTTTCAATGCGCCGGGCTTCCCTTTCCTTAGGGTCCGGACGACGACGACTGTTCGATAGATCCATGGGAACAGCTCCCCCAGGAGTGTAGGAGGGGTGAGCTGCGGGTGCCGCGTTCCTTGGTGATGATGATGATGAGGGTGGTGGTCCCCGTACGACTGGGGATGTTACTGATGCAATGGGTGGCCGGGGGCCGAAGGGGTGAGGAGAAGGGGCACTCGGAATTTGAAACTTAAATCTTCCCATTCTAGCCTGAAGTGCCCTTTGTTTATTGTCCAACCGTTGTAGCAGTAGGCCACATTCTTTGATGGTCTCGGGGGTTTCATTCTGAATCATTAGCGCCATCAAGTCTTGGTTGAGCCCCTCCATCAAACATTCAATCTTGGCTGCTTCGTTAAACTCAGAGTCAGCAGCATAGCGCTCGAACTCCGCAAAATACTCCGAGAAGGGACGTTGACGTTGTCTGATTTCCCTCAAGTTGCGGGCCGCCGTGGCAGTGCGGTCCGGATCCCCAAAAGCATTATTCAGAATTTCAAAAAACTCCGCCATCGAATCCAAAGCAATCCCTTCATCCGAGATATAAGCAAGAAATTGATCCGCCGCAGGTCCTTCCAACCGAGAGATAGCGTAGGCGATTTGTTGAGCCGAAGTAGGAAATCGATCAAGATTAGCCATGAGCTTGATTTGTAACTGTCTCTGAAACATTCTCAAGCTTTTCCGATCTCCATGGTACTTCTCCCGGTCGGGAAGCTTTTCAGACTTGGGTGACTTGGCTAGGTCATCATGGAGCTCCCCGAAGTCTTGCTTGATTCCTTCTTGCAACTTCTTGATCTTAGCTCGTAGTCCCTGGGTTTCTTTATGGAACTCGGCTCGGGCTTGTTCGGTTTCGGTGTGGTGAGCTTTGAGGTCAATGACATACTGCCGGACCCCTACATAGGCCCGGAGGAGGATCGCATATGCATGTGTCGCCTCTTCCGTTGCTGTGGGGTCCACTTCAGGGTGAGCGATAAAGAAAGCCACGAGGTCATCGTGGAGCTTTTGATAGTCACCTCCATTGGTGCCAGGAGAGGTCATGACAAACTATGGTGCGAGGAACTCGTGCTGTGTTGGTCAAGTAGGGGTGGTCTCGTCTTAGTGTGACGGAGTAACCCGGACGAGAGGAAGACGACAATGATGACGTAGAAGGACTCGAGGAACACAGCCAACAACGAGGACACCAACGAAGACAGAGAGCTTGCCGGACGGGCACAAGCACAGGCACCGGCAAAGACAGAGGTAGAGGCAAAGGCAAAGCGCCGGGCAGAGACAAGGACAAGGACAAGGACAAGGAAGGTGAGGATCGGATGGACCTCAACGAGAGCGATGATGAGAGCTATGATAGATCCCGAAGCTAGGTTCTAGGATCCTGGGGACTATGGTTTGAAGAATAGGAGTAGATTCCTATATACCTAGATAACAGGAAGACGAGACGAAGAGAAAAGAAAGAAAGAACTAAAGAAAGATCCTCCCCACTCTATTTAACATGCTCCTCCGCTGACCCGCTATGACTCACACCCTTCCCCAGAGAACCCCATAGAAACCCGTCGTAACCACACCTCGTATTCCTCCCCACCATCTCTTCTATTCGCATTACAAATCTATCACGCCATAGAACCTCCTGGAATCTTATGACGTCACCATTTCCCATCTCCGTCCTTCCTCGCTTAACAACCCCTGTTCCATCGTAACCCTCTTCCTCCTACCGAACCGTCGGGACTGATGTCAAGACGCCGAGACATATCAGGAGACTCTCCTGAGACTTGGGAGACTGTTGGGAGACTGCAGTAAGAAGTTGAGTTTGCTGATATAATAGAAGCGAGTAGTGGTTGCCGAGTTGTAACCGAGCCCCACTCCTGAGCGTACGTCACTCTTTCATCGCGCCGTCGCACCGAGACAATACCATTGTGCTACCGGTACCGCACTCCCAAGCAATCCTGTAACACTACTCCCCCTTCCAAGCCGTCGTCCTCGACCGTTAAACCCTTCCATGAAAAAAACCTTGTGAGAAAAGCTATGGGGGAAAGGTATCGGGATTATGGCCTTGCCAACCGCCGCTGTCTCTTAGTCTGCCTGGCTCCGGTCTCCGGAGCTACCAGATCTTGACTTCGAGTGTGAGGGCGGTTGCTGATAACCGGGTTGGCGTTCTCATCGGCCAGTGCCTCCTGAGGCTCCGGTGTTGTCAACCGTTTGCGGGTATTCTGCTTCGTGCTAAGGTCCGGGTCTTCTCGATAGGGCCTGAGGAGCATCTCGTGGAACACATTATGAACTTTCCACTCCGCTGGTAGGTCTAATCGATATGCTCGATTGGGGATTTTCGCAAGTACTTCGAAGAGTCCAGTGAACTTATCTGACCACTTGTTATAACCACTGAGGTTTCTTGTGTCTACATCAGCAAGCTTTACCATTTGTGACTGGAGTCTCCTGAGTCTCCTGACAGTCTCCTGAGTCTCCTGAGACCCCTGTAATCTCCTGAGACCTATAAAATCTTGCTGATGTAGCAGAACCCTCTGACCGAGTTCGAACTGTTGAGCTACGGGTCCGGGTCATGACGCCATTTTATCGTACATCTGTTGTAAGGTTTCCCGAGCCAGTTCATGGGCAGCAAGGATCTCGTCCAGGTGGTTGTTCCGTTGAGCGTCTAGCTGCTCAATCTCCACGTCCGTAGGCCAGTCTGTGTAAGGGTGGAACCCGTAATTGCAGTAGAATGGTGACTGCCCAGTAGAGGAGTGTTTGGCGTTGTTGTAGGCGTATTCGCAGATAGGAAGGAGGTCTCTCCACTTCTTACCTGTTTCTGCCATAAACGCTCGTAGATAGGACTCCATATGCTGGTTGGTCCTTTCTGTCTGACCATCTGTCTGGGGGTGAAACGAGGTTGAGAGTCTTCTACGAATCCCTGACCGTTCCGTGATCGCCGTCTAGAAAGCTGACATGAATTGGGTTCCTCAGTCCGATACTATTGATCGCGGGAGTCCGTGAAAGCGCCAGATGTCTTTGACGAATGCTTGTGCAGTTTGCTCTGCGTTGATTCCCGTCATTGGAATGAAGTGCGCTATTTTAGTAAAGCAGTTCACTACAACCATAACGTTCCGGAAACTTGACCGCTCTTTAGGCATTTCTACTACAAAATCCATGGAGATGTCGCACCAAAGAGTCGTGTCTAACTCTAGGGGCTGTGGAAGAGACATATGTCGACGTCGTTGCTTGGCTCTCTGGCATATATTGCACGTGCTGACATACTTGGCTACATCCGTGGACATTCCTGGCCACCAGTAGTTCCTGTGAATCAATTCCAAGGTTTTGTCTCTGCCTAGATACCCTGCCGTGGGTCTGTTGTGGTGGTCTTCTATAACCTGCTTGACAGCATGCCCAGGCACTACCCAGCGCCCTTCATGAGTCGCTGTATTCTGATCGGGATCCCACTCCAATGCAGCTTCCCACGAGATAGTCTGCCGGGTCCACAGGTCCTCCGGATCTTCGTTGTCATGGAGTTCATCCGGAACTATCCTACGAGTCCATTGACCCTCTTCCTCATACCAGTTCTGCAGAGCCGCAGGCATTCCCACTCCTGGTATGTGTACCCACTGATCCACTAGACGTTCTCCCGATGAGGGATTGCAGAGGATTTCTTCACGAGGTTCTATTCTCGTTTGTGTCCTTCTTACAAAATGTTCCGGAAGGAGGTTTCTTTCCGCAAAGTGTTTAGATGAGAGGAGCAATTTTACGGGCTGCTCTCGAATTACTCCCCCTTCCAAGGCGTACTCCGGGCGCCGTGTCAACGCATCTGGTTTGCCGTTCTTGTCGCCTGGTCGGAAGTGGATCTTGAAGTGGAAAGGTGCTATCTTTTCAGCCCATCGAGCCTGTCTTCTTGACAGCTTCTTGATTGTGGTGAAGTACTGAAGGCTTTAGTGATCAGAATAGATCTGGATAGGTATGTCCATACCTTCCAGCCAGTGTCTCCAAGTCAAGAGAGCAGAAACTATGGCGAGCATCTCTTTATCGTAGATCTCGTACATCAGCAAGACTTGATTTGTCTCCTGAGGTCTCCTGAGCCTCAGGAGATCCAAAATGTATCCAGGAGTGTCAGGAGACTCTCCTGAGATTTAGGAGACTGTTGGGAGACTGCAGTCAGAAGTTGAGTTTGCTGATGTAGTTGACCTCTGCTTCATTGAACTTGCGAGAGTGGTAAGCCACCGGATGTAACTTGCCATCTTCGAACACCTGTGACAAGACCGCAGCCTCTGCCCAGTCGCTGGCATCTGTTTCAAGGACAGCCATGCGATGTTCATCGTAGTGTTGGAGGATAGGAGCGGTGGTAAATAGCTTCTTGAGCCCGTCAAAAGCATCCTGCTGCTCCCGACCCCATCTCCATACAGCGTTCTTCTTCAGCAGGTCTGTCATGGGTCTGCATACCGCAGAGTACCCGTAGATGAACCGTCTTAGGAAGTTGGCGAATCCCAAGAAGCATTGGAGCTCCTTCACCTTCGTGGGTACTAACCACTCGGTGATAGCCTTCACCTTTTCTAGTGAGACCTGAGTGCCGCTACCTGATAACTTGAATCCTAGGAATTCTATCTCCGTCTGGAATCAAGCAGTTTTTTTCAGGTTGCCGTATAGGTGGTGTTGTCGTAACCGCTCCAGCACCCTATGCACAAGAGCAATGTGCTCTTCTCTGGACTTGGAATATATCAGGATATCATCCAAGTAAACCACTAGACCCTGATCTAACAGGTCCTTGAATATGGTATTGACCATAGCTTGGAACATCGCCAGCGCATTGGTCAAGCCAAAAGGCATTACTCTATATTCAAAGTGGCCGTATTTGGTACGGAAAGCTGTTCTCCATTCCTCTCCTTCTGCGATCCTCACTAGGTTGTAACCGTTCTTGAGATCGATTTTGGTGAAGAAGAGAGCTCCCTTTGTCGAGTCTGTTAACTCAGTCATGAGTGACAGTGGGTATCGGTTCTTGACTGTGACGGCATTCAATCAGTGATAGTCGACACATAACCGTAGTGACCCGTCTTATTTTGGGACAAAGAGGATTGGTGCCACTGCTGGGCTGGAAGATGGGACAATTTTACCTGCCGCTAATATTTCGTCCAGGTATTCCCTCAACGCTTTCTGTTCCGGGGGTGACAATGTATAGATAGGTCCCCACGGAGGTTGGCTTCCGTCCAAGAGAGGAATTTTATGATTCCACTTACTGTGTTCCGCCAGGCGTCCTGCTCCTTCAGGAGAGAACGCATCTGCGTAGTCTCGGAACTCTTCCAGGATAGCACTAGCGAGAGTCTCGCTTCCCGTACTTCGTGCCCAGAAAGGGTGCGACTCAAGGGCCATGTCAGGCTCTGGCATGTGTTTCAGTAATCTGATGACCTTCTCTTGCCAGCCTTCTTCGTACATGTCCTTCTCTGTCATCATGCATCCCCTAATCTGGCATTGGATACTATTGAAGGTAGTCTTATTCTGGCCCCAATGTATCGTGGGTTGATGCTCTTCAAGCCATCGATGTGGTATGACGAGATCTTCTCCCGCGAAGGTACCTATTTCACAGGTGACTGACCTGTCGAGGTGGCTACCAATGCGGAGTGTTAGAGGTTGAGTGATGTGAATACCGGAGTGAGGCATTCGTGAGCCATCAGCTTGTTTGATAAGGAGAAGTGTAGGTCTTTTCTGAACCGGGATGTCGGCTTTCTTGATACAGTTCCAGGACATAATCCATGTCTCGGTACCGCTATCCAGTAATGCTTGAATGGTATGGGTAAAGTTTTGTTGGTTTTAGGGTTGAGCCATGAGATCTCTATCTCGAGGCGGGTTTCTTGGATTGTGCTAGCCATGGTTGTATCTGTAAGGAGAATGGTCGATGATACTCAACTGGAGGCGGATGTCATCTCTTATATAGCCAAGTGCGGGGTAGCTCTGACGTATCCTGCCTAGAAGATACCTTGCCCTAATCACGAGTTCTTACTTGCATCACGAGTCTCTCCACAGGGTTTTGGCAAGTCATCGGTGTACCGTGTGTCTACTGACCGCTATTTCTATCATGGCTCCGCCTCCTGCACCTCGTTTCTCGCCAAGGCGCCTTCAGAACAGGGTTGTTGGATAGTATCGGTCGATGTCGGAAGCAGGACGACGGATCAGGAAGGAGTGCGGGAGATAGAAAGTAAGCGCTAGGAGAAATGGGGAAGTATCGGGATAGAAGTAGGGTATTGGGATTAGTATGGGTTGTACGGAGGTATAGGAGTTTCTATAGGATTCTATGGGTATGAGTCATCGGTGCGACGGGATAGGTATATATAAAGTCTGCATTCTTTCCTATGTTTTCGCCTCTCTAGGCAACATCTTCTTTCTGTTAGCAATTTAGTACTTTAGGCTCCGGCCCTCCTGTCTCGTCTCGCTCCTGAACCTGAACCTGAACCTGCACTTGACCCCGCCTCGCCTCTGGTATAGTACCGAGCCGACCCTGTCCCGACCCTGGTCTCTCCTCCCGTTACCCTGCACCTGACCCCGTCCCGTTACCCTGCACCCGACTCCATCCGGTTAGACTACGTTGCCTCGCCTTCGGCTCCCACTATACACTATGAACTCCAATCCCGATCCCACATGGAGTCCCCCTTTGACAGAAGCTCAGTTCACTGATCAATACGATGAAGACTCTTTTGAAATAGTATGCGCTCGCGAATGAGCAATAGTATGAGGGGTTATGACGAAATTGTACTACTCACGTTAGTCATGAAGATTACGATGAGTCACATTGTATGGGTATATCAACGCTCATTATATTTCCTTTGTACGACAATATTTCTGTATAAATATGGGGCTGTTTCCCCCGATAGTTTGCAA
Source organism: Morchella sp. 2016-72 (assembly GCA_024713865.1). NCBI lineage: Eukaryota > Fungi > Ascomycota > Pezizomycetes > Pezizales > Morchellaceae > Morchella > Morchella sp. 2016-72. The sequence continues at coordinate 69,851 of JAMJEY010000023.1, forward strand.
TGACAAGTCTTCTCTACTCTCTACATCTTTAGGTTATGAGCCCGGCCAAGCCATTCAATCTAAACAACACTACTTCAAACACATCCTACACACTAGTACATTTCATCGTCCACCTAAAATGTCTTCTGAAGGTTACAAACTTCCCGCCTTACCACGTAGTTGCTGGTCAGGCTCACTATACGGTTTGGAGTGACCTGCCTCAGTACATGTTGAAGGTCTACGATTTTTGGAAAGTTGTCGATGGAAGTAGCCCTCGTCCAACATTCTCAGAAACAACTACCTCGGCGCGCGACGGCCCCAGGTCCAGAACAACAACGGACGGCATAAGACAGAAGAGCAATGTTTATAACTCTGGATGAGATACTAGATTGGGACAAGAAGGTCACCTTAGCCAAGATCTTCCTCAAAAACAACCTTGAATTCGATCTAATTGTCACACTATCTCCTTCGACCATCGCCAACTAACTCTGGACTCACTGAGGAAAGATTCGATCGCAAAACGGTAGCCTCGCTCCATTCCTCTAGCGAACATCACTACCCTACAATACAGCCCGCATAAGAGCATGAAAGACCATCTAACCGAATTCACCACTCTTTGGTCCACACTACAACTACGCACCTCTGCCTCGACCGACGTGGCCAAAGATCCCCTCGGTTACCATCTTCATTCAATCGCACGCGTCTCGCAAATTAAGGCCTCCTTCCTCCTCCTCTCACTGCGCCACCAATCCTTAGAACACATCGTCGACAACTTCCAATCAAAAGAAAACATCACATACGAAGAAATCTATGAAAAACTAATGGACTTTGACGGACGACGCTCCAATGAGCAAATTGGTGGAGAAGCATACAACATGAGAACAGGACGACCGAACCCTTACAACAAATCCAAACGCCCATCCAAACCTCGCTACGCCTCCAACCAGAACAAGTCGGACAACATATGTACTTGGTATACCAAGAACGGTGACTACGCTAAAGGACACACACACAGAGAATGCCGGAAACTCAAAGCTTTCAGAGATAAGGAGAAATCCGCTGCCTCCGGCAATGTCGCATCAGGAACTGCTTTCGTCACATGGTCAAATCTTCCTACCTTGTTGACAAAACTCTCAGAACCACTCGTCCTCGAAGAGGATGAACTCACAAGCCTCCCTGATATCGACATGACTGACACGTACGCTTTCACCTCTGGCACCACACCATCTGACTCTTCTGCATGGATCTTTGACCCTGGCGCTACCAACCATATGACCGGAACCCAAGTTTTAAACCCCGCACCATACACTGGCACAGTTACTGTCGGTGGAGGTCGCAAACTCAAGGTAACCGGAATAGGTAAGGTCCATATCAACGGGTCATACGGGCCAATAACTTTGGAAAATGTGTTTGTCATCCCTGAGCTGGGCCATGTGAACCTAATGTCTTAATCATGCATCGCCCGCAAGGGATTCACAACGACTGGGAATGAAAACGGCTTTACCATTTACAGTACGTCCGGCAACGACATCATTGGAAAGGCCAACGCCAACGGTTCGAGTCTTTACATCTTTGAAACAAAGGATGCAACCGCCCACAACACCGTCGCTACTACCTTCTTTGATTGGCACCAACGTCTCGGTCACATGCCTGCCTCGTCCCTGCCACTTAAGAATATGGTCGCCGACCCAAGTCACTCCCAAAACAGGTAATATAAACGCCAGAACACCTGTGAACTCGCCAAATCCACCAAGAACAACCTCGCCTCCCTCACCGAACCTCGATCCAGAAAACCATTAGAACTGATCCACTCCGACCTCAGCGGCAAATTTTCAACCACCTCTCTAGGCGGATTCAGTTACTACATCACTTTCATAGACGATCATACCAGATTTGCGCACGTTTACTTTCTCAAATCAAAGTCCGATGCAGCAGATGCCATAAAACGGTACATCGCATACATGGAAAATCAAATGGATACGACAATCAAACGGTTTCGAAGCGACAATGGTGGCGAATACACCCCTCAGAACCTCAAAAACTTATTTCTCTCCAAAGGCATCAAAAACGAACTCACGGTCCCCTACTCACATGAATCAAATGGGATCGCTGAACAATTTAACCAAACAATAGCCAACATGGCTCGATGCGCTCTCTTGGAACGAGAACTATCGAAATCACTCTGGGCAGAAGCAATCAACATGATGGTACACGTCAAAAACAGACTCCCACACTCGGCACTCACCAACATGACACCATATGAGGCATTTCACGGAAGAAAACCCTTTATTGGGCACCTCCGCATCTTTGGTGAAACCATGTTCGTACACACTCCCGTTGAAGCAAGACCAGCCAGATCCAAACTGGATGCCAGAGCTATGACAGGTCAATTCTGCGGATACGGAGACTCCGACAAAATCTGCCGCGTCTACATACCATCACAAAGAAAAGTTGTCTTATCGCGTCACTTTCGCTTTAAGGGTCCATCTGTAGGGGAAGAAATAAACATACCAGTAGCCACAGATACACCCACAAAGCACCCCAAAATCAAAATCGAACCACAAGACCCACCTAAAAAGGATTCCTACAAGGATGAAGCAAGTATGGTGGGGGCCGGCTTGACGAGGCCCGCTACCGAACGTCCCCCGGTCACACATTCTGATTCTGATACTGACAATGAAAACATATCTGACGACGATGACATACAACTTCAAATACTACGCGAAACCCAAGAATACTTTTCGGATCACGAGGAAGATGAGGAGGATACTAAGGAGCACGCAAGTAAAGTGGGGGCCGGCATTACGAGGCCCACTACTGAAAGTCTCCCGATAGAAGAAGAAGAAATAATTACTAATCAACCAAGACGTGCGCACGGCAGCCGAAGATACGGCGCATCACCAATCTCCTCTCAACGAACCAACCACTTACCATCAAGCGATTACTGGTCTCGACTCCGATAAATGGAAACACGCCATGAAAATCGAACTCGACTCACTAGCCCGCAATAACACATGGAAGATGGTTCAAGTACCCGAGAACAGAAAACTCGTTGACTCTAAATGGGTATACAAGATCAAACTCGGTCCAGACGGCAACCCGACCAGATACAAAGCTCGGCTCGTCGCAAAAGGATTCTCCCAAATACCAGGGCAAGACTTCGATCAGACCTTCGCCCCTGTCTCCCGCTACGAAACAATCAGACTCTTCCTCGCCCGCTCACTTCAAACCGGCGGAAAATGCGACCAGATGGATGTCACTAGCGTATTTCTATACGGAGAACTGAAAGAGGACATCTATATGAGACCTCCTCCAGGATACCAACCACTCGGCAAAGCATGCAAACTCATCAAATGCATCTATGGCCTCAAACAATCATCAAGGGAATGGTATGCCAAACTCTCCTCCGCGCTAATCAAAATGGGATTCAGAAAAGCGGACTTCGACCCTTGTGTCTTCATACACAAAACAGGGGAAGTAGTCATAGCCATCTATGTGGACGACATCCTGATCTTCTACTGGAACACCGAACGAAAGAATCGAATCAGTCTACAACTCCACGCCGAATTCGAAATGACTGAAGCTGGAACTGCCAGTTGGGCTCTCGGAATCCACCTGATCCACACCAAGACTGGCATCATCCTATCACAGGAAGCCTACCTCAAGCGTGTGCTAATCAAATACGGATTTGCCATTTCGCGATCCGCGTGGCCGATCGATCACGCGTCACACTACAAAAAAACACCGTAAGAACAAATCGACGATCCAACACTCTATCGGTCGATCATCGGATCCCTAATGTCACGCCAGACCTGATCTCGCCTCGCCTGGTCACAACGTCTTTCTCCCAATACTCATCTTGTCCCACTGAAACTCATCTCACTGCCGTCAAACGTGTTTTACGCTATCTCAAAGGAACCCTAGATTGGTGCCTACATTACAGCAAAATACGACCCACTGCTCTCATTGGTTACAGCGATGCTAGCTATGCTTCAGACATCGACGATCGTCGATCATTCACAGGCCACTGCTTTATGCTAGGGGAAGCCCTCATCTCCTAGCGCTCTTACAAACAACGCTCCGTCGCAACCTCCACCACAGAGGCAGAATACATGGCACTCTCTGATACCAGTTGACAAATGATTTGGTTACGCAATGCACTACACGAACTGGAACGACCAAAAATTTCCTTTATCTTCTGCGCGATAACTTAAAACTCTCTTCTTCAATTTTTTTTTGTTTTTTTTAACACAAAAAAATAAGCGATGTCTTACACTTCAAAATTTGAGGAAAAATTGTTTAGTCTTGAATATGTTTCCACATCGGAGAATGCTGCCGATTTATTTACTAAAGGATTGGAAAAGGGAAAACATGTTTTATTTTCTACTATTATTCATTGTCACTCCCGAGGGGAAGTCTTGAAATAGTATGCGCTCGCGAATGAGCAATAGTATGAGGGGTTATGACGAAATTGTACTACTCATATTAGTCATGAAGATTACGATGAGTCACATTGTATGGGTATATCAACGCTCATTATATTTCCTTTGTACGACAATATTTCTGTATAAATATGGGGCTGTTTCTCCCGATAGTTTGCAATGACAAGTCTTCTCTACTCTCTACATCTTTAGACTCCACTCTTCTATTTCAACGTCTCTCCCACCTAGTAGCTAATCAACGTGCCCAGCGAGATCAAGCTCGTGCACAAGTAGCAAACCTAACGGTGGAAAGGGATACTGCCGTCGCCGCCCGACAAGCTGCCGAAAACCAAGCCTCCGCCATTCCCGAACTCGAACAACATATAGCTGGGTTGGAACAACAACTGACGGAACTACGTCAACTAAATGCTTTGCTCGCCGCTCAGCCTGCTCCCCCGATCACCCCCGCTGCTCCTCCCCGACAGGTTCACTTGAAGCTCCCCCGCCACCGGTGGCTCCTACTCCTGCTCCTCCTGTGGCCCCCCCAGTTGCACCTGCAGCCGCGTCTGCCCCTCGCTCGGAGAAGGTTCCTGATCTACCCAAATTCGACGGCAAAAGGGAGGAGCTTCGCCCTTTTATCACGCAACTTCGTCTTAAGATGCTCGCCAATCATGATCGATTTCCCGCCGCCCAAGCCCGCCTCGCATATGCCATTAATCTTCTCTCTGATCGCGCCCTTGCCCAGGTGATGCCTCTCGTGGTTGGGGGACGCATCGACCTGGAAGACATCGAAGCCCTCATCACGATTCTGGAAACTGCCTTCGGGGATCCGGATCGCATTGCCACTGCCGAACGAGAACTCGAGCGCCTTACCCAAGGAAGCCGAGACTTCTCCACCTACTTTGCTGAATTCCAACGCTTGGCTGCTGAGGTCAGGTGGAACGATGAAGCCAAAAAACATGCGCTGACCCAAGGGCTCTCTCGTGAGCTCCGCTCCGCTATGATTCACCATGACGTTCCGGCCGCCACCTCCGAATATGTTCTCTTGCTTCAGAAGTTGGATAATAGGCTCCGGGACGCTCGCGCTAGAGATCGGTCCTCCCCCTTCGTCGCTCGTCAACCCTTTGTTCCTTCTGCTACTGCTCGTGCCCCCGCTTCTGCCTCGATCGCTCCCGCTCCTCATCCCTCTTATTCCCCAGGTGGCGCGGTGCCCATGGATCTTTCTGGGGCTCGTCGCCCTCAGCGCCGTGGTCTTATCACCCCCGCCGAACGTGCCCGTCGTGCCGCCCAAGGACTCCGCATGTATTGCGGAGGTCCAGGGCACTTTGCTGCTGAATGTCCTGCCCATCCTGTTGCTCGTTCTGTTCGTGTTGCTGCTACTTCTGAGGTCGGCGTACCTCCTGTTATGTCTGGGGCTGGCGCGCCTCCCGTTATCAACAATACTTCTCATCCTTCTTCCTCTTCTGGTTATGCCTTTGGGTTTCCTTTTGGGTCTTCTTCTTCTTCTTCTTCTGGTTCTGGTTCTTTGGGTTTGGGTTCTCCGATTTCTCTCTGGTGATTTTCCATGTCCCTCCTCTTTCTTTGTCTGCTTCTGCTGCTTCCGATGTCTCTGGTGAGAAGGTTTCAGATAACGATCATCTTGTTGTTTCATGTATCGTATCTGACGAGAATAAAACTGTTCAAACCTACTCACTTGTTGACACCGGAGCTTCCGGTTTCGCATTCATTGATGAATCATTTGTACGCCACAAGGAGTTACCGACTACTCTTCTCCCCAATCCCCGTGCCCTTCATGTTATCGATGGAAGAGAAATCTCCTCCGGTAGCATTACTCATATTGCTCACTTTTCTCTTCGCATTCAGGGTCATGTCGAAAAAATCTCTGCCTATGTTACACACCTAGGACATTATCCGTTGGTGCTAGGTATCCCCTGGCTCCACCGACATAATGTTACTATCAACTTCGAGGATAACTCGATGACCTTCAGATCTTCTCGCTGTCTTCAACGTTGTAATGATAATCAGGTCCCTGCCTACATCAAAGGAATCTCCTCGCCGCTTCCTGCTAATCATGACTTCGAAATCGTCAGTGCTATCACCTTTGCTGAAACCACTCAGGGACTCACCGTCTATGCCTTATTCTTGGTAGGTTCCACCGAATCGATACCGTCCGAGATCGCCACCCTGGTTCCCCCTGAACATCATCACTTTTGGCAACGGTTTGGAAAGGAAGGTCCTCAGAAACTTCCTCCTCATCGCCCTTACGATATTCGAATCAATCTCCACGAAGGAAAAGAACCTCCATTTGGTCCATTGTATAGCATATCGAGAGATGAACTGGCTGCATTAATTGAATACATAGATGAGATGCTGAAGAAAGGCTTCATCGAGTCTAGCTCCTCCCCGGCCGGATCTTCTGTGCTATTTGTGAAAAAGCCTGGTGGGGGTCGTCAATTTTGTGTCGACTACCGAGGGCTGAATGCAATTACCGTCAAGAATCGTTACCCGCTACCGCTACTCAAGGAAACGTTCAATCAACTCTGTAAGGCCAAGTGGTACACTAAACTGGATCTGAAGAACGCCTATGACTTGGTTCGGGTTGCCGCCGAGGACGAATGGAAAACTGCTTTTCGCACCCGTGTCGGTCATTTTCAGTACAAAGTTATGCCATTTGGACTGACCAACGCCCCCGCTGTTTTTCAACATTTCATCAATGACACCCTTCGTCCCTTTCTGGATCGCTTCTGTACGGCATATCTTGACGACATTCTTATCTACAGTGAAAGTCTGGAATCACATCGAAATCACGTCAATCAGGTTCTTCAAGCTCTTACCGACGCCGATCTTTACTGTTCCCCCGAGAAGTGTGAGTTTCAGGTCAAGGAAGTTAAGTACTTGGGGATGATTGTTACTACTAAAGGCCTCAAACTCGACCCCAAGAAGATTGAAACGATTGTCAAATGGGTCCGTCCCCTGAATGTCAGGGATATAAAGGTATTCAACGGTTGGGCAAATTTCTATCGACGCTTCATCAAGAACTACTCAGGAATCGTTCGTTCTCTTACCACGCTGACCAAGGGCAATATCCCCTTCATCTGGTCCCATGCTTGCGAGGAGGCCTTTGAAGGCATCAAGACGCGTTAGCGGCGATTCTTCGTCGGCCGATTTCGACCGCTGCAATCGTGGAGGCGGATGTATCGAACTACGTGCCGAAGTGCGTTGTATGCCGATATAATGATGAAAATGTTCTCTGCATTCTGCCTTCTTTTCGTTCTCCGACCGAATGCAATTATGAGATTTACGATAAGGAGCTGCTGGCCATCATCAAATGCTTCGAGGAATGGAGAGCTGAACTCATGGGTGTGGCGGAACCGATCGAAGTCCTGAGCGACCATCGGAATCTGGAGTACTTCATAACTAAAAGAGATCTCAATCGTCGGCAGGCACGTTGGTCAGAATTTCTCTCCCGTTTCAATTATGTGATCAAATATCGACCAGGGAAGCAAGGGGGGAAACCAGATCGTTAGTAGGAGATCGGAGATCTGCAAGAGGAATGAGCGCGCGGCCTTGTGAAAGTCAAACAGTGTTGAAGTTCCAGAACCTGGGTTTGTTGGCAGCCATCGGCTGTCGAGGACATCGCGCTAGAAAAACTTTTAAAGCGAGCATGTCACTAGTTTCGAACAAAATCGCAGGACTCGCCGAGATGGCGTTAAGCGCTCGAGATCGGCTTTGGCAGAATCTTTCAACCAGAAAAGCGCCACGGCCTATCGTGGGAAGCTCTTGCGTGCGAGCGATCTGACTCTGCATCTGCAACTTCTTGTGTCGCGGCGTTAATCCATGGTAAGGAAAGCCAAAACCTTTCAGCTTTCGCTCTATTCTTGTGCGGCAGGGGTCATGCGCGGTCGATCGATGCGTGAAGCGTACATGTAGTCGAAGCAAGAGTTACTCATCACGCTATGGTGTTCTTCGTCCGCTGTCCCGATCACTCCAGAGGCCGTGGGCCATATCTCCGTAGACCGTCGCGGGGCTGCGCAAAAGGAAGAGATCTTTATTCTGGTAGTAGTGGACCGGCTGTTTATCGCTCATGTTTGGAAACTCTATGATCTTCCTACCAGCATTGTATCCGACCGCAGCACTCAATTCACGAGCAAATTCTGGAAATCCCTCTGCAAAGCTCTCAAGATTGACGTCTCAATGAGTTCCGCATTCCACCCCGAAACAGATGGCCAGACCGAACGGGTTAATGCAGTAATGGAGCAGTATCTGAGGAGTTACGTCTCCTATCAACAAGATGACTGGGTAGACTGGCTACCTCTCGCCGAGTTCGCCTCCAACAATCACACGTCAGCTTGGCTCAGGTTTCGCCGTTCGTGCATTGCTTCTGAGTTCGATCGCGGTTCGCGGAAAACCTGGCACTATCGCTACGAGCGTCGCCAAGAATCTGGCGCCGTCAAAAAAATGGTCGAGATTCACGACCACCTGCGAGCCGAGATACGCTATGCTCAGGACCGTCAGGAATCTAATGCTAATGCACGAAGGGTCCCCGCTCCGTTGTATAAGATAGGCGAAGAGGTGTGGTTAAACGCTAGGAACATTCAAACCAATTGGCGCCGAGCTGGGTGGAAAGCGCGCAGGAAGGTTCAAAATTAAATCAATTATCGGTCACTTATCTTACTGGACCTCCTCCACTATGAAGATCGTCCATGTCTTGTATGCCGAAGTTGAGTCTGCGCTGATCACTCTGGGGCGTATTCCTCCCTGCTCCGTGTCGTTGGCGGTGAAGAATGGGAAGTTGATGAGCTTCTGGACTCCCGCCTCCGTTGCTCTCGACTGCAATACTTGGTTAAGTGGAAGGGTTACGATCTTGTGGCGATGGGAGTATCTGAGAATCTTCTGCGTGTCGCCGTCTTTTATGCCGTTTTGCGATGTATCCTCTGCGAGCCGAGGCGCAGCGGAGTTCTGTGAGCACAAGAGAGAACTATCAGCGGCTCGCCTCCTGCCCGCTCTCGCCAGGCGTCTTGAACAGGGTTGTTAGATAGCGTCGGTCGATGTCGGACGAGGATGATAGATTAGGAAGGAGGCTCGGGTGATAGAAAGTGGCTAGGAGGAATGGAGGAGTATCGGGGGTAGAAGTAGGGGTGGGAATAGTATGGGTGATGCGGAGGTGTAGGAGTTTCTATGGGGTTACATGGAATGAGTCGTCGGTCTGACGGGATAGCTGTATATATAGTCTGCGTTAACTTTCCATGTTTTCGCTCTGCAGGCAGCGTCTTCTCTCTGTTAATATCGTCTCTTGAACGGCCCTCCTGTCTCTGTTAGTCTCTGAGCGCGATCCGATTCGAATCGAGCACTCTCGGCTAGGTGTATCGAGGCATTCTGTCTCTGCGATTCCTCGGCCTCATCTGACCGGCCCCGTCGGATAAAGCCGCTCGATATGAAACTCATGATAGCTCACTCCGCTTTCTTTCCGGTTTCCTGGTGGGAGTAGCAAAGGGTTCGTGATAAGCGAGTAGTGGTTGAGTTATGTAAGGCGCATTCTTGGCATCTGTCGGCTCTTTCATCGCGCCGTCGCGCCGAGACAATACTATTACGCTACCGGTACCGCACTCCCAAGCAATCCTGTAACACATAATAGCTAGCGCTTCCTCACATAGCTTTTGATAAGATAACAAAGGACTATAAAGTATTAATAGGGTTAGTACCGTTTACAACAATCAAAGGTCAAAGTTTGAAATATATTGATAATCGGTGATCTAAGACCAAAGACATACACTTAACAAACCATATCTCCTTCCAGCGGAACCCTCAAAACATACATATCTATAAAGTATGCTGAAGGATTGAGAATTAAATACACAAAACATAGTTGCATAATAGAGGCAGGTAGCGCCACTAATCGATCCTTTGTCACCAATTCCCAAAAGGGCGTACGTAATCATCCCTAAGGGGTCAATTGGAAATTGGAATGTGACATTATATATTATAATTGCTAACCTATGCCTCGCACTAGGTAAATTATAAACACACTACGCGGTCAGGGCAAAAGGTTAATCAGTAAGTAAATTTAAACGCGACCACAAACCATCACACAGTTATATGCTAAAACTAACTAAGGTTTAGATTTACCTTGTAGAGAGCTTAATTAACCGCCTCTAATCACTTCCTTTAAATCATCAGAAACGAGACTTCTAATCAATTATCCTTAATAAATACTGTCACGTGAACATTCCTAGGATCATCTATTATTACATAATATTAGATCAGAATGCGGACATCACGTGTGGAGGGTTGCCTTAATCACTTATTATGGGATACATACTTGTAAAAAAATATACACATCATGATCAATATGTTCCTCCTCGCTTACACTCGACCCAGCCACCAAAAAAACAATATAAACACCCACAGAAAGGATTAGCTAGTAGCCATGGGAAAAGGAAAGAGAAATCAGAATCGCTCAAATAAAAAGGCCAAACCGGCAAATACGCCAGCTACAGCTAATAGCACCACTACCAATATCAGCAACTCTAGTTCGGCAGCCACGTCCAGTGAACAGAGAAGCACCTCGACTCCTGGGACTAAGCCGGTCGGGATCGATCAAGAAGGCCTAAATCAAAAGCCGCATAAAAGAACTCGGAAGTGTCACTTTGTTCCACAGTGGATATTAAGGAACTTTGCGCGACAGGAGGGGTGAGAAATGACCTATCTACATTTGTTGATCGGTGTGTCTATATTAACCTCTTCTATATAGACCCCAGGATCCCAAAAACCCTTCAGTCTACTATTTCGATATCCAGAAAAAAGAACTCACACGTTCCTTGACCAGGGATGTCTATTACGAGGATTACCTATTTTCAGCCCACCAGAACGAGGAAAAGCTCAGTCAACTCGAGAGCAGAGCAAGCAGGTCTTTCCAGGAGATAATGGCGACGATAAATAATCGCGATAAAAATCCCGGAAACGGATCGGTCCCAAAGGCAATCTTCGTGACGCAGAAGCGAAAGTATTTGGAGGATCTACGGAAGTTCTTGTTTGTCATGTATTATCACCAGGTCTCTGTAGGCCACACATTCTATGACGAAGGTCACCCCGAGAACGACAGGATGCAATCATGGATCCAATCTTACCGTGAAAGATATAAGCTCAGTACTTCCCCGCGGGATACATGGCTCCATGTACTTAGTCACTACCTCGGAACGCCGCATAAGGAACTCATGGAGCAAGGGGGGAAGGTCGAGAGATTCATGACTAATGAGATTTTTAGTAGACTACGACCCGATATTTCTTCATCAGGGTCAAACATGATGCGTGATGCTTTGGCTGTATACAAATCTGTGAAAGCAGACCCCGAATTGGAGGAATGGAGGTCGCTACCGTACTATGACAATATGCAAATGTTCCTAGTTATTTGGGAAGCCGCCCCCGATGAAGAGTTTTTAATGTCAGATAACTCGTTCGGACTTTACGAAGGGCGAAACGAGGAAGTAGGCCCACTTCATAGGATCTATATCGTATCGCCAAAGATCGCTTTAGTTCTTTGCCATCCAGGTCTTAAAGAGACCAGCCATCTGCCCGGATTCATAAATTACGCCAACCCCTTCCAGCTGAGCACCGAACAGTGCAGCATGTCTATGCTCTTAAATGCGCCTCATCCTGCAGCGAACGTCAAGTACAAGCACAACAAACCACTCCCCTCGTCGATGATCACCCTTTACGGGAATGCCGGTGCTGCACACCCCCATCCTGATGATGAGTTTGAGCTCCGGGTCTCAATACTCTCATCTAAAGACACGCATACAATCAATGCAATCATTCTCGGAAATGTCAGGGATGCCGGTAAGATTACATTTGGCTCGAAAGGTGCCGCTCTTCGCACCTTGAAGGAGTTTGAGACAAATCTCGAGTTTAATCGAAAGTGTAAACCAAAGTTTGCACCATTGGTAAAACAATTATCGGAGGAACTTGGTGCTCGATCAGATACCCACCCTATCCCACATCAGCCTGACCCCTCAGACACAATCCCGCTTCTTCAACTTCCTCCGCTGTCAGAGGAGCCCGGTACCTTCTGGGAAACATCACTTATGGTATATCATGTTTTGCACACGGGACAGGGCCCCCAATGCACTAGTTATAGATTGTGGGAACAGCTGCATACCGACTGCCTCGCAACAAACGCCAACACGAATTCGAACGTCCATAAAGCGAGGCTAGTGTCTAAGATGGATGACAGGTTTGCCTATGTCTTGTTCAAGTTCTGCTCCGGGGTCCTGGCGCGGCAGTTTGGGGAATCCCTCAATTTCCAACCATACTTGGAGCAACTAATAATACGATTCTTGGATCATCTCCTCAAAAACAATAGACCAATCTTCGATATGATTGAAGAGAGTGCCGTTGAAATTCTTCGCAGATCCTACCACCAGCCAACCCTTGCATTGACGGCAAGGGTCAAGATAGAAATCAACGTAAGCTGGCTCCTTATCTACATGTAGCTCGACCCTACTGGCAGACTAATGTATTTGTAGCCAGGGGATGATGACAGTATACCAGTCCCTACAGTTCCCCCAGCTCCCCCTAAAAATTCAGAATCTACGGCAAACCGAGCAGACGGTCTTGAGGCGCCTGCGGCAGCATATCTAGAGTGGTCATTTGGTCGAACGGGACACATTCGCCGCAACATGTCCCCGGAGGTGTTTGTCCCACCTTATCCATACACGGTAGGCTCTCCACAAGAGCTTCCGGATCTAGGTGGGAAATCCCTTGCAGATACAGTCCCAAACAACCAGGACCCCGAACCAGCCGAGAACCCTGAGCATGAGTCCAATACTAAGGATTCACTGCCGACCCAACAGGTTGATCATGATACGACTAATAACTTGTCTCCTGAGGAGGGAATAGGAGAAGAGGGCTCGACACAGTGCCCGGATGTTGACCCAGGAGCCAGCTTCAACACGGAGCTTCAGGAGGAGGTGGAACAGGAGTTTAACAGGTCAAGGACTTGGAAAGACCATTGCTTAGATTTCAGCATAGGCGTGTGTGAAGAGCTTGGTGTCATACGTGAAGAGCTTGAACTCATACTCGTAAAGGCTTTGGCACTCACTTTTGTGTTGCCAGCGATATATTCTCTTTACGTCTTCACCGCGACAATTGTTCAAGCTGTGCAGCTAGCTTACCACTACCAACCTTCATCACTTAAACCTGGCGCCCTGCCTGCTACCCAAACCTCGAAACCCAGGAGAGGTACCCACTCACCAGACAGCTATTCAGCAACTACCATCATCATTTCGTCCATAGTAATCTATCTCGCCACGATAATAGTGGTCCTATATGCTTTCTTTTCCTTGACACTAGTCGAGTTTTCTGTCTTGGCCATTTTCAACCTACTCAACGACATTGATGGGGATTTCACGGCTACGTTTGTGGACTGGTATGCACATGTATGGTCTGGAAAGCCGAAAGACCCCAAAGAGTCTCGCATGCTTTTAGAAGTCGAGGTTTTCTTTACTATATTTCTACTACGCCAGCTGGGATTTCTGTGATGGGAATATATTCTTCAGTACACCGCGGCAGTCTTTGAGCGATAGTTACCGAACAGGCGTAACTCATATGCTTGCTTCATTCTTTTCCTATTTTGGCCCCTTATTTCCCGTCAAAGCATTTCTATTATCCATAGCAATCTCAATATTTACATACCATGCTCCTACCTAGACCGTTTTAAGTGAACCCTACTAAATAGCAACGGTACAGTTTACCATCAACCGTCTCTTAATCTGGCTATCATTGACCCCTAGTGCACGTTAACGTTCCAGCGATGCTCCCACGCACATACCCTAACTTATAACTGCGAGGCTATATCAAAGAAAGGAGTATTTCTACATGTGGCGCAAGATCGGATGGAGAGGTATACCGTACACCGGCGGGTCATTATCATCGTTGCGTACGCATACTTTAATTAAGACCCTAAATATATTTATTACACCTTATAGTTTGATCATTGAAATTAGAGAATTGGCATCGATTATAATCCTAACAGACCAAGCACAGCTCTAGAGTCTAGAGGAAGAGTTGTGGTCAGGGTTAGGGTACGGAACGTTTCATGACAATAAGATTCTACCCCCGTGTGGGGGTAGCTCCGTAGTTACATCAATCGATCATGACATCAAAGATTACTCTACTCGGGCTCTGGATTATTATCCCTTCCCTCCCTACTTCAGCAGAAGTTATACTTGCCGATCGACCATCTACCATCCCAAAGTGATGTTATTCATTTTTCCTCCGTCTCGCGCTATTCTAAGCTCTTTTGCCTTCCGTCGCAAGGTTCTTGAACCCCCATATATACCCGTTTCGAGACTAAATTGTGCCCTCCAACCATCAGGCCCTTTCTCACAGACCTGGTGCTGCGTCTTGACCGCAATCACATTGGAAATAATTATGATCTCTTCTACTGTATAGATGCCAATGAGCCCTATTTCTTTGGGTGGGGGCTGAGTGAACACTCTACTAGTAACCCCGAAAGAACTCGCTCCCTGAGTCTTGTCTTCCCCTGTGAGGGTGGCCCTGATTTTCGAAGGCCCAATTTTCTCAAACACCGTCGGAGGAGAGACGAATCAGATCTGACTAGAGGGAGAGGCAACTCGATACTCTCTGTTTTCTTCACCTCGATGTACACTGACCCTGTCACGAATAATGTCCCCATTTCTGACATGCCATGCCATCAGGAGGTATATAAACACCATAACTGCACACATTCCGCCGTCTTTGGAAGCCCAAATTAGCATCCACAGGCGATGAAGGGCTGCATATATCAATGCGTAACTCTCTATTTCATTCGAAATATCATACCCCGATACCCCCATGACCTGGAACACCAGAGACACGTCCCGAATCTGGGACTAAGACAGACAGCTAATTCCACTCATTGACGACAGACGCCCAAGTCGGCCAGTCTCGAGTCCAAGAGCTAAGTATCCACTCTAAGCATAGCGACTCCACTACCCCCCACAAGGTCCGAAATCTCGGGGCTCCCATAATCATTGCTTCGAATCCTAAGTCTTGCCAGGCACCTGTATATCCGCACATCGAGATACCAGACAAACCCTAACCCTGGATACAAAACTGATTTTTTATTTCATGACACCAATTGTGTGCAGCCCTACATAAGCGGGTCCAAGTAGCAGTATGCTATGAGATTCCGAATGCACTACACACCTCGGGGCCTTGGTTCCACCCCACACATCTCAACAACCGGTATCCAGCGTAACAGCGCAGAAAGTCTCTTACATATCCCATACCACCAGCTCTCAAAACAGCCCAGGCCCAAGAGGTCAAACCGCCGTCTGCCCCGCTGCTTTACGTCTTGCCGCCACTTGTTGCTCTCAATGGGCCATTCCCGCACAAGCAAAAGATGGCGTTTACATCAGCGTGCCCACCAAACCTCAGGCTTCCGGAGCAAGAATAACAAAAGAGAAGGAAAAGGTACATAACGAGCGAGCGTGACGAAGCAAACCCAGTACGAAAAACGTCAGAGGTAGCTGACTAAACGACTTCCTACCAAAAAACGTTCCAGCTTCAACCCCCTCCAGGGCGCCAAATACTCGCAATCCATCATGCATCGGCGCACGCACCAGGATTTACTCATCTCTCCCCATAGCATCAGGCACCAAAAGGAGTCTACAGGTCGATCACAGGCCTTGTCCACCAGGGGGAGTCCTCGGGTAAATGGTGTCCAAAGATGTCTAATATATGAATCCCCTATGTCGAGGTTATACTATATATACCTGGTAGGCCAAGCTTTGGTGTATCTATGGTTCTGTGGTTGCGCCAATACATGTTGGATATTCGATACTGCAATCTTTGGGTGGAAGTTCTTGACTTCATATATGTACGTTATCTTCTCCACAACCCCACCCACGCTAACGTAACGGAACAGAAAATGCACAGAAAGCACCATACATACAATTATAACTCCAACCACACGTCCACACACCCGCCAATCCCCTTCCCACATCAAAGATATCCCCTAAATTATAGAGATGATGCATCTACACCACTACCCCAACCAGCACCAGCACCAGCACCAGCACAATACCTAACCCCCACATTTCCAACCACAGCCCCGTCTACCCCCCCCCCCCCCCCAGATACAGGCTGAATCACAGCCCATCACTCGCTCGTCAGCACGAACCGTTGATCGTCCTCACGACGTTACCAATAGACACGCAGAATCGATATAGAGCACGCTTGCTCTTGAGTTAATCTGGCTGTAGACATGGGACCTATATATGAGGGTACGAAGCGTTTGGTCTAGATCTAGCGGGCTAACAGCTATGTCGAGGTAAAGGGATATAGAACGGCGACATGGAAAAAAGTATGTAAAAAGAAATAGAAAATAAAAAGGTAGTTACCATACATACACAACCATTACCACCTCCCCCACTCCCCTACTACCCCTATAGTCTACGCCTTCTCATACACCTTCCCCCTGGCCACACCCCCCCACCCCACCGGCGCCTCCATCGGGCTCTCCATCTCCGCAATCACCTCCTCCACCGGCCTCACCCTCTGCACGCCGCCGTCCGTGCCCATCTCGACAATCTGCCGTCCATCCGGCCCCAGCAAGCCCCCCGCTGCTCCTGCCGCCGCAGAATCCTTATCAGAGACCTGGTTCCTCCTGCCCCTGCACAGCCAGAATACCAGTCCACCGATGGCCAACGTCCCCGCGAGGCCTCCGACCGCAGCACCCACGATAGTCCCCGTACCCACACCCCCACCCCCACCCCCACCACCACCATTACTCGGGACCGCCGTCCCCGTCCCCGTCGCCGTCGAACTTGCCGTACTCGTAGCCGTCGTCGTCGTGCCCGTCACAGCGGTGGTGGTGGAACTGGAAAAGGTTGTATTGTACTCGCACTCCCCCTGCCACCAGCTCTCCCACAGCGTCGCGTCATCCTTGGTGCACCCGCCCGCGCAGTCTGGCTGTCCCCACGAGCAGACGCAGTTGCGGGTGAGGTCGCTGACGCAGTGGGTGTTTTCCTTCTCGAAGCACGACTGGGCGCAAGTGGGGATGGCGGTTGTGTTTACGGCGGGGACGGACGGGCACTGGGATGCGTACCAGGACTCGGCGGAGCTCCAGCAGGAGGCCTCGGCGCTGATTGCGCAGGAGAGGGGCGAGGGGAGGGAGCAGAAGCAGGAGAGTGTTGGGGGATTGGTGGGGCACGAGAGGGCTCGCCAGCGACTGTGTGTGTGGTGTGTGCGTTAGTTTAGTTTTAGGACTAGGGGGGGGGGGAATGGAATCCTACGTGAGGCAAACACTCGCGCATGTTGGAAATTCCGTAAAGTCCACCTCGAGTGCGGTTGTCTGTCTGGTGTAGAGGGTCTGATCTATCCCAGCAGCAGCAGCAGCAGCAGCAGCAGAGACTATCAGGCTCAGACAGAAGGCCTTCATGATTGTGACGGTGGTGGTTATAGTGATGGTGGTGATGATGGTGATGGTGATGGGATATGGCAGAGGTGAAGATATCAGACGGGAAGACGACCACTCCGCCCTCTCTCTCTTCACACCACCGTGACATGAGAGTGACTGGTACCCATTCCGCATGTAAATAAGAATTATGCAGCCAAGAGCTGTTAAGGCAAGGGCCGTGTGTGGGTGTTATAACTGCACGTCGATTGTTGCACTTTTGATTATCGTATATGGGTATACTGTCTGTCCCTGTCTGGCTGGGATAGAGCACCTACGACCCCCACTACACCACCCGGATAGCATACAAACCGTAGCACCCACTCGTCAAAGACTTCCCGATTGAATGTCGCACGAGTGCTGCACTGTGCGACACGAGCACAGTGAGTGACATACTGGCTGTGCGACCAATCGGGGGGGTAGAGTGAGTAGAGTGGAGTCTCGTACCATCCCTGCTCTGGGTACATACCTGCTCTGGGTGTAGGACATACCTCCATCTATACTTACACACACTCTGCTCTAGGCACAGCACACACCTCCATGATACTAGCGGGGGTGTGTTGTCTCTCTCTCAGGGGAATGTCTCTCTCTCTCTCTGCAGTGGGAGTGTGTTATTCTCTCCCCCCAGAATAGACTCGCTTGTATTCCCAACGTGTCATGCTGCATGCAGTCCCCACGCCTCGTATCTCTCTCTCCCGGTGATTAATAAGTGAATTAGCCTCTACACCCCTCCCCCCCTTTACATACATGCATCATACAACAAGAAACTATCCATCCCAGGTGGATCCCTGACCCCCCTCCCTCGTTTATCTCGACTTCAGCTCTTGCCAAGCTTAAACCAACCCCATGCCAGTGCGCTCCCTGAAACTAAAACGGGGGGATTTACAGCAGAATCTCATCTCGTAAAATATAAAAGAAATAAAAGAAATATAAAAGAAATATCAAATATCCCCATCCCCACTACCGGTTCGTCCCCACGTCGCTTCCATCCAGCTCGTGGTGATACGTGCTCTCCCCATGCACCTCCGGGATCGCGCCATCAGGGAATCCCGGGGTCGTGTATGTGGGCGCTGGCGACTTTGACCCGTAATGCGGTGGTGCCGTCGAGTATACAGAGTCCCTGTGGGGTGAGTACACCCCGCCGTGAATGGCGGGATCGTATGGTCCAGCATCCCGCACTTCTGTGGTCGGTAGAGGGCCAACTGCCGCCGCTGCCGCCGCTGCTGCTGCTGCCCCCTTCTTCTGCTTGCGGCGCCTGATGAGTAGGAAACCTCCGAGCAGGAGAACACCGGCTGCTACACCACCCACGCTTCCACCCACGATGGCCCCGATGGGAGTGCTCTTCTTATCGCTGCTGGATGAGTCCGAGCTGTCGCCTGCGGTGGTGTTTTGCGCGGCAAATATGTAGGGCGCTTCCCATGCGTTTTTGAGTCCGCTCACGTACGAGGCTTGAACGACTGCTCCTCCATTTACACTATTTGAAAATTAAAAGAGTTAGTCACAGCACATGATAAAAAAAAAATGAGTGAGAAATAAATACCCTCCACCAATTTCCGCCGAGACAAACTCTGGAACCTGGTAGGCAGAGGTGTCGTCCAGGGCAAACTCCTCCGTGACATTTCCCGTGTTGAGGTCCACAATCTGGAAAAGGGTCAGGCAGGTTGTCGTCACGTATCCCGCGCTGATGAGCATTCGGTGGTTGCCAATCAGGTTGCAGCTTGCACTGCTGCGCGGGTACTCGATGTTTGGGCCCTTGGTCCACACAAACTGCGGAACACTCAGAACCCAGTAGTCGTCGATGAGTGGCAGAAACTGGTCGTCTTGCGGTCTTGTACCGCCATATACATGAATCTAAAACCAGTCAACATCAATCCTAGTGCATAATTACAAAGGTTACATACCTGGTGGGTGGAGCCATCGCTCGAGCTCGTGACTACTGCGCAGTTTCCGGCGCGGTCTGGGGGGGTCCTTCCGGTGGTGGGCTGGAGATACCATTTATCGTTTGCAATGTCGTACACATGGATCTCGTCCATCGCAATCTATTCATCCCCCTACGTTAGAATTCTCTGCCTCATGTCTTTTATCTCAGGTATTGCAGCTTACTGGGGTGGCCAAATCCGATCGCTCAACTCCCCCAATCATGACCAACATCCCCTTCTCCCCTGCGGGAACGAAGCTTGCGGATGACCAAAGCTTGGACGGCGCCTCATGCCTCGTAAAAACCCCGGTGGTAAAGTTGTAGGCAAACAGCTCGTTGGGATGGTACGTATCCGTCGTGGGCTGTGGGCCCGCCATATATGTCATCCCGAGCTTGGGAACATTTGCGACCGCTTTCGCGCCGCTCGGGAGCGAGTTCTCGGAGAGAGTCGATGGCCAGTCAATCACCGTCAAATCCCACGTATCGGGCGTAAAGGTCACCAAGTTTGTACCAATCGTTTGCACATTGAGTTTCTCGCGGTGCTGGCCTTGGAATGTCCTGAATTAACACGGCTGTATTAGTACTGCACGACTCGATATTTCTTTTTCTTTTTTTTCTTTCTCTAGTCTTTCTGCAGCTTACATCTTTGAGCCGTCTCCGGACAAGAAATAATCCTCAAATGCAAAGTTTGGCGATACTCTCCACTCAATCTCGTACGAGCTGGTCTTGAGCGCGGTGTTCAGCGGTACCGTACCGACGAGAATCTCAATCTCAAGCATGACATTGCTGCTATTGGAGATATCATTGATATTGGTGAAGAGATGGATGTTTTTGTCGGTAACGATGGCTACATACACCCTTTTTGTTAGTCTATATGATCCTCTTTTTTTTTTTTTTTTTTTTTACAAATTAGGGGGGTTATTATTATTATTATTACTTCTTGCACTGATATTCAGCTGGAGATCCTCGCACCCGCGACTGTCCCTATAACGACCAGTCTGGTAGACTTCAAGGGTTGCAGACTGACTGGCGACAGTCTGGAAGAGCGTGCAAAGGCCTAGGGCCAAGGCGGCCGTGAATGTTGAAGCCATTTATTATTTGGATTGTTTGATGGTTTCCCCCGCTCGTATCCGCAGTTTAGAGTTGATGCTGGGGAAGATTTATTTTACTGAGAGGGCGAAGATAAAGGTGGTAGCAGAAGAACCCTAGCTTGCCACGGATAGACAAACCCTAGAGGGCCAAAGCTACTATAGCCTAGTGAGTGAGGGGGGGAAAGCAGTGTTTTACCTACCTCATGTACGCATAAATATCTACATGGTACAGGTGCGGCTGACATTTTTTTAAATTTTTTATTAACTGCAAGTTCATGAACATGTCACACCATTGACTGGCTACACACATAGAGCGGAAACATTCGATCCGACGGTCTACTACATGTTGTGATTGTGGCAGTGTAATTCCTCGACGTCTCTGGCGGCAGCCATGAGATTTTTAATGTTGGGGGTAGATACACTTTACGTCTGCATACCCTAGACCATACACCTCGCTCGACCAGCAATTAGCAAGTGCAAGCAGGAGGCGTAAATGGTCCTGATATTTTATATTTTGTGATTCATCTGTGTAAGTATTTCCAAGGATAAGGATTGCAACAGCGGGAAAGAAAGAGAGTCTTTAGGAGGAGAGGGGGCTGGTAGACCATTTCGGTCTGTCTTGGTGGGGGGTGGTACGTTCTTGGTCAGGTTTAATTGTGAGTAACGTCCCGATTACACACAGTGGCACTGTATTACTTTCTTCCCCGAATATCGGGTTTTCATATCAAGGAGTTTTTATACATGTTGATATGGCTCTTAGATACATGTATTATTACAGACATGACGTTTTTTTTATTATTGTTCTGAAGCATTCCAGAAGCTCCAGACTGCACTTTCAACGTCCAAGATCATCGACAACAACATGTGGTGGATAAATTCTCTCTGCCAACTAAATGAGCTAAATGGGTGAAAGCAAGGTTATGCGACTATTCTTATTATGGACCACAGTCAGGGTTCATGAACTGAATTGAGAACTCTTTCACACACACCCTGCCCGGTTTCAAATGGAGTGTTACACAAAGGATAGATACTTGAGTTTACCCTGCGGTAGCGTTGCATGTCTTGAATGCCTGCATCAGTGGGTGTCTCGATTCGGATTACAGGTATTAACACAATATAACAGTTATCACGCTGTTGAGCGAAAACATCCCCCTTCTTAAGCCGTGACTGCCAAGATTATCATGGATCTCTCTCTCTCTCTCTATCTCTCACTCTCTCTCATCCCTCTTCTCTCTCTCTCTCTCTTCTCTGCTGCTCGACTCTTCACGTACCGTCACCGATAATACACCCCCTGTCAACAACCCCAAGTTATTGTAGTTGCTAACAGGCACTAATCTGACAATACAATGTTGGTGGCAATGATGAAGACCGGTTTGATACTGTCGACCCTATCGTCCACTGCGCTTGCAGCGGGTCAGATAGCCAAACGCCAGGTAACACCTACTGGCGATATTTGTCGCTTGTGGGATCATCGAAGTATATACCCATTTCAAACAGCCAATATGCTATATATATACATTTATATATATTTCTTTGCTAACATAATTAATATAGGCGCGATGATTGATGATTGGATCTTCGTTGATTACGCTCTCGCAACATGGACTGATGATGCAGCATCCAACATGATGTACTACAGTCAGTATATCTCTCTGTTTAAGGATATATTTCTTTTTGAGGTTTTTTGGTCGAATCAGTACTGCATGGCTCAATACCTCTCTGGAAATCCGTCGGTTGTATCTGGCGGATAATGCAACCGATTCAGACTGAAAAATATATTATAGTTGGTTTAGAGGAGTCGTCGCTAATCCTGCGCAGGCCTTCCCTTTGGTGTCAAGCTGGATGAAATATTCGACACTCAAAACATTGGCTCGGATAACCCAATTTACATCGAGATCGCGGAAAACCTAGACGTCCCTATCACGACCAAAGGCGTGGTTTGGGCGGATAAAGACAAGGATGTCTACAAGTAAGTGGTTGTGCGCTACAAGAAATAGCTCCTCCTCTACTAACCAGTACAAATATAGATACGGAGGTGTGTACCCATTGCAGGCTTTTTGGGGCAACAATACATCATATGATCCCCGCGGCCCCGATATCTGGAAACTAGATACGACAACCTATAACTGGACCAAGCTACCCGCCGCAGCCGGTGATACAGTCTTCGGGACCAGGAACGCGGGTGTTGCTTACGTCCCCGAACTGGGCCTCGGATTTGCCGCAGGTGGTCATGAAAGCAACCAGACGGATGTAGCTTTTGGTTCTTGGCAAGACGGACATGCGCAGCTCTTGAACTCGATGGTGACATATTCCATGGGAAACAACACTTGGAAAAATCAGACTACGCCGATGGACCCCTTCACTTTGAGTTCTCTGGTACATGTACCCATTGGTTCACAGGGATTGCTTGTTTCTCTTGGTGGTTATGGTCTGCCTGGATCAGGATATTGGGACCCCAACGACTCTAGCCTGGTGTCGGTAAGTCGGTTTGGTTTTACTCTCCCGAGCATAAGGAATAAAGACTAATTATTCTCCCTATTTTTCCTTGCGTGTAGAGAGATTTAGACACAATTGACATCTACGATGTCGAAAGACAAACTTGGTCGACTCAGAGAACAACTGGGTCAACCCCGCGCAACAGACTCTCCTTCTGTACCGTAGTAGCAGTTGCCGCGGATCAGTCGTCGTACAACCTGATTCTTCATGGTGGATCCTCTAACGAGGAGTACCTTAATTTCGCCGACACATATATTCTCTCATTGCCATCTTTCCAATGGATCAAGATAGATGACGGAGTGAAGGGCATGGAGCGCCAAGATCATACTTGCCATCTGTCGCAAAACAAAATGATTGTGATAGGGGGAAAAAACGTGGACCAGGAAAACCCAAAGGTCAATCCCCTTCCAAAGAACGGAAACTGCGAGCCGACCAGCTTTATCAACATCTTTGACGTAAACACCTTGAAGTGGGAGACAAAATGGGACCCGGCCGCTAGAGCGCAGTTCAAGGTTCCAGCTCCTGTCGTGGAGGTGATTGGCGGAGAGTAAGCTTCATCCATGCATCCCTGATTGCCAAAGTGCCGCTAACAAGAATCGTCTGCTTTAGTGGGTTGGGATGTGCCGTTTCGCGTGATCCAGAAGCTGGTTGGGAGTCGGCCCGTATACGGTCATTGTTCAGCAATTATACCGCCGCGTCTGATTGCGCTGAGCGCTCCTCGAAGTCAAGGGTAACTTCCACCAGCACCAGCGCATCACCCACCTCTACTTCAGAAGCGGGCTCTGGCAGCATGATTACTCCACAGGATTCCATTTTTTATCTTGGACTTTTGTCCCTGGTTGCCTTTGTACCGTTCCTTTGAAACCCTTAGTTATTCCCTTTGCCGTAGTTTATTTTTTCCTCCACCAACGCATAATGCACCTGTATATACAAAGCCTATTGTCGTGTTAGGACCCTTATGTTTTAGCAATAATCGGAACCATAATTATTACTGAATAAATAATTCCTCACCCTACTGCTCATGCTAGTCTTTATCTTAACTTCGTAATGAAATTGAGGTTATGCGGGGAAACCTTGGGTCTGAATATCTCTTGCTGGTAAGATCGAACCAAAAATCTGCGTATGTAGCAGCAGATGCACGGTTATTTGAAAAAAAAAAAAAAATTCTATCCTAGACAGATTCTGCACACCCTCACAGTTATACCTATGTCATGCCGGATATCTTATATACAGATCTGCTTTAACAGCCCATGCGATACAAAACCAAAAGCCCAATCACCACGCAGCATTGAATACCCTAGATTAGTACCAGAGTTAGCTTGCATAGAACCAAAACAATACGTGTAACCTCTTTGTGTAACGGAAAATAGTACGGGTGCAACTAATGTCTCAGACCATCGCCAAGAACAATGATGGTCCAACAGAACAATATCTTCACTTTTGGCTATGAAAACCTTATTTCAACTTCAACTTCGCTAGCAATAACCACAGGTAAGAGACTATCCCTCACCCTTGCCAGGAACTGAAACCCCACCACGACCTATTACAGAGAACCTGTATCGTTTACATTCCTTACGCCCCCGCGCACACACGAAAGACATTTAGAGTCTGATTGGCATATGCATGTGGTGTACATAAACTAGCTTTTGGGACACTTTTTACCTAACACATGTAGACGAGAGAGCGGAACTAACTGGGTGGTGTTGCCCTATTACTCACAATTTATCACTCGGTTCATAACCCTAACCCATACGGTACAGAGCTTCAGTATTGGTCTTAGCGTTGGATGCGAGCAACGTGCTTCAACCATTGACAGAGCTAGCATTATGTCCAGGAGAGTCAATTCAGCTTAGACAAAAGAACAGATCACTACACCACTCAAATTCCACTGCGTATTTCGAACAATCACCTACAGCTATCCCCATGGCCAACCGACTATCAGAACAAGAGAAAAAAAAAAAGAAAGAAAAAAAAAACCCCTTCCTTCCGACTTTTATACCCCTAATCTCCATCGTTGGAAGCGACTTTTAAGCCCCAGATTTCCTGCTCTCTGCCACCCGATGGCTGGCGGTACCCTGATGCATTTCCCTCCACGCACTGTGGGTTTTTACATTGCATACCCTGCATCTCCACATCCCACTCCCATGCACTTCCCTTTCTCGCTCCGAGATATTCTTCAGACAAATCTCACACCAATTCATATCCGGTTCCAACTTCACATCCACCACCACGTCTCCACCAACCTTCGTAAGCACCATTTCGCTAACCACGTTTTTAGTGATCTGCGGCTTATAGGCTAGCTCGTTCTTTTTATGTCTTTTGCCAGCTACATGTATCTGAAGATTATCAATCGGTAAGACCATGTTGCAAGGCTTGCAGTGAAATTGGTCCTGTTCCATCGGGGGAGTTGGGGGAGTCTTGATGTTGCCATGCGCACCTGGCCCCTCGACGGTAGCTTGGGTCGTATTGGCAATGTGTTTTTTCCCACTCAAATGAGTTTCTAGGTCCTTCTGACCTAGTGTGATCCCGCATGGCCTGCACCTCAACTTCCCCCCGCTCTCTACTATGGTCTGTGGAGCACCTGCCTCCCTATTGTTCTTGGCAGCCTGTTCCGCCGCTCTCACAGCCTCATTTGCCTTGTGCCTAAGACCACCCAGGTGGCTCGGCCGGGCACCCATAACCATTGTCATGTCACATATGTCACAGTGGAATGTTTCTTTCTCAACACCGGGTACCATCTTGTTGGATGAACCTGGCTGGGCCGCCGCCTGCAACGGAGGATTGTTTGCTCGACTCCTTATCGGAACCATGACCGGGGGGTTAGGCTTCGAAACAGATTGTTGATTTGAATGGGCAGCACTCAAAGCTCTATGCCCGACCGTTGCTACATGAGCCTCTCGACTATCGGAATTGACAATAAGATGGCATAGCGAACAGTAGAACTTCTTTGTAGGAGAAAGAAGAGCGCGGGGAGCAATAGGAGGAACAGTGCCATTGAGTTTTGCATGAATCGCGCTTGCGTTTCTGGGTAATATTGCTTGGGCGGCTTTAGCTTTTCGAGCTGCCTGCTCTGCCTCGATAGTTTGTTGTTTTGTCCTATGCTTGATTCCAGCCAGGTGGCTTCCCCTGCTATCCATTTGCATCGTTATCCCGCAAAGCTCACAGTGGAAAAATGCCGCCACCTTTGGGGGGGCTGCAGTCTGTAGCTCCCCAGCTTGCGGCATGGAAGTTTTAACTATTCCACCTTTAGCCTCCACGCATCGGATGTGCTCTCTGCTGGCTAGATGGTCACTACGGGTACTGAAATGGAATTCATCTTCGCAGTCTCTGCACTCGAAGGTTTGGTCGGAGTGGAATTTCCGCTCGCTCATAGGATACTCGGTATCACATAGATCACAGTAGAATGTTTCCACTTGGATATGGACAGGTGTTTGGTAAGTTTGGGAGAGGAGGGGCGGTTTTGGTTGGCTGTCGGTGACCTTCGGTATATAGTTCTGGTAAGAGGGCCCAGGATGTGCTAGTTTCTCCTGCCCCGGGTTGCTTACTGAAGCCTTCAGTGCCCCAGCTTTTTTTGGCTGCTCCAGTCCCCATGGGTCTTCAGCGAGTGGCCGGTATACTTTGTTATCTTGCGCTTCCCAGTCTTCGTCGTCGTCGCCGTCTTCCGGCTGATAGATGGTGCTCGTACCCAGGCTTTCACTACCCCCTCGGATGTCACGAGGCACCCAATCGTCCTGAGCTTCTCCCTCTTCGTCGGGCCTGTACACAGCGCTCTCCTCCAAGTATCCTTTACCCCCTTGACCCTTCCCCAGCCCCCAATCTTCCTCTTCTTCCATTCCTCCTAGGACCTCCTCGCCATCTTGAGGCCTGTACACTGCTCTCTGCTCAACAAACTCATCAGATGGTGGGATGTACTGGGGCTCCCCACTTTCCTTGAGCTTCATGACGTGCTTCTTCCCAGCGACATGTTCCGCCGTGTAGAAGATGTTGACCTCTTCATCGCACAGCTCACACTGCCAGGTCGGCATTCCCCCCTCTCCCCCTGCCTTCTTCCTTTGCCTCCGTGGACGTGGTGATTGCTTCGCTTTCGGGGGGTGCTCGCTCGCGATATGTTCGCTACGGGAGAAAACACTCATCCGCATCTCACAAATGTCGCAAGTCCACACCATGGTTGAAGGGTCCTGGCCAGGAATCTCCGGCCAGTCGTTAGGGATATTGATCGCCGAGTCGTCTACTTGCCCCTCCAACAACCGCCCTTGTTCCTGGCGATGTTTTGTGGCTGCAAGCTTTTTCTTTCCTTGGCCCATCTCCATGGCTGCAATTCTGTCCCTTTCATCTTGCTCCTCTTTTGCGGTGGAGCCCCCGCCAGCAACCCAGACTTTCTCGAAGAGCTCCATGTGGTTTTGGGTATAGACGTCGCTTTGGCGTTCCATCTCGTTACCGTAGATTTCGCGATAGAGGTCAACAGCGTGTTCAACGTAGGATGTGGTTGCGGAAGACATGATGGATGGATGATGTGGGGAGCTCAGGTGGTGGTGGGGCTTGGGTGTGGATCTGCGAGCCCCCTTTGCGGATTTGGAGTTGTGAAAACTAGGGTTACTGGAAGTAGGGAAAAATGGAGGGGAGAGGAGAGGGCTACATAAACCACGTTAAGGCCTTCATCAGAAGCTGCGAACCATGAATGTCCCCCCGCATTCGAGTTACGTAGATAGTTGGACGCCTTAAACCAATAGTGCGGATCACAAGATGTCGCCAAGATCTCGATTTGGTCATTAACAAAATAGTAGCCCGGACTAATTAGGCAACAACTGATTATTAACCGCTATTCTGAAGTTTTAAAATCCTTGCTATTTATTTGTTCTGCCTTTTGATGCATGTATGAAGTATCAATCAATCAATCAATGTTCTGCCTTTTGCATCTTTGTGTGGGTTAGGGTTGCAAATTGTTTGTCGCGCCAAGACGCAGGTATATATAGTAATATCGCGATCAACTCGCTTATTGGTTTCCGACCTCATACTCATGAATCTAAATATTCTTTGGCGGCAACCCTGAGAACCCAAAGAAAGTGTGTCTTGGAAGAAATCATTCTTAGAACAACCTTAATCATCATATATCACTCGGTACTGTTTCCACTTTTGTTCCTATTTTTGGTGTTGTTTAACTCATCCTTCAGGTACCTACGATCGCGATCTCTCTCATATCAACCAATCACAGGAGTAATTATAATCTGGGGAAATCAACGACAGGAATGGGGAGGGTAATGCCTGATCTTGGCACCAATGGCTAAGGGTGCGCTTGAAAGCGGTAGGGCATTAGAGCGTTTTGGCAACTCACAAATTTTCAAATTTTGAGCTCAAATTTTGAGCTCTTGGCGGCCTACCCACACCAAAAACCGGTCGCCAAGAACTAAAAATTTAGACTCAGAAGTTAGTTGCCAAAACGCTCTATTGCACCGATTTGCTTCAGGCTTTCGATTTGGAAAATAAGTTGACCTGCAGCTTGAGTATTTCCAAGACTCCAAAGTAGTACGTTCCACTACCCAATAATTATATAAGTAAACCCCCTTATCAAACAAAAATCCCTTGACTCGAGGGTAGCCGGGAATTAATGTGTTTCACGTGGTGGGCCCATATACATAGTTACATGTACACATTCACCATTGCCTAAATACAGCGAATGTTACGCAAATACTCTCATTCCTGGGGGAGGGGGTGTTTGGGGGAGAGCTCCATGTACTTATCTATGTAGGTATATGTCCTTAAAGTGACAAAAACCACTAACTTTGCAGCTACTGGCCACCATGCCCAAAAGTTGGGAAGCAATTCATATATGTCCAATTACATCAGGTGGATCTATATAATAATAGTAAATGGAAATACAAATGAAAAAAATTAACTAGGTCTAGCTTTGATGGTGGTCACGATACCAGAATATTGAGTTTGTTGCACCACTTTAAGGACCCCCGGGGTACATGTATATACATGCATACATGTAGTCTATAGCTCACATGGAGAATTAGTATGTAAGCTCTCGTATGTATGTATGTATGAGAATGTATTTGGCTATAAGTTAACATACATGTACCCTCAGGTGTTTTTCATCCTATAAAAGTCTCAACAGTTATCATATCTCGATTGTATCCAGCTGTCTAGCGCGGGGTAGCTAGCGAAGAATACCATTTCATTTATAATTAATCGGAGAGCCTTGCTTCATGAATTAAATCCACTGCTTTATCCCCCCCCCCCGTGTCGATCTTTGTTGACCACCCTTATTTTGACTGTCACGTCGCGTCGGCTAACCTCCTTCTTCTGCGAGGGCTTAGCTACATATAGTAGCTGCGATCTCCCAACTGCATCACAAGGTAGTCTTTCTACCCTCTCCTTTGTTAGCCGGACGGTATCAACTCCATGGCCCTATTATACGAATCCCCTTACTTTCACGGATACAGCGTCGCTTGATACTGATAAAGATCGCAAAAAGAGAGAATGGAAGAAAGGAAGAAAACGGGGCTGATAGTATCCCAAACTTGGCAACACCCCCTAGACCTGCTTACCAGGAAATCAAACGACCAATCATAGATGTGTATATACATAAGTGGCCCGAGGAGTGATTGCATCTCTATGTTCGCCGAACTATTTCTAAACCTAGAGGAGCTTACTAGGACAGGTGCAAAAAAGAATGGCTTTGTATGTTTTCGCTGCTATAACCCCCCCCCCCTCTCCACCTCTTTCGCTAGAGGGCTTTCCCCACTCAATCAAGAGTGATACAGTTAATTGCCCTGTTTGAGCGGAGGTGCTGGAGGTCGCTGGTGAGCATAAGCCTGGTGGTAGCCGGAATACCGCGTTCAAGGCTCCATTCAATCGAAAACATGCTTTTGATTATCCTACTAAGACCTATGCGGGCAGGTCATTAGTGATATAGGAGATTTATGTCCTTCGCCATGGTGGATACATATATACTATAAATGGTTCTCCACAATTAGTATTCGGGACATTCACTTAAATGGCTGGCAATTTACCCGAAACCTGAGTCCGGGACTAGCGACTAGCATCCTGCAGCTACTGTGATAGCCAAATCTTGGTGACATGAGAAGTGTCTTGGTATTCACGAACTATCACTCGATGACATCATCTTTTTGTAGTATTTTTTTTTTGTTTACTTCATTAATTGCATTCAGCCCTTAGGCTATGGCAATTCTTTTTGTAGTATTATTGTCAAGTAATACCAGAGTATTCACTTTGAACCACTGATACATACAAGTAATAGTGTAGGATTGTGTGCTGCCTTTATATCGGTTAATTAACTGGGTCGGGCAGGCCAGCAAGAAAGAATCCAATCAGCACAGGGGACAACAGACTCCGCTATTATACATATCATGTAGTATAAAATACTAATCTATTCATCAATTAAACAAAATCCCGGGCCAGCTCGCGTAGCCCAAAAATGGTAACATTCTGGAGTATGGGCTGCTGATATAAAGAAGATCGAGGCGTCTTTCCCACCACATATATACAGTATGAAAAAATGGGGTGAAATCACTACCATATGACTACGGAATTTAGTGACAAATACTGAATTAAATCGGCATTAGAGAGAGTACCGTACAAATACCGTATTCTTACCGCAATGCTAGCGTACCAGTGAGAATACCGTAGTGATCCCACCCCTCTTTTTGGTACTGTATATGCGCAAGTCTGTAGCTCCGATCCTAGAAGAGCTGGTTTTTCTCCAATATTTGAGTTCTTCTTGAATCTTCACGATACGATGCCAACACGCCTTACAATACAGGGTTCCCTGAGCGATCGGATTCTATTGGAGTTCGTCTTGTCACCGAGTACTAAAACTGGTATTTTCGCACAAGATTCGATCACTATCTTTTTCTTAGGCTTGCATATAACCGCATGTAGATAGCCCGGTCTCAAAATCACCTCGGCACAACACAGCCTAAGTAGTACAGATGGAGGCCCGGGCCGTCCCATGTATCCTCCGGCCCGTTAGAAGGCCTGCCTTCACGCAACCCAATTGTTACCATATCACCCGACCCCCGTGATGTGATTACATAACACCAGAACACGTAATTACCACAGGATTTGACACCAGAAGTTAGGGGCAGGGCTAGTTTGAGCCTTGATGGAAATTTTGTGAACACGACCCAAGAAATAACACGCATGTTGAGCACCCGAATTTGTACGGGCTTATATACTTGTATGTTTAAGTTTTGTTTCGCCTCAATAAAACGATAGGACTATTAATTAGTAACTACATATATACTTGTATGTACCTAATTCAAAGATGCTTGTGCTAGTTGATTTGTAAAGTTTGAAACCACCTACATAAAACGGTGGAGGGGGCGTTCTGGGGAGAAAATGTTAGATGTTGCTATAGATGATAGGCTGTATGCAACTAACGAACTAAACAAAAAAAACCCTATCTAAATATAGCCTTCACGTATCTTACCTCCTTATGGGCTGCTTAAAGGTAAAAGAGATCCGCTGGTGTACTGTATCTGATATAGATTATGAATATCTATAGAATCTAACAGACTTCCTACCCCCCTCAGATACATCGTGAATCATAGTATACATCAATACTGGATCCATGGACAGACTACATACCTCGACCGATCGGGTGGGAAACACAGAGTATGTCTGCCTATGATATCTCAGTGGACTTGACCTTTTGACAGGATCTAATCTATCATTTGTAACGAAGACAAGCCTAGACTGAAAACATGTCGAGATTTATCAAAACTGGCCCAAATTTCATCATCAGCGGACAAAAGGATACTGTAATACCCAGGTCCGGATCCGCTCCCGACAAATATTAAAGGAATGAGGAATCTGACTAGGATCTACCCATAGTTAGACCCCGCGACTTGATCAATTGAGTTGTTCCTGAGTACTAGAACCTTAGATTAAACTACAGAACGTGAACGGTGTTGGGGGACGTACTACATTATCCGGTCCGTGGTGCCGGTATAGACTATACCCTACCAGGATTCGGACATCCATTTCAGGTTGTAATGACAGGGAAAGGGGTTCTCCGTTGATTACACTCATTAACGTATGATATGTAGTAGGTTTTAAGCATAATACCTTTTATTTGTCGCTGGTATCACTTTAGGAGAATTTCTAGGGGGTAATTTCTAGAATCACAACATATGAGAGTCTCTCAGCGCCATCATATGATCATTATTTGTTTCGTATGTGTCAGTGTCTTCGTCCTTGGATGAACTCGTTGCGCCAGAACATACCCCTTTGAGAAAGTAAGTAAAAGGATTAAGTACCACCCATATCACACAATTTCCGTCACGAGATGAAAGATCCCAGCATAAGCATACCTGGAAGATCCACAGTCTCTTGGATAATTAATCCCGACCGGATTCTTTCCCGGTCCCCCGGACTGTGGGGAACGCTCAACTTTATGTCGGATTCCTACCCGCCGGCATTGGTATCCTATGGAGTTAGACATCCCGGAGAATTTATGATGCAGGAACTACTTTGAAAATAATGATCACCCTTCAGTTCATATTATAAACCTTAAACCTTGTTTGAACAGGCTCCCAAGATTTTTCCTCTGGGAAGGGCATACTTGAAGTGTGTGTGAATATATATAAACTGGTAAGAAAAGAGGAGATATCTTCAGTATAAATTGGTGTGATTTCCACTCCCTTTTTTCTTGATCTCTAGTCTCCAATATACTGTTTGTACCAGACGCCTCTTACACTCCTTCATAATGAAATTCTCCGCCCTCACTCTTGCTGTTCTCGTCACTGCTCTCAGTGATGTTGCCTCCGCTCATTGTATATCTCTCAACCTCTGTGAGCGATAAAACAGTTAATTTATGCTAACCATTGAATTTAGACCGCTTCGCTTGGTTGACTGCCGGAGGGGTTAAGGGTGCCGAATATGAAAACATCCGTCCGAACACCAATTACAACTCTCCAGTCACCGATACCACCTCAACAGATATCCGCTGCAATGTCGGAGCTACCGGGGCTGCAACCACCATCAAGACAGTCGCTGCCGGATCAACTGTATATCTACCACATCCCTCGGTTATCATAGTCGTTACTAATAGATTTTTTTTAGGTTGCGTTCGATCTCGATGTAGCAGTTTACCACCAGGGTCCTATCCTGTGGTATCTCGGAAAGGTTCCTTCAGGCCAAACTGCCGCTACATGGGATGGTTCAGGTGCAAACTGGATTAAGATCAAGCAGGAAGGCCCCACCTTCAGTAGTGGCACCGCTACATGGCCCCTGTATGGTACGTTCCCATTTACCCTAACCCATGCTATCCTTCACACTAGATGCTAACGCAT
This sequence comes from Morchella sp. 2016-72, assembly GCA_024713865.1. Taxonomy (NCBI): domain Eukaryota; kingdom Fungi; phylum Ascomycota; class Pezizomycetes; order Pezizales; family Morchellaceae; genus Morchella; species Morchella sp. 2016-72. Next base: position 103,531 of record JAMJEY010000023.1, read on the forward strand.
GCGATTCAGGCACATACTCTGCCTCCATTCCCTCTTCCATCCCCAGCGGGGACTACCTCCTTCGTATCGAGCAGATTGCGATCCACAACCCCGGAGGTGATCCTCAGTTTTACATCTCTTGCGCCCAGATCAAGGTTACTGGAGGTGGAAGTGCGAGCCCGAGCTACTTCTCGATTCCGGGACATATCACCGCCACCGACCCCGGAATCACTGTTAACATCTATAACGCTTTCACGAGCTATACATTTCCAGGACCTGCTGTGTTCTCTGGTTAAGTTAGCACAATTTCTATGATAGTAGGGAGGGTCTTGTTAAATAGTTTGTCACGCAAAAAGAAATGATAAAACGAATTTGTTGATCAATCATTGATTACCGCTATAACTATATCCTAGATGTTTGAGAAAGAAGGATCAAAATGAATGGTGATAACGGTGAGAGGTTTGAGTTTTTGTGTAGTTGAGTCTTGATGATCAGCTTATAATTCAAGCGCTAAGACATGTAATTCTATGGTACATGCATTTATCGATAAGTTGGCTGAAGCCAAAACATGTACTTACTTAATTAGTCGTTAAATATCTTGGCAAACCTCCACTTCTCTGGCAGTACTTTTTACATTTATTGGTATGTCTCGATCGATATTCCCATTCTCCTTAAAATTAAAGCTCCGGTCTTAAAAACTACACCTATGGTACGGAAGTTCTACTGGCCCAACCCTCCATCTTAATCCCGGAGAAACATTCCCCCACTGCGCGCGCAACAGAGCTTGCATTATTTGTTTATAGCTGCAGTGGCTCTACCTCAAGCTTGCAAGGCTGCGTCCTTTAAATGATTTAACAACGTATGTAGCCATATAATGTCACTCGATATACTCCCTAGATTATGGGGCTATTGGACCGAAGAACCTATCCAAACACATATGAGTATATACGACTTTACGAAGTTTGAGGCTGGAATCTACCCTGATGGCCCTTTGTATGTGTACGTAATCATAGATATCTGGCCCCAGCCCCTCCCAGATCAGTTACATGTATGTCACGAAGGGCTCAATGAGCTCAAGTTGAAAATATAGAATTAACATATCGACCCGAAAACGATAGTACTAAACGTAGCGGAAGAACTTTATGCGAGACTTCAATCCTTCAAATCCGCCGCCTCCACCTCCACCTCCATCTCCAATCCCCATCCACAGCCAACAATCCATATCTCCAACTCGTTGACTATCATCTCCATCTCCTTTTCATTCTCCTCCATCCTCCTTACTAGTGCCTTTGCCTCGCGGTATTGTTCCGTCGTGAAAGTATGCCACCTCACATGATCCCGCTGCGGTAGCATGAGCTCATCTCGACCCTTTGCCTCTTTCAACACAAGTCTCAGGTTGTTGCGACTCTTAACTCTATTGAAAGTGCACTTGCCGATTAAATGTACGCGGAGGCGCAGAAGGAGGTCCCCCTGTGTAACATATTTCTTGCGTAGGGTATGAAGGCAGTCAGTGTTGCTCTCAAAAAGCGATGTGAGCTCGTCGATGGTGTAGATGTATTCCATCGGGTTGAATGGTGGATAAAGTGGTGAGAGGTGCAGTAGAGATGAGATGCGTTGCGGTTCCTGTTATGGTTACCAGCCAGAACTTAGGTCTGATGTAATGTTTTGAGGGACCTAAAGGTGAGTTACAGTAGTTGCGTGATATAGTCGAGCTAGAGGATTGTCGATTTGCTTATGATATGATGGCCGGAAACACACTTAATCTTAACTAGAAGCTTGTGAGAATGGCCCTCAGTATTAATGATCGAATCCTTTTTTAAGAAAGTTGTACAGTTATGGGATGTGGGACCATTAGTATTTAATTTTTCATCCTGGGCCCATTCTATAAAGAAGTAGTCCTCTAGAGATTCCGCCAGAGATGGTTTCTAGAGGTTGCAACGGCCGCCAAGACTTATTGCAGCACAATAATTGCACATCATGATCGGCCTCACTCTCCCATAGGGCTGCATGAACCGCGGTAAATATCGTTGCATGCGTTCGTACTCTTAACTATCGACACGCATCAATGTTACCAAAACAAACAAGAGAGTCAAGATTACTAAATAATTATTTGAGCTGTTGCATGCAGATTCAAGATTAGAGTGCAGCTCAGTCATTTTGCAAAATTGTATATAGCGGAAAACTCAGCCACTATCTCGATCCCATAAACCGTCGAGGTGATGCTGATGGCTAGTGCTAATAAATTCTATGGTACTTGTTGGTGTGGCTTTCGGTCTCACATGAAGAGTGCCAGCAGCGGCGGTTTATGGGATAGTGGCAGAAAAATAGGAACCAGGGATCATCGCCACTCCATACATACATAACTCCACAAATTGGCTATCTCCGGCCAGGGATTATCTCCTTCACGATTGGTTGAAGGGCGTAGATCAGGTCTGCTTATAGTAACTCTGATCTCATATGCCTGGCCAATTTTTCGAGTAATGGCGGGAATTAAATGAAGAGGTGGCTGAGCTGAGCGGTGTTGAATTTATTTCATTTGAATAAAGCAACGCTTAAGCTTGGTGGTCAAGGTGTATGTACATGTATGTAGTACAGCGACGGGTAATAAGTGATGGGACGCCCTGAGGTACAAACACTAAATTTTGGCGGCGTTTTAATAAAACAGGCATCACTGTGTTCCATCACTTATTACAGCTACCGCTGTACATATATTTAGTTGGTCTGCCCCCACTGCATCCATTTGACCCCCATTTGTATACAACTTATTATTAATAAAGTTTCCAATAAGGATGGTGACCTAAAATACTTTCCCAGGCAAGAGCAATTTTGTAGTTATATTTTTTGAACCTTTTTGCTTAAAAAAAAAACACCCCAATACCACCCCTAGTGAACCCCAAAATCAGGTGAAAATATATACATATTATACCCAATACATAAGAAAGAAGAGAAACTTGACATAGCCCATGATCAGTCATCAAACCATACCCCAGTGCTACCACCAGTCATACTTTTTTTTCGGAGTCCGGTGCGTGCATGTAGCCCCCATTTAACCTCTCTCTCCTAATAACATTACCTTCTTTGATGCCTATTCTCTCCTTGTTCATACCCCTCTGGACGAGCCACTCTTCAACCTCCACATCCGTTGCCTTCTTTGCAAATGCCATCATCTCCATCGTTTCCTCCCCTTTTAACTGCGACACCGCCTGCCAGGATTGTCCCAACGACGAATATCCCCGCATTTGGAAGAACAATACCACAGCATACATCATTAAAGACATATGAAACCCAATGAGTGCCAAAATAGCTGAAAATCCGTCCACCCTGATGGGGACTTGGTGCTCCGCGACATTTCTCAACAGGGCGGGTTCAGTGATCGTAAGGTCCGCCCGGCGGCCCTCGTAGACCTGTAGGGCGCGGGTAGTCAAGAGTGCTTGAATGGCTAGAGCTGGATGTGTAGTTAATCTTAAGGTATTTTCGAAGATGCTGATGTAGCCTTCGTGGACTTTCACACCGATATAGCACCATACACACATCTTAGCCGTAGCGCCAAACGATACCGAACTATTCAATGCCTCATCAACCAGGGAGCTTGGAATCAAGTTATCACCCTGATTCAAACGAGTTGTAGTATCCTTATCGTAACTGTTTAGTTGAAGGATTCCGCGCTTTTCGGGTGACAGGTCTTCTCCCGATCCATTCTCGGCACCGATAAACCTTCGAATCGCGGTTGAATTGTAAGTCAACATGTCTGCGCCCAAGACTAGCGACGGCTCAGTATGGTTCCAACCCACCCCTGCACTTGCTTCGATCTGGAACACCTTTGAATTGGAACTGCTGAAGCAAAGACTTAAGCTCATATCGAATGTGTCTAGCTTAAGAGGGTGCCCTGCTGGCATCGGGGATGAGAGCCTTGCCCATTCTCCGTCAACACTATCGCCGTAGCCAGCCTGATTAACTATGGGGGCAATATTGTCCCAGAGGACCATGTCGGTTAAGCGTGTTATATTCATTACTAACCAGGACCTATCAAAACCTAAATCAAGCGTTTCGTCTGAGGTTTCAAGTCCACTTTCCTGGGTACAGAGCGATGATTGCCATTCATAGAGCCCTGGAGGGGCATTGGGTAAGGAGAGAGGGGCCACGCAAACGAAATTGAGATATGGACTAGCAAGCCTATGGGGGCCTATATAGCCTGCAGCTGTAAGCTCCTCTGAGTGTTCGAAATAAGCGTCCATGCCGACCGTTACATTGATATAATCATACCCCTTTGTCAACTCATGGATATAGGGAGGCATGCAGATAACTCTGCCATCGACGAACGATGCTGGGCCATTGTATAAGGCGAGTGTCTCTCGAGTTGGTTTATCGAGTGGTAAGAGTGCACGAATAACGTTGCCCGCCGCAAACAGAATACCTCTATTTTCCCGATTGCGAAAAAAAAGGTTATCCATAGCCGGTAGCTCTGCGAAAATTGGAAAATTTGATGGTCTCTCCATCCAGGTGTTGCCATAAGAACTAACATACCCCGTCCACCCTCGAGCTGGGTTACCAGCGTAAGATACATTAGTCCACCTTGATGGCGCCACAAGCGACATTTTACCAATATCCATGAGGAGGATGGTTGATGTGAATTGGCTGCATATTGTTGTTAATGACAGCAGCGCGGTCATAATCATTGCGATGTTCGACTTCCATCCTTTTCGAGCAAAAAAAAGTGGGAGTATCATATTGTGCGGGCCTGTGTTTGTAAATCTGTATATCGACACTGCTGCGGCATCCTGCAAGAGGATATCTCCACGCTGCAATGTTATCGAGGCCACAAACATGCAAAATACTGCCGCCTGCATGGTCATCGCACTTCGGATGATGATGGAAGTAAGAGTTATGGCCCGTAGGGTCCAATTTGAGAATACAAATAATGACCAGGAATCCTGTTCGGAGACCCCTTTGGCCCCTGGCCTCCATAGATACCATAGAAAAGCGACCGCAAGGATAAGGGCGATGTTCCCGCAAAGAAGAATAGCAAGTTGCCAATAGCCGAGTTTGTTTACGTTCCTCTTCAGCCGGGTTGCTATGAACGGTTTTCTGTGTACTGGCATTGGGTGTTTGGATGTACCGGCATTGTCTCTTGAGGGCGTTGGCGGAAGATCTGGATCGACTATAGGTAGTGGTTTGTGGTTATGTCGAGCCATAATTCCCCCCTATCGATCACGATTAATCCCGTTAGCTTTTCATTCTGATATAGCTATAATTTATTGCAAAGAGGAATGATGTATACCTACTAATCGCTCTCCGATATAGAAATTAGGACAAAGGGCAGGCTTAATATATTTCGGGAGAAGAGCAGTCATCAGATGTTCAAAAGCCTTGAGGGGTGAGTTGAATATTTATAAACCACCTAGTTGAACCCTGGCCATCCTAATCCTGGTCCCTAGTCCCTACATGTAGTAGCTTACTCTTAGCTGCATGCTACATGTGGTACTCTACTAGTACTTTCCTGACGTTTGGAAAATGGACCACTATTGCATACCATACTAAATTTTGGACTTGGCGCGTATTTGTATGGCATGCAATAGCAGTCATTTTTCCAAACGTCAGGAAACTACGAGTAGCTGTGGAATGTAGGCACATACATGTACTTATACAGGTACATACATGTACATGTATACTACCTAAGTCGGAAATAGCAGTTCCCCGCCCAATGATCAACACAAGAAAAAAGGGATCGGCTTTCTCACTGCCAGTAAGCATGTAGGGCTGAGAGAAGAGTTTCGACCGGGTACTTGTCGTGGGTATTTTCTACACATGTGGTACAAATAGTGAGTACGTTCTATATACTCTGAGTTGGTTTTACTCTAGCTCTACGTCATGTATTTACTTAAATATCTAGAGTGCTACGTGCAGAGTGCATACATGTAGGTTGTATGTATATAGGTAATAAGGGGCATTGCACTTCACGATTTCACCCCTGCTACCCCAGTAATATAAGTGGTATGAATAATTCCTTACCCAGTGGAAAAATAAGTGTTAGTCATCCCCCACTCTACGCTTAGTCGAGCTATGTACGTGAGTACGGCGGTATATCACGGCGGCAAAAGTGCGATACGCCAAACCTGTAATTGACTCCTCTTTATCAATATTTTTTGGGGTACGTCCTCAACCATCAGTCTCTTCTTTTGTATGCCCTTCTGCAGTAGCAGTCAGTGCACCCCCATACTACTATCAATTTAACTAAACATAAAATTGACAAGGAGATCGCGTCATGACAGAACACAAGACCAACTGGGTTTGTCCACCGTACCAAGCTTACTTACTATATGTACTCTTGCCCCGCTTAAAATTGCAAAAACACACAAAAGCAAAAGAAAATTATCTCATAGGCTGATTTGTTTTACAACTCATCATGCTCTTCTTCCTCTTTATCTTCAGCAACCAAACCTGCCGGCAGCTTTTCCTTCTTAACATCACCAAGCCTAACTCCATCCAGCCACGCCAAGATCTCGACTTCATTTGTGACGTCGCCCTCGAATTTTCTGACCCAGTTCCGTCGCGCATTCACGGCCACGATAGCGCCTGAAGAAGACTTATCTAGGTCCAACTTTTCCAAAAGACCCATGGCATGCTCTGAAGAAGACACGAGCTTGTAAAGGTTAAAAGCGCTGACGGTCCTATGCAAAAGGGTATTGTAGACACCGGTAAAGGTTTCAGACTCGGCCGGGGTGATAGCCAAAACGCAAGTCTTAGACTTGGGAGAGAGGCATGCCTCAGTCAGGGCAGTTTGGTCAGAAAGAATGGGAACTTCTACTTTAACTGCTCATGTGTCAACTTTAACATTTTGAGTCATAAAGGGTTAGGGTTATTCGTACGCTTTTCTGGCTCGGGAGCCTTATCCTCAACTGGAGCACCCTCGTCTTTGACCTCTACTACAATCGGCTGTTCCTCAGTTTTCTTGGCCCCTGCATTCTTTAGTTTAGGAGAAGCTTCAGGCTCCTCCTTCACAGGAGGTGCGATTTGGCTAAAAAACGCAAACAAATCGTCCTTCGCGATCTTCCCTGTATAGACAATACTCTCCTTGTCTCCACCAGGAAGGACCACCACAGTCGGGAAATTGTCAATTCCGAAGGCCTCAACAGCCTCCGCCTCTTTATCCCGAATTTGAGCAAACGAGATGGATCCCAAAAAGTCGATGGCAAGAGCTTTCCAGAGCGCGCTCGTAACGCCCTTGTTAGTGAACAGAATCGCCTTAACAGTCTCGTTATTGTTTGAGAGAAATTCATCGAGTTTAGCGGAGGTAACACGAGTAACATGATTTGGTATACGTTCAGCGACAGCGTCAGAAATAGCTTTTGCAGATCGAGGTCCCTGGTAGTCTATGATTAGTTAGCAACAGACCTTTGTGACAACGGAGGGGTCTAATAAACAGACCTTCAACAGATGGCTTTCCCTTCTTCCCAGAGGGCTTAAAAATCTTCAGTGTCGGAAAGCCCTGAACTCCCTGCTGCGAACACAAATTTTTGTTCTTTTCCTCGTCGCAATTGACCGCAGCAACCTTGGCAAAGCCTTTCAGCGACTTTGCAACCTTCTCATAATCAGGCTTGAGATTTTTGCAGTGCCCACCTGTTTTTGAGGTTAGGTTAGCGCTTGTAGTTGAGTGTTGAATAGCGGGCTACTAACACCATGGAGCAAAAAACCTTGATCAGAACGCAGTTCAGTCAGCCTCTATGTCTGAAGTGGTAGAAAACCATGGCACAGGGTGGAAATTACTCTACAACCTGCATTCCGGTAGCTAGATATTAGTTTCTATCTGAACTTTTGTGACTTTACGAAAACTCACAGCAGCATGGTCAGATTGCAGAATCTCCTTCTTGAATCCCTTTTCGTCAAGATTTAGAACCCCACTTGTCTTCGAGTAGAAGGCACTAGCACCGTGTGCCATTGCCAAAAAGGCAACGAGAGTAACATCTCTGAGGAGAACCATGATTGTATGATCGACGAGTAAATTGGTAGATAGACTCTCTATCGGTCAAGTAGGTATAGATTTTGGGTGTTGGAGAAAGCTTAAGGAGCTAACTTTGAGGAAGTGGCCTTTTAGCATGAGGCCACCTAAAGAAAGTCTGGGGTACATGAATGATGACATAAGCATCGAATGTTTCAAATGGACAAGTAGCCTTAACGCACCTCGTATGACAGACCGGCGCGGCACTACTACACTTAGATGACCTCGGTGCAGGCAAGAAGGACCCGAATATTAATTACCTATCTGTAGATACTTTAATTTGGTGTCTGTTAGACCCTCGGCCTTGAATAATTATATAACGATTCACAAAAATGTTTTGATCATATTTCGAATTCCACGAATCAGCCAAGGTCTCATTTTCAAAGGAGCTCCCTCATGACCGGCCTCTTGGACAATTCTTACTCGATACCCGACCATGTAAGGATGGAATACATCATGTTCTCTAGCAAAGGACGGCAAACAAGCCCCTACGTACTAAACCTAGGGTTGCATGCTAAAAAAAAACGGTGCACTAAAAGTTGTGTTTCTACAAATTTATTCTTTATTTTATACAATCGTATGGGAATGATCATAGTATTACGTTGTCCCTAATATGTGAGGTTGGGGATCGAAAGATAGCCTAACCTTTCCTAATAGACAAACATGTAGTTAAGAGATGGGCCGTAGAGTAAGGCTTATAGACTCTGTATATATTTTTTCCCCTTGTTTACTTCATATATACATGAATCCACCCCGTAGGCTATGGCAACCCTCTGCCTTCCACTCTCCGAAGAATATTCCTCCCAAAATCAATCAAAGAAAAGAAAAAAGAAAAAAGAAAACATCTTCTCAGTCTCGAGCCTCATCATTCACTTAGGCAAGCACTCCCCATGGCCAAAGAAAAGAAAAACATTCTATCTCAACCCAAATTCGGCCCAAACTTCTTCTCCGTCCTCATGCCCATAAATTCTGTCTTCAATCCATCTTTTCTGCTCCGGAAATATCTTTCTGCATCTGGTGTTTTCCCTTTCCAATATTGCGAACCTGCCTTTTCTATCGCTAAATTCCCCCATGTATGATACTAGACTCCGTATATATGAAGTATGTATATACAATATTCAACTGCTACGGCGTGCTCATCTTTTTTTGTCGCAATCCCATCACATGCAAATTGCGAGGATCATGATTTTAACTAAGATTGCCCATAATTAAATACAAACCTTTCATCATAGCTTGTCACTCGCCCCGATCAAAAATTTACAGCCATCTCTTTATAAGAGCAGATCTATAGATCTACCTCTCCTAACAGACTGCGCATGCGATGTGGCGCCCCTTCCCATATAGCCAGATCTAATTATTTTACATACTCCGAGTAGGTGGTATATTATTACCTCCGCGCCCAGGTCTCGGGACAGTAATTATAAACACTCGACGGCCCGAGGGGCGGATCCCTAAATGTCAAGATTTTGCACTATTAAAACCATCTACTATATTTATCGAGTCTTTTTACACCAGCTAACCCCCAACTAGTCGTGGTTTGCAAATGTACGTACATGTATGCTCCCCAAAATGCATCGTTCCTCCTTGATTCTCTTTCCCCAAATTTCCCCGACAGTTATCATCAAAATCATAATATCATTACAATGTGTTATACCAAGCAACTTAAGTCCATTATTACTCCCTTATATAGGGAAAGCTGACGCTCAAACTGCACAGCTACCCATGACATGCAAAAGCCCTTTTAATTACGACTCTTTGGCTATAATACGGACAAGCAGGTGGTGTAAGATCAGTTACGAGTAGTCGGAAGGGCCTTTCCCGTATCTTCTTAAATATCAAAAAATAAATTACCTGAAATGGGGGTCGAGTATTTGTTTCACCCAGGCCAAGAACTACCTGCTGGTAGGACTCTGTTACCAACTCCAACACAAAGTACATTAATTTCTATTTAGCTTAATCCCCCCTTCTATACTTTATGTTGGTTCTCTATATCTATTAATCATTTCTGGGTTAATCAGGAGTACACGTTTAATTACTGGATATATAGATGATGCACTTACTGGCCATGGTACTGCTGTTTTTATCACACTTTGCAACCTGTTACTTTGTGTTGTCCTTGTAATACGTGTTTATTTTACCTGTCTTTTCTTAGCATAACAGGAGCCTTTTCCTTCTGTCTCTTGTAACACTACTTTATACTTTATAATACAAGTCCCTTTTTCCCTCTAAAGATAAGCCTTCTATCCAACGTACAGATATTACATCGGAAAGTTCTCCCCTTTTCGTTTATCTTTAACCTTTCCTAGAAAGACCTCTACAAGCCGATCCCACGAAGAGCACTATCTATAATGTTCTAAGAGTATTTTGTGATCATGAAGGCATCGGGAATGTTAATTTTAGTGGTGCCAGCAGGAAAGGAAAACTTTCAGGGTGCTCATTAGAGTAAAGTGACCAAAGTCTTCTGGGAGCTTAGTAAGGCGTCAAGTAATGTGCTTTGATAATCTGAATTGAAGTAAACACATTGATTTAGCGATATTTTCTCTCGAGTATATATGTGTATATATGTCTGAATTTAAAAGCATCGATTGGGCCATGCGCCTAGGGAAATCATCAATTGATAACTTCAATTCCTCATTCATGTTAATTTATAGTGATACCTTATGTAACGACGCGACTATATCTATGGTGATGGAGGATCTAGCGGCGTAAAATTTCCTAGCATCTAGGAGTATAGAATAAAGAGATACATATATAAATAGGGGAAAATGTAAACGGGAGATAGAGAGAGAGAGAGGGAGGGAAGAAAGAAAAGAAACTTAATTACATGTATTCACTTTTTGTTGTTGCCGGTGGTAATCGCAAAAATGAACTCACGTACCTGAAAAAATGCGTAAAGAGCTGGAAAAAAAAGTAAACCAATTCCCGTAGCCCACATAGCAAAATTTGAAAATGACTTTACTGATACATGATATCCCAAACCTCCAGGTGTTGACTCTGCAGCTAAAGAAGCCTGCATCGCCGTCAAAACCACAGAGACACTACCAAAGAAAAACAGGTATGGCGCCATAAACCGACTAAAGTATTGCAGATATTGCGTGTATGTATCAAAATAGTTCCACCCATAACCGAAAACCTTGGTGTAAAAATTGAGTCTAGAAAGTCGTAGCTCACCGTATACGTACCTGTCGGTAACGTTCGAGCTGGGTAGGTTCCGGAAACATTGAATAAACTTACACCACCTCACCCACGTAATATACTCGTCCTTCGGCAGTAATCCTTTTTCCTTTGCTATTTCGAAATCGGATTCGTGGACGATCAGCTTCGAGTAGGTACTAAGCAAGCCGTTCGCAGCCTTGTGAATCCCAGATGACCCTCCGGATCCAGATATATATCTATAGAAAAAGGCGTAATTGAGGAGATACCGGGGAACTGGTTTGATGAATATTTGGTCATAGTACCAAACGAGGTGGAGCGTAGGGTCCTCAGTGATAATTATCTGTCGGTTTCTAATTGCCTGACGGTGCAAGGGGTTGATATTGTTCTTACTGGAAAGTAGCCAAAGGTGATGGCTCATGCTGTCCAGTAGCTCCGTTGTGAGATCTTTCTTAAGGAATCCCATCACTTCAGCCGTCTGGTTCTTAAGCTGATACATCGGCTGCCCAGGGATGAATGGAGTATCTTTGTATAATTCCCGGGCTTCATTGTTCCGTACGCTCTTCTCATTCCATACTAGAGTATCCCCCTCCGGATGAACAGGTCCTCCCGAGCCTCCATTTGCGTCCGTCAGTTCTACATATTGTATTAAATCGTCAACTAACTCGTCTTCCGGTAAAAAGCAACAAGCACCCAGTTTCCAGTCCGGGCCTGTGTATGAAGGGTGACTTGACATGAAAAAGATAGAAAATGGTGATTATTATATTATTTTAATAGACTTCGTCTTCGGGGTGTTGAAAGTTTGGACGAGCTCAGGCCTGGTCGAGGCGCCAGCTCATGCATACATTTAATATCTGGGGCTTCGCAAAGAGGCGGAGTTCTTGGCGCATATGAATGTATCGAATATATCCCCCCCCAATCACAGTGCCGCCATATATGCAACAAGTACTCGGGTGTGTACCAAAGTGATCAGAACTCGACGACAATTGGTTGGGAATGTGTGAGTGCGACAGGCTGGGGCCAATAAGACCTGCCAAGAGTTCCTATCATGAATTGGGGGGAAAAATTCATCAGAATCGAACCTTTCCAAGATCCTCATCAAAAAATCCGGAAAAAATTTAAAAATATATATAAAATATTATATCTATCAGTACCTTCTCTATATGCTATTTGGGTACAAATTTGACTGTGTAGAGATGACTTTCAGCAGGCAGCAGTAAAACTGAGGACTAAGTTTTGGCCTCTTAAGTTTCTTGGGGTACATGGTTGATAATGTCCAGGGTGGGGCCAACTTGGCACCCCAGGCCAACTAGAAGTTTGTTCACGAAAATGCAGCTCCCATATACAGTATGTACTTTTCTTTTGGTCAAATTAGTAATACATGCTATAGAACCCGGCGCCAAGAAAGTAGCTGGTGATACTCTATGAAACAAATTTTAGAGTCCGGACAGATCGTCAGAATTTAAGTACATGTAGTTAAGATCAAGGATTTTACGGTCTAATTAATTAAGACTAAATTAAGATGGTCGATGTGAGTATGCTCGGGTTTAGGTGATCCATTATATTATAATTAGCGTATTCAGTAGGCCGACACCTCCGGGTCTGATAGGGACACTAGAGGCCGGCTGCCTTTCCTCCATGGCCACTAAAATCCCATATATAACTAGACCATTCTTCCTGGGCTCTTCCCGTCAATATAATTTTGATAGGTCTAAGTGTAGTAATTATCTGCCTCGGGCAGCTGGGCCCGAGCATCCTGAGGCAAGACATCCTTTACGTCACGAGCAATTGCAACCAAATTAAAGACATGCACCCATACGAGTTGTCAGAGGCACCTCGAGGAATTAACTTATCTCTACTCGCCTCATGCAAACAGCCTCGTGGACCACACCATGGCCTGGGCAGGGGCCCCGCATACATGGAACCGTCCATTCCAAAGCTGATCTTAATATTTCCTCCACTCTTGCCCGCTTACAACATATTTGCCAACACGTTTGTTCTTGCTAGACCCTATAGATCCATTAAATTGTAGCTTCTCATTTTAATATTTGGTAGTGAGTGGTAAACAGGGGTATCTTTACTGATCTAGAAGCAGCTCATCCTAATTGTTTTATTTCTCTCTAGTCTATTATCAGCTTATCTTGATTGGTATTGTGTTGACTTTTCTGACTAAGGATTTCTGAGATTTTCTGGATGTACGTTTTTGTGTTTGGATTTGGTCCTAATATCTATTATGTCTTATATAATTACTTCCAGTACCCGAAGAATGTTTTGGGTTTTCAAAAAAGATCAGCGTCGAGCACAAACAGGTCTTAGCATGAGCTCCACAACTATAACTTGTAACTCAAATTTCCAAATTATATATACAACCCATTCGATAAACAAAATCTTTCAACCTAATATGCCCCCTTTCTCTCCTTCCACCTCGGCTGTTCACTCGCTTCAACCTCTCCGAACCCACTTTGGATATGTGCAGTTGCCACAAGTTCCAGACTATCAATTTTCGCACCCCCCTTGTCCATAGCCCAGAGTGATACCCCAAGGGTATTCTTCCCTTGATGGTTGAAGATACCCTCTGGAACGGAGAACTCGAGTTGAGGACCGACATTATTGGCATATTTACCGAATTGGTATCCATTAACGTAGATTTGAGCTCTGAAATTGGGTGTTGAGGTTGAGTTGGAAAACTTGATCGAAAGTGGAATATCGTAGCCTTTAGGCAAGTTGAGGTCAAATTCGGTGCTAAGATAGGTGTAAGTACTTGTATGACTTTGCAATATTAATGGATATTAGAAACTCACCTAAAGAATCCAACCCCGGCCTTATCGATACCCTCAAGTGGAGTCTTTTTGGCCCATTTATCGGTATTGAATCCTGGGTAATGCCATCCTTGGCGTTCTGCATAAAGACCACCCTCGTTCAATGGTCCTCTGGTTCGATCGAAGTACTATAGTCTATTAGCTTGCACAATTACGCGACCAAATCAAATTATTAATCGATACTCACAGTTTCGCCCCCTAAGTTTCCTGTCAACTTCCAAGAGACAGTAGTTTCTGGACTACCTTTGAAGTCATAGTACAAGATTCCTCTTGGGGTCTTAAACTCATCTGATCCAGCATTCCAGTCTCCGGCCAACCCTTGATGATCTTGCAAGATAGTGATTATATTCTTGCTCCCTTCCTTCAGTGTGGGGAAAGTGAAGGTCTTATTTCCAAAGGTTCCAGAGTCATATCCATACCATGACCCAAGAAGATCGGAGTTCAACCAAACACTGAATCCGAATGCATTACCACCTATAAATTGAACAGATCAGTATCTCCTCCGGCACACGGAACTCATGTGTGGTTTTACCGATGAGAGAAGCATTAAAGCTATTTTCTTTACCAGTGGCAGTAAAGTGTCCTCTCCAGAGGATGTTGCCTGTGTGGTAACCATACTCGCTTGCATACAAATTTTCAGGCGTAGTCAACGCTCTAGGGTTTGTAGTATTCTTCTTGTCCGCATTTGTCCATTTGCTGTCATCGTATTTGCCGCTGATCTCTGGTAAACTATCCGCATATTTCTACAAAACTACTGTATTAGCGTATGAACACGGAATTAAACATTTAGAACTTATACCCATGTAAGTTTGCTCAAGGTTGGCAATGTAACTTTGGGCTCTTTGTAAACCAATTTACCCAATAACGTCCCATATGAACTCTTTTCGACCTTTAAATCTTCACCGTTGAACTTGACCTTCTTCACATCTGACCCGGCAACGACCTCAATGGTCTCGGTAGCATTGATGTCTCCCCTAATCTGCAAGGTGCCATCATCAATGTCCACTGAGCGGATCAAGTAGGTACCCTTGATAATAACCGCATCATCCGTACTGAATGACGGGCCAGGGACACCCTTGTCTGATGGAAGATCTGGAACCCACATCCTGTAGGCCACATTACGATCAACAATGTATACTAGTAAATCGTCTCCGATCTCGGCAACAGTTTGACCAGTAGTCACATAGTTCAAGATGAGTACTCCGTCCCGGGCCCGGACCTCATTGAGGGATTTTTTATCGGCAACCTTGATTGTGGGTGCTGCTCCGGTGTATGTAATAGCTGTTTCATGAGTTTCTCCTGATGAGCCATATAAAACGAGAACATGCTTGGAGCCAATTTTTTTCCTACGATATGAGTGGTTAGTAACATTCTTTGAAGTGTTGTAAGTTTAAAACCAGCAAGAGACCCACCAGGTAAAGATCTCGCCGGACGAGTAAATGATAGTCTTATCACCAAATGCGTAATCTGTGACATGGATCTTAGAATCACGCCCGTCAAGAGTAAGGCTCCCGCCCAATTGGGGGATCGAGAGGTCACCAAGACTAGTTGGTACAGTGAGCTTGTAAGTTGACTTCTCAAGCGAGTTATATGCCGCATGACGCACAACCCAGAAAACGGTCTTGTTCCCAACGACGTCTTTGGTTTCGGTAACAGCGAGCGTAGGGTTATCAGTGAAAGACCCGTTGATGGTGCTTGGAATTAAATTCTGGGGAGCGGTGGTGAGGTAGGCTGGTGACACTTTGAGGAAGTTGGCCTGAAGTTTCAATTCACTGTATTTCTCACGGTTGATGCGACGGTTCTCAGCGACTGCACTTGCGTAATCGTAACTTGTGTATACTCCAGGGTATGCAATTCCTCCCCAGTTTGTTCCTCCAAAAGTCTAAAAAAAAGATTAGTTAGATGGTATTCTATACCAAGAGGATTGTGTTAGGACACACCATGTAGATGTTGAAAATGGTAGTTGAAAAAGACATTATGTTCTTGTAGAATACTCTTTCAAACTCGTGGTTCAAAAGAATCGCACAAGCCTCGTACCCAGGCCCTCCCCATGGATCGAATGCACCACCCTGGAATTCCAAGATTGAGTTGGGTGAAATTGCAGAAACATTCATGTGAGTCTCGTAGAAATCCGTTGGAATTTTGTTGTCAATCCATGTGTACGGGTTTGCGCAATCGAACCCTTCATAAAGTCAGCTTATTTCTACAAGTTCAAGATTAAGGACAAATGGCTCACCCAGGGGGTATGAATCATAGCCATATATGTCAACCTGGCCTTCTCCAGAGCCAGGAACATAGTTTGCAAACCCACCCCAGACATCGTTGGAGATCATTGGTACTACAATCCCAGAATCTCTGAACCAGTCCTGAAGGACCTGCATATAAGTCGACTGGGGCCATGGAATCCATGGAGATCCGACCGAGAACTCATTTTCTGGCTGCAACAATATCACAGGTCCACCGTTCGTAATTTGTTCTGGTGCGATAATCTCGCTAATCACACGCACATAATCTTCCATTGCTGCCAGGTACGTTGCATTCTCAGACCGCCAACCACCTTCCACTCGAGTGCCCCATCCGGGAAACCCGCCGCCAGAGGTCTCGGCATTGATATACGGCCCTGGTCGGGCTATGAGGTATATACCAGCTTTGCGAGCAGCTTCGAAGAATGGGGTATATGAGCGGACGCCATCGAAGTTGAAATCACCTTTTTTGTATTCAACAAGACCCCAATGTACATAAAACGATACGGCGTTGAATCCCAGGGCTTTGATCTTTTCGAAAACGTCGAGCCAGAGTGAAGCAACAGGTAATCTTAAATATCTATCAATACAGGATCTTGCAAGATATGGTGACTCTTCTTACCTCCAGGGATGAACCTCGCCGGAGAATATCATGATTCGTTCGCCGTTCAAGAAAAGTGAATGCTCGTCCCATGTTACCTTTCCCCAATAACTATTTATCAGTGAACAGTTCGATTAATTATAAAGCATTGATCACCCACCATGGTTTGTAGGTTATTGTCATCTCTCGGGATAATGTAATCACTCGGCTTTCTCCCAAAAAGACTCTTTGACTGGCCAGTCGGAGAGGCAATCACCATCGTGGCCAAAGTCAGAGCCAAAAGGCATCCTGCCTTGCATAAGCTCGACATTGAGAGTTTCATTTTCACCAATAAAGACAGCACCGGAAGCACCGTACTCGTGAGAATGCTGAAAACTCAACAAGACGGAATCAACAAGGGGCTTTATACTAGAGCTTCGAGAGTAATTTCAACAGTCTAAACATTTACTCGGACAATGGCGAACCCGAAAACCAATATAATAAACCCCGCATCATCCTCCAAATTCTTCGCTATCCCCCACAGAATTCCCCCGAGGTGATCAAATCTAAGTCCTTGAGAGTACCAAGCCCGGGAAAATATGTCATTTACCAGGCTTCGGAGGCCCAGCGTAGCACGTTACACTGTTTAGCCGAATGATAGATCCTGGTTTGGTAAAAGGGATCTACGGGAAATCTGGTGTTAAATGGATATTATTCCACAGGCTATATCCAAATACAGCAACTCCCAGGTTTTATAGTATCAGGTTGTACGATAACCGTTGTCAACGCTCCCACTTATACCGGGGATTGCTAGAAGTGTACGGACCCCATAGGGGCAAATAAACTCAATCCCAGCTTTTTCCTTTATTTCAAAAGGGCCGGCCACCGACCCGAATTACTTGGTTCCTGACAATGGAGCCACAGAGGTTAGCTAACATAACTCCTCTAACAACAGCTGCTTCTCCCAAGGCCAAGGTATCATGGTACAAATCCAGATGCCGTGGCCAGGCATCATAAGGCCCTTTCAAAATCTCAATAACGATATTTGTTCACCTCTTTTCCGGGCCCTTCAACTCATACTCTATGATCGATCAAGTCGAGCCAAGCACGGGAGTGCACTGACGTTCCAAGGAATTGCTTAGGCTATGATTGTAGTGGCTATTTTCTCGGAACCTCCAACGTGCATGCCGTCCCTCTAGGTATCTGCCAACCGAAGTTATCTGGGAAGGAGGGTCAGGATTGCGGGGAAGCGGTGCTGATTTCCCCACATGCTAGCCTGGAGAAACGGCTGATGATGATGCTGGCAGGCACTCAATATGGCGGAGCTAGAGTTGGAAACAGTAGGTACAGGTTGTACTATGTAGTCTCGTACCTCCCTTAATACAGACAGCTTGCTTTTCCCGCAGCTGCAGCCCGTGAAAGAACTAGAAACGAGCCTAAAGTTACATATTGCTTACAGCGCCTAGACATAGACCACTATCACGGAGGTATAACAAATAAGATTTTATTATGCATATCAATTACAGAAATACCATGATCTTGTATTTTTTTTTAACAACCTACATAGGCATCGATGGTGAGCAAAACTATGCCAAGGCCGCAATCCGTACTGAGTCCGTAGGGCACAAATCGAATTTCAAATGCTATGCAGCTCTCACAATATTTGATAAACAAAAGTACATTTTAGGATATAGGCTCTCTTAGTACATACTTATATATTTCACTTCTGATACATGTAGTGATTTTCATGCCAATGATTGAGGACTTGGTTATAAGCTGCCAGTTCCCGGCCAATTTTGGTGCCCTTGGCACGGGCAGAGACAGTGGTTTACAGGGTAAGTAAGGCCTTAAGGGCTGTTAGGCAAGAACAAGCTTACATGTATTCACTTGAACTTGTTTTACACTCGATCTAGTCTCTCGCCAGCTGTTAGCTCGTGCTTGTGTTTCTGCATTGAACAACTAGTCTAGCTGTTTAAAGCAATGATCCGCAAAAATTCTTTAATTGGATTGTTATGCACAGTGGTCAAATTCTAGAGTACCTGAGCGCCAAGCTCTTCAGTTGTATATATACCCCCCGCTCCCCCACCCTCTTCCATCCCCAGCTCTCTTTGCCTTTGTAAGTCTACCCCTAAACTTTTGACTTCCCAACCATGCATTGCGTCGTGAATATTGCTTGCTAACTCCCTCATAGTGGCTTAGATCAAGTGTAGTATCTGTTCTTTTCAGTTTAATCTCTGAAACGGTTCTATGGAACCTATTATTGATTATACTTATTTTTGTTTGCCTGGGGACCACAGCTCTGTGCTTGCACATCTATGGTCCCACTGTGTCACTGGTATTACACTGCCTCCAGTTGACGCGAATCTCTTTTTTCATTGTCTCTTGGCTGCTAGCGAGGAGACGAGGAAATAACATTCTTGTCTAGGCCAGGTATATTGCCAGCTTATGCACATGCTGATCAGCTCAAGCGATCAAAAAGTCAATGCTAGTTGTCAACCCCCTCCAAGATTATGTAGCTATGGTGGATGCAGGCTGCAACGGGCACCACAGTGAAACGCTTAGAACACTGAATTTCGCTCTCTTTTTACAAAAGCTAACCATAGAAATGTGCGCCGATCCAAGCCCTACCCTCCTATGGTCACAAATTTCTTTATATCTATGAGATTAGAACTGAATTAGCCATTGAAACAGGTGTCCGTTGCAGTGCGCATCCACCATAGTAGATTTCCTCCGTAGTTCATCTAGTCAACCTCACATTTAACCATAATAACATGTTAATAAATAAGTTAACAGATATTAATTCCCATTTTGTTCAGGAGTGGCGTGACTTGGTGATGTTAAACTGATTGTCTTATCCAGTCCCCCATCAACCAGCCCTTTAACCCTACTAGTAGTTGAATACTAGATTTTCCGAGTCCATCAGCCCCATCTTGATAACACCCTCTACTCTCTCACAAGAACCTGCCCTCAACAGGAATAACGAGACATTTCTTATGAGTTACAAGTCGAATCCGGATGTTTTAGTCATGGGGGCGCTCACCGTGTATGGCAAGGACGGGTTGAGTACTTTACTAGCTCCCTACCTTTCTTGCGCTCCAAAAGAGATCCCAGAGCTCTTGACGGGGTCGGGGGGGTAGGTTAGGTGGCATGCTTGATTAAACGTATTTGAGATATCCACGCGTTTCTGAAACTGAGAAGGTTTCTGCTGTCCCATACATGTATTATGCGGGGTTGCTAAATATAAAATTGTATGCATCTACTCTAGTACCGAGCTCACAGCCACATATATACAACTGCCTATATTATATTTCCAACAGTACATGATAGATATAGTATAAAACCCCCAGGGCTTTCCCTCTCATGTTCATCAATTGATTAAAGTGGGACAGGGAGAAGAAATGTTGAAGAAAAGAGAGAGAGAAAAAGGTCCAGTGCCGAAAGAAAATATTAATATATATACTGGAAATTGGCGCGTGGCCCCCTTTGCCTGGCTCCGCTCCCCGTCATACCAAGTTACTCCTGAACCAGCAAATCCGTCGATGAATTAGTTGAATCCTGGTACACAATCCTATACTGATTGACCGCCGGGCTCATTGCACTTATTGCCCCATTATCCAATGTCGTGTCTGAAACTAGAGTTGTCGGGCCGATCCAAGTCGTATTCTTCCATGCCCACGTCGCTATCGAACTTGGTGAATCGACGGGGTGGTAGAATACGCGCATTTGCCAGTCGGACGTGTCGCCCCAAGAAACAGCTGCTATGCTGCCTACCGTGGCAGCCAATTTCCTATCAACCCCAAAACCGGCTAAGTGGAAATGTCAGTACATGCCGCATATCATTTCAGTTGAGGGGCCTTACTTTCTCCCCATCCTGTTAGATCAGGCCACCCATACGATATCTCACGAATAATTTTAGTAGTAGAATTCGACTGGTAGTACACTCTGATATTATCATCTGGGTAATACAGCGCTGCCAGGCCCGTTCCCGTGAGACCGACAGGCAGAGACTGTGAGATTGCCCAAGCCCCGTTTTTCCAGGTATACTCTTGGATCACTCCACCAGAGACCTGGAAATACAGTCGGATCTCAAGGGAACTACCGTACTTTATCGCAGCCAGCCTACTACTATCGACCGCACGTATACCCTGTGATGACAGAGATCCAGCAGACCATTTAGTGCTTTCGTATTGATGTTCCATAATCTCATTATTGGAATTAAGATAGTAGAGTCGGATCTATATATTCTCTCACGTGGAGGATCAGCAAAACGGTGGCTTTAAAATTTAACAACGCCTCTAAAACCACATACCGAAGCACCATCATCCCAACTGACAGTCGCCAACGGCGTCCCGTTTTTCGCTCCAGTAAGCTCTGGTATGATGCTAGGCCCACCTGTAATTCTCTCTCCGGTTTGAATTTTATAGAATAAACTTCCGTTAACTGTTTGGTAGAAATATTGCATTGAGTCCCCGGACTTCACTGCCGCAAATTCGGACCCATCGGATATTGTGTCACCCAACACCGTTGCTGAAGGTGAGTCTGCTGATGACGTGCTTGTTGCTGTTGATGATGAGGAGGAGGAGGAGGATCTATTCATGTCAGTATCGATATCTAGACGTCATTAAGGGTGGATGTGCCTGCCTACCCTGACCCTAATGATGAATCCGCTGACGACGTGGATGATCCGCTCGAGTTATTCTTCGTCACAACCACCGCAACCACCACCACAACAACTATAACCACCAATGCCAATATCCCGAAGAGTATCCAAAACACTTTTTTCCGCATCCCGCAAATTGTCCCCGCCTTCCTACCCCCCTCAGTTACTCCCCCCGCTACTTCTCCATATGCTGGTGCTGGGTACTCCAAATGCTGCTCTTGAGGTACCACCTCCGGTGCATTTTCGCCGGCGACGTAGTGAATCTTCTGATTGACACTTGATGATCGACCAAGACCGGACTTTCTCGTGTCAACCTCCATCCCCTCTTCAGCTGGGGTGTATGCCGACATCGATGTTGTCGTGGGGTAGGTGAACCGTAAGAAAAATACCTAGAGGAGGGACGTACGGGTCTATGGTTGCTTTATGGATTGGCGAGTGGTACGGCCGCAGTTGGTTTGATAAATATAAGGCGGTGGCCAGCGTGCATTAATATAATATATGGCGACTTTTCACCGGGGTTAACTAGCTGACTAGGTAGCGGCCGACATCAAAAGACTAGAGAGAAGGGGAATATTAGGAGGGAAACGTAGTACGAGCGAGGGACTATGGAGCCGGCGCCCCTATCATATCATGCCATGTCCTTTATCCTTGCTGGCCTATTGCACTTTGCCCTCAAGGCACACCGTTGCTCCTGCTATGTATGGAAACTATTTATGATGTAGTGGGTAGCGATCAGCATATTTGTTTGAGGATCAATACGAAGTATGTGGGTGGTGAAGCCTAGAGCCCCCGTATACCGGATGAATTCCCTATCCAATGACAGCTAGCTACTCCCAAGTTAACAGAAAACCATCGCAATTGGAGATACATTTTGTTCTAATTTCAATATTTATACCCCGACTCCCCCATCTCAGATTTTATAAGTTTCTTTTTTTTGTACCTGATAATTTATTAGCAGGGGCGCTTATCAAGTTTGAGAACATGAGATTCTGATACATAACTTATTAATCCAACATTTTCACTACGCTAGAGTAGTAGTCTTGCTTCAGGTAAATGCAGCCATGGACAGCAGAACGTACCATCCCCAGCCACAATATAGAGCTATCTGCAATATGCAGCCCACTGTTTATCTTCACAAGCTTTTCCCCATAGGACACTTAACGCCTTTCAAGATGTTGGATACATACATGTATTGCCTGCTTTTTTCGGACAAGTCAACAGGGATATTTGGTTTGTAACCTAAAATAAACCTTCGCTTCGAACGGGCTATGCTTTGAGTGTGAGGCCTTTCCTACATGCATAAGTCACCAATTAGAGTGCGTAGCTGTCTATTCTAACTGCCCCTGACGAATCTGTCAGGGAACTAATATATTACACTGTTAGCTCTTTTAAATAACATAACGCATGAATCTATACCTGGAACCCTGCATTTAAGGGGTTAAAAGGCAGTTGAGGCTCTGCCTTTTTATAACGAACTATATCGAGGGATTTCAAAGCTTTGATTTCTGCAGCTAATAGTAGGGCAGCAGAATCGGAGTGCTTTTTCGGGGGCTTGCAGGGTACTTAGCTGCCGACGTAGCCGTTGGCGCCTTGTTGAGCTTAACTTTGGGGAAATGAGATGTGATTACAATTAACTGTTTTCGGTTGCTACGTGGGGGTGATGATCTGGTGTTACATCGCGCAAGTTTTCATCCTACTTCCAATGTTAAATAATAAAGTTTTCCAAGAAACAGGATATAACAGCACGTACATGTACGTGGGGTCTACAGCTACATATTTGTAAGTATGTAAGATAAAATATGAACATCAATTTCCAGCCAGCCGATACATGTAGGTACATGTAGGCTTGAACTAAGCCCCAGTCACTACACTGGCTAGATGTAGTTACATGTACTCTTGATAATACGTCAGAAGCTAGCATGTGCATGGTAACCTTCAAAATACGTGTAACTTAGAGAAAGAGCAACTACTGCACAAAACACTGGAGCCTACTTTTAATTCTCCCAACCCTACATGCCCTGCCATATGAACCCACGGCTCAATATGTACTAGCTGTCAAGGAGTTAATTAATTCGGTGACACAATTAATCTAACGAATGTATATTCTAACCATTCCCGTATGACAGAGCAACTCGATTACATTACCGAGTTTACGAAAAGGAGTCATATGAGTCTTATCTCGCATAAAAACATGTAGTCCATATACATCATATGTGTATCCGATACATCCATATCCACGGCCAAAAACCTGCAATCTACTTGTATGCATATATATCTATCTACTCTAGCAGTGTGCTTCTACCCAATAGTCCTAACTCTCCATATATTAGGCTGAATGAGGCTGGGCAAAGTAATGATTTCCATTGGTATCATGATCACTATAGCCGCTAGACCGGGTTCTGACTACGTGATAGTAGACGAATATTACAAGCCAAGCAAAGAATGGAAAAAACTAATGAGCACGATCAAAGAAATAATAAGAAAACCCGATCATGTTATATAGTATACCACAAATATATGATTGGGCTGATGATCTAAAGGCGCTTACTTTTATATAGTAACCCCGAAATATAGAGATATAGAAAGTAAACCCTAAGTCGATCCTAGCCCGGCAGCAGATTCATGGTTCGCAGATGATGTTACTGGAGTTATTTTTTCCATTTGATCAATTAATGTTCGGACTATAACTACTCTAATTTCCACGTGTCTTTAGTATACTCCGCGACGCTTAATAAATATAGAATGAACGCTTTCTAGAACCACCACTACCGTTTCATAAGCCGAGTGACATCCCGTGAACCAATCCCATTGGCACCCCCGCCGACCCCGAATGATATATTGGTAATATACATATATGATTAAGGGGATTATAGTAGTGATTTTTGAGGTGATTTTTTCGTCATGTATACTGGTAGGAAGCTATATAAGCAGGCGTACAGAACTATCGAGCAATAATGGCTCTCTATTAGTACTACGTGTAGATAATCCCCCTATTTTCACCGCCCACATATACATGCATCCATGGATCAATAAATCCGCTCGGTTGTACTTTAGATACAGACATGTAATACATGGGTGGTCGCACAGCGCTATTATACATGTACATACGTACTCGTACATATGGTTACATGTAACACTGGTAGCATGCTAGTCCCGTTCCCAGACCTAACCGGTTTGTGATTGAAATTACAGGGGTATTATTTCCACAAACCGGAATGGTCTGGTGTGCTTACCCAAAAAGTTTGTACCAGTCCCTTTTTTTGTCCGGTTGCTATGCCCGGTTGCTATGCCAAAAACTCCACCACCAAAAAATGTTCGGCGGGGTTACTACTGTTAGTAAATTACATACTTACATGTACTATGCATATATGGCCATCGGTGGTATATGTACTAAATTTTAGTCCTTGTGCCACGCTTTACTATATTACATGTAGTACATGCTCAATCATTTCCCGCCAGTTGTAAAGTAAGCACTTAATTTCAGTCTTTATGCTGTGCTATACTATATAAAAACCTCCCCTTGGGCATGAGTAAAAATACATGTAAGGTCTGTAAAGTATCGGGGGAAGACTATACATAATCCGCTTGAAGGCCGCCCACTTTCCATATTTGTTGTTACATGTAAGTATGTATCTACGCGCCCCCGTAGTCAGCCAACGTAAAAGTACATGTATGTTGCATAAGAATTTTTTCTTCATATAGTATCACTCGATTTTATCATTCTTTATCTTTTGTAATTATTCGACTCTTGTTTTTTGGCACGCCTCTGGTTCTCATTCTATCAAGTATAGCGTGTCTTCTAGCTTGACTACATGTATGACATGTGCGCTGGACAAGGCCCCTAGATTATATACATGTAAGTACATGTACATAAGATGCACGCACCAGGTACATGTTAGCTTTTAAACATGCATGTATACATACGTGCATTTCGTATTCCTCGAAAGTCAAAAACAAACATTGTCAATAGGCTGCTCCGCCATTTCCCTTATTATTTAACCGCCATAAAACTATCAACTCTTCCTCAGTTACCTCATCACCTTACATCACTACACTTTCTGGACAGTAGCTTATCAAATTATATATGATAAACTCTAAGCCTGGCTATAATTATATCCCTTTCCTGGAAAGATCCACCCCAGCGCCTCCAGTCATCCTCCATCGATCCGCGCTCAACTCCTGGATCAACCCCTTGACCACTGAGATAACGCTTCCTGTCAGTGAGTGGCCATGTTCCAGACCGCCACGGCAAATGCCAAGAAGATTTTCGGTATCATAATCGGTGATATGTTGAGGGGTTGTCGTATAGTTAATGTTATATTAATCAAGAGGTCGATATCGTCACGAATCTGGGGGAAATAGTAATTCTAGATATTTCTAGTGTGCCAGGAATTGGTATATGTCTATCCCCTAGGCTATCAGCAAATTTTGACCCCAGAAAAAGGCAACAGTTGGCTGCTTCCTTAGCAGATCCTGTTATAATCAATTGTTCCCCCTATCAGGTGGTTGATTTCTCATACGAACTATGACTGGACCCTAGGTCTGTTGAAAGGGTCAGCTCGACAGCTTAAGGGTAAGAGGGCAGTGGTATGTATCGACTGGTTTAATAATTGTCAAGACCTTCCACGTAGATACCCTCTTCCCTTTTATCCTGCTGATCAGAACGTGGTAATGAATCAATAATATTCATCAACACCCAATCATCCCACAACACAAGTCGCCATAGCCTTAGGGCTGCATGCGAGTATGATATAAACAAAAAAAAAATTCACAACACAGTGCAGATCTCGGAATCCGAGTGATAGTCTATGAGGTATGACCCAGTGGGAAGCTGGATTGGTGCATATTAGGATCACCGGGGCACCACATAAACCTAATGAATTCTCCACTCAAAGTTCGCAATATTTATTATAGTGACTACAAACTATGAGCGAACAGAAGGAAACGCCATGTCCAATTTCAACCCACATAGCGGCGTGTTCGTATCTTATCTGTACTTGATTACCCCTGAGCGCACGCAACCCACTCGCAAGAGAAAAGAATTACAAGACTGGACTGTGCCCATAAAATTCGAACACATCAACGAGATATGACGGAATTATCTAACGCATGTACTTTATGAATGAGGGGAACCAAATAATCAAAACAAAAACAAAAAAAAGCACCTCCAGCCTTCACTAATTTTACCCTTAATTACCACCAGTGATGATCCGTCGATACACACCTACAAGAAGAAAGCGGCCAACGCCATCACCCCCGCTGCTACAGCGTTGACACCCACGACCGCAGCTCCACCAGTAAACATTGGTGATGACGGTGTTGCGTATGGCGTGGTCACGTTCATGGTGCGTGTATAAGACGGGGTCATAGTCATGCTGGTGTGATAAGTGCAGTTATAACATGGAGTGTGAGCCGGGATGTGTGTCATTGTCGAGTAAGATGGAGTCGGGCTCACGTAGCTTGGCGATACGGTTGGGTAAACGGTTGGGTAAACGGTAGGGCAGTAAGTCAGTGTCAAAGTGGTTGGTTGTGGTCCACAGTGCTTGCAAACCGTCACAGTAGTTGTGAAATCCTTGGGGATATAGGTTGTTGGGCGGTACGTCGGGCAAGCTGTTGCGCAGTACTCTGTGACAGTATATGTAGTATGGCACATTCCAGTCTTACAGACCGCATCATAGACGGTGGTGTAGCATGCACTGTAGGGCAATTGTGTGTAACTGTATGGACGAGTGTGGTTTACAGACACGGTATACGGGACGCTGGTAGTGTATGCAACACTAGTAGTGTACGGAATACTGGTGGGGTAGTAAGTTGGTACTGGGGTTGGATAGTAGGCAGTTTTAGTGGCCTCAATGATGACAGTTTTACCATCCAGAGTAACGGTTTTGGCAGGTGCAGTAACTGTACGGGGGGGTGCATACGGGAGCCCGTAACCATAGTCGTAG
This sequence comes from Morchella sp. 2016-72, assembly GCA_024713865.1. Lineage (NCBI taxonomy): Eukaryota > Fungi > Ascomycota > Pezizomycetes > Pezizales > Morchellaceae > Morchella > Morchella sp. 2016-72. The sequence continues at coordinate 130,906 of JAMJEY010000023.1, forward strand.
TCATCTTCGCTATAAGGGTAACCCACTTCGGGGTCCGCAGCAGTAGCAGTGACGGTGATAGCGGCAGTTAGCACCGTGAGGAGGGTAATGATTGAGGTGCGCATTTTGAATAGAGTAGAGGATACGTTCAGGAGAAATCAGCGAGTGTAGTTATTGCAGAGCAAAGGTAATGAGTGTCTATGAAGAAAAACTAAAAGGGAATGCAATTGACACTGCCTGTGCGGTAGGGATGAATGGAAATCAAAACAGAGGACCCGAGGAAGAGCACGACATTTATGGAGTTCTGGAAACCATGGTGTGTTTTGTTTTCATTCGGTATGTTTTCCCAGAGTAGTAAGGGAAGCCTGTGACAAATCTATACAAAGAATGTGAATTCTCCCATGAAACTTGGTGATCATCGTCCGTCATGCAAGGAGCAATCCCTGGGCCCGCAAACCCGTGCCTTGCAGAGTATTAAGGAACTCCTAGGGCCGCACAAGATCACACTAAATGAATTGCTCAAAAGGCATTTTAAATATGCCCATAGGGCTTCCACAAGTCTTATAAGAAAGACTTTGCATACACTATAAATATTAAAAGACTATATATATTAGTATGTACGAGGATACATACAAGTTCTTGCCTCGATTCAAAAATTCCGATATATTGTATATATGTAGTGACAGGAGTGGAATGTTTTAAATGTAATTAGGTACCAAGTTCTCCTTCGATAAATGGCTGGGTGTCTCCATCTAATTAATACTTTGGCATTCTGTGTGAACACCTAATCCCGAGTGCAAGTAAGTCACTAGCTTAGGGTTAGGGTTGTAACCAAATATCCCGTACGCAACCGGTTTAGTGCCGTCAAAACCCCTACTAAGTTACATCATCCAGCATCGATCATGAATACTCACTCACATTCTTTTCGGAACTAGCATCTAGAACCGGCCGTATATACGTCTTCTTATAACCGGAATCCAAGGCCCATACATCGCGGTGAATGTCGACAGTTCAGCTTCGTGAGTTGTCAACGCACGTACGTACGTACTCTACATATGTTTAGTGACACGCATTATAAACATAAACCGGCGGCCAGCTAGTTCGATTGATCAATTGATCAATATGACCTTGTCGAAGCCGTATAGCCAAATCTTTCGATATAGGGAATCCCACGATACGGTAAATTTATTAGAAGTAACAGTATTTAGGTTTAAAGCACTGAGGTTTGCGATATCCACACCGTGCCATTGGGTCCCCATTTTTTCCGCGCCTTGATTAAAGACAAGAGATCGACTGGAGAAGAGTTTTTCGAGTTTACTGATTAGTTATCGGGACATCCAGTAACTCAAACCTCGTTCTCATAATACTTGTCACAGTGCAAAATATGACTCCAGTCAGAAAACCCTTTTTCGTAGCCAGTCATGGGTTTGGTTACTGGATTTGCTTTTTGTCGATAACAACTTGAGCCCTTGTGATACATATGTACCTAGATACACAGAGAGTAATAGATACCGTAGGTAATGTAACCTGTCACATTCGCTACAGAGCCCCTAAGCCATCAGTCACATCCGTTGATCATGATCGTTATATCCAAGCGTACGGGGGTGAAGTTGGAACGCCCAAGGCGCTCAACCATAGTAAAGTCACGCTTGGCCGTTCTAACTTCGCCCCCGTAGGCTACACGCCCTCAAACTCCTTGATACTACGTTATCCCCCTCGCTCTGGGATTATTCCCATCTTCGGAGATAACGCAGATACTAGATTCTAGGGTTTATCACCGGTACATGCTTAACCAGTGAAACTCCCCTATGGTACAATCGTTTTGGTATAAACGGGATAAGTCATCCTTGTTTTAGGGATAAGAAATGATGAAATCACATGATTCTGGGCAAAAAGATAAGTTACCTGGAATATCAGGATATCTCAGAAAACTTATCCAGCTGGTAGGATAAGTGCCGAGTATCATGGAATCCCATGATGATATTTCTCCCCCCCATCCAAATATCACCAGATACATCAATCAATAACTAATTCTATCAATAACATCTTCAAACCATCTCTTCCATCAGTGGGGTTGTAAAAGTTAGGGAATACAATTGTTCAAAGCAGAGTATGCACATAAATCTGGAAAATGCGGGCATATATGCCCGCATTTATGGAATGCTCTCTTATCATGATAATGAAGATCATGATGGTGATGATGATGATCATGATGATACTCGGTGGGTTTTGGGACTTAGAGATTTTTAGTTCTATGCCGTCTTGGACTCAGACTAGCACAGCCACAGTCCCTATGCCGTGCCCGCCCTATATACCGTGCCCGCCCTGTGCCGTGCCCGTTCTGTGTGGCGCCCCACTACCCATCACCGCCTCCTGCCGCCTCCTGCCGCCTCCTCCTGCCATCTGCCACTGCCTTCTAGTATGACTTATCCTTCCTCACCGATATCACTCCAGTTACCCGCAAAACTTGGATAACTAAGGTCGTTTTAAAGGATATCTCAATATGGGACGACTTATCCTCGTATCCTGGTAAGTTACCTTTTTCTAATTGTACCATAGGGGTACTCCATGCTGGCGAAATCGGCTCACATCCGATACTCGCTGAACGAATGGACTTGCTTCGTTGATTCGCTAAAAATTGGAGCACCCGCAACGCCACTGCCCGCAGGAGCGCTTCCGTATACATCTATCCTTTTCCTTGCCAGTGGTCATTTGTGAAGATACTCTGATCAGCTGATCTCATCACAATAGAAACCTTAGGCCAACCACCACTTTTGGTCAAAATTACTAGTTGCAGCAAAATTGATGCTTGGCCTAAAATCTCTAATGCCTGAAGTGCATGCAGTACCGAGAGTGTAAAATACTCTACCCAAAACGTTTGAGGTGCAGCTTATGAACCAATCTGATGAAATAAGCTTACATTTGTTCGCTAGGATGTCGAATCAACGAATTCTCTGTGCCAAGCCCAGCACTTTCTTCTGAGCCAGTGACAACATGTATGTATTAACTACATGTACCGGAATATACTTCTCCCCACCTCATCGAACGGCGGCGCGGTCATAGCTCACAACCAGCCATATTTTCTCTATTCAAGCCACACTCGGAGTGTTTTGCCCGGGCTCCGAACCCCCTCCAAAGGCAGATAACTACTTGGCGTTCAACTTCGTTGCCGTGTTATCCGGTAGGAAGGATCGAGAAGGATGATAGCCTGGCCATCGTGCTCTCATGCATCCTTAATCGAAGGAGGGGTTGGGTCATATCTGTCTGAATTAGTGAAGTCCACGAGGCTGCAGGAGCTTGAGTATTCTCGCCTTGTAGGTAGACCCCCATGTCTTGAGCTATCTCAAGGCTGAGGTTTCAATACGAGGTCTCGAGCGGGAATGCTTTGTAGACACCTGGTTGATCTATTTTGAAGAGACTTGCAATATATTGAGTCAACGTTGGGTAAATTGGATCCATGGATCGATATTATATTCTTTAAAAAGCGGTTTTTCTCCTCCAGTAAACCTCTCTATCACCCAGTGGGTAAAGCCAGCAAACAAAAGACTATTTTCATCGCACATTTGAGTCATAATAATTCACTCAGTTGAGTCGATATCAAAAGGCTACGTACTTCGTACGTTTGTACAGCTGTATGTACTAGTAAGGGTTCAATGCCTACTTGACACAGAAGGTGCGTATAATTCGTCACGATTGATTGATTAATTACCATCTATGACTGCTAGTCAGGGGAAAGCCTAATTAACAGAAATTCTGATACAAATTCTAACGAATAGGCCGGAACAATTCAAAACAAAACGAATTAATTATATACTCATCTTCCACTCTCGGCCGATAGCCAACGGCCAAATCCTTGCAAAAAAAAAAAGCTTACTTAGCAAGCAACAAAGATCCTTGCACTCTAGCCGAGGCCGATCTGAGCCCTGTCTCGTCTTAGATCAAGAGACTTTATATCATCATAGCCAAGATAAATACATCGGGGGCTGCACCAACGACAAAAAAAAAAAAAAAAACTACCCTCAACATTATCCGGAGATACGTCTTGGTACTCTTCTGTTGCCTGTTCGTTCCATTCTCATCTCTAGAGTCGACACCAGGTACAACTGTGTCGTTCTTTCGCAGTACTTAGCTTAGGTTCTTCGGTACCAACATATCCCGAGCTCCGAATCCGGAACATCACCATTCAAAGTCGGCAAACTGGCGTCGTTACCTACTTCGCACGCGGAAGCTGTAGCTCCACCAGCTGACAATACTCTTGCTTCCACCGGTAACAATTGTAACACTCTACCACCGGAAAACAAAGAGACTCAGGTCACGGGAAACACCAGATCCCCCGATAGCTCTTCTTTAAATTCTTCCAACGAATGGTCCAAGAATGCGTATGAGAAGGAGTTAGCTGGCCCCCCATCTGCACCGGCAGTCGACATAGAGGGTGCTGGCGCGGCGAAGAAGGAGAGCGCATGGAGAAAGAAAAGGCAGCTGAATCCGCTACGATGGCAAGAAATTCCACCGGTGCCAGAGAAGCAGAGTGTGAGCGCGGAAGAAGCTGCCGGTTTCTTCAGTAAGCTTACATTAAGCTGGATAGGGCCGCTGATGACGGTTTGTCTTCTATTTTCAATTGGAATTTCGCTTATTGGTTACTGACATTGATATTTAGGTTGGATACTTACGACCTCTTGAGCCTACCGACATCCCACATGTTGCGTCAGATAGATCATCAGCTATAATTTCTGAAAAACTTACGGCTTCGTTTAACAGAAGGCGGGAGAGGGGTGATAAATATCCTCTCCTCTGGTCCCTCAACGAAGTCTTCAAGAAGGAGTTTTGGTTCGCCGGGATCTGTAGGATTACTGCAGATGTTATTTTAGTTCTTGCACCTTTTGTCCTAAAGTAAGTTAAACTGAGATTTAAAAAGTAAATGTAAAGGCTCTAACTTATGGATAGATATCTCATTCGCTTCGCCGTTGAAGCATATGTCGCTAAACAAACAGGATCTCCAGGCCCCCATATCGGGCGTGGTGTCGGTCTCGCTTTCGGTATTGCGCTCATGCAATGTGTTGCCTCTCTCTCCGTCAACCAGTTCATGTACCACAGTATGATGGTAGGTGGCCAATCTCGTGCAGGATTAATCGCGATGATCTATTCAAAGTCCCTCAGGATTTCTGGCCGAGCTCGTGCTGGCGGCATTGATCCGAGCAAACCGGTAGTACCCCCAACTACAAAGGAGCTCAAGGCAATGAAGGAGAAAAAAGGCCGTGATGATGAGATTGGTTGGTCCAATGGGAAGGTTATGAATTTGATGAGTACAGATACATACAGAATCGATCAATGTGCTGCTTGGTTTCACATAATGTGGACCTCCCCTATCCAGATAATTATCACGCTTATCTTACTTATCATCAATTTATCATATTCAGCACTTGCCGGATTTGCCCTCCTTTGCTGTGGTGTTCCCATCCTCTCCATGGTGGTCAAGACTCTGGCCAAACGACGCCGCAAAATGACAAAGATTACCGATAAACGGGTAGCCCTAACCCAGGAAATTCTGACGGGTGTCCGTTTTGTCAAGTATTTTGGCTGGGAGAAATCGTTTTTGTCACGTCTAGAAGAACTTCGTCGCCGTGAGATCAACGCAACCCAGTTTTTGCTCGGCATTAGAAGTGCTGTTACAGCTGTAGGATTGTCGCTGCCCGTTTTTGCCAGTATGTTGGCGTTTATCACCTACTCACTCACCGACAATTCGCTTGATCCTGCTTCTATCTTCTCTTCATTGGCACTTTTCAATCAACTAAGAATGCCCTTGAATCTACTACCCATGATCGTTGCCCAGGCCATCGATGCGTGGGTTTCATTACAGCGACTTCAGGAATACCTTATCTCCGAAGAAATTAAAGATGAGGCGGAGGTCGACAATAGTACTATCCACGCAATTGAGATCTCTGGCGGCGAGTTCACATGGGAAAAATCTATGAATGATGCCGAGAAGTTTCAGGGGGAGAGAACAAAAGCTCAACGGAAACAAGACCGGAAACAACGAAAACAAGATAGAAAGGACGAAGCGGCAAAGGACAAGGAACGTGAAGCACAACAGGAAGCCGGGTCGCTATCTACGGATAGTACCCTAGAGCCGTTTAGGCTTAAAAATATTGACCTTCAGGTTGGGCGTAATGAACTCATAGCCGTTGTCGGAGGTGTCGGGAGCGGGAAGACATCATTGCTTGCTGCCCTCGCCGGAGATATGCGGAAGACCAGTGGAGTCATTAGACGTGGAGCAACAGTTGCATATTGCCCACAATATGCCTGGATTCAAAACGCTTCTGTCAAAGATAATATTCTCTTCGGCCGTGATTTCGACGAGTCCTGGTACGAACAGGTTATTGAGGCATGCGCTTTGCAGCAGGATCTTGATATGCTACCCAATGGCGATGCTACCGAAATCGGAGAACGTGGTATTACGGTGTCCGGTGGACAGAAACAGCGCCTGAATATTGCAAGAGCTATCTATTTTAATGCTGATATCGTGCTGCTCGATGATCCGTTGTCGGCGGTAGATGCGCATGTCGGGAAACATCTTTTCGATAAGGCAATCTGTGGACTCCTGAACAACAAATGTAGGATCTTAGCGACACATCAGCTACATGTCATCAACAAGGTTAACAGGATTATCTGGATGGAGGAAGGCGAGATTCAAGCTGTTGGCACATACGATAAGCTTATGGAGACAAATCCGGCATTTGCTGAGATGATGGGCGAGATCGCGACAGAGAATGAGGAAGAGAAGAAAGCTGAGAAGGGAGATGGAGAGGAAGAGATTGAGGAAGTCGACGAGAAGGAAAAGAAGACCCTCCAGCAACCGAAAGCCTTAATGCAGGCTGAGGAGCGCAATGTCAGCAATGTTTCTTGGAAGGTCTACGAGGCGTATATCAAAGCTTCCGGAAGTATTCTTGTTGCACCAGTCGTTGTCTTTATCCTTTGTCTTTCCCAAGCAACAAACATTATGACTACAATGTGGCTTGGATATTGGACGAGTGATAAATATGGACTATCGAGAGGAACCTACGTGAGTGAACGAACCCTAACCCTAGCCAATTATAGTAAAAGTGCTGACAAGGGTAATGATCAGATTGGTGTATTCGCGGGATTGGGAGTCGCACAGAGTCTATTTGTGTTTCTGTTCTCCCTTTCTTTAACACTTGCCGGTACGAAAAGTAGCAGGGTACTTATGCAGCGTGCGATGACACAAACACTGAGAGCCCCAGTGTCGTTTTTTGATACGACTCCTATCGGTCGAATCGTAAACCGGTTTTCGAAGGATGTCGATGTTATGGATAATAACCTTACAGACGCTATTCGAATGTATTTTTTTACCCTTGCTAGTACGTTGCCCCCGAAAAAACGTGCCGTGTTCGACTACTAATTCTTCTATTAGTAATTACGTCCGTCTTCGTTCTCATCATTGTCTACTTCCATTACTTCGTAATCGCTCTTGTTCCTCTCGCCATGCTCTTCTTATTCGCTGCTTCCTACTACCGTGCCTCTGCGCGTGAAGTAAAGCGTCATGAATCTGTGCTCCGCTCAATCGTTTACGCCAAATTTGGTGAAGCCCTCTCTGGAACCGCCAGTATTCGTGCATATGGCCTCCAAGAGCGCTTCAAGCAGGAGATCGACAAAGCTATAGACGGCATGAACTCTGCATACTTCATCACCTTTGCAAATCAGCGCTGGCTATCCCTTCGTCTTGATGTAGTTGGCAACCTACTTGTCTTTACAACAAGTATCCTCGTTGTAACCTCTCGGTTTGACGTCAACCCCAGTATCTCTGGAGTGGTCCTATCATACATTCTGCAGATTGTCATGATGTTCCAATGGATGATTCGCCAACTTGCAGAGGTCGAAAACGCTATGAACGCTACTGAGCGCATCCATCACTATGGCAACCACCTTCCGTCGGAAGCCGAGCTGCACAAGGGTGCCATCCGCCCTGCATGGCCTGAGAGTGGAGAGATTGTCATGAGAGATGTGAAAATGAGGTATAGAGATGGGCTGCCACTGGTCCTCAAAGGTTTAAACATGCACGTCAAAGGAGGTGAGAGAATCGGTATCGTTGGCCGAACTGGTGCGGGGAAGAGTTCAATCATGAGTGCATTATTCCGCCTGGTAGAGCTCACTGAGGGAAGCATCACGATTGACGGTATTGATATCTCTAAAATTGGTCTTCATGACCTCCGCAGTAAGCTAGCGATTATCCCGCAGGACCCCACGCTTTTCCGCGGCACGATTAGGAGCAATTTAGACCCATTCAACGAGCGCACAGATGAAGAGCTCTGGAGTGCACTCCGCCAGTCCAATCTCGTTGAAGAATTAGCCGACGGTACAAGCGGTGGTAGAATCACATTAGACGGGATTGTGGAGGAGGAGGGGATGAATTTCTCTTTGGGCCAGAGGCAGCTCATGGCGTTGGCAAGGGCACTGGTAAGAGGTAGTAGGATCATCGTGTGCGACGAGGCCACAAGTAGTGTGGATATTGAGACAGATAGAAAGATTCAAAAAGCGATTGTGGAGGGATTTGAGGGGAAGACGTTGTTGTGCATCGCGCATAGGCTGAGGTATGTCAATTTCTCTCTTCTTATCCCCTTTTGCAAAATGCTATATTTTTACTTGCTCCCGGACTTTCTCTGTGGTGCAGTCTCGTGGGGCTTGTTTTTGTTTCACTCGCTTTTATATACCCATTCAGTACAAGTGCACCCCTACTTTATTTGTGCCACGGTACTGGGTACTGCTACAGGCTGTTTCACCTCAACCATGTATTGCGTCGAATGTCTCGGAAAAGCACATCCTAGGACCCCATACCAATAAATTTTGGGAATCCTGTAGCTAACGGTAATCTTTTTTTTTTCTCCTACAGGACCATCATCAAATACGATCGAGTTTGTGTACTGGATGACGGGCATATTGCTGAAATGGATACCCCATTCGCATTATTTGAGAAAGAGGGAGGGATATTTAGGGCCATGTGCGAAAGGAGTAAAATTAGGAGGGAGGATTTCTTTGGAAGTGATGAATAAATAGGGATGATTTATACGAGGCACACGTATAACAATGGGGTTATAATAGATCGAGATTGAATAGTAATGAATCTAGGTGAAACAAAATCGGATATGCAAGAGTGGTAGAGCCGGAGAATGGGGGTTCGATTGGTGCTTACTGTAATTTAAAGTCCTGGAGCATGATAGTATGTAGCTACTTAGAATGTATATCTATCCCAATGCCAAAGGGGAATTCCACATATTACTAGTGGTTATCTTGTTTTTAATAGTACAAAGAATGTACCCTTATAACAAGCATTTACTACATGTAGTACTCCTTAGACTACCCTTTCAACCCAGACATATCTTCGTACGAGCCACCTCCACGTGATCCGCGCCTAACTGTATCGCCTATGATTGGTTCACCAGTCTCGCCCGGTTAAACACATGCAAAGTTGACATTAATATTATTCTCGTAAACCCACCCCCAATTTTCCAGTTGCTCTCGGGCTCTCGGCCGAATAAAAAGGAGATTCAGGGTGGATATCTGTAACTATGGACACATGTGCCCAAGAAGCTGGTAAAGTGACAGAGCACATATGTCGAACATTACTTGCCAAAACAGAGAAGAAGGGATACTCGGGTCAGGCAAGAAGAACCCGAACATCGTTGTTATGGTAGTAACCAATTTGACCCCTGCTAGCGCGTTTTTATGTTCAGGTTCTTCTTGCCTGACCCGAGTACATACATGTACATACACTGTACATACATGACCTGACCCGTAGAACGGGATACGGGAACGGGAACGGGACAGCTCACGATCTTACCGGTGGATGTGTGGTTATGGCACGAACGGGATAGGAGGTGTGTGGAGTATGTATAGGTAAATATTTTTTTTTTGGCCAAATCTTCTTCCCCTCCTATCACTCGTGGGGGGTTGGGAGAGTTGTGATGGATAGACATGCTCTACTGGGCTTATCATATTTGACGATACCACATATATGCCTCCCACATATCGAGAATGTTGTAGTCCGAAGGAATAGAGTAGCTGCTCTGGATGCCATTCATCCTCACGGCTACATGTATGTATGCAGGTGTAAGTAGTATATAGTCGTAAGTGTTTTATTCGATGGGAGGTTGCAACGGTGGAGCCTCTTTTTCGGGGGATTAAATTGAGGGCCTCGAGTTCCCATTCGGGGGTTGTAAAGTGATGATCGGTAAGTGCCGATGTGGCCGATCTCTTCACTTTAATTTTTTTTTCCCCCTCTATGTCTCCTTGCCCTGCATTCAAACACACCCCAATCCATCCATCCACCGAGTACTAAGTAGGGGGGGGGGGGGTTCCAGATGCCGGGGCTTAGAGTCTGGCTGTTGGGATACGATGGAGAGGAGGTTTGGGGTCTGGGATTATTTGGAGGGGGGGGGGAATTGATGTGAAAAGATCAGTGGCTGTCCCGTGCCATTGATTGCTTTTTTTTCCCTTTTTTTTTCCCTCTTCTTTCTTTTTTCCCTGTCTCGAGCTCTCTCTGAGGATATGATGTGCTGAAAACAGCGATAATCGTTTTTCGCATTTTTTTCTCTCCTTCTGATTGATGCCTGTCGCACCATTTTTAACAATTGCGAATATTTGAGACATCTTGGCCTAGATCCTGTTCAAGTTGCAATGTATCGGGAAAGAATGTATTTCTTGTCTCCCACTCTTCTTATTATTCATTACCTTTAGTTAGTCTAGTTATACTATACGTTACCCCCGTTCGTTCACTACTAAGAAAGAGAAGTTCACTCACACACTTTTCGCACGCTTCGCTTTTCCTTGCTATTCGCCTACTACCACCACCTAGCCACTTGCTATCCTCCCATCTCCATCGGGAGTTTTTTTTTTTTTTTTCCTTTCTTTTCCTTTTCAGGGTATAGCTGTACTCTGTTGGCTGGAAAGTTTGCTGGCTGACTATGCTTTGCCGGACACGGTCTCCACTGATCGCTTTGGCCTGCTTGAGTCTGATCTGATCCCTATCAAGTTGCCTGGTTGTTGTTCCTCTTCCTTTCTGCTCCTCCTCCTCTTCCACTACTTTATCCACTCGTCATCCGTCCCCCCCCCCCCTCTTAGATCCAACTATCCACACCTCTCTCGTTCAGACATTGATATTTTCTCTTGATTGTGCTCTTCCATCTTTACTCGCTGGTAAACCTCAAGTTGATCAAACATCAGACTTCTTTCCGCGGCCCACTGCTCTCGACACGCACAGTACCCTTCAACTCGGTCTACCCTCAATACCACTACCATTGCCAACTCAAATATCTCCCATAATGACTAGCGCTACCCCTCCTATTCCCATTACCATTATCACTGGATTCTTGGGTTCCGGCAAAACAACCCTGTTGCTCTCCCTACTTCCCCAGCTACCCGGGTCATATAACCTCTGCCTGCTCAAAAACGAGTTTGGTGATGTTGAGATTGATTCTCGGCTTGCCTCTCAAGCATCAATCTCCGGAGTCACGGAATTGCTCAATGGCTGGTAAGAAATGCCCCCTTCCCCCCCCCCCTCCTTCCCTTACCACCTCCCGAGCCCCCAATTGATATCATTGACAGCGGAATTGACACCAAGCGGCTCTAGTATCTGCTGTAACCTTGTCGGGCAGCTCGGCGAAGCCCTGACTGCTCTTCGCGATGACTTTAAGCCTCACCGGATAGTCATTGAAACCTCCGGGAGTGCTTTCCCGGCTACCCTTGCGATGGTTCGCTACCCCCCGGCCCTTGGAAGATCTGGGTAATCCCTGCTAACATCCTCCAGGAAGTCAATCGTATCGCCTCCGAAACTAACGGCGCGTTCGTCCTTGATGGCGTAGTTGTCGTCATCGATGTCGAGAATTGGGCAGGCTACTGTGACACATCCTATACGGCAAAGCTCCAAGCGCGGTACACGGACCTAATTGTTCTCAACAAATGGGAGAACGTCAATTCGCGAAGGGAAGATGAGGTTATGGATCGGATCCGTGATGTCAATGAGGAGACTCCAGTTGTCAAGAGCGATAAGGGACGTGTTTCGAAAGACGTCATCTTTGGAGTCGACAGCAGCCTGGCAAGGGAGCTTTTGTTGCACCCGAAAAGCAATGACCATGACCATGACCATGACCATGACGACAGGCATTCGAAGGAGGTTGAGGTTCTGTCGATCACGTTGCCCTACCAGATCTATGGCGCAGGGAAATACCTTGACGTTGCACAGTTGGAAAAGTTCCTCAAGTCGGCGCCTAAGGATGAAGTTTACAGAATCAAAGGCACATTTAGATCTCACGAACCCCCTCCATTCGAGACCCCCCTTTCACCATCGCCGAGGTACATCTTGAACTGGGCGTTTGGAAGGTGGACATACACTGCGCTCAAGAGGTCCACGGTTTCGACAACTATCGAGGCACCACAGCTCACGCGACCATCCTCCTCATCTGCCTCTAACTCCTCGACAGCGCCACCAAGCCCAACAATACCGGATGGGAACCGCCGCATTGAAGTGGTGGTCCAGACATCTATTAACACCACAGTTGAATCCAGGGAGGATGGCGAGGATGTGCGGTGGGACGGAGAACCAACCGGAAGATTTATCGTCGTTGCTGGTAGGGGAGAGAGTGAGAAATGGAAGAAGAGACTCCAGAAGGAAAACTGGATCACATACAACAATGGGGCTGAGGGACCTGTTGATATTGTGACTGTCTTGTAAGAAATGAGAGGGTTTGAAGAAGGAGTTGGGCGTTTTTTTTTTATTCCTCACTTCTTTATTTTTTTTATTATTTATTTTTCATTGGACTTTTGGTTTTTTTTGAGGGGGAAGAGGGGAAGGGAAATTTCGGATACGCCCGTTTCGGATTTCAGCATGACCAACTCCTCATGGAGCCATATACACAGTGGATGGTTTCGGTAATGGCCGACATCTAATTCCTATCACTCATGTTCAGGCGCATTTTTATCTTTTTTTTTTTTATTTTCTCGTCGCTCTTCGCGCCTACTCTACAGAGGGGGGGGAGACTAGGGAATGCAATGCAAGGGACAGATACATAGGTTGTGGATGATTACATACGATACATGGTAGTTACTGGCTGTACTTTCAATTTAGTTAGGATGATAGTTTAGGAAATACCCAATTAGCAATAACGATAAATATTTACTTATTACCTACACGTGAGTGGAGGAGAACGGAGGAACGAGTGGCATTTAGTTGGAATTCGATCAATCTTTTGCATATTATCCTGCCATTACTGTTGGGCGCCGTGGTGGCTGCCCCCATCATGCAGCCTGCGGCCCGCAAAGAGAAATGAAATGCAATCAATTTGTTAGAGTACTCTTCGCGTGTCGGCCGATGTCTGATATGTACGTACATAAATGGAGAGGAACATCATCCAACCACAGCAGCAGCAGCAGCAGGGCGGAGGCATTGGCAGCGGAGCCCAGAAGGGTTTCGTGGTGAATAGTGAAGAGGGAGGGTAGTTTCGGGGGTAGGGGGTAGGGGGTAGGGGGTAGGGGTAGGGGTAGGGGAAGGGAAGGGGGAAGGGGGGTAGGGCGGGTAGGGGGTGTGTAGGGGTGGGGGGGGGGAGGTATGTATGTACCTAGTATAATTTACACCGCTGCCTGCATTCATTTTAATGCTGGCCATGAGTTCTCACTCGATTGTGGGGGTGGGGCTAGCTCGCCTCTGTTGTATGACCGGGTGCATACATATACAGCTGCACTGTCTTGCCTGTATATAGCAATAATAGAGGTTGTATTATGTATGTAGGTCTGTCTGTCGCGTTGCCGGGCTGCTGCCAGTCTGGCTGCCAGGGACCTGCCTGCCTACATACCCAAGTACTTACCGGCCTGAACCCTGATCCCCGCCCAATAGACCTACACTACTCTCTGCATTCCTGGCTAGAGCCGGACCGGAGGGAGGGTAATTAGTGATGGATGATGGGTGGCGACAACATAATTCAAGCATGCAGTGCAAGTGAAGGCCATTAACGGGGGTTGCAAGCGATACCGACCCGACCGTTAGCAGTTACCTACTTTACTCTCTCTCCCTAGTCCTTCGGTCTTTCTCTCTGCCTGGATATCTCTGTGTTTGGTTATTCGCCGGTGGCACCCGTACCCGTTATATATCTATAGGTATATATATATATATATATATGATCACACACCTTTCGATCCAGTACCAAGGTCAGGCGGTGGAGGCGAGGGGCCGGCAGTAACGTTTTAACAGGCGCATCATGTATGTGCGAATAAAAAAAGTAGAATTTAGGGGGAAAGAGGAAGGTAAGCTGGTGAGCCATGAGGGGGGCGGCATAGATGGTCACTCGCTCGCATATGCCGGACTACATGTTAGTTGGGTCCGACGCCCGCAGGCACGTCACGTAGAAAAGTGAGTGAGACAAGACCGCACTTCTCGCCGCCCCCCTCCCCGACCGACCGCCACACGTGAACTTTTTTTTTTTTTTTTTTTCCCACTGACGAGAAGTGCACTTGCTGTGTGTTCCGCGTACATACAAAGAACAAGAATGCTGGCCAGTCAACACAGTTGGAGTATCCTGAAACTCTTGTCACGCTTCCGCCTCCCATGGCCGTTCCTCAAACCAGGATTTACCATGGAAATCGAAAATCGACCTCGATATCATCATCTTCGGGGAGGTTCGGCCATGTTCTGAGGTGGGGGAGAGGGGATGGGGGCGTTAGTTTACCGATGGGGAGGGGGCGCTCTGGCTTACCGGTGGGAGGGAGGCGTGTCGTACATACATACATGGTGCATACATATAGTTGCATTGGTCTGTGCTTTCTCGAAATCCATCAATCCCCCCTCCTCCCCACCCCCTTTCAGCTCCGGATGGTAGTACGGTGGTACCGATATACATACGCATACACGGGGATCGACAGAACGGGGAAACCATTCTCCGGTACTTGAGGTACTTAAGTAGAGACATACCCGATGAAAGCTTTACGTACGTACATACATGTACCTACATACCTCGGCTGCATAGACAATCACTCGATATCTCTCTCATGAATTGTTTGTATGTGTGTTTTGTAATTTCGCGACGCCTTCGGATCTCACATGGATATCATCTGTGCATCTTGATAAGCGATGGATATCGTGCCACTGACGAACTTGGGGAGGGGTTGCCTAGGGAGACAGTTTCTTTTTTTTGCTTGGCATAATATTGCGTGTGTATATCAGAATTCAATATATGTTCTGGTGTGTATATTATGATGTAGTATCGATCCAGGACTACAGATTGACTTGGGCACGGGTGGGGGCGGGGGTATATAGGGGAGGGAAAGAAAAAGAAGGAGTCGTCAACCCTTGATCTAGCTCCGATCTAAGATCAGGTATGTGAAGGGACACAAATATAGGTGAACATATTCTAAAGCTCTAGTACTATCTATCCATGTAGAGGTAGAGGTTCACTAACGCCGCCCCCACTCTCCCTACATTCCGACTCACCCCGCATCACACCATATAAACCAGCTACCAGCGGGGCGGGGAGGAATCAATACCAGCCCGCTCAGACCAAATTAACTGGTAGAGCGGAATATAATTTTACCGGCGTAGAGCACCGCCCCCGAGACATTCTTACGGGTAAATATTTTCTCGTCGTTGTATCCGATCGGGCATCGTTCCGTTTGGCAACAGCAACCTCCCCCCTCCCTAAACGCGCAGGGTTAGGGTTAGTGGCGGCGCCAATCCACGATGAAGCTATAGCTAGTGATAGATTATGATTAGGAAACTAAAAATGCTGGTTCTAAAATCTCCTAGTTGCCCATCAATATTCAATGTAGAATTGGCGTAGAATTGCTTGTTGCGGGTGTCGTTTGGCTGGTGGCAAATAGCATTTCTTCTTTTTTCCAAAGTTGATCGATGCCCGCCCCCCCCCCCCAAAAAGTCATCATATTGACGCTGTCAACAGTAAACGCCTTGCATGGCAACTTACGTCTAAAGGAGTTAGCACAAAGCTTTTGAAGCCGGGGATGAGAACGACCCTGGCGTTCGCCTTCACTCAACCTAAAATACCTAAAATCAGGGCTGTGCGGTCGCGCGTGGCTAAACTATTATGAGATTAGTGTGGACTTTATGGAGCTACGAAACCCTTTGCGCGATTAATACATATCATTCGACTTCATGAGGAGCTATCAAGTAGTATTGACAAATCGAAAGGGACGAATAACAAATAATATCTACAAATCCTTGGGATTTAGAAGAGGGGAAGAAGAACGGGCACCAGCTATCCGCAGAATCAACCGCGGAGAAGGTCCCAAGAACTTGAGACAATGGTTCAAGTGAGGTTAAGTAAAATGCCCTGGGGAGGAGTTTATGATGGGGCGGGTTCTGGCCTCGGGTCGCATTCACCCCTGTCTATAAAGCAGTGCTTTGTTCGAATGCTTACATTCTGGAACAGTTTGCAGATATAGAATTTTGAGAGGTGCCCCCAGGCTCAACCACGGGGCTTGATTCACCCGGTTAAATATAACTATATTTTGACTGAGGTGATATGAAACCTAAGTGGTTGTATCTGTCCTGGAGGAAGCCTTCTGTCTTACGAGCTTGTGATGTACTGCCTTCCCTGCCTCCCGCATTTTACAGGTAGCAGAGTATATCTTAGCGTCGGCACCAAGACATAAAATACAGTTTCTACTTAAGAATTAGTCTAGGTAGCTGCATGGGTATGTCATAATTATTAATCTTTTAGGTTCATTTGAACTGCGTGCACTCTTCTATCGTCCAATCCGGTTCGTGGTGGAGTGAGGTGTGATAGATTAGGGGGCGCTGGGCCAATGCTTTTGTTTTTTTAGGCATGGTCCCCATTTCTGGGAACCTTGGTTTCGGGCCTGCCGTTTGTTAGACTATGTAGTTCGGTTCGAAATTCTGGGGAGAGTTGGTTATGGGGATTGGGACGGGAAGAGTGTTGTTGTGGTGTGAGTTTTTTTTATTTACTGCATAAATTACATGTAGCGGATCGTAAACTCAGTCCCATCCGTCACGTTGACATAGGCCTAGATCTGTAATATTGTCAAAGCGTTGGGTTACTACATGTATCTAGTCCTAGTGTCATAGGACTTGAGTTACGTATTGCAGCTGGGGAGATCTTCAGTACCTACGTATATGCTCTTTTCAACCAGTTGAAGTGGCCTGCGCTGAAAACTGACGCATAGGATTTATGGGCAGGTCTAGATCGGTGTAATCCTTCAGCGTCAGATCCTAAGTCTCTCATTGGGTAAGTACTAAATTGAGCGGTACCCTGATAACTGGATACTGATCAGCACTGTGGCCAACTCGATGATATCTTCGAACCATTGGCTCGGGCTTAGACTCGGCAAAGCCCAAGGTACTGAGAGAAACTTAGCTCACAATATACGGCCCGATCCGTGCTCGAATCCGGGAATGAAACATCGCCAGAACTTCTAGATATAATCGAAATTTCATAGGTCTAGGCAAAGCAAATGTTGATATCTAGGTCGGCTACGTTGACCCATTATCGATATTCATGCAGTCATACCTATCAACGACTTACTATGTCATCAGGTATTAATCAGAAAATTTATACATCATGGGATCAGGCACCCACCTCATGGCTGTGAAGTGAAAGTGATATTCAGAGACCTGCACTCAGATAACGTGTTTGCGCGTGTTCTTTCTTTAGAGGCCAACTATACCAATCATGTAGTCCCTACGGGAGCGTAGCGTGTTTTGAAATTTTGAACGTGAAGATCAATAACAATAAAGGGGGGGGGGGGCGGTAAAGGCGCAAATACCTGTCACCGTAGTAGACCCGATGATAGGACGTCTCACCACCAAAGAGCCCAGTTTAGTTTAGGCTAAGTTAATAGCCACATTCGCTTAAGTATACATGTACCTTCAACATAGAGTAGGGTCTTCTCAGCTATCAATGACATTATGTACCTACCGGCCATGGAAACGGTTTTTGGAGGAACTGTTTCCGATGATCGATCGAGTGCAAGTGCTTATTAGATTAGTTAGGGAAACCGAGAATATGTCTGTGCCTGTTCGCTAAAACATGCTCATCTCGTGGTTTGTTGCCAAGATATGTTCCATTGGGTGACATGAGCTAGCTTAAAGATGTGCCGGGTGTGATGTGTTGGGACTGCCGGCAAATAGGTGGATTGGCCATGGACTAGGTATGAGGACCCGTGCTTAATACATTTGGCATGTCCATTTTGAAACTTACCACCAACACAGATACTTGGAGATTTAGGTAGACGGGTGAGTTCTCCTCGGACTTCACGGTTTGTACTATTCAGCGCATCTACCCCCCGAAGTCAAAGAGAAAAGGGGAAGATACATCATAGCAAATACATACACGAGTCTGAGAACACTCATTTTCTTTTGAACCTATGTGATGCTTAATCCGATACCTTCGGGATTCTGTTCTTGGGAGTCTACCATCTTGCCGACGAGGCACGAGTGAGAGTCTATGAAGGAAGCTGGCCACCCGTTAATTTTGCCAGCGACCTAACACCACTTCCCATATTAAAGTTGTTGGAAAGCTGGCGCCGATGATTAATCAATATATGGACCAATTAGAACCAGAGGAGTAACACCACCGACACCCCCCCCCCGGTAAAACTGTATCCTGCATTCATATTAATCCACAAGGAATTGTACTGAAAAGCTAGAGAACGCAAGCATACTGATTAAAAGATATTCTGATCACTCATAAGAATGTTGGGCTTGCCTGATCTTGAGACTCTTCCTACGAGTGGCTTCGGTTCGATATGTGACTTCATTGATGTCATCTCTCTCAAAGGCGGGAATCTCTAGTGGTGATTTCCCTTAGCCCGTATCACTTTATCCATATGATATGATGAGTTTTTGCACCATTTGAACGATGGTGTCTTTACTGACCCCTGTTATTATTTGTTTTAGTCGACTGTTGCGAGATTAGAATTCAATTTTTGGATAATGGATATCTGGATGAACAAGAGATTACTTTGTTAAGCAGAAAAAGTGGGGCGGTGGGGGTGAAAAGTTGTAGCTTGATGGACTGCTCGAGAGTGAGGTTGGATCAGACAGATTCATCACGTCACATGCAGTGGCTACATGTAGCTGACGTGGTAACACAAATCGACAGGTTTCTCCATTGGCTAGCGTCTCACCAGAGCCGACTGAATGGATAAAGTTACCCCGAATGCCAAAAACACCGTCGATGGAGAGATACATACACATAAAGCCCCAGCGAAAACTTACTAGTTTAAACCAAAACCACTTCCTAATTCAAATTTAAATTTAACTACAACCGGACTTCAACTACCCGACTTCAATGCTGTATTTTCAACATGATCATATGCATACGAGCTTCTGGCATAGTCATAAATCCAGTCTAGTTAGTAAGTTTCACAATTAGAACTGTCAATCTGGTGGAGACTTTTGAGGCTAAGTTGGTTACTCTGAGGAGAGGGTAGTTTTTGATCTGCAGGTCAAAAGATTCTTCCTCACTATCGAAAACCCCATTAAGGTAGATACCGATATGACGGCTTTAGGCTACATGGATGTACTGATAATAACGCAGTTACTACAATTTATGTCGAACCTATACATCTCACCAAACCAAAGGCCCCACATAGGCGACCTTCACTCTCTAACTGCACTTTCTCAGTCCGAACCAGAGGCACCAAGGCATCCCATAATACATACATTATCTATATACAACTGCTTCCTGAATAGACCGCCACGTAACTGAATACTGTACCGAGCACCTAAATCTGTGCCTTACAAGGGCACATCCACCGCGGGGTGGCTCCCTTAGCTAAACTCCATAGCTGTACTCTACGTCAGTTCTTAGCCGCCGATTTTATAACTCCATAGGCTGAACTGATATCTAAACAGGATATTACCACTATATTATCTTCCAACAGAGTGGGCACAATGACATGATAGGGTACACAACTCGCCTTCCTCGCCAGAAGTCCGCCCTAGATACTTAATCATGAGTCATCACTCGGCTCATGCCCAAAGCCCAGTGTACAACGATTTCCATGTTATGTACATATAGAACTCCTCCGATGGTCTAAATTCTTCTTGGAACCTCATGGCCATCAAGTCAGTTCTCGCTGTCTCCAATATTTCAAGATATCGTCTATGTGGGGAAGTCGAAAGATACTTCAATCATGATGGTCCGGTAATGCTATCTTGAAATAAAGCTAACCTTTATAAATCCCTCTCCCCACCCCCTACAGACCACATCACCACCGCAGTCGCATCGTTGCAACCGCATCATATTGTCCAACCGCATTACCATAACGACGATACTTTCAAGCATTACATCACCATCTCACCAGCACCACTCCCACTCAAAATATCAAGATGTCGCCCCTCGAAATCCTCCGGAAAGAGCTCTCAACCCTAAAACGTAAAGTTCGTACTTGCAAAGAGCAACGTGTAAAGATCCGCCGCTTAGTCTATAGCAAGCACCTCAGTCCCGAGGCCGCCACGCTCTTCAAGAAGGGGACCATTGCTTGCCAAGGCCCCGATGAATGGGCGGCGCTCAAGGCAAATGAAAAGACTTACACAGACTGGGCGGACGAGTATGAGTGTGCAATTGTGATAGTGCAAGAGATGATTAACGAGCTAGAGGGAGCCCCACCGGAGTTTGAGTTTGAAGAGTAAAAGAATGGAGATGAGTATGTACTTTAATTTGTTACTTAGCCCTTGGGCGTGCTATTTCATGAACCGAGGTTTGATAAGCTGGAAAATAGCACGCACGGGGGAAGGAATAGCTAGACTTAGAAATTTAGTGGAAGACTAAGATCAATAAAAAGGGCCGACTCCTTTCGTTTCCCGTGAAGCCGACGTATGACACATGCAACCGCCGCTTGACGTGTCCTAGTGCCATGCAATCCAATCCTAAGATGCGGGGTTTTTCTTCTTCTTTGAATCTTGCGGCAAAGCCCTTATATACCATAACTTTAAGGGAAAGGGCCCAGCACCTAGTCACCACCCAGTCTGATCAACCTTTCAAAGAGCGCACAGCCAGGACTGCGATATACTACTTCAATAAATGACATGTCAATACGAGATTATGGTGAGCCCTACCGTTACCATTAATTTGATTTTTCTACATTTTAGAGCAAGGCATTCGCCTGCGCATGCTCGATATTAAAAACTCAGAGGTTACGTATATATATTTCAGCCTTGTGGACACGTGGAGTTTGGCAGTAGTATAAGCCCAGTTAGGTTCACAGAAATCAATAATAGTACCCATTCCCAAACACTTCCATTTATACTTTCATACAAAATCGCTGGAATATACATATACTAATCACAACACGTAGCTTGGGGGCTTTGTGCCAGCTCGCACGCTGTTTAGTACTGATATTATATCAGTGGTATATTCCCACGAGAAACCAGGCCACGTGAACTATATTGACAAAGTCCCGCCAGTCCTTCTAAATAATAAGTCTTCTGACCCACCAACGACAAACAGTGGCCAGCAGGTACTATCTGCTGATATATCCGACAAAATTCAGATTCAGAGCCCGCCAAGGGCAAGCTCACTTTACAGAAAGCCTTGCAGTCCGAACACGTACGCAAAAAACTCTATACGTACCCACTTTTACAATAGGAACTACCCAGCACACCCCATAAGCCAAGGCAGTTCTATTTTTGCTGCGGCCTATCCCCATCCACCACGGTCACCAAATATCACTCGCATGCATCCAACCAGCCCCTAAAGCCACCCCGATCCTGCCTCTATGCAAGATCCCACTCTAAGAATTGTCCGTTGGGTTCCCGGGTAACATCTTTTTTTCGTTTCTTACTCGATTTCTATTTATAGTAACTATCAATGATTGGACTCGCTAAATGCTTACTATTTTTATTACCCAACGGGGCGAACTAGGCAGATAGTGGGGCGAACAAAGGAATTTTTTTATTTTACCCCGACTATAAGGTTTATACGTGTTCCATTTCGTGGGCTTGGCTGGTCTTGATGGAGATGAGCGGGGCGGGGCTATTTTTGGTTTAGTGATATCATAGGGAAACTAGTACAGTGGGTTGTGAGGTATTAATGAAGCGTTTTTCGCAGTGTCCTCCTGGGTTCGGTCTGAGGTATAAGGTGGTGTTGATATAACATATATCAACCCAAGCTACTACACCCACGGATTGTTTGCCAGTATACCAAATTACCGAACAGCTGCAGAATAAAATAGCAGTACAAGTACGCCATGTCGAACCCAGATTACCAACCCCCAGTTCTCAACCTTGAGCTTGTAGAAAGCAGGATTGAGCTCCCGCCGCCGCGGCAGCAGGCTGCCCATATTACACCCCCACCTCTCTACACACTGCATTCAAACCAATACCAAGACTTCCAAAATATCCCACTCGCCGATGCCGCCACCACCGAGGCCGGCGCACCTTGCACAAGGCACAAAGAAACAGTACTTATCGCCTGCCTACTGCTAATGGCATCTATATCATTTAGCGGGGCGGTAGTGATGTGTGTGATGCTTTCGCTATCTCACTACGCAGCGTTGAGGGGGCCAGTTCCGGTGTTGATTTTTGCGATGGCTGCTTTTTTGGTGGTTGCGGGAGGGCTGGTAGCGAAGGTCGTGTGTTTGTGTATGAGGAGGAGGAGGAGGAGTAGGAATGCCAGCGGCGCGGGGATTGAGGTTGAGGTGGCGGAGAAAGCTGTAGCACCACCAGGGTATATGGCGGGTTTGGAGGGGAGGGACCCCTTTGCAGGGTTGGAAACGGGCACAACGCAAAAAATAGGAACCGCGAAGTAGACATGCATACGGCTGTGTAGTATTGCGGTGCTCATGTCGGAAGCACTTAATTTACACTCACTTGAGGTGGATTTCATTTGTACAGGATTGGAGTTTTGAGGTATTGGGCACGCGGGAATGGTTTTTTTTTTTTACTATATATGGGCTTCTAACTTTCCTACCCTAAAGGATTGGGGAGAGGTATACATATACTTATCTTAAGTACTCTCTTTCACTACCTGTCTATTTTTCTTTTTGATACTTTCTTGAGGAACTATCGTTTATCAATGTCAATATGAGTACTACATATCACTTACTCACTCAACTACATATATCAGTTCAAATCTAGTCTCTGTTACTCGCAGTTGATCATCGCTGGTTAACTCTTAAGTTTGCACACGGGCCTCCTAAATACACTAGAATACGGGTCAACTTGAATATGTAGTGAATCCAACTACATGCAGTGAACTAGTATGTAACAATATCGGTAATAATTTAAGTGTATGATATATACTGATATGTAACTCTAGATGAATTTTCAACAGAAGATGATTCTTCACGCCCAGTTACAGGTTAATATATCTGGAGCAGCAAGACATGACCGGTTTCGCAGCTAAATAAACCCACTCTCGAGAAACCTTAAGTACCTAGGGTTATTTGCCATGCAATCATAAGCGGTCACTCGGTAAAGCTAGAAGTTAGATAGTATTATTGCTTAAGGACCCTCCTATCAGCCAAGTCAGTGTGTTCGGTCATAGAACGAAGGAAATGGGGCATCCCGTCAGCTCTGCAATTCCCAAGCTTCGTATCGCCTAGCTAGTATTACGATGGGAGATCACGCAAGAACCCTAGGTACCGAACTCTTCATTTATTTTTTATCTTTGGACTTATATTTTGGTATAGGCGTATCGGTTCTATCCGATGATAAATGTACCAACAAAGCGGGTACATCAGTACATCACCTACCACAACACCATGACACTACGGTATTGCTACGGTACCAGTCGAGTCTCTCTTTTTAAATTTATGGGTACGTCGGGGCCAATTACTACCCTTATAAAGGTGCTTACCCTTATACTAAGAGTGGATTTGTATTAACAAATCCCAGAAGGATTGTGAACACATACACTTACAGGGCTATTATTCTTATAGCCGGGAGATTCGACTGTAATGGCTAAAATTAAAACCCCGATCCAACCCAGAGGCTTGCCACGATACCATTCTGCTACAGCGCCTATTATATCTTCTTTTTTGTATTACAAGGATATTGGTCATGCCTAAGATGTGTCATTTGTTACCTTATGATCGCCACCCATATTAGAGCGTTAATGATAGCTTGGTCATCTAAAATAATTCACCTTCCGGAAGTAACACTCTACAGATTAAGCTGACCACCAATGTAATAAGATAGGGAGTAATGCCAGACCTTGATCGCTAAATGCACATACGTACGTACCTAGAATGAAAACAAAAGGGACTTTCTTTTCCCACCATGAAGGATTAGAATTTATAACTCGATACAACTGCTTTAGCTAAACATGTTTATCTGGAGTATTTCAAGGTTCAATTAATGCTGGCAGGGTTGAATGCGTCCTTCTTAAAAAAAACCCACGCTAGTTCCATTTTATCAAGAGCTCTATCTTGTAAGAACTAGTGTTTTAGGTATAGGGTATTTTCATAGCTTGAATACCATTATTTGGGGATAAAAGCAGCCAAAAAAAACCTAATCTCTAGATATCAACACATTCGCCTTGAATTTACACTTCAATCAAGCGGTTGAACAGCTCATACAATTAAGTTACTAACTCGATCCCATAGATTCCTTTTTAAAAAAAGAAGAGGATCGGAGGAGCGCTAACAAAAATGTCGAGTTCAAGCTTTTACAGAGACCCTGCTGCAGCCCCCGAAGTTACCGAGGCTACAAGAGATAAAGCAATTGCCCATATCAAAGAAACTGACTCTACTAGCCGCGCCCCTGTCAGCCGTCGATTCCCCTCCTTTGGAACCCACATGGCAGCCCCCCACCTACTCCGGGCCGAAGCGGACCATCTCCTAGCAGCTGCTCGCCTACAGTGGTTCCAAGGTCTCACCAAGGGGCAAGAAGACGATATTTGGTCAAAAGACCAGGTCCAAACTTCCTACTACGCCGTGTTCAAACGGTTTTTCGCAATGGAGCGGACCGGCAACGGGATTGTCGACGGGCGTCAATTCATTGAGCTCCCGCCGGTGTATGACCAGACAATTTTCAAGGCGATGGCTTACATCGCGGAGGCGGAGAAGGATAGTGCGTTTCCGCGTAGTCGTCGGTTCACCCCCGTGCCGGGGGGGGGGGGGCGATGGCTTATGAGCGAGAGGCGAAGGAGCTGTTGGAGACTGCGAGAGCGCAGTGGAATGAAGGATTTGACTGGGGGGTGGAGATGAGGTGCTGGAAGAACTTGGAGTTGTTCTAGGAGAGATATTTGGAGTTATTCGAGAGCGCTTTTTTGTTAGTGAGGAGGAATGATGCATTCTTGAATGAGGAGTTAGGAGTTTAGACGGTCCTAGATCTTGGGGATCTAGGTGCCGATGGCAGCACAGTGGCTCGTGTGCTTTATGATTTTGGTCATTTTCTTTGCAGGTATGGGCCGTAGTTGGATGCGTTTCTTGCCATATTTGGTTTCTGCATGATGTCCACTTTGTTTTGTTTTCGTTTGTGCTTTTAGTCAGATTGACACATGTTTTACATTTTGCGCCATAGAAATTTCATCTTTCACTGCCAGTAGCCCACAGCAATTCTAACCGTAAAATTCCCCCTCCCCAAAAGACCCCAGATACTCCATGATAATTAGGGAAAAACCTCGCGAGGCCTGACATCTTACCATATCGAAGCCGAATGAACCCGAAACAGACGGTAGACCCCGGAAACAAGAGAATTATGGATTGAAAGCCCAATTTAACGAGGATACTAGCTATACACCCCAAACCATTATAAGAAGGGAAGGGGCGAGGCACTACATGTAAGAATTGATCACTGTGGTTGGAAGTTGCCAAGCCACCAGAATTGTGAGTGATATTTTATGATTAACTCACCCCTCAAACTCTAGTACTTAGAAAATATCAAACGGATAATAATCCAAGTAAACTACCCATTGATTCCAAAAATGCACAGACTAGCTCAATAAAAGCATAACGGTAACATTCTTGGGTTAGGGTTGGTACTATCTTTATCACATCAGGGTTAGGTTTATAAGTGACCAAAGGTCCAAATACCTCAATACAGAATTTCTGAGGAAGTCCACTTCTGGTGACCGGGTCAAAAAAATCCTGTCTGCAGGAAGTACCACAATTGACATTTCACCATGCATTCACTAACAGGTAAAAGGGCACTTGTTTGATCAACACGCACAGGTTACAGCGTGGAAAACGCACAATCGTGATAAAGTGAGACTCCAGGAGTGAGTGAGTGAGTAATCTCGGCCGAGTAAATTATATGCCTTACTATCGAAACAGTTTTGTTAGATCGCAAGAGCCAAAGGCGGCAGATATCAAAAGCTGCCACGAATATCTCGATACACGTAGCTGCTGTGGTATGGAATAAAATGGGAAGCCTCATGATATCTGAAAATAAGACAGGTATGGATTTGAGTTAAGAGTGTTCTATTCGGCTGTCGTAGGTCATTTTGAAGCTTGAGCGTTCCATATTCAATTTCTCTGCTCGAAGCTCCTAGCTGGATACTGGGGGAATGGAGCTTGATTTGTAAAAATGTATTGATTCCCCCGCCTAATATGATATTACGAAGTGAGACTGCAGGTTTCATCTATTTCGAAGGGTGATTGATGCGCAGGTTAAGTGTGTACCTCGCAGCTCAGACAAGTACTACTAAGTGGGGTACATATTTTCATCATGCGATCTCACTCGATTGGCTGGCCACCATTTGTGTAATTTGCACTTGATGCAAGGGGCAAAAGAAAAGGAATATAAGGCCGATCAGGAACAAACTTCGAATTGAAGTTTACCGTTTCATGAAACACGATGCAATGCCATGCGGAAGAGCAGATCGGATAGAGCAACCAGCCTAGCTAGATTACGCGTTTTAGGATGGAGTAGACGAATGACGTCGGGTCGGAGATGAGGCAGATCATCCCTCGTCGCCCGTCGTTGTTCGCTCATGTGTACCCCGCAGTAGCAGTTAGCCAGTTGCGCAGGCACATAACACTAGGTTTTGAATAGAGATACGTACATACATGTGGCAATATAGAACGGACCATTGATTTGGTTGATGAGGCCATGAGAATTTGGTCATTTGACCAGAATGTAGGTACATCCATTTACGGCAGTGCCTTTTACATTGTGAGTGAATGAGAGGCACAATTTCCAACGCATCCGCACTCTAAGCCTTCGACTACTCTCAGAGACCATCCGAAGCTAGCCACTGAAAACTTCAGTGGGCGGTGCCTGGAGAGTGCTGGGAACCCGGATATCGCACTAACCCAATTGGAAGCCTGAATGATAAAGATAACATTGTTAAAATATCCAGCCGTTCACGGGGATGCATCATAATCTCCATCCCCTCACTTGGTGTCCTAATGATTGGGCCACCCGATGTCGTGTCAACTAAACACCAGTTTTTGAGGTGATGGAGCCAGTTACTCTACTGTGTAGCCCCCCACCCCCCCCCCCTCCCGCACAATTAACATGCCGCCTCAATCAGGCCCTCAGCTTTAGGTAGTCCCATCATCAGGGCCATCGCTGCATCTCGGGGCGCCCTCCAGGAGTAGTAGGGCTATTAACACGCCATACGCTGTTCATCGCAACCCTGCGCAGCCCCCATGAGGGAGTTTCAGAAGCTGTACCTGGTGCCGGGAATATTAATTTCCATTGGTGGTGTCTTTTTGGGGTGCCTGGTTGCTGAAACCTATTGAACGTTTTCTGTCAACCAAGCCATGGCCAGCCATGCAGGGGTAGTTGGTGTGGCTTAGCAACGACCAGCGAATCAGCCAGCTGGCCCCGCCACTGAATATGATATACTCGCCCTGAGGGGAAAGATAGACAGCCTTATTTTATGAAAGTAAAGAGTGTTGTTCATAGATGTATGATGTGGCCAGTGACTCACGGCCACCCTTTTTTTCTCTCTTTAAGGACGTGGCGGTCAACATGGATTAGGCTTTACATTATGGTGTGGGTTAGGGTTTGACAGGACAGCGAGTGACTCCATATGATTGCTTGTTTGCTTTGACCAGTAAGGCAAGAAGAGAGACAGTCGCTCCTTCAGACAACTCATGTATAATTGGGGTTGTGACCGATTCGGGAATTTTTGGCGAGAACCCTGGGGATAAAAATACCATAATATTGTTGAAAGACTACATACATGTAGTCCCTTTCTTTTATTAGCCCAAGCCAAAACATCAACACTACATGTAGTAGCCCACCAGAAAATCAATAGTCACTAAGAAGCATACTTTGTAATCAACAGCCCAGTACCGCACACACTGATATCTTGTAACACCTTCGGATACTTTGTGATTGGAATTTACAGTGGATAGATCAACCCAGCCTGGCTATCGTGTACATGCTATTCAACAGCAATTCCTCATCAGAGGTATACGTATGACGCGTATCTGTTACCAGACAATAATTTCGTTCCTTTGCACCCTGGCGTGGTCCAATTTATGAATGCCCCTGGGTCCAAATCAACGTACATATGAGTTAAATCAACAAATAGAGGGGATGATGATATATAGTTGGGTTTCATATGCGTACGCCCATTGAGATGCGCCATACAGGTAATTGAGTGTTCGCACAACGGGACGGAGTAATGGCAGAATGGCAGTATTTAAATTTTCCCTTAAGCGTTCACAGGCTAGGGTAGGGTTAGGGTTGGTTGAAATAAAGTTTGAAATCTAAAGGACAATCAACCTCATCAATATCCATCCCTCTCTCGTCCTCTAATACCCTCGCCCCAACCACACGCTGATAAGCTTATCCACATGCAAGTACAACTCAGACTTGATAACTGTCTTAATGCATGTTCCAGCCCGAAACAAACAGACAACTCGGTGCTGTTTCGGCATCAACCAACTCCGGCGCGTCAGGTTAGGAGTTTGCTGCCAAAACAGGGGTAAGGTATAATCAAGAAATGGGGGCATCGAATCTTTCTGGACAGAGACCTGGTGGAGACGTGGGTGCAGCCCCTTAACCCCGCAACTGAAGCTATAGTATCAGGATAGTGAATGGACAAAGGTATTTCGCCTTTTCCGTTCCCACCCAAGGCTTAGTGGCAGGGCTCATGTCAAAAAAAGTCACTTTTTTTTTTTACAGGTTTTTGCTTGTGCAATATTCGTTGGCACTGTTTCCCACCGAACCCACCATGGATCAGAATTCAGGAGCAAAGAGTGCGCCCCAATATCAGATAGTCTCAGCTCAGGTCTAATAATTTTACTGAAGTGTATCATCTGGATGAATCAACAAGTAAATGGGAACCAGGTAGACATCAATGGGACTAAACAGTGCACGCATGAGGTTGGTTTCCAGTAATATGGGTTTTTATTTTTCTTTCTTTCTTTCTTTCTTTCTTTCTTTTTTTTTTTGCCAACGGCCCAGCTTCCCAGCACATTATACATAACAAACAGGGCAACTCATCTATCAATTCTGGAAAATTATAAATAAAACACTAAAATGCATATACTGACTTTATCCACCAACCCCATACCAATATACCCTCTATGCATCTAAATGATCATAAGCGCAGCCACCATGGCCGCAGCTGCAACGAGTGCGCTCGTCACCTTCATTGCCGAGGCACCAGAGTTATAATATCCGTTCTGTCCAGCCAATCCCGTCGGCGATACGGTGCCGGTAGCAATTGGTGAACCTCCGGTACCGGTTGCAACTGGTAAACCACCGAGCGCACCTAAACACAACACAAATTAGCTCTGAGTTATATGGCTTAAAAATCAATACCGCTGGCGGTGACATACCACTGGCAATAGGGGCACCACTTGCAGCAGGACCATCTGCACCGCTAGCAACTGGGGCACCAGCACCAGCACTACCCTGCGGCACAGGCCGCAGCGGCTGTCCATTAGGCCCGATGACACTCGATACGGGAATCAGTCCATTAGCACCCTGAATTACCGGCTTGCCATTCGGCCCAAAAACTAGCTGCACGGGCTCGGGTCCGTTGGGGCCCTGTACGACGGGTGTAGACCCGGTGCCGCCTGGTCCGGAGATGATCTGAACTACGACCCCGCCACTGGAGGAGGGTGAGGCGGCAGCTCCAGATGCTACAGGTGAGGCGAGAGCGCCAGTTGCGGAAGGAGCAGGTCCGCTGGCTGATGCAAGGGCGGAGGGCGTGGGGTTGATATTGATGTTAACGTTAGTTGTTGCCGCGGCTGTGGGAAGGGGGCCGCCGGTGGAGGATTGGGCAACAGCGAGGGCGACGCTAGAAGCAAGGGTAATTGCGAATGATGTCCTCATAGTGAAGATATTGGCTAACTGGTGATTAAATGATATGATATTAATGTGTCCTGACAGATCGAAAACGAATGTGAAATCTCAAGGGACCGTGTAAAACTCGAAGGATGAGAAAATTTTGGGAAGAGAAATGTCTAAAATCTTCGATCTATGGGGGCTTTTATAGGACGAGAATAAGGCGTGGTACGTGACCATGATCAAACCAAAAGAAACCCAAGAAATGTATCATTTCGCCGTCATAAAGTTGCGGTCTGTTGCAATAGCTCCACCTGAACGCACTAGTGTTGCAATTGGAATAACACTACTGACTAATACTATAGTATCCCACATCAGGAACAGATTTGGGCCGCTATTAATGGGAAGAAAACATTTCTCCGTTGCTATACCCGATCAAGGTGAGTTTGCCACTTTAGGTCTGGAATCAGTAGACTCTCCAGATAGCTCTACATGTTGAATATGCGCGTCACTAAGTGAGCGGCAACATTTGACCGCTACTGGCAATGAACCCCTATTTAATCATATACTTATCCTTTTTCTTTAAATAGCTGTGATTTTTGTAGCGCAGCTACTTTGAGGCTGTCGGCTTCGAGATGCTTCTAGAGGATGGCGGAGAGGAAAAATTTGTGCAAGATGGCAAATAAGCATAAGCAGGTAGCCCGGTTCTATTATATCTTTTACTGACACCCCACGGTTTTCTTTTCCCCACGATATGCCTTAACGCACCGGAGGCGTTTCACCAGTGGTGCGCAGGCGGCTTGCGGTTATTGTGATGGTGGTCTATGGTTTGCCCCGATTCAGATGTTAAGCCTTCAACTTCAATCTTAGCATCTCAGAATAAGAGTCAGTACGAGTCCCATCTACATATTCAGAACATTGCGGGGTTTAATTCCAACGTATGGTTGCCACAATCGAGTGATATACTATGACTGACCCGAGGGGCAAACTGCGCATGCCGCCACGGTGCGGCACTAACTATCGGACCAATCAACCGAGGGTCTAATTATAGTGCATCCCAGGCCCCTCGGAGCTCTTTGCCCCTGCATGGTATTCTGCACTCTATGGCCAATATGCTTCGAGAAGCAGGAGAGTGCTATCGATATGTACATGAGTTCCTGCATTCGGCATGCAGAATTAACCCGAATCCCAGCTACACAGCTGCAAGGGGGAATGGTATGCTGCTCTCCCCATATATATAGCCGAGCGTACATATACTCTATATATATAACCCGAATCCTGCATACATGTACATGTGCATGCAATGTGTTGCGGCATTAAACACTTAAGGTTTTATTAGATTCTGCACGCGGCAGAAATCTTATTGTTTACACGATGATAAACCGTATATTCATGCATTTCAGATAGAGAATGGGCATAGAGCGGGTGTGGCACAGGTTGTGGTATAAGGTTTGCGTGGAGAAACTGAATGGCCTTTTCATGTTTGGGATGCGCACAGGGTAGGGAAGAGGTGAGGGCGATTGGTTGGTGTACTGAAGTCAAGGAGATTATGGTGTATTTTGTATTGTGTTACACACATAGGAATTGAGTTGAGAATTGAGTTTGGAGTAGGTTTCAGGACAAAAATGATGGTTGCTCTGAACGTCAAGTTAAGAGATACTGCGCACGTTGGCGCCACGTTGATGGCAGGTGTCTGAGAACACATCTTTATACTTTCGGGAAATCACTTACATGTGATGACTACATATTTGAAAAATTCATTCGCTGTTGTTAAAACACAGCTGAGATATCAGAATTGGTTGTGTAGTTCCACTTGGTTTTCAAAATACCTGTAACTCTACTCCAGAGAACGTTAACGCTTGTCCTTTTACCTGTATCTACATGTATATAGAGAGGTACCTGTTCCTCTAGATCTTTCTTCATTTAGGTTGCCAACCTTACATGTAATTACATTCAATGCAACTAAATTACTCCATTTATTCGTTTTGAAAACCACCCCCGAGAAAAGGAGTAATACAATACTATGTATTAGTCAAGTCTACACCTTAACCTCAATCATCCTTTTAAACCTTCACTCCAATATCGATACATTGCAATACTTTATGTACGTACTCTAGTCATATATACAGCCTCAATTGAATATACATGTACATGTAGTCCTGCTGGGACCAACCATCGGGATGGGTGCGCATTCAGTACGCACGACCCAACCATGTCTTTGAACCACAGCCACAACCAACCAAAGAACAGGAACTGGCCAGCATCACCTAATATGAGTCTACAACCAATCTTCATTCCGATCCAGAGTGATAGAATATGATTCACAGTCACCTGACCGTGTATTTCTAGCCTATTCAGGTCGGCAGCCTAGTGGCTGAGTTGCCAAGAATTAGTTGGATTAGCCCCAAAGGCGGAGATCAATCGCTATCCAATAGACCTCATTCTGTCCCTCGGTAGTAAAACAACCCTTCACCGACCGCGAGAAATTGCAATTAGCTGCTGCGCAAGAGAGAAAAAAAAGATCCGTTGAAAGCGATCGCGAGCGGGGAGCAAACAAGGATGGGACCCCGCCTAAAAAAAAAAATACTTTGTTTAAAAAAAAAAAAAGGGTCTATTGCGAGACCTTCAGAGCTGAATTGCGGTTTCTAGACCTGGTTTTTTTTTTTTCGCTTACGCCCCACTCAATGTTCACCGTACGGGGCATGTACAACCCCCTCCCATGACCCTGACGCGAAGAATTTGGCGGCGCCGTGAACCCCGACAAGGTCAACCAACTACATACTCTGGATGATATGATATACCAGTACCTGTACCTGCCTACATTACCAGGACGAGGGGGAAGGGCACTCATAGGGAACAAGATCAACCAACTAGGTGGCGTATCTATCGATTATCATTATGCGTGCAATGCGTGCAGCTTGTGACCTGATAAAATTTTACCCCCCCCCCCACTCCCTCCGCCCAGCTGCTTGGTTTAGTCTCTGGAACAAGTAGGTACGCTATGCTGGGCCTCCCCCCTCACCGCCCGCTCATCGAATCTGGTTTTTTTTTTTGAAATATCGATAGCTGGACTGGGCTTTTTTTCGGATTCTCCCTCCTTCCATTAGTGGGCTATCCTATCCGATGAAAGCCTCGTCATCGAGATATTGGACATACTACAAGTGTACCTTGCAGCGATATTACGATAGGAAAGCCTGGGGTACATACTTTATCGACCTATCTATCTACATAGAAACTACATGCATAGCCGGCTAATTGACTGAGGCGAACCGATGAACGGAACTGGATGGTGGTGGGGATAAAATAAAGCAATCAGGCCTAAGCTTACTATACTACTTTAAAATGAATTTATTTCTAATTTCCTCAGGAGAAAGTCGCTCATGGTCGTGTTCTCAAATAGGATCACAGCTGTGGCACAGCACGGCCCCAACATGTAACGGCCCGGTCCCTTGAGGGGGGCTCTTCGACTTTCAATCTATGTGTTCCTGGCACTGAATACATGTAGCTTTGTACCTGTCACTCCACTGATCTCTTTCCCGAGGGTTTAGTTGGTTTGTTTGGCCTGTAGAATAGAGTAGGTATGGTAGGGCAGGGCCTGGACTTTGGAACAATTTCCGCCTGCCGATCAACGGGCCAAATTTATCACGTATACTAGGAGATGGAGGGGGGGGGGGGAACCAATTTTTCGCATCGGTCGATACGTATACGGGTCGTATCCTTCCTTCCAGTCATGGCCGAGACCAAACAACCAAATAAACAAAGGGACCAAGTCGGAAAGTTTTGCGGCCGTTCTCTCTCTCTCGAGTATTTCTGGGCTGACCACTAACTGGCCTATCACGTTGGAGATCGATCACCATCCCGTGACTGTGCCGAGCTGCAAGAGCTAATGCAGGAACAAGGATTCATGCGTCGGCAGCTCTCTTGCGAAAAGCTTCATCGTTCGCAGTTCTACTTTGGAGACATTTACATAGGGGGAAAGGTGCACGTCTTAGTGTCGATGTGGTTGCGTGAGTTGTGTGAGTCCGTGTGTGGAGTGGAGATCAAACTTGCCAACAACACTGTCGAAAATCACCAATTATAGAGCCTTGACGGTTTTATTTCCATTCATTACCGAGTTGATGCCGAGCTCACTGTCTTCGGGGGAGGGGGATGAGGAGAGAGGAGTTTGACAGCACATCACCCAAGAGTTCTAGGCCTCTTTTTCTAGTTTCTGCAGGAAAACTCGGAGAGAAAAGAGGTTGACGTGACGAAACGGGGCCGGGGGGTTTTCGATGTGATATCCGATGCCAAGGCACTCCAGACTTGTTCCTGACATGAAGGGAGCAAGGCCTTTTGTGGTTTTTGTTTTTTCGGGGGGAAGAGGGGGCTTTACGTGATTATGGGCTTGATCGTGCCCAGACTTTTGAGCGGTGATGTGCGCTGCTTCAAATCTAGATAGCCAACAGGCTTCCCCCCCTGATCTTCGTCAATCCAGGCAGGGCTGATGAAATCGCACACACCGCATGTACCTTAGATTAGTAGCTAATAGCTATAACTGCCAATTGATATAGGCAGGGCTTCTATTAGCTATGTGTATGTACATGGACGAATTCCCCTCCCCTAAACTTCTCTTCCTTCGACTCCCTATCAAAATTCGGGAGAGCCCGATCTTTTAATCCAACACGGAACCTCGGACCGACACCCTGAATTCCTGAATTAGGGAACCTTCCTTCGAATTCAGCCACGTGCCTGAATATCACCAGCATAGCCCAGCCCAAAATTTGCGTGTGTTGTATGAGTGTGGGTTGTGCGTGTGTGTGTGTTCCATGTTTACACAAGATTTGTTTCTCGCTTCACGAAATAGTGACATTAGAAAAACTGTTTTTTCAAGCTACTAGCCATTGGGGGGGGGGGGGGATATTGAAAGCCAGCCAAACATATCATATCAGACAGACCCTTCACCCCTGCGTATTGAAATACGCAGTACGAAACGAAACGTCGCACGCGGGCAGGAAGCGAAATTAGTGAAATTGAATCTCAGAGATGTCAAATCAATTGGATCGCCATGCACGTATTGTGGACTAATTATACATCATATCGTATTCAATTCAAGTACCACGAGATCGAACCATATGCACTTGCACCTGCATGTATACATGTGCCTTATGTAAAAATTAGCAGCCCTAGGATGCTAATAGGATTGTATACTAGCCGTAGTGAACAAATTCATCTTGTGCAACCATCACCATATGCATTACGATCTACCAGCAATGCATCACCACCGACACCAGTACCATCGACTTCAAGATCACCACCGTTCATCAACTACAACAACAACATTCCCAAGAGATCCGCCGGAGCAATTACACCTTCTCGAAAAAAACCCTCCCCTATCTCTCCGACCCGATCACCGCACCACACACACACACACACACACACACACACACACACACACACACAAATAACCGCCGCCTCGCACCTAGACCTCCTAGACGCCGTTACTGGCAGCCCCTAAAAAAGAAAAAATAAAAACACAACACAACCTACAATCCTAACAATGTCTAACTAAATACTCCGGGTCTGGGCCTTTTCAGGAACGCGAGACACGTACTGACCGGGGCACTGGGGATCGAGTTATAGGATTAGTTAAGGTTATAGTTAAGGTTATATAGCTAGGTTAATTGGCAGTAGCTCTAGAGCGTATGTACGGGAGACGAATTAATACTCCGGGGGACGCTAATTAAAGTACAGGATAGAGTTGGCCTATAGGAGTGGTGGGATATGTCATTGTACTGGTTCTAGATCACTTGAGGCTTAGAGATGGTGATGGGTTAGTGGGTAATTAATATTCCGGATGGTACGTTAGCGGGTTTCTTGGGTAGAGGCTTCCATGGTACTGAGGGTTCATTTGGGATACGTACGTGACTTATTGCCTTTAGGGGTTCCTGGGTTTGGGGCTTGGTGCCTGACTGATTTGGTGCCTGACGAGGCGGGGTTGCTTGGCTCTAGATGTTCATCTCAAGTCTAAATACCTATACCTATAGATTATACTCAGTAAAATCAGAACTGATGGTCGGTCTGAGATCTGGACATGCTCTAGAATGGAGATTTGGAGGTTTTAGTTAATAATGGATGTGATCGTGATCCAGGTTTGGCTTCATGCGGTTTGATTCGTTAGCTCTTCACCGGATAGTTAGAATTCAGGCTGAATTAGTTAATTCTCGTTAGTTCCCAACCCTCAGTTCTCAGTTCTCAGTTCTCAATTTTTGATTTTCAGTTCTTGATCCTTAGTCATTACGGTATAAACCAGCAGACCCAACCTAGCCCAGCTCAGTCAGTTAGTATAGCCCTTATTCTACTAATACTAGTCGGCCAGCTAAATCCCTTAATTCCACATCTATAATTTCACAGCCGAAGATAGCCTTCCTGCCTGCTCCCTGCCGGCACGCCATCAACTCTCCACTTCCAGAACAACTATTTTCATCGCATCAGCTATCAAATGTCAATCTAAAATAGCACCGACCAGGGTATTGACGTTCCAGGCCCCTTCTCCACGATGTGCAACATGGACCAGGCCCCTCTAGAACTCGCTGGTCCGAGAGCCGCAACAATGAAACATTAATTGAAGGTCCGAGTCATGTGAGTTTCGTTTCGTTTTGCAACTCTTAATTTTGTTTTGTTTTGTTTTGTTTTGTTTTGTTTTGAAAAGATATATGAGCGATCGAGGTGTGCTACTAGGCCGGTCGACATATTGAGGTTTGATACGCCAAGAGAGTAACTGAGTGATGTTCCACCATTCAGGACGTTGATTTTGGCATGGCATAGCATGACTGGCAGTTCGCTTGCTAGTCTAGCTTATGGTTTCGAGTTGTTTCAACCCATTCCATCCGCATTCGCGCGGGGCGCTCAACGTTCTGCCATTCATTCATTCCATCCACTCTTGCGTCAACGTGTTCCGTTCGACCAGAACGCACCCGCTAATCTGTCATTTCTTCCCACCTTTCATCAAATCCTCCAATGTCGAATTCAAGAGCCCCAATCCCGTCCATACCTGTCCCTCCATCATCAAAATTCCCCCCTCTCTCTCCCCCCACGTCCACCGCAAATCATAACCACTCGTACTAAGCGTCCGTTGCGTGCCGGCGGGCACTAGTACGCACTAGTCCTACCACGGTAACGCTCGGCGTCAGATAAGGTTTAGCGTGGGTCTGTTCGCCGGGCCGAAATGACGACCTAGAAATTAGAATTGCTTTCACGGGCGGGAGGGAGGGAAGGATGCTAGCTAGCTACTACGGCTAGCATACATGTAGTATGTAAAAAAAGACTACGACACGTTATCTCACTCGGTTTTAGCACCGGTGGTAATTACTGGCTTTTTTTTTTTAATGCTTTTTTTTTTAATGCTTTTTTTTTTCCAATCTTTTCTTCTTTCCATTTTCCCACTTGTCTCTTTCGGGGAAGATACTTGCAGTACCTTTATGTTCTCGCGTGCTGTCATTTAAGTCGAGTCGGTTTTTGAGGTGGTGATAGTGTAGTGGTGGCAGAGGTACTGGGGAATGGTGGCTGTAGAGTCGGTGAGTCTGTTCTCATGGGAGCAGGTTTGGCCTTTGGCCAGCACTTCCAGAGCTAGAGGTGAAATTGGAGGAACCCCAGATAAATCTCGGAAAGAATAATGTCGTTGAATTTTCGGTAAACCGCGGATATCAAGACACCCGCTCTGCGCCCGGATTTCTTCATGGCCTGTCCTCCTCAGTTATTTCGTCGATACAGTAACATATCAAAAAAAAAAAAAAAAAAAAAACGAGATGTCTGTCACCCCAGTACGTTCGGCCAATCTGGGGAATGATCTAGAGCTACGTTCAGTTAATTCCATCCATCTGCCAGGACGACAAATATCGATATCTCCTCCTCATATAAGTTAGTTCTCCCCCCTCAGCCCCACCATGGGCTCTGGAGGCTCACCCTAAACCACAGTAAAGCGGTCAAAGTGAGACCCCATCGGTGAGAGAAAAAAAAGTCCAAAATTCCGCACAAATTGAGCTTCTGGGCCCCTCGTTAAGTAGTTTCTGCACCCCCATGTCCGCTGGTGGAGCGCGGGGAGTGATTAGCGCCCATCCATCAATAGGTATTGTGTTAATTTCTCCCAAATTAGCATATGGACGGTATGAGGCTCCTGAGAAACATGTTTGGTTGGAAGAGCAAGGCTAGGGTCAGATTGCGTTGACAGAAGTCTGCAGGTCATCAGGCGGGCCGATGTAGCTACGATAGCGTAGCTTAAAACAGAGTTAATAATTTTACCCCTCTTTGTTGAGACCGAAATAGCAATTACGAGTTAATTAAGGGCCGGACGAGAGGGAGTAAAATGGATGGGAATAGGAAATGGGAAATGTGACCAAGATCTAAAAATAGATGCAATGGTGTGTTAATCCCGCATAATACGCCATATGTGGTGATCTGATAATATTGTAGGTAAAATTAGGGGACTGCTTAGTTTACCTGATTCAATATGAGTTAAATTATGCCCATTCTTCGAGTGTTGGTTGGCTGGTCGGACCAAGTGTTACGTTGGTTTTTTTTCCCTTCCTTTTTTTCCTTGCGAAGCGGGGTAAATTTAGGGGCTAATCTAACTTACTACGGGTTTTTAATATAGACAGGTGTCTAAGTTGGGAATAATTAGCTTTTTATTTTCGATTGAAGCGCTTACCGGGGGGGGGGTTGTGGACAGGAAAATGCACCATATCGAGTGTGGGCATAGGTCGATCCATGGACCTCGCAGGGCAAAAATAGCCCACAGTTGGGTTTTTTCCCTAATAGGGGATTTTCCCGTCCCACCCACACCTTGCAATGAAGCAACTGGGCTGCATGCATGCATGCAGGGCTGCTTGGCGATGGGCATCGTGATGGGAAAGTTGGTGTGTGTGAGGGGGGGGTTTGTTGCTATTTTGTACTGCGTGCGGCACACCCACCACACTCCTTCTCGCATGGCATGGTGTGGGCGGGCGCACAGACGGAGCGTGGTCCACAAGCGAGGAATCTTGGTTCGTTCGCTAAGACGGGAGTCGTCATAGGAGAAAATAGTGGGAGGGTTGCCTAGCCTGGCAAGGGTGGGGGTGGTGTTTAGTAAGGTCTAGCGAGTGGGTCAAGTCAGGTACGCTCCCCCCCCCCCCCACCTTTGCTGAGTGATAATGCATATTTCGAGAATTTTTGAGTTGAGGCAGGAGGCTTCATCGTTTCACGATTTCCTGGTAACGCTTTTACGACTGCAGGTTAATGTTCCCCCCATACAACCCTTTCCCCACCAACCCCCAGGGGATCACTGGCTCAGTTCGTAGCCAGTCAGGTTGGATACACTGAGGTCCTTGTCCTGGTTCTTCCCGTATGTTAACGTTTCGTCTGGAAACGGAACACCGTTATTGCTTAATTACATTCAGTGGTGATAATAATACATGTAGTGGTAGTGGTTGTAGTAGTGGTTGTAGTAGTACTAGCACTATCTTGTTTTACGCTACTAGACTGTAGATACCGTACCGTGAATTAATTTAGAATTTTTGACACCTGTTCTGTATCCACGTAGTACACAAATAAACTTTTCAGATGGTCAACCACCCCTCATCCACCCCAACCCACGGAGTCCACGACCCTGAATAATTCGAACTCAATTGCAAGACTTCTGTCAGGCAGTTGCGACAAAGCCATAATCGTGACCCCCACCCTCCCGAAGAATCAGATACCGCCGGCCGGTAGTCGTTTTGAGTCCACATGGTATGTACATGGCTTCTATTCTTCTCTTTTGCTTCTCTAGGCGCTAAACATACATAATAATAAGTGCGGCTGATAATTAGCCGTGCCAGTGCCATGCCATATGCAAATTACGGGGCCCCCTCAATTCACCCCTCTGCTCTATGACGAACCACACAGGGTGTTTTTCTTTTTTTTTCCGTGTCTCACACGGCGGAAATCGGATCAGATCAACAGAGCGGAAATCGGATTCGCTTCGGGAGTGTCAAGCCAAATGCAAGCAATGCGAAATGAAAAGAAGAAAAAAGAACAACCAACAAGCCGAGACCCTTATTACGTGATACAGTCCTATTCTAGGGAAGAAGGGGCCTGGACTGGGATCGAGGGAGGAGTAGGTCTAGCTGTCTAGGGGGACATTTGTCTGTGTGAGTAGCTGTGTGAGTGTGTATGGTTTGTGAGATTGCGAAATGATGCGACGAACGAGCCCCATCCTCATACCCAAACAAACCCACCAACCGAGTATGCTCATAATTTGAACAGACAGCCTTGGTGGAAATCTCGCGACAGCGAAAGGGAAATAACCTAGTTTAAACAGGCAAAAGGAAAAAAGATCTAGGGTCTAGGTTACTGCGCAAGGCCTAGAACAGGAACCACTATGAGTCGATCACGGTCGGTCAATATTGTCTTCTCGTCCTCTCACTCGCTGACTGGCTGGCCTCAATTGTAAGTAACTAATTCTACATAATTCACTTATTTTACGGACATGTGAACTAACCAGCTAGGTAGAGTAGCTCTAGCGATATCATATCATATCATATCGATTAGAGTAAAATAAACTAAGTAATTCGGACACACCCTCGCCTGCAGTTGCAGGCTCGTACGTCCGGCAGGCCAGACGCATACCTTGTCCCCCGTCCGTCCAGCAGGCAGATCACCCACCAAATCACCCACCCCACTCGGAAGCTGCTGTATGAAGGGGAGCTGCCTGCCTGTCTCTGAGAATGGGAAAGGATGAACCCCTGCTACCCTGCATGAACTTATTTTTGCCCGCAAAATAAAACAGATTAGGAAAAAAGCAATCGGGGATAAGAAAAAAAAATAGTACTCAATATAGAGTCTTCTACTTTAGATAGAGGAGGGGGGTGGAACACTTATGCCTTGGCCAAATGAGGCACGACTGCAGCCAGCGCTGTGATTCGAGGGACGACTGGCACCTACTGCCACGTGCACGATGTGATTTGCTTTTTCCTTCCTTTCTTGCTCTCTTGCTTCTGGAGGGATGAGGAGAGAGGAAGGAAAGGCTTCTGGATGGCTTGATCTAATCTTGAAATTGCCGTGAGTGAGTGAGTGAGTGGGTGAGGGGAGAGAAGTATGTTCGACGGAGAAGAGCATGGTTTCTAGTTACTTTACAGCTTCGGCCACTCACATACCCAGGACTTCGTCTACATATCGGGAAACCCACTTTCGCGCAGTAAAATACCAGCAGAAGGGCTAGCCAGTTCTGTACAGCATTAAGAGATGGGTGGTGGTGGTGGTGGGAGATGGGATGGGTTATGGGTTGAGTTGGTTGGATGCTACACGCCTACATACACTTTGAGCACTCACTGCTTTACTGCCAGTGCTGCTAATTGTAGGCGGCAGATGTGGTACATACAGCATAGATACTTACAGGCAACCATCCCGATCAGGACAACAGTTATATTTTTAAAATATGAGGGATCCATTTCGGATAACGATCTGGATGGATGGTTGTTCCCAAACAAATCAAGTCATCTCTATTTTGTCGGTTATTCTATTTTCCCCCCTACCTCATCCATGCACCATGGACAGTACCGCACCTATCATCCATGGATACATGTAGGTTATTTTTCTATTACTGTTCATGTACTGCATGTCTTTGGGTGTGCCCGGTACAGTTCACTTACTGGATTAGCTTTATTTAATGTTTTTTCACTTTACTTATTTTTCTTTTCTCGGGCTGATTTGGAGCCTTGGGTGGGGTGCTAAAAAAATACCTTTGTGCACCTGGTTGCAGAAACGTTTTGCCGCCCCAAGTCCTAATCAGGACCCGTAGGACCTGCAGGCAAGACTGGTTCGTGCTTCTCTTGAATGTCTCGCTCCACCCCCCTGATTCCCTTCTAGTCCCACCTGAGTTGCTCTAGTGCAGCGTTCACAGTGCATACATAACCTCGTCGTCCGCACCAGAGATTCTCACCTCCACACTCTCAACAGCAGCAGTCAGAAAGCAGCTCAAGTAGCATTGCCCATCCAGTCGAATCGATATTAAAACGGCTCATCCGATCTTTCACCCACATCTCGCTCATCCATCTCATCTACATGGTTTTGGTCAGCACTACAACTCCACGCATATAACATAGCCGACTAGTCGCTTGCGATTCTCGGTATATATACGTCGAATAAATCATTTACCCCAACATCAACACAACCACCAAATCTACAACTATTTATTTATCAACCACCACCACCACTCTTCCCTCATCAACTTATCCAGAACATTCAACCGCTTGGTTGCCACTCCTACACCCGCCTATAGCCATCACTCAATCCACAACAATGCAGCCAAAGGCACCAAAAGTTTCTACAAAGACTCACCGTCGCTCACGGACAGGTACTTTGCTAACTCCATCACTACCAGCTTTCTACATTTTTCGGTTACTGACACGAAGGATGGGGGTGAATAGGATGCTTCACCTGCCGCCTTCGCCGCAAGAAGTGTGACGAGGGAAAGCCGCTCTGCAAGGCCTGCAAGCACCTCGGTCTCAGCTGCGAGTACAAGCGCCCGGTCTGGTGGGGCAACGTCGACCAGCGCAAGCGCCAGAAGGAGACTATTAAGATGTTAATCAAGAAAACAAAGCTGTCGGAGAAGGTGAACCAGGCATCGCCAATGAGCGCGGACTCCCCGCCGGAGCTGTCGCGCTCATTGCCAACATCGGACACCCTTTCGGACACACTTGCGCGACGGAGGAGCTTGAGCATGGAGTCGGGATACACACTGGACCAGTACGATATCGAAACCGAGGATGGAGTGTACCCGGAAATCCACCATGGACACCCACACCCGCATCATCCGTTCCCACCCTTTGAGGTGGATATCATGACTGAGAAGCAGACATACATTAACAGCTATGGCATGCCTATGCGAAGGAGCTCAACTAGCACAGCCTCATACACTGGTAGCTTGAGGAGGGATTCGGCTGTGATGTCATCGGTGGGCTTCCCGGAGGCATTTCAGCTGGAAACTGGCATCTCCCACCACGTGCACACGGAGAACGGCCACCCTGTAGCTGCGGACTACAATTTCTTTGACTATAACTATGGACAGGAGGCAGTGCAGGCTGAACAGATCCCATTTATCCCTGTCGATGAGAACGACCAATACCTTCTCGACCACTTCATTCACAACGTCCTTCCTATCTTGTACCCGGTTTTGGACCTGAACTTGGACGGCGCAGCGAGGAGAGATGTGATTTTGCCAGCATTGGCTAACAACGAGTGCTATCGAAGCTGCTGCCTCAGTATTGCAGCGCTCCACCTTAAGGCAACTCAGAGACTTCAGAATGAATGGATTGATGCCGAGATCACCCGCCACCGATATGCCACGATCTCAGGGCTTTGCAAGGCACTGGAGAAGGATACTGACCACCTCGAGATCCTCGAAGCTACCATTGGCATGATTCTTTTCCAGTGCTCTGTCGGCACCTCTTCCGACAACCTCCCCGATATCCCATGGCACCAGCATTTCCAGGCCGTAACTTCCCTCGTTGGCAAGCTCGATCTTCCACGCTTCCTCCAACCACTTACAGAAACAGTTCACCCAACCCCGTCAGTAAATATGACTCTTACCGCCTGGATCGACATTCTCGGCGCTACTATGCGCGGTCGTGCTCCAAACTTTGCCGACACATACCGCGAAAAGCACT
The DNA here is from genome assembly GCA_024713865.1 of Morchella sp. 2016-72. Taxonomy (NCBI): domain Eukaryota; kingdom Fungi; phylum Ascomycota; class Pezizomycetes; order Pezizales; family Morchellaceae; genus Morchella; species Morchella sp. 2016-72. The sequence continues at coordinate 174,715 of JAMJEY010000023.1, forward strand.
TGAGCAACGGCTACAGCGGCCTCCGCGAGCTCATGGGCTGCGACGACCGCGTCATGTACCTCATCTCGGAGATTGCCTGCCTCGAGGCACTTAAGAACGACCACATGCTCACCGACATGGAGCTGTGCGACCACGTCAAGTCCCTCGGCCACCAGATCGATCTCACAGAGCCACCATACGAGGAGCCCATCTACCCAATCGTCACCCCCAGTGGTCTCATTGACCACCGCCAGCTCACCCGTACCACTACCGCCGCATTCAGATACGCGGCAAGGATCTACCTTTGCAGTCTTGTCCCTGGCTTCGACTGCACACAGCCACAGGTTGAGGAACTCCTCAACAAACTTACGCTCTGCCTAGAGCAGATCCCGGCAGGCCCGGATGGCTTCGACAGGAGTCTTGTGTGGGTGTTGTTGATTGGAGGGTCTGTGGCCACGGAGGGATCGAGGTTCAGGAGGTTCTTCGACAGACGGTGCGCACTGATGGGAGAGGATGCTGGATACGGAAGCTTTGGGCGCATGGCGAGGCTGCTGGAGACGCTCTGGGAACGCAGGGAGGCGGGATGCGAGAACGTTACATGGAGAGAGGTTATGGACAGCGAACGCTGGGATTTCCTCCTCATTTAACTTTCTCCTTTGATTCTTTTTCTTCCTCTTCTTCCCTGAAACCCATTTTACTTTACAGACTTTTTATTGCAACATTCGCTACTTATAAATTTCCTCTATTATATTTTATTTCTTTTGTCCTTCTTTCCTTTGTCATTTTTCTGACCCGGGGCGGGCCGGGGGCGGGGGGCGGGGGGTTGTATATAGCATTCGTTCTGGCGTTCTTCTTTCACAGCTTTGAATCAGCATTTTTTTCTTTTTTGTTTTAATTCATTATGGGGATAACGCACGATATCAGGAGTTTTATTTTATTTATTTCATTTGTTTTTTTTTTTCTGATTTATTTCATTTGTATAACGAATCTTTCCTTTGTCAATTAACTCTTTGTGACGTTTTTTACACCGCTGGATGGGATATGTAGCCAAAGCAAAAACCTGTATACTATAAATTCGATATATACTACATATATTATGAAGTTTTGTGTACTTTTTGCATCTGTGTATTTTTTGTACTATTTTGTATCAGTGTCAGATGGCGATGATGATGTGATGTCCTTTTCCTTGTGTATTCCAAGCAGTCTTTTTCTTTTGTTAGCCACGATCGAACTGTATGAGACAGAAAAGAAAAAAAAAATCATTTTCATGAGTATGAGTGTTATGTATCTTAATTAGTTTAGTATCTAGTCATTTTACAAGGTTTTTCATTTAAAAAAAAAAAAAAGGAGTTTATTCGTCACTTTTCCATCGGCCCAATTAAACTAGTTTGAGATGAGCAAAATTAAAACCCCTCGGGCAACCAATCGCATAATCTACCGTGACCGGTTAGTAAGTTTTTTCTTTCTAGATGGGTTGTGACTCTGCCTCATTAATCAGGAAGAAATCGAGTCACACTGGGTCTCACATCAGCTGCAATGTTAATTTCCGGTTACTTTCCACTGAGGAGGTGATGAGAGCCTATGGAAGCTGGTTACGATGGTGGATAGCGAGATGAGATTTCGTTTCTGGACTCGATTTGAGTCTACAGGGGAGGTGGTGTAGCCAGGGCTTGTATGGTACCACAGAGATTCTTTGGGGGCCAACCTCCACATCGAACACAGATTCGCAGTCAGCAGGGGGGGGGGGGGTTTATCGTCGGGATATGCCAGAGACGGCGTCCGCGGATGCGAGTTGTATGAAGTGGAAAAAGTGAAGGGTTGGGTTAGGAATGAGACTGGAGGAGAGAATGCCGGAGGGAGACGAGCAAAAGAGGGTGGGGGGGGGGAGTGAGTTACAAGATCGTGGGTGGGTGTGTAGGGTGGTCGAATCGTGTGCTTGTTTGTTTCCAACTTGAGCATTTGTTTACACCGCGTACTGTGGCCGGGGTAGACCGGAGGGAGGGGGGAGGGGGGTGGAGGAGGACGCTATCAAAGTGTGGAGTGCAGACAGGCATCACTGGGGTTCCACTTGATAATCAGAAACCTACATGTAGGTATACTTTTACTGACTCGTAGGTGTGGGCGACTTCCATGGATAGACACTAGCAATGATGTGTTGTTTCTGAACTGTGCGCCGCGCCTTTCCAGGCAAGTATGTATCAATTGAGTTTGGCCCCACTCCCTCTTTTTATTTTTTTATTTTTTTATTTGGTGTTGACTTGTCTGCGTTTGTGAACTGGTTGCCAGACGTATGGGTTTTAAGATTTCTCCGCGAGACGCACCCACTGGTGGGAATCGCAATATCTCGATATATGTTTACCATAGACATGCCGGTCATATACTGAGGTTTCCACTTGGGCCCAGGATCTAGGAATAGGTAAATGGTTCGATGTTTTGTCACTCACTTGTGATACCCTCGTTTTAAATCCCAGGGAAAAAAAAGATAATATGATGGGTGAGTTTGATTGAGCTCAATAGCAAGCTTCACAAGGAGGGAGTGGCATGACACCTTGGATCCTGATCAGGGAAAAAAAAAAACTAGGGGCATACTGGATTAGTGGATTGCAGGACATCACCTATGGGTCTGCGTAGCAGGCTCACCAGCCTTAGACAACAAGATATAATTTCCAGAACCGGTTTAATGTCGATATCATTTACCATTTATGGATCGCCGGCCCTGTCTGGATTTAGCAAGAGCCTCACAGAAAGCCTACCACCTTGTACCACTGATAGAAACCATATCAATAACGTTAACGTCCATCGGCTACTATGACTCCGAATCCGATAAAAGACATTTTTGTATCTACATAGACTAGATTGGGCTAGAAGGTCTGAGTTCAGGTGTCACACCAGGTACTAGCACATAAGGTAAAAAAAAAAAAAAAAAAACAGGGGGGTTCGCGGAAGATGGGAAATAGGTTTTTTCCGCATTGGTTTTCGATTTTCTATACCAGGTTGTGTGTGTTTAATTGGTGGGGTTGGCTATAGGGGGTTAGACTGAAAGTTAAGAAACGTAACGTACGTGGTATGTACGTGCCTGCAGATCAGTTCGGGTACAATGATTAACGTTTCGAGATATGGAGTAGGGCTCAATTAATTGTAATTGTAAGAGTGAGAATTGTTGAGTTATTGGTGTTGCAGGAGGTGCAGTTGAGAAATATGTAGGTGGTATATATTAATTGCAACATCTCGGCGCCAATAGGCTGGATATACGTTCAAAATTTACACAATTACACCTCATGTGCATGCTGTAACACGATCACTAAAAGCAAAAGCAAAAAAAATTCCCACCGCTGTGTCTCGTTACTGACCCAAAACTGCAACTCTTCACTCCCTTCCCATCGGGACGGCAACAATAAAAAAAAAACGCTCGCTCTGCGCGTGTGTATATGCATAATAGTTGACAAACGAGCCTGTCAGCTGATCGGCTCTCTTCTTCCTATCAATTGGATGCAGTAATTAATTTCGGATTGTTGCATCATTACGGGTCCTAATATATATACAAGTGTTCTAGCTATGATAATATATGATCGACGACTATAGTTTTTTATGTTTCTGGCTCAGGCCCTCATGAGTTGGATATATATATATGTACATACGTATCTCGGTAGCCCACATGCTTCCCGTTCCTGTGTCCTTTCTCTCGGATAGCCGTATGCTCTTCTGTCCACGTGAGGAGATGGGTTACTCAAGGTGGTTTTCTAGCAAATTTTTTGTCTGTTTTAGTATTGACGGCATGTTGGGGTCACTACACATGGGTCAACGGGTACATGTATATAACATGGCCATGGGGCGGGCTATGGTATTCGTCTTGTGAGGGAATAACCGTTTATATATAATTATAAGCTTGTCTGACACGTGCATAGTGGGCGAGGGTAAAACCATGATCTGCAATTAAAGACCTCGTCTCGTTGTAACGAAGGGGTTCCCGAATGTCGCCATAGTCAACTAGCTTTTATCCCGGGGATCACCACTAGTTGATGTGTTGTATATTATAATTAATAGGTACAATTATACGTCTATGCCGCGTTTCAGTATGACACTCAGTGAACTGCTTGCCCCGACATCACCATTATTATTGTTGAGACGGGGAAGAAAAATATCTGTTGTTGGTAATTATTCTGTCCAATTTTTTATAGAGAAAATTGAAGTTAGCTCAGTGGGTAGGCTATTAAGTGATTCCCTGGTTATTCGTGCAATGTCTCAGAGCTCCTAAATTCAAGACATCTGTGCAGAACTTTTTTGTAACAGGGTCCCCTGTATACGTAGTCGAGTGTTGTTGGCAAACTACGTTTAGAGATTGTTAGACGTTCATGGTTATACCTAGAAGGGAACATGTATACTTCGATGTTAACTCTAGTGGATGCGGCGCGTCAACAATGTGCGTCAAACCGAAACGAATCCGTCGCAAACCATTTCCGGCATTATAACGGTGTTTAGCGAAATAGAAATCAAACAGTTCTCGGGAGTTATCCGGCCGATACACCGATATCCTAGCAATGGTATGGATAATCGTGGGAAATGTTTCGGTCTTGGACCTTAAGAAGAATCCACGGAGGCTACAAGCGAGAGGTCTTAAATTTAGGCAACCCTCACATGGGTATCCAAGGAGTCCTGTGAGGCCGAAGGATGACTGTCAACACACCGTATATTAGCAATGACCGGAACAGAACCTTTTGTATAGAGACAGAGCAATGAACCGAACCGTGCTGGGTGATTTCAAGTAACCGAGAGCTTGGAGCCTAATCTTAAATAATTGGCATTATACGGCATTATCTGCTGTCGGTCGTAGTTCCACTAAACTCCGAAGTCCTGACAAGGACCACCCCTATGATGATGCCTAGTAACTGTCAGCTCAATCTGTGGATAGATACCATTGGCTGGATCTACGTGTTTTTGATGCACGTAGTAACGAAGGCCTTAATTTAAATTATCTAATTTTTTTAGGGGAGGAATATGGATGGTTTAATGTTTAATTGTTGTAGTTATAAGTGTTGGTCGGTCCGGGGGGTTCGATGTGCTTTATCATTGGCACTGGCAATCAGGGAATGAACTTAGATATTTAGTCACTACGGGCAAAGCCGAATAGTAATTGAAATACCTCATAATTGACGATAAGCATTATACTCTAGCTATGCTTTCTTTTTATCATTAGATAGAGGTACCACCTAACATTTACGTATGTATGTATAGTGTCGTTCGTCATCAATGGAAGCGAGGCTTCACTGAAGGATCGATTATGTAAACCAATCACGATACTGAAAATTGCATATTGTAGTTGCAGTACACATTTAATAGTCCTAGCTCACTCTTTTTTCGTACCTTAAGGCTATTAATTGTTGTCATGTACTTTGATCCATATCCTTGGTCAGCGACCTCGACGTTACGTTTGGGATTGCGTCTCGACCCTGCCAATTCTATACAGGCAGGATACATGTTATGCAAATATATGAGTGCATGCATGTTCTCCCGGAGATAACTACCGTGCTCGGCTTCGGCCATATTGGCTCCCAGGAATCTAGATGGTTTCAAGCCACAAAACCAGAGCGGGTCATGAAGTTTAGTCAGTGAAAATGAGACTAGCCAGGAGATCTCCCGCCCAAACATCGGCGGGGGGCGAGAAAGGTCACCTCATATATATCGTCCCGCTTCTCAAAACCAGGTACATTTAGAACCTATTACCTAAGACTACGGCTATTATGTATCCTCTAAGGATTTTGAAGCCATGGGATGGGAGCTCGGTGAGGAGTAATAGACACTGGGTTCCGTAACAGGTTAAATCGGGAGTCCCGGGATCTCATTGCTAAGGAGTAGAATAGCGATGAAGTCCGTCCCGATCGAAGAGAATCGATTACCTAGATAGCATATGTCCTTATTATGGTTATTTATGCGCATATTCACCAAGGTCTAGAGTAATCTTTCTCTAGCGTTGGCACTGTACGGATGCCGTACCTATGTACGTATAGATGTCAAGCTGAATCTTCGTGTGCTTCAATTGCTTTTGTCTGCATAAGCGAGACCGAAACGGAAACCCTAATAATTGCGTTCTCCAATGAAATCACTTGGCGCAGCTCTTTTAATAAAGTGACCTAATTAGGAAGGTGTCTCATGTGCCGATTGCAGCTGGATCGGTCTGATTTTCGACTATCATTGATGAGGTGAAAACAATTTCCCAATGGCACCTTTCAATTCTCAAATTCCCATAGAGTACGTGTACTCTGTCTACTTTCTATTTCAAAGCTTTGGCCCCTATTTACGGCTTCAACCTTAGCCGTTTAATGCATATTTTCCTCGAGCCGGCCTGCGGAATAAGTTGGATGCTCTGTGCAGCAGCGTCATGGGTTGTAAGGCTATAATCGGCAGTTATTATTGAGCCCCAAAATATGCCGTGTTACCCACTATGGCAGATCTGTAGAGGTCAAGGTCCCATTATTCGACCACATGAAGCACCCTGCACATGTTGCTTATGCCTCCTACACTGTAAAGAACCATCGATATTGATCCCGTGTGGTTGGTTGGTTGGTTGATGGTTTTACCAAATTTAACATGGTTCGTCGCCCTATGTGTGATCGACAATGATCATACCATACCCCATAGTAAGCTCTCTGATGGCTACTGTTGACTGGAGATATAAGCCTCATCAACACAAAGGGATCTGACACACCCATTTCTTTGCCTGTGTAACTACGCAGTAGTCACCGCACAGGGGACTATCACCGTTTTTTATTTCTTCGCCCAGCATTCTTCATGTCCTAAATGGCTCCCACAACGGCCGGAAATTGTATACTGAGTCTCAAGAAGTACATGCAGTTGTGTTGCACAACAGGGGCAACGAACTATCACTGGTTGTGCTCCCAGATATAACTTCGGATAATCGCTTTGTGGGGCTTACATGATCTCAGTGCTTCATGTGCAAATTGACCGGCCGAATTGAGGATGCCAATCCTCGGTATTGTGAGGTTCAAGGTTGCCTATTATAAGGTTGTGCTGATATGATACAGTCAAGGGGACAGTAGGGGTGATAGATTGTTCAAGTAGGTAGGCAACACCGAGCATCATCTAATCCCTGTAGTGATTTGCTGCAGTTGATGTGGCACCCATCGTACCCAGTCCTGACTTTGAAGTTCTATATGTACGCATACCGGCAGCCGGGTAAGACGATGAGGTTAATGTACCTGAAAGGAAGAGCTGCAAATGCACGGGTAGATATCTTGAAGAGATGTGGCGAGGTCGCTCATGTGAGAGGGACATCTCTTACAAGTTGAGACACCGATGTGTGTTGGATCCGGGATAGCTCGTCGGATTCCAGTCTCGAATTAAGAAAGTTACGCAGGTCTAGATCATTATAGACAGTTATCTAAAGAACGGAAACTGCGCTTGACCGATCATATGCATATTCTCACCTATTAAGCCAGTCTATTATAGATAGGATATCCGAAAGCCAGGCTTTCGGTAATGAAGCTGGAGTGTGCTATCCAGAGTGTAGAATATGTAGATTGTGTATATAGGAAGTGGTGAGTTCTCGGAGTGTTTATTATGAGAAGAAAGGGAAGAAGGGGGTTTTATTCTCAGCAGAGTAATAGCGCTAGCACTACATGTAGTTACATTTGCATTTTACTGTGCGCGCTAGCGCTACATGTACCTACATGTACATGTACATGTACTAAACGTACACGCATATACACATGTACAAGTTCGTCTATATGCTATTTGTACCATGCATCACAGTTTAATCAAAGCAACAACCTACAAATAGAACTTCATGAGTCTAAATCTTCAACAAGGTAGTTCCCTTTAATATATCTTGCAATGCAAATCATGATCGATCACTCGATCACATGACCCACTGTTATTATTATTATTTTTAGTTTTTTGTTTGTTGATTCATTGATTACGTGCAGTGTTGCTAGCTCAGTTCATTAATGTAAAAAGTTGGGAAAGTTACATACAAGTGCCTTCGTCCTGTGAATAACGTGGTTAAAAAGACACTAGCGTTCTATGACGGGAAGCGGAACGGTTCACTTTTTTTTACCTCTTACACCATACAACGCCACCGACATAGCTGATCTCTTGAATCCTATTTGGGTATGTCATATAATCTTGCTGTGAATAAGTGCTGGAAATGAGACTACATCGGCTCACGACTACCACCATTACATCAATTTTGCGAAAGTAGTGCTTTCCAGTTAAGCTAGAGCAAAAAAGATGCACAAATAGATAAGCTAACATCTCATACATCCCAGCAGGTATGAGGCTCCCCGGAAAAGACCAAAGTAGCTGTGGGGTCTGTGACAGAACTGACTACATGTAGTTTGACCACGATGCCTCCTCTTAGATCTGCGGCCGAGAGCTTGTACCCTTCACTTCGCTTAGGGAACTTCATTCAAGATAATCACTATCGGGGTTTGTATAATCCATAGGCTACTGGATGAGTCTTGCCGCTCTCGAGCAGGAGCCTTATACAGGTTTTATCCCACCCATTGCCCGCTTTGAACCACCTCCCGCAGCAAAACATGTCTAAATAATTTCACGCCAGGCTTGGTAATAAGGCATGCCTCTCTATCTCTGTATGTTCTGAACAATTTAATGTCACTAACTCCAGCATTGGGAAACCTTAACGGTCTAAGCTGGGATGCTATCAACTCACTGGGACCAGATAACGTGAGATAGGATTCCCTGAAGGGAGATCTAAAATCTCAATACATTTATACAGAAATGACTCCTTGATAGCCAGAGGTTCGCGGTCACAATTCATCACTCGACTATATCGAGTGATGGCTCTTGATTAGTGGATCACTTCTAGCCATTGATAGTTTACGATGAAAGGCCTAGCTCAGGGGAAGACATACGTTAAGTAAACGTATCGAACTCTTGAATCAGTTATAAGAAGAGAATGAATAAACAAACAAAAACCCCGGCCTAGTGCTAGGGAATCAAATCGCGCGCCACTCATCAGGCATTGGAAATACTGATTGGTCTCCATCAAGTCTCTCTTGCTTTCCCTTTTGCCTTATTACTATTGCTAACGCTCCTATCCACACCCTTCCCTTTGCCCCTCCCTCTCTTGGCGTCTTCCTTTAACAGCTTCTGAAAGTCAGGGCTCACCACAAACTTTCCCTTTACCTGCCCCAGTGAAAACGCTGCCCCCATACGTTTTCCATTTTCATCGATATCCTGATCCCCCCATGGACTTTGATTCTTCAATACCACAACCTCTTGTAGAAACTCACTCGGAATCGCCCTAGCAACCTCCATTTCAATTGTGGTATTGTCATCCGTACCATCTGGAGCACCCCACAAGATCGTCATACGCCCGGACTTATGGATCTGGAGCTTTCCTGCGACTCCAGATGGTGGATAGGACTCTAGGAGTGCCTGCTGTGCTTTAAGGTACATCCTAGCTCTATATTTCGCAATTCCTGATGCCTTTTTAGCAGTGTCAGGGTCGTCAACCTCGACTGACTTCAAGGCCTCTTTATCAGCAGGAAGAGAGGCGACAAGTTGAGGCAGAATTGGCGGAAACTGAAAGATGAATACCCGGTCATCAATCTCGGCATTCTCGCCACTCATGTCAACATCGCCATCCCCATCGGTCTCATAGCCGCGACCGGTTAGCTCCCTCAAAGTAGTCGCACGATCCAACTCTTCCCTTTCAGCCTCCTCTCTATCTTCGATGCTGTTTACGATGACTGCCACTTTAGGGTTTTTCTCATTGTTCCGTCTTTTCTGTGGTTTCTTGTCCTTTTTCGGGTGCGGTCTTATCCCCGTCTTATCTTCCGGGGATTCTTCCTTGACGGTAATCGTCTCCTCAAATACCACGGCTCGAGAACCTCGCCCACGCTTTAGTATACTACTATCTGTATTGATCTGCGCAATACGATCTACATGTGCCCTCCTCAATACTCTAATAGGTGGTCCAGCGGCCGCGCCCCAGTTATTTTCATCAGCGCTCTCCTCGATATTGTCGTCCTTTGCATTGCTAACCAGCGCTATGTCCTCCACATCCACCCTGGACCCTATCGAGTCGTCCGAAGAGTAACAAGACAAATCGTCATTAACACCATCAACCTGAGGAACTGCGGCAGCGGTGTTTGGGGCTTCGGAGCTAACCGCAGTTCTAGTGTTTAGTAACCCGGATCGGCGCCTACCAGCTGTATTTGAACTTCGGCCACGTTCGTGAACAACCTTTTGAGCTCGCCCTAGGGGGGTTAGGATTGCGTTTCCAAAGCCATAATTAGTATTGGTGGAGGGAACAAACCTGGAGTAAAGACACTCCCAAGTGCGAAGGGCCCGGACGCACCTACCGCAGCCTCCGTCTCCCACCGTCTGCCACGACTTCCAAAGCCACCTCTCCCCCTACTCCGCCTTGTAGAAGCCCCCCTTGTCGCCGGCGGGGCTTCGTACTTTTTCTCTAGTGCATCTCTCTCCCTGCGCCGTGATAAGCCAATGATTAGCTAGCTCCCCCCCTCCACCTCACAAGCAACAGGAAAACTTACTCTTTCGGTCTCCTCGGCACAGGCCTTGGCTTGAACTTCAGAGGTATCGGGAGTCCCTGTTCTCCCCGCGTACGTATACTGTCCAGTCGTCCGGTGGGAGGTTTTACGATCTCAGGTACGGGCATTGTTGGGAGCTGAGCTTTGCCTTTGCCTTTGAGCTTATCGCGTGGATTGCTAATCGGGGTGCTGGGGAGGGTAACTTGATTGGGTGTGGGGTGTCTTTGTTTCAATTGATTGATTGATAAGATTAGCGAGTTAGGGTCAATGATCTGTACGTTTATGAGACTAAGTCTCGGAATTATAAAAAATTTAGAGGGATATCAACGCGCCCATGAAGTCGGTGTAAATATTAGGAGTAGCAGAGAGTTCTGAGAGAGGAAGGATATGTGGCCAATACAATTTCAGCGATAATAGTATTTACCACGCTTGTAGAGGCCATATATATATATATATAGATACTACTATGGCTTCTATTAGCACAATATATAATCTCTACCGGAAATCCGTAAATTTTTGCTTTGATAGAAGAATCGCATCGAGAAGACGATATCAAGGGCGATTGTGACGCGGGAGAACGCACATGCCACAATTTCTAAATTTCTAAATTACATACATGTATATCAACAAGTTGATGGGTTAAACCTTAAATTTACGGTCATGGACTTTATTATAAACAACAAGCTAACATCACTCGCTACTTTCTCTATCCTCCCCTTTTCATCTATTCCGCGTCCACTTTTCACTCCGTCCTATATTATTTGTCGTTCATTGTCATCGCAAGTTGTTAATATCGACCACTCACCTCCCCATCCACATCAATCCCCTTTACCTCTAGCGGTGTACCAATGGCCATCAGCGTTTAATCACGCCGAGTCGCCTGTACTAGAATGCTACTGATAAGCCCCGACGGTCTGCTTTCGGCAGCCCTGGTTAGGGTTTGAGGCGCTTGGTCAAAAGGCACACAATACCAAGCGAAAATACTCGATGCCGATATCAATAGAATCTATTTTACTGCCATACCCCGAGTTAGTGAAACGACACGAGCTTCCTCAGGCTGCCTCTAGACCGCCCTGAGTTAGCAAAAGGCCTCGGACCTGTTTGAGCGTGCTCCATAGTAGTGCTTTATGGGCTAAAGCTCCGCCGCAAGCGTAGCACATTTTCACAAATGTGCTATATATGTAAGACATATCGGTTAGGGAGGGTTAGGCAATTATTTCTAGAAAAGTGACACTCCCTACATCCTTCCAAAAGTTTGGCTCATGACTGACCACCTCATAGCTGAACTCCACCGATAATTCCCCACCCACCCCCTACTAAGGGGCATGTCTACGTACCCAGATAGGGTCTTAACGCTACCTAGACCATCAATGGCCTTGTATCTAAGACCTCATTAAGACATTTATCGATGGTATTGTACCTCAATCTTCGAATTATATCGTAATATGTCGCCCCAAGACTCAAGTACCCATATTAGTTATCCGGCTGCATAGCCCCAAGAAATTGGCAATAAAGGAGCCCCGATCGAGAAAATGAGCTAAATGTGATTACATCCTTCTCGTCAGACAATCCATTGGATCAGAGATATCTACGTTATATCACGCTTGAGATGTGGCCATGGCATGGTCATACCCCTGCATTGCTGCACTTGGCTGCAAAAGGTGGCATTGACCAGGGACTTTTACCCCTGGCAGTATATTTTGCTCATTCTCAAAAAGCAGATACAGAAAGAGCGTTTTGGCAACCGGCTTTCGAGCCCAAATAATTTAGTTGACCTTGGTGACCGGTTTTTGGTGGGGGCGCCCTGACAGGGGCTAATAGACATTGTGCTTTTAATGTGGCGCGCGCTGCGCTGATACGGTGGCTGAGGTCAACGACACGTATGGCCACCCACTCACCTTAATATCAGACTTTTACATTAATACATAACACTGTACAGTAGCAGTTCATGACTCGCTGGATTTGACAGTTCTACCTCTTGTCATGTGTCAAAGCAAAGAGGCATTGAGGTGTCACCTTTTTTTCTTCTTTTTCTTCTTGGGGCTGTGCTTGTTTCAAAATCCATCCGGGGGAATTAAGATAGGAAAGAAAGCTAGAAAGTCACCTCACCTCCGAACTATTGCATCTGGTAGAACTTTGTATCGTTACCTATTCAAGAGATAGCGTGAAACAAAACTGTATGGTTATGTCAGCGCTAGGGCCGGGGGAAGTTTAGACGCGCCCTACCAATTGGTGAAAAGGAGACTAATTTTGGGGAGCACAACACGGGTGAAGGCAAATTCCCCTGTTTAGGAGAAAACGCCCAAATCCGTAATTGCTACCTAATTAATCTCCCTAGGGACAGGGTTAGGTTTTCTACCCAAAAATACAATCCCGGCGGAGGATCTGTCTTTCCTTTAACGTTCTTGATCTGGCGCCTACGGACATCAATTAAAAATTTTTTTCTTCAGCCGGGAAATACCACCCTTTTTTACCATGTATGTACAGTATGTACATTATCCTGGACTCGTCACCAACCTGCCAACAAACGAAGCATTATGAATTCCCGGTTTACCGGCTTACCGACCGAGCCTGATCTCGATGATGGTGGTGGTGGTTGTTGTGACAGCGAACAACGCGACATAGAGAGGAGGGGGGGCTACGTACATAACGTGAGGTTAACTGAATTCAAACTCTCCACTTTGGCTATGTGACTTTTGGAGGTAGAATAGGTCGGATGTGGCGCTCTGGAAATGATGCTCCACAATCACTAGTGCCATTTGTCGCCATTCATCCTGTATTGGTTCCCCTGACTGCGACTCTTTCATTGTCCAGCTCAGATATCTCCACTATGCGATCCAATGGGTCACCCTAGTCCTATCACTCTTGAAAATCCAAATGATATTCGCAAATGAGCGCCGTGGGGACAAGGATTCAAGACATCCTGATACCGAAAGGGTACAATTTCAACCAATAATGTCTCACTTTCGGCTGTTGGCCAATAGGACGGCGGAGCGCATATATGGCATAGGCATGGGGGGAACTAAAGATCTAGTCATTGATCCAGGGGAAACGTTTTGGGTGTGATGTAACTATGGAAACTCATAGGCGCCCAGCAATCCCTCGTGCATCGAGGCAATATACTGCTATTGTTGATTCGATGCAGGAAATTATGAGACTGGTCATGGGAAATTCTTCTTCATGTATCTCTCCATTTCCTCCCTCTCCTTCGATCTTGCCCACCTACCTACATCTCTCTACTTCTCTTTCTGGGTACTGAGCTGATCTCAATACCCTTTTTTTTTTCTCTTTTCTTTTCCCTTTTTCATTTCTTTTTGTTCTTGTTAAAGTTCCTTTGAAAGGACTGTTTGTTACCATTTCTTAATATTTTTCGCGGGGCTTGACGCTCTTAATTATTTACCCATATATATTCTGTGCCACTAGTACTACGCATTTTTTATAACTACTGCTATCATAGCTACATCGATCATTCGCCATGGACCGATTAACAACAAGAACGCTACTCGTCTTCACCCTCCTCCTCAGCGGCGCCGCTGTTGCTTCCAGCAACTCACTGGGAGGCCAAAGCCTCTCGACGCTCCTCCCCCGACAAGACACCTGCGGATCCGACAACAACTCGGTCACCTGTAACGTCGGCTCCTTCTGCTGCCCCACAAACACCCGGTGTATCCCCGTTGAGAACGCAACCTCGGTCGTGTGTTGCAAAGTCGGGGAAATCTGCGACGAGATCTTCCCCATCACGTGTTCCACGACAACCCTGAGCACGCTCACCACAGAACCAAAACTCGACAGCTGCGGCACGCAATGCTGCCCAGTGGGCTATGAGTGTGGCCCGGACAAGGACCGTTGTATCATGAAGGAGGCCAACTTGCCTGCGGATTATGTCAAGAACCGGGAAGACAGGAAGAATAGCACTGATGAAGCGCTGCTGGAGACATGTAAACAGTTCATCACCCTCCCGGCAACAAGTGATGAGATTCCGGCATCTAGATGTCCTAAGTTTACCTGGGAGGGAGTCCTTGTTGGGCTATTCCCGGGAATTGCCATTGGTCTTGCGATAATGCTGGTGTACATCAAGGCGGTGGAGATCAAGACTCGCAGGCGGACCATTCACTTTAACGGGCGTCTCTCGGCCATGCCCGAGGACTATGAAGAGAAGCTGCCGCCGCCACCGGTTCCGGTGATTGGAGCGGATGTGAGGGAGCGATACTCGAGCAATTTCTTCAGCCCAAGCAATCCCATGGTTGTGAATCCCACCCCCGCACTAACGAACGAATGGAAGCCCCGCGAGCTGGGCAACGAGTGGAAACCGCGCAACTTCTCCGGCTCCTCCAACCCCATCCTCGAGGGCCGCGGCAGCGCAATGAGCCGGAGCACCAATGCCTCCTCCACAAACTCGCGCTCCCCAGCACCCTATCCGCTCTCCCCGGCGCCGCGGCCGGCCCCAGCTTCGCAGACGGTCTCGCCGACACCAGCGCCGTACATCCCCACGCCCGAGCCCTCCACCTACAAGTCTGGCTCGCGCTCGCGGCCCTCCGAGATCTCGTCTGTTTCCTCCCTCACGGCCTCCGACTTCTCTGCTGCCGTGACAAAGGCGCTGCGGGGCGGGGACAGGCCCGATCTGGACGAGTTTAGTGAGCCGATGAAGGCGCGGGTCATGGACGTGAACCGCCCCATATCGCTGGAGACTGGATACACGGCCAGCTTCTACCAGGGCGGCGAGGGGCTATGCCACCCGCCGTTCGTGGACGAGGAGGAAGTCCCGCCCTTGAGGTTCAAGGGAGGCCTGCAGCCAATAGGCCTGACGGGGAGAGGCTTGGGATGGGACGATAACCGCTTCTAAGTATTTTTTTTTCCTTTTGTTAATTCTATTCTTTTGCCTTGTCTTTTTTTATTTATTTATTTATTTTCTAAGCGAGTATACCATACTGTTCTTTTTTTAATGGGGGGTTCATTGCATCTGTCTGGTTTCGGGGGGGAATCATCATTTACAGTATTATATTATAGTCAATCCTTTTTACGGCCGTGGTTTTTTTTTCTTATGTTTTTTTTTTTTTTTCAGCATGTTCTGGCGTTCTCCTTTTTTTTATTTTTTATTTTTTATTCCTTTTGTTGTTATTTTTGTTGTTTTGCAAAGCGAGCGTGCATTTCTGTTTCACTTGTGTTTTCATTTGTGTTTTCATTTGTGTTTTGTGGGCTACATGTCGTGTGGCCCTATCGCGGCGGGTATGTGCAGTATTGTGTCTGGAGGGATCGGGAGTGCGGGTTGAGTGTTTGTGGGGGTCTAAAGGGGTGGGATGGAGTTGGATGATCGATGAGTATAGCAGTAGCTAAGCAGCTACATCGTAGTAAGCTAAGCCAATGGCTCAAGAGTATCTTTCTAGCAAGTACAGTATATGAAAAAATGGGGTGAAATCACTACCGTAGGACTACAGAATCTAGTGACAAATACCGAATTAAATCGGCATTAGAGGAAGAGTACTGTACAAATACCGTATTCTTACCGCAATGCTAGCGTACCAATGAGAATACCGTAGTGATCCCACCCCTCTTTTTGGTACTGTACTTATGTAGAGTGCATAGTAAAGATTAATTCGGCAATGTTGACAAGGCCGGTGAGGATGATCATTGGCCCCCCATAACTCTACCTATAAGTACATGTATCCAGCACGATATGATATGACAGAGTATGTATGGATATCCATCGCGATCGAGAGTAGGTACCTACCTACATACACCTACCTACCTACATACATACCATGGCACCCGGCCTCGCGCGCGCCCCCGGACATGTCTGTCTGTCTGTCTGTCTGTCTGTCTGTCTGTCTGTCTGTACGCACAGCACTGCACTGCACTGCATGCCCGGCGGCGGTCGGTCGCTAAACCCCCCCCACAGCCAGACCAGTTTGATTTGCAAGCGGGCCGGACAGACTGAGGTTGTTTGCGAATTCAGGGCTGTGCAAGGCTGGGTTTGCATTGGCATTGGGGATTGGGCTGTCGGCGGCCTAGCCTAGCCTGAGTTGAACAGAACAGGTTGGTTGGTTGGTTGGTTGGGTCGAGTATGGGGTTCAACTACAGTCAAGTACCTACACAGTTACATAGTTACATACTAAGTAGTTACTAGGAGTGGGCCCCAACTACGCACGTCGTGCCATGGAGTAGTCTGGGTATGATGCCCGCGCGGGGTGTAGTATTGGGCTGGGTCATCCGGGATCACTCGTCAAGAGAGATACAGAGGGGGCGCGCCTTATGTAGTCCCAGCCTGTCTGGTTGCGGGACCATGTACTGTATTGTAGGGCCGCTGTACACAGGCAAGCAGTCGACTGTAACTAGCATCTAGACTCTAGCTGTAGGACCACATCTACAGGCCCTAGCTGGAGGTAGACTCAAGGCCCTGCACCGCTTCTGGACATGGAGCTGGGCGGGTACATACAGTACGAAAAAATGAGGTGAAATTACTACTATAGGACTACGGACAAATACCGAATTAAATCGGCATTAGAGGAAGAGTATTGTATAAATACCGTTGCTAGCGTACCAACGAGAATACCGCAGTGATCCCACCCCTCTTTTTGGTACTGTACTTGTCCTTGTCGACAATCAAACACCTCAAGTACTAAGCGTTAGGTATTATGTAGGTGGCCAGTCATAATGTCTTTAGAGAATACCTGCCCTTAGTCCTACTTAGTCGAGGAGAGAGGACCTAAACCCTCTCCTCTCCATCATCAATGAAGATAACAATCATAGGACCTAAACCCCCTCTCCTCTTCATCCAACCTTTCGTCTTACTTCATGGGCGCTCAGCAGCGCCATGCATGCCCGGGGGCTGGTAGTTTATGTATGTATACAGACCCAAGTGCCAGAGCTTTAGATGTACCTGTTGTTTTTGGCAATCCTGTCTGGTGAAGTGTTTTGTCCGTACTGAACGTCATTATTCACTAGGGAAACGTGCTTAAACACTTTCCCAGGTTCATGGGCTTTAGCTTTTCCCTCTTCCCGTCGTGATAGGATACACAGTCCGTCTCTGCGTTTTCCTCTTGCTGGATATAGCTCCACAGATGCTACCTACATATCTCCCTACATAGCTCTGGACACCAAGTTAGATTCATATATGTAAGCTACAATTAAGACCAACTCTATAACCTGGGTGGTGCGCCTCTCCCCCATACATAGGTACATGTACTTTCCATACACCACCAAGCCTACTGGAGGTTGGAAAGGACTGCAAGACGCACATACATGCACATCCGGCATATCTCTTGTAAGGTGACAAAAGCTCTCATAGCAGCCAGCAGAAACTTCCCAAAAGTCTAACCCGAAAAGCTAGATACCATGTTCTATTGACCTTGGACTCTCTAATAATACTAACATCTCCTTTATATCTCTTGTGGCCGCCAAGTTATAGTTGGCTCATGAACCACCCTTTTACAGAATCACGGAAACTTTCGTCACCCTATATACATCTAAGTGAGTAGCCGCGCTTACCACAACAAGACCTAATGCCACCGCACCCACCCACCCGTGACCCCACCGCACCCCCCCGCACCCGCCCGCACCCCCTCCCACCAGCCCGTGACACCCTCCGTGACACCCCGCGCCGCCCCGAGCCCACGTCACCAAGCCACTCGAAACACTGACCCCCGGCTGGCCCGTGCGTCCCCAGACCGGTCTCGACGCTCCAGCCAGCCGGCGGGAGCACACCCACCCACCCACCCCGGGCTTGAAATGAACCTCCATCTCCATACACCCGTAATAAGCATGCAACTCCCCGGCCCCCCCACACGCACAGGCCCTGTACCACCCACCACCGGTGTGCCCCGTCGTATATAGAAACTAACCCTAGCCCTGGCTGGCTGGCTGCATGTGGTGCGGGCTCGGTGGGTGGTGTGCCGCTTGGGGGACTTTTGCGGCAGATGTATGCATGTAGGACTCACTTGTATGCCGAACATGGGGGAATGCCGGGTTGCAACATCGAGTTTGAGTGTAATTCGGCATTCCCCCATGCCCGGCATACCCCCCAATCTAGACTTATGACCCCGGCACGCGCACTGAGTGTCGGTTTTGGTCTGTAATTGCGCTGCAAGTCAAGCACGTACTCGGATTCAATATTCGATACAGCACTATTGAAATTCTTCCCATTTTATCTTATCCCGCCCCGGAACCAGACCCGTTTTTTTTTTTTAAAAAAAAAAACTACATACACACATGTAGATATGCGATGCTATGCTACGCTATGCCAGAAGGAAAGAAAGAAGGAAAGAAGGAAAGAAAGAAGACAAAAAAAAAAAAAAAGTAGGAGAAAAAAAAGTAAAAAGAAAAATACCCGTCCATTCCATTCCCTCCAGTCCAGTCCATGTTCCCAAACACCAATGATAAAAGAAAAAAGGGGAAAACTATATATCAAAAAAAGCAGACCCCAGCCCAGCCAGAAGAGACAAAGGAAAAAAAAAGAAACAGTGAAAAACCCTAATAAACAAAATAAAAAAATAAAAGAAAAGGAAAAGTAAAAGGAAAAAGAAAAGGAAATGTAAAAGAGCGACTATCTACCCTCTCCCCTCACCTCCCATGACAAAACAAACAGGTAAAACTAAACTACACTTACACAAGCTCGCCCGCAACACCGACAACAACCGGCGACAGAACCCTCTTCTCCCACTCCCACCCACACCTCACCGTAAGCGCCCACTCACCGCACGGCACAAGCGGAGAGTCTGCCGCCTCCGACGACGACGCGGAATGGGTATCCCGCAGCAGCGACGGCACCTCGTCGTCGTCGTAGTCGCTCCCGCAGTACTCGGACTCGGAATTGTCTTCGGACTCGTCGCCGGACTCGTAGCCGTCTGCATCAGACTCGTCCTCTGAGTCGTCGTCAAGCGATGACGAGGAAGGAAGCCAGACAAAGCGCCACTCCTCAGCTGGGGGGACGGGGAGCTCCTCCTCCGCTGCGTCCTCCTCATGCTCGAGTACGCGGTGTCCCACCACCTCAATCACCTCCTCCTCCTCTTCATCCACCTCCTCTAGCACGTCCGACACAGGCACGGGCACCTCCTCTTCCTTGACTCTCGGTCCCATCTCGGCCCTAACCCCACTCACCACACACTCCAACCCTCTCAGCACACTCCTGACCCACTCCTCCTCCGCGGCCCTGACAGCCGCCTCCTTCTCGGCCATCTCCCACGGCTGCACCGTCTGGTCCCTTCGGACGACCCTTCTCACGAGGGCGTCGCGCTCCCTGCGCGCCGCAACGACCTCTGCCGGTGGCGCCCCGCCCAACACGCCCATCAGGCGGCTCTCAAGGCCCTGCAGCGCGCTGTCGACACGGCCGCCCCACGGCGAGAACGGCGTCGGGGGTGCGGTGGGCGCGCTCGGTGGCGCGGGCGGGTAGCTGTAGTAGTTGTAGTTGCAGCTGGCGGGCGTGTTTGGGCCCGGGCTGAAGACGAACTGCTCGACGAGGGAGCCCACGCGCGATGTGCGGCCCGAGGGGCAGGAGGAGCAGGATGAGACGCTGGAGATTGAGGTGAAGAAGCGGCGTGGGGCGGGGGGTGGGGGGTTGGTTGGGGGATTGCTGGGCGGGCCGGTCCACCGGGATGTGGTGCGGCCGCGGGGGGGGATGGGGTCTTCGCTGTCGCTGTCGCTGTCGTCGCTGTCTTCGCTATCAGAGGAGAAGTAGGAGCGCATGGAGTCGGGGGAGTCGTCGTAGGTGTAGGTTGTTGGAGAGGCGGTAGTGGCGGAGGGAAGGGTGGTACTTGGGGGAAGGGTCGGGTTGAGGGTTAGTGCTGGTCTGGGCTTTCTGAGGGGAGAGGGGGATGTTGGTGGTGAGGGGGGAGTTGTGGTTGTTGTAGTTGTAGTTGTTGTTGGGACTGTTGTGGTCGACATTGGTGGTGGTAATGATTATTATTGCAGGATCAACCTGGGTGTTGTGGTTGTGACGTGTAGTTAAGAGTAGTTAAGAGTAAGTAGCTGAGTTGTGGTTGTGGTAACGAGATAAAAGCAACAGGTAATAAGTAATAAAACCAAATGGACCAGCCCGAGAAACTATAGATTGACCGTCAAGATGGCCCTTCAAGTATTTCCTCTCGGTGGGTGGTTGGGGGGGGTGGTATATAATATCTCCGTTCGGTGAGTGTGAGTGTATAAGTTTAGCTGAGCAGAGTATAGCAGCAGCAGCAGCAGCAGCAGCAGCAGTATGCAGTATGTAGTATAGTGAGAGAGTGTAAATTCAAAACCAGGGACCCGAACTTGAGAGAGGGATCTGGCCGGGATTAAGTATTAAGGGCAACAGACTCTCCAGGGATCAAAAGGAAAAAAAAAAAGAGAGTTCTAACCGAACCAGTCGATCGACTATATCCAGGTATATAGCTCGGAGGGGGGCGGTGGAAGCGAGTGAGTGGATGGGGTTGAATTAATTATCTAGCTATTTGATTTGTTACTGGCTTATATTGAGTGTGGGGGGGGGGGCATCATGATGGTGGGCGGGGGCGGGCTTTATTATACCTGTCTTTCTGTTCTGCTCTCTTCTTCTTCTGCCTACGGGGAGGCGCGGCTGATGGCGACAGGTGAAACAATAGCTGTTCGACCCACTCGACGCCCATGTTTGGTTTGGTTTGGTTTGCCTTTTGCGTGACTGACTGACTGACTGACTGACTGACTGATCGAGAAGGAAGGAAGAGAAAGGGAAAAAAAAAAAAAGAAAAGAAGGTTTCCTGCCTTGCTCGGCCTGTCTCTCTATCTGTCGGTCGTGTGCGCTGTCTGTGTCTATCGATGATGCGCAGTAAATAGCAAAGCAAGCAAGGTGCATGCGTTCAATCCACTCAGTGGTGGGACGTAGATGCAGGCTGGGATGGAATGGAAGGCCCTATTTCCCTTCTAGATCAGCAGAGTGTATGCGCACTGGAACACGCTCCGTCCAATGAATGCTTCACTCTCGCGATGATGAGGAGAGAAAAAAAAGCCTGCCTAACTATGTAGCTAAGCTGTATAGTATTAATTGCTGCGCCTCAGCCCGGATCATATCAGAGTGAGTGCGCACTCTGTCCCAACCACGTGTTCTGAGATTCCTATATTATGATATCACTCGAATTAGGATTATTATTTTTCTTGTCTTCTCTTGTCTTCTCGTACATACAACATACCTGATCTGTTTACTTACTGCTTGGTGGCGTAGCTAAGTACAGGTATGTAGGCACATACACGCCCATTGGATGGATGGATCTGTGCATTGAAACCACACGAGAGGGGGACCATTGCTGCCAACTCTCGGACAACCAGACAGCACCGACGGCCATGGCGGCTAACGCAGGTACGCTTCTCTGATCTGATCTGATCTGACATGAAATCGACCCTCCGTTTGCAATTGTCTGTCTCCCGTTGCCATACACCACCATCCATCCATTCTCCCTCCTCACGAGAGGTCGAGTCGGGTCGAGTATGCAGGTACACCCCGCCCCCCCGGTGCGCGTGTCTCGTCTCGGATTCACATTTCGAGCGCGCACCTCCACTACACCCTTGCGCGCCACCGGTGAATTGATGGGTTAGGGTTGCTGCTTCCTGTTTTCCGGTGCATGAGGCGCAGTGCAGGGTAAGGGGGGGGGGGATTTAGGAATTTAGGAATTTAGGTTTTTTTTTTTTTTTTTTTTTTTTACGGACGGGATGGGAGTTTCGTTAGGCGCTGACTTAGCAATATGACAATACATAGTACTAGGTACATACGGGGGGGGGGGAATGGGGGGGTCTATTAATTTAGACGCCCCGACTCGACTCGGCGGGAGGGAATTAAGAAACGCGGGCTGCTTCATGTTAATTTTGAAAAACGAGCCTAGTACTGGTGAGTGACAATTGTTTTGCTAGCTGGGCGGGTTGGTTGGGGTGTGATTGGTTGCTCCAGCTATGTTTAGCAGGAGGAGTGTAGGAAGTTACTACATGTAGCTCTCTCTATGGGAAGCGGCGCATGTAGATCGATCCTACGACGACGTTTCGCAAACATACGCAGGTACATAGTTGCAGAACGTTAGTCGCCCGGCTCGTAATTACAACATTCCTTCTTTAGCTACATGGGCAATTGAATTGAATTGAATTGAACTGAACTGAACTGACCGTAGCTGTCCAGCTGTCCATCCGTGGGCGTCAAAAACAAAAACAAAAAAACAAAAAACAAAAAACAAAAAACAGAAGACAGAAAACAGAAACAATAACCACAAGCCACAGACAGACCCGGTACGCCATTCGATTCATTGCAATTCCCCAGAGTCACAGTCACGACGTCTTAGGGCCGGGGGGCCGCGGGGGCTGAGCTCTACATGTGCGACGACGTGGGTGCGTGCGTGCGTGCGAGTATGGGAGTATGGACATGTAGATTGGGCTGCAGATCAGCGTGATTGAGTTTCATTCGGTGCGTGACGGGCGTTTGGGGAGAGGGAGGGGGTCAAGGGGGGTTTTAGGTTTTTTAGGGGGAGGGGGGTTTGTTTGTGTGGCGCTTATTATATATATATATATTTATATATATATATATTTTATATTTAATTAATTGTGTTTTTTTTTTCTTTTTAAAATCGATTGGCATATCGTGAAGGCGCTGCCGCGCCGGCGGGATCAGACGGAGGGTTTCGCGGGGAATTATTTTACATTCTACTAGTATAGCTATAGCTACATGTTTCTATAAGCTGCCACCACTCCTTTTAATTATGGTTTTGGTCCGTGCCGTCGGCGTGTAGCTAGCTAGCTGGCATGCTAGGAACGCGGTGGAGGTTATGGCAGTAAGCAGGAGGGTAATTTCAATCTAATCACAGCTACACGCTACATGTATATGGTTGTTTAAACTTCTGGTCGAGTGAGGCGTAGTATAATTCCATCGAGTGCTTTTTTGAATCAACAGCTAGCACGTAGCTATTTCCACTCATATCATGTCATGCCATGATCGATGTCATGATATGATGCTCATTGATCAGGACCAGAGAGAGCGCGCCTACGTACTCCGGGCATTACATTAGCTTACAATTACAGACGATGCCATCTCCGCTCGACACTGCACTAGTTAGTACTGGTGATACGTGGGTCGATCAATTGTAATCTCGATTACATTAATTCAGCTAGCTAGCTGCTGACGATCGATCAGCTATAATGTATGTATGTTGTTGGTACGTGCCGGTATAGACGGTGCACCTGGGTGCGTACAACGCAGGACGCAGGCATTATGGTGCATAAATATACATGTATGTATGCAACCGCGTTGGATGCATGCAACATCGATTGAATCCACCCTCGGACACCCCTAATCTTTCGGCGCGCTTCGTTAATTAACGTTTCCCCCCAATCTAACGTGACATTGACATGATGATGATGACAGTACATACCGGTGATTACCGCCGCCGCTTTCTCCGGGGGTGCTTGATTGGGCCATAATTGGTATTACGGACTCGGTGGGCCGGGGATGTAACAGAATCCAAGACGCCCTTTTTTTTTTTTTTTTCTGGTGGAGCCCGGGGGGGAAGGAAGTCATTTCGGGACGTAGCTGATATGTTTGTTACCTGCTAATTAATAGCAAAACCAAACGTTTGTGTAGCCCTGTGGGTATATATGCATTGGTCGGATTTGGGGGGGTAATAGGATTGGGGGGTAATAGGATTGGGTTGGAACAAAATTATACAACTTAGACGAACGTAGGTACAGCGTTCGGATATTAACTAATCTGCGCCTGACGGTGGCTGTGTTGGAACCAATCAGGTAAGCACCCTTTGAGCGTGACAGTTGTATGTTTGTAAGCCATAGTTGGTTAGGTACATCTACATGTACTTTACAACCACATCATATACATCAATATAACAATCTGTTTCTCTGTCAACACATGTATTTTGTACCGGAGCCTAAATTGTTCAGTTGAGCGCCCCCAGTATGAAGTTTCTATACCTGTCTATATTTGGAGAAACGTACATCCAACCTTTAATCTTTCAGTCATTAATTAATTCCCCAACACTGCAGCAGCTATCTTGGCACACCAGTACCGGCTACTTTGGTCTTCAATAACTAACTGTGCAGCTACTGTTAGTAGGCATGGTTGCTGAATTTGACTACCTACTACATTACAATTTCGGGGCGCTGCTACATACATTGACATCAAACGCCGTGAGACGGTCAACTTCTTTCAATCGGACGAGTTTTGCGACGCTAGATGTTTCTCAGAGCTCGCTAGGGCTGAGTTTGTGGTCCGTACCATGTCTCTTCAGCGTGACAGTTGCGTTTATACAGCAAGCAACACGGACGTCTTCCTCTAACCAGACAATAGTAATCCAGAGTGCAGAATGTATGTACCTGAGGATGTTTCTAACGTCTCGCCAGCTAGCTAGATTAGGGCTCATTTTTACCAGCACAACGGTTCGTCGTTAACCAACAAGATGCAAGCCGTCGATTATCTATATCCCGATTAGGGAATCAACTTTAATCGGATAATTAGGGTGGGTGGGGGGTGCGGGATGGGGTCATGCAGCTAGTCGATCAATAACGCCTTGTTTGTACCATGATATTGAGGTTACTGAAGGGTCATACTGCATGTATGTAGTGGGGAATGTTTCATTATCATCGGTTTTCTCTGCGCAGGGCTATTCAGTTACTGAACGATATGTCTCGTTCAAATATGGCCAATATTGAGGGCTGTCAGCTGCATCAAACAGGTTCCATCTATCGGTCGTCCCGCAGCGAGCCTATTGCCTTGTACGAGCTTTCTTCCTGTTTTCCCTTCCAGTTGAAACTTAGATGTTCCACACGAACATTTCTGCATGCAAGGAAACGGATCGACAACTAACGTTGATATGTGCCCTGAGCAACAATCAAGGGACGCCATTTCCCCAATGCGAGCTGAGTCTCTCATCTGCGTATGGGTGGGGTAAATATTTCGGTGAGCGTAGTACGCTCATTGGGGGGCCTCTCTGCGCCTTTTGTTTCAATGGTGTTTAGCATTCATTCGGTTTGGACTGTGTTAAGCTTTGATACATATATAGTCCTCCTCGCATTAAGCTGCTCTACTTACTGAAGTGGAGAGATCTTCATTCCTGTTTTCTGGTTGCTGGGGTCAATTGCAATCATACTAACACTTGTTTCCCGCAATTATGTTTCTCCTCTTTCGAGGGAGGTTTTTTTTGACTGTTGCACCACCTGATTTCTCCATCATCTCGAATTAGCCGTTTCTGTAAAGCGCGGCTTGAGATGTCTCTCCATCTAGCTAGCTGCTGATACTTTTGTTGGGGGCGGGGTCATATTCGTGATGCCAATCGACCAGCCAGCTATAGTGGAGTCCGCTCAACTAATATTGACTCGGTCTCACTCATGCTCGTGGCACGCAGCGCAGTATGTCTTTGCCGGACTTGGTTTAAGCTTTGATATCCCCTGCCCCGCCCCTTTCTGCATTGATGGTGTCGATGCAATTGTGAATTTGAATTCTTCTCAAATCAAAGTCATTTCGATGACAAGTGATCACGATAACTGACTGACACGGACCTCGTCTTTAATTGACCCTTGCTTGACTTGACGCTTGCTTCACCCATGATCTCTCCTGCACGCACGCAAGCGGAAATATCTAACGACACGCGCGAAGCGACGCCGTGAAGATATTGTCTGATATCAAGATGTGGGGTGGAGCCCTGGGGGCTCTGCTCCGCCAATGTCTCGGGGCCGCGGCGCAGGGAATGCCGATACATCCACAGTCGAAGTCGCCTGACACAATGTCTTGGCAGGACACAATTGTATGTGCCTTTACGTGAGATAATGTGGGGCCGTACCTGTGATCATTACCGATATAAGACGGGGGGGAGGTCTTTAGAAGGACAGGAGGGTTTCAGGTGGTGATGATGACCCAAGCTCCCATGTAAGGGGAGCTCATCAGCTAGTTTGAGGTACTTGGTCGGGCCGAGGATGATGTTTTGGCGTCGCATGTAATTACGATCAATATATATTATGAGACCTGCATATACGCAGAGCTAGAGATCCGGTGCTTGTACCTGCGGGTGCGAAAAGCTTGGTTCGTACAGTACGTTGCATACATACGTTGCTAGTTCTGTGGCAAGATCATCTGCAGCGGTGCAGGAATTGAGTTTGATTTGACAGTGTTGATCAGCTCCCCTATCTTCATGACGATAGGATAGAAGTTAACGTTTGATCTGACAGCACGTGATTGCCAGTATCAAATCTCCCATGAGCGGCGATGGCTGATGTTTCTCGCTTCGAACGAACTCTTTTGAGGCCTCAGGGTTGAAGGTCAAAAGAGGTGCTTATTAAACTCTAATATCCAACTACGTGTATAGCGAGACAAAGATCGACACACCCGAATTAAGTCTAGCAATTATAAGAGAGTTCCCATTTTCAAAATGGCCATTCCTCGAGGAATGTACCTCACAAACACTAATACATAGAACTATTCTCAAGTCTGTGCATCCGGCAACAATATACGAACTCGAGCGCTGGGTTCAAACCTTATCAGTAGAGCCATAAGTATTTGTTCCCGATATGAGACCTTCCACCGTGATTTCGCCCGGTGTACTGGGTTGATGGACATATCACTGGTGACAAAGGTTATCACGAGAACTTTGCTAAATGCCGATTTGAAACCTCCCAGCACAGGCATTTGGGTTAGATTGAAGTTCTGTACCTCGGTACCCCAGAGATCTGGGATGTAGAACCATTGGCTGCCGCTCAGTTAGCATTGTTTCATCAAGTAGACGTTGGAGCTTATATATCCATGACGTTTCTTCCTGATATTTTGGCCTAGCGCCGTACCAGGCTCGCTTGTACGTATGCCCCTTTCCGCTGTCAGTCGTGTCGTGGGGTTGTAATAAGAGTTTTGTGTTGCGGAGATATTTATGGAAGCCTGTGTAGCTGGGAGAGTCGAGACCGGGGGCTATATTTAGGAGGAGTGTTGAAACAGAATCTCTAGGTAGCATACTCGGTCAGTTCGAAGGAGTATAGCACCATTGCACATGCGTGCAGACAACTGTGATGGTTGATGACAAGGACAATACATTGGTCAACCTCATCCTGTCAGTCCTGCTATCCAAAAGCTTTCTACCGCCGAGGTAACACCACGGCAGGAGAATATGCGGGAATACTGAATACTGAGCTCGCCAATCCTTCTGCTTTGTTGTGGTATTTTTATATAATACTGCTCCATCCTTCCCGACCTTAAGATCCAAGGTTTATCTCATTGTATTGTATCTGCGCGCCGTTAAGTTGTTTTGAATTGCAGAGACACGGAACACAACCGTTGGTGTTTTGGCCTGTCGTCATCGGTTTAGTAGCTCAAGGATTAGCACGACACTCAGTCCAGCTAGGCTATCATAGCCGTGGCTTAAATAGGCCCAGTATCTGCTGATATTCATACGCTAGTCCTAAATTTCTCCGCCCTGAAGGTTACCACTAGTAAGCAAAGATTGAGTAGCACCTGCCATACTCAAGGCTCGTATCATTCATGTAGCACCTCATCAAGAGACTATGTGAGAATTCTTAATCTTAATGTGATTTCAAACACAATATGAGGCCTCCCGTTACCACTCTTTAAGCCAGGAACCATTTCAAACTGTTTCTCAGACCGGGTTTGTCTAGATCAGCTCTCGGTGGCCTTAGGCAGTACTTGTACTTAAAACCCATAGGAAAGGCGAAAGCTACGGCAGGCCCTAAATAACCTTAATCGCTCAACCTAATCTATTTGTATATGATCTGGTAGAAGCCGATACCAGGGGAATAGGTATACAATAGTGTCAACCGGCAGCCCATTCAGTCCAGTTCGCTGCTATCGTAAACCTAGCTTATGGGTTGTCTTGAAAGCCTATCTGTAGGTCCCATTGGGACTCAAGTGGCTCATAATTTTTGACAACCCGACTTATGGGTTGGACTTCATTGATTGATTGATTGATACTTCATACATGCGGGTTGGACTTCATTGGCCCGCCTAGAAGTACCGCAAAAGTCCGTTGGGTAAGACCAGTCTCTCTTTACAGGTTCGCAGCGTAAGCCGCACCATTTTTCCGTGGCTTATGCCGTGAACCCGTAAGAACAGACCGGTCTTATCCAACGGACTTTTGCGGTATTATGGTGCTAAGCCAAGCCAGGCCATTCTTCTGCCCACCCGTTCTAACAAATCATTTCAAATATATTTAAAACAACTTTAAACCTTTTCACGGAATGTTCCAATTCATATTGGATAATCAAGATCAAAAGCTCTGTAAGGGTTAGTGTTAGTTAGTTGGGGTATGACATTTACACATTAAGTCTTGCGAGGGCCGGCGGCCAAAGGGGCTTTGAAGACTTATTATATATCACAGATTGACTTATGATAAATTCTCTCCAATCTGGCCCAACAACCAAGTGACCGCCGAGCACAGCCTGGTCACAAGACCGACAGTCTGGTCCAGGGGAGCCAGTACGAACAAAAACGCCCTGGCCGTTGCTGTGATCTCCCTAAATAAATTGTATTGAGCTGGATGTGAGCACCGGCTTAAGATCTGGAGTAACAGACGCTGAAAATCCGGCCGCGTTTATCAGGACGCAGGAAGTATTCCTAGTGAAGCCAAAAAGATCAACTTCTGTGAATAACCTGGTCTAAGGGGCTTCAGAACCAAAATCTGAGGCTTGTATGACGTTTTCCTTACAAAGTCATAACTCGAGACTTGTAGATTTGTATGGCGTTCCCATACAAATCCTTACGTGCAGTGATCATGGGAATTATGAAACCTATTTCCCAGTACTATGCCTAGTTTCGAACACCCCTGCCCAAAAGCTTTCACCCTATGTAATCCCCCAGTATCAGCACGTATTCATTCGCGACTACCCACCCCCCATACTCAATTATTTCGTTGGTAATGGAGTAAAAAGCTTTTTTGTGCAAGCATGAACTAGTGAACTGTATCCAGATACGTGTAGAGGCACGCGTATGCGTGCGCTGATGTAGGTTAGTAGGGTAGTAGGGAGATAAAGAAGTGTGAGACTGTAGGTGGAAGTGGAATATAGGGGTGAGAAGGGGGCGAGAAGGGGGCAGATGGAGACGATATTGGATATTTGGGAAAGAGGTCTGTGACGGGGATGAACAATCAGTTCAAGCGAGGCTGCGAAGTATAGAGAAATCGGAAGAGAGACAAGGTCAAGAATAACACAGTGAGGGGATCATGGAATGCTTACTACAAATAACACCTAGGCCATAGGATCCGGGGCTAGTAAGATGTATGCAGTCCCCGGTGATGTCGTTGGAGGATGCTGTCCTTTACATACCTGTCAGTCCAAATTTCTTGGCATGGCCGAGTGAGCACGTATGAGCCAATTCCCCATGTCGTTGGTTAAATTAGGACGCAACACTACATGTAGTTTGCACAAAAACAGACGGCGGACTCAAGAAAAGCTGGCTACAAAAATCAATGTAACTCGTGATTATGACCTTCACCTTTATAGCATGAAAAAACAAGGCTTAGTGACGAATTGTGGTGTGGATCCGGAGCTGTCGATCGACTAACCCCACGATTCAGAAAATCGGGAAGCAAAACCTATGTTCTTAAAAAAGGTTGTTCTTCAATTTATCAAGTTTATTAGCTTGTGATGAGTATCCTATTGGCCATCTGTCTCTATGAAACCTGCAGAAAATCTTACCCGTGGTTATTTCCAACGCGATTTTAACCATGAAACCGTCTTCATTGGAGCTGTTTGGCTCAATCAACAGTTCTCTAACAGACTATATACATGTAGTTACACAAAATATATCAGGGATAGTTGTTACGTTGTGTCTTGACTCAAGACGTGAAAAATGTACCAGTCAATTCGTCTTATATGAATGCCGTAGCCGTAAATCCACCCAATATAATAACACTTTACAACAAACGGACTGATGAACTGTTCCCTGCATGTAGTAAAACCTTGTCTAAGCCCTTAGCCTTCTGTAAGAGAATATCCCCTACATCCAGTTCCTATTTGAAGTGTCGGGCATGACTTGCTTGGAGGAGAAGGTTTAAAACACGGGGATCAAGCTTAAGACGAATCCTATACCGCACCGGTCGTGTCTTAGGATGGTTTCCACGCTGAGACATTTTTGTGTGTATGTTTATATGCACTCATATAAACCTATCAGAATTTTATAATCTAGCCACCTGGAGTTGACTGTAACTCTATATCGACATATGAACATAATCAATTATATTCATGAAATATCACTCGTTCCCGAAGCATCACTCGCTGTTCCAACTTCACGTGACAATTCATTCTGAAGGATGAGACGTTTAATTAAATCATAGCCATAGGTACATGTAGGTACTATGAGAAGAGGGAAACTGAACACCACGACTACAGATCTGTTTCCAATGGATATAGTAGAAGCAATTGAGATTGCTGCATGATTATGTGTCCACCCTCAGCCGATCACGGTATAGCTAGCCCATCGGTGCTAGGAACACTTTTTTGATTGATTCTAAACTGTTAATCCGGTGGCTTGACAGCCAGTTTGTAATGTGCATACATGTAGCACGCCCCAACCACTTGGAAGATACAACCAGCTCAGCGTGTTGGTGCCAATGAATATTTGGTCATTGCATCGATCTGAACCGGTAAACGGAATTCTGTGAGGCTGGTTTCGCAGCCAGAATATTGTGTTGATATGTGGTCGTTATACGTTGTCCTTATCTCCCACTAGCAACGACCCTTCTCGAGCTCGAGCTCGACCTCTATACCCTTCAAACTCCAATCCCTTATCGCCCGAATCCAAATCATCTACTTCTAGTTACTTACCCAGCTCCTCAATGTGATAATACATCATGCACCCCGAAGGGGCCTTCGATCTTGAACAATATCCCACATGCATTGTGAGACTTCACAACACCTTAAACTGACCATATATCTGTTCTTTACCGACGACCAGATGTCTCGTATGCTTAATTGACATCCAGTTACATATTGTACGCACACCCACCCCTTACTTCCGGCCGAACTGTAACCGTGTTATTACAAACCCCAAAACACTTGATATAATGTGATAATACAGCGATGGAACACAGAAAATATTTGACACTCGACCTGTGTTTCTTTTTTCCGTTGTGATTTTTATTATAGAAAGCAAAGATGGTTATTAATTATAAAAATAGCTCAGGGCCTGGGCCTCACAACACTACCCAACATGAACTCGACTAAAGTGCACATGCTGGTAGGCGACATGCACAAATAGAACAAGTTCGCAAAAGCCTGTTGGGGGTTGTTATGGATCGCCCCTGGAGTTCTATTTGCCGCGTACGGGGTCATGGTTACAGAGTAATTTGTCACCTCTGATTCCAAGATACATGTATGATTGTAGGCTGGAGTAAACAGATAGTAGGAAAACTTGATTTCATTTTTATTTTATTTTTTCAGGGCGCTACCTCGACGTATTCCAAAGCTTTACTTCCCCAAAATACCCTAGACGAAACGTACTTACGACATACCAATATCTCAATAGCGATAAAGCTACATGTACCTATTCGTTACCTACTTAGCGTTTGGGTTCCAGCATCTTCGAGGGTACGTAGAAGTACATCCATCACTCGGAGGGCTTCGATTTCAGGGCACTGTCTTCATGTACCTAAACAGATATGATATGATGCCTTGTGGAGACGTACGCCTTACCATCACAAATATCCCCAACCCCATCCATCCATTTGTCACCTAGCGTTCCACCTAGATGACCATCACCTACCTATCTTCCTATAACCCCACTCCATCTCAGGCCTCTTACTATCTCTACACATTCACAGACCGTCAATCATCGACATCCCAGATGATCATGAAACAGCCCTCCATCGCTCCCGCAACGTCCACTCGCCGCATCCACTCACAACTTGCGCAAAAGTTGCCCTTTCCATCACAGGGGCCACAAACAACCATATCCAAACACTCACCACATGTGATCCCGCACACACGCGTTACTCTTCCCGTCGATAGATTCAAGTACCAATCTCACCGCTACCCCTCCCCCCCCCCCCTCCCCTTTTACACCGCCCCCTACCATCTCATCGCATCACTGGCCATCACTCGCTTCCGCGCTCTATCATTTTTTATGTCCTTCCATCTTCTTCTGCTTCTTCCCCGCTTTTGCCAGTCCCAAACTCAATAATTAAGGGGGTGTTTTCTTGATAGGGGGGACTGGATAAGGTTCTTACTGGAAGCCTACTTTTTGCCTGATTTACAAGGCGAACAACCACCGCCCACTGGCTGTGAGGGGAGGGGGCCAATGATATGGTCTAGCGAGTTCAGCGCTTCCACCAATAGGATGCAGAGCCAGTTACGTACTCAATTATTCCATGAAGAATCTACTACTCTGCGATATCTGCACATGTGCAGTACGCTAGATGTAGTGTATTTCTGTATTTTCGTTTTCGGGCGTACGGGCTAGCTGGCTGGCTGGCGGTACGTACCTAGGACATGACAGCACACATGACTAGAGAAGCACCACCAAGAAATACTTCCGTGATGAAACCCAGGGCTCTTCAAATTGTGAGTCATTGCGGGTACGCAAAAACGGTCTCTCTTCTACTCAGCATTAGCGGCAGGGACGAAAAGGACTAGAATAAAGCACTAATCTAGAGGAATTTCTCTCTATATCTTACGCCGCCAAGGCCCTCTCATTTTTTCATCCCATAGGATAGTTCCGCCCCATATGTAGCCAGCACCCATTGGTTCAAATGTGGCTCGCACCGAGCCAATCACGCCCACAGTGCACCCGCACACTAAAACAGCAACCTACTCTAGCCACCGCCAGATATAGCATCGATCATCGACCCCCAATATGCCCAAAATAGAACAATCTTGTGAGTTGAGGGTCGCTTTACGCCAGCAGCCATAATCTACCCAGAGATAGATAGACGCGCCAGCGTGATAGGACATGGCTCCATCTAAATAATCTATGATATTAATATCCCCAGTTAAATTATCGCGCGCTCTCCTAGCATAATATTGAAAATCCCACCACCAACAAGAAGAGATTCTGTAAATAGGAGCAGGGATAGCTGAAGAAGTTTTTTCTCTCTTTGCTCGTTAACCCTGTTGAGGCATTTCCCACTCTCGTGGAGCTTAATCGGTAATTGCTGCAATTTGCGTTGCTTCTTTGCAGTGGTCTTGGCGGATATAACAGTGTTCTATGGATTCCTGGGGTCAAAACTAACCTTCCTACTTTGTGCGCCTCACTCAGTTCAACCACAAACCAGCTAAGCCGGATTCATTAATACTTTGGACAGACATGCTCACCTACCCTATCAAACAATCCGTATGCCCCCGCAAAATGTTCCCAGTCCATAGTACCATAGATCTCTCGCAAGCAGCAATTAGTTCGTCCGGACGCAGCAATAACCAAATCAAATGAAATCAACAACTAGGTATCTAGGAATACAAATTTGCAAAACAGCATCCCTCATGATCTGATACCCTCGCTCGCAACCGAGAAACAACATCCCCCCCCCATCCCCTCCCCACAATCAAACAACGGTCGGGATTGTGAGAATCAAAAAGTCTCGCGGAAAGCCGGATGGATAACTTGCGTCGGTATTCCTTGACTTCCGATTTCCGTGACACTCCGAGCTGTGTTGTGTTGTTGTTGGCTGACTGCCACGGAGCCTTCCATTTTGAGTTGTCGCTGTCGCACACGTGGAGAGAAGAGCGAGAGCAGGAAGCTTGGCAATGATGATTACTAATAGCTAGAATTTACATATGCCTTTGTCTTGGTACATGGTGGAGACTGCAGGCGGCCCTTTCTGTAAAAAGTATGTAAAGTATGTAGATCTATCTGCAATGCTGGTATTTGATGGCTAACTGGTAACAACAGTACAATTACAGTTAAGCAGGCACGGTTTGCTATAATTCAAATGATGTGTTTGACAGGCCTGTTCATCCCTTCTTCTTCCTTTCTGCCCCCTCGCTGCCTGAGTTTCATCACTACGCCTCCCCCCCAAAACCCCGCAAACATAACAGCGGGAGAAAAAAAAAATACCAGGTCCACCTCGATCCAAAACGACACATGTAGCCAGTTACCGCTGCCTCGAAGATCCGTTTCAAGGCCGCGGCAAGGCGTCTACCAACACATAGAACAGGAGCAGCAGCATTACATTAATAGCACAGCCACATATTGAGGCTTCAGCTTCTCTTGAAATTCGGATTTTTTAGATACAGCATACGTGGTTTAAAAGCCACTCTCTCACCACAGCCAAATACTTCCAGGGCAAGGGTAATATAGCCGCCAAGGATAACGAGAGCCTATCAATCACAAACCCAGGATATCCGCATTGACGGTGGCAATGAGGAGAAGGGAGCAGCGGGTGGGATTAGAGATTGGATTGGTAGCTTTACGTATATGTTATCTGTGGTGAAGGTCATTTGATAGACCGCGGCCGGGCGGACGTTCTTCTGATCATGGAAGACAGCAGTATCTGTCAGCCCCTACACCCTCTCAAGGCTGTAGTAGAACAAATAGTAGAACATAGTAGTCTATAGATAATAATAAAGCTCAATCAAAGTGGCAAACCTCTCGTCCCATCTCAGTAACCCCATCCAGTACGCCACCCCTCCCCCTCCAGCTGCTCACCGCTCATTGATCTCGGAGGTGAGAACCACAACCATCTCCAGTGCCACACTCCCACATACCCAAAAAGAAAAAAGGCACGTTTCATCGCTCCCTCTTCTGCGTGTGGATCCGCTCCCTCTAATATTTCGCTAATTCATGCACAAGTCTCTGGTTCGTTGCAGAGTCTGGATCATACCCCCCGCACTCCCGCATTCCTCATTATTGCGAGTGAGCGTCCATGACGCAACCGACGGGACGCACGCCTTGCGCAATCAATCCCAGCTCCTCCTCCTCCTTACCTCCAGTCTTGCGCTACTTCTCGACCTCGTCTTAACTCCTCCCCCTCATTTGTTCCCTCCCACGGTGTGAGACTAAAAAACCAAACAACCCGTCTGGTCCGCCAATAGGATATTAGTCGGTGATGGAAATAGAATCGGGACCATCATCCAGAACCAAATCCACTCTGCGGCCCTCTTATCGGTGGCTTTTTTTTTGCGTTTTGTGACCGCTTATTTCCATCCTTGTTTTTTCCCTTGTGATGTGGTTATAGTAGCTATGCTAGGTTGAATCCCATAGCTAGCGAGCTAGCGAGCGAATTGGGGAGGAAACGACAAATGATGAGTGAGAGCCCATGTTTCCCACCCCACTACACTTGTTTTCCTGAACTCCCAAGCTTCTGATAACCGATAACCCACCCACCCACCCCCCACCGGCACGCACGCTCGCAATCAATAAACGCGACCGAACCCACCACCACTACCCCCACCACACGCGGTCTAGAAGGAACGCCAGCCAGTCCGCCCGAGTACCGATGCTGTTGGTATTTTTTTTTTTTTTTTGGGGGGGGGAGGAGGAGGGGGGACCCCACTGCCTTGCCTGATGGCCCTGATTGATGTCCGAGTTAATAGCAGCTCGCTGTTAAGCAACGTCCAGAACGATCTGGAGTGCTGGATGGCGCTTCCAACACGATAATGGTAACCGTGTTTCCCCCTGAAATTCAATGTGGACTTACGTCTAGAGGCTCTGTAAATGCACAGCCTCAGGCTAGGGCAATTGAGCAATATGATCTGCTGTATAATGCGGTTGCTTACTTACGCTTCATTAATTGGATCAGTAGGTATTCTACACCAGTACTTACACCTACACTTCTGCTGATCTATTTAAGTATGTAGCTACATGTACTCCTATGTACCAAGAGCTGTCTGTCTAGATTAGGCCAATTTCAAGCTTGGCGCCGGCCGGATCGAGCCCTCCGAAACAGGAGCGCAAGCAGCTGCGCCGTACCCTAGCCCATGGCCAATTTTGCATCTACTTCTGAATTGCGGTTCGGCCAATCAGCGCAGCTGGATGGGAGTGGTTGTATGGTGTATTATCTTCATATATTGAGCGAGACTCGACTCTCTCGCTTGCATGCCCTTTATGGGGACACTCTATTCTGACTTTCATTTGTGTGGTGACGCCATCACTAGAGTTATCAATTCCTCACTGCCACCTCCTTCGAACACTACTAGACAGCTAGACTCGAGGGAGGGTGCAAGATGATACATAGCTAGACGTGTCCAAAAAGCAATTTCTGAAAATGGAAAAAAAAGGAAAGAAGAAAGGAAAAAAGGAAAGAAAAAAACGGGGGGAAGGAAGGAGGGAAAAAAAGAGGTCATGCTGCATAAACGCAAGCAAGCAAGCAAGCACGCACATCCATCTCGTCTCGGGCCACCCTGCCGTATGATCGCCCCGCAGAGCCGAAAAGTTCAACACTAGTATACGAGCGAGTGAGCGAGTGAGAGAACCGGTGAAGGAGACAAGGATGGCAATGGCCACACCCAAACAGACAGACAGACAGACAGACGTAAGATAACGTACCTAATAGGATCGTCGTATTATGGGAGATGTGCGGTCCTTTCTTTTTTTTTTTCTTTGAGACGGTCTAGATCTGGTTTTTAGGGGGTTAAGTTGCAAAAAAAACAAAATGTTATAGGATGAGTGGAGGATTGATGGAGAAGTTGATCGACCATGAAGCTAGTCCAACGGTCTGATAGGCGGACAATATTCAGAAGGCATCATGAACTCTCCGAGAAGAAAAAAAAAAGTTGCAAAACATACCCTACACTTCCCCGCCGGGAAAATAAAATCGCGGCTATAGCTTTTTGTTCTTCTTTATTTTCGCTTATTGACTTAATTCGATGATCATACTCAGGAACAGGCACGTCCACCCTCCTCCTCCTCCGCCGCCCTCCACCTCCACCGATCCGATATGCAGCCCTCGATAAATTAATCGTAGCCAGGCTAAGGCTCTAGATGAGCGTGTGTATTTATGTATGTAGATGTATGGGGAAAGATAAGATAGAGAGATTTAAAGCAAGATTAGAGATTGGGAAACAAACCCCTCATGCTCCTGGTAGGGTGTTGTTAGTGTAGGGAGCATGGCCCGTGCATCTACATCTACATCCATCTATGTTCTCATGCATGATACTAGTTGCTACATCCGAGTACATACGAGTGGAGAAGGTAGGTGAGTTATGTCTCTAGAATAGATACTGTACCCATATGATCCACCATATCTACATGTATCCATGATCCCTCAACTCCCCCACTACACACTGTACTCTAGTACATCCTCCTATACCAGCTCTCTAAAGCCGACCACGCCTGCAAAAGGAAAGCACAATACTTCAATCTCCAAAGTCAGCATCTCCTACATACATATATCAAGATAATACAATATGATCACCCTCTATAACTCCGACCTACTTGCATCCTCCTCCTGAAACCGCACCCACCCCCGCATCATATCGTATCGTATCTCTTGATCCTTTTTCCGAACCCTCCCTTCAAATCGGCAGCTCGCAAACGGTAGGCCTGCATATGCACATAGTCTACTTTTGGCCTAGCGCACGGGAAACCCGCATGCGCGATCCCTCACGTGCGGCAGTGTGTGTGTGTGTGGTGATTAGATTAAAGGTTGCAGGCGCTTACTGTTCGCTCATGTAGTGGCCATGGCTTAATTCGACAATGCATTTCTCGTTCACCGAAGAGGGGGAAAAAGTAAAAAAGTACGGGGGCCTCATAAGTCGCGATCTGGCCCTAGAATACATGCTACAGAGGGAACCGGTGCTGATCATACATGTCACGAATTATAGGCTAGGTTAAGGGAAGAACGGGCTCGGGCTCAGGCTAGCTAGGGGAAGGAAGGGCTGGAGGGAGAGGTGAGAAGGTAGGTGATGATCACAATCACAATCACATCGCAGTGGTCTGGAGCCAACTTTACTCTAAGGACTTTGGGCTCTAGACTTCTGGACTGTATTCTACTCTGGCTGGCTGGATCCGAGCAATTGATGGCGTGGTAGTCTAGACCTTCAATTGCGCCTGTCTGTCAGTCACGAAGGGGGCCAAAGCTAAGATCAATTGCGCCCTACCTGTAGAAGACTCTGTACCATGGTACGGTGTGGACACAGTTTGAGGAATTGAGTTTGAGGTTTAGTTTCGTGGATGTCAGAACTACTCTTACTGCCCATCCCCCCTGTCAGCAATAAGTGAAAACCAGTGAAAATCAACGCAGTTAACCCTACCCTAGGCAGAGTACTCTCGTCCAATCAAATAGTTTGTTGTCCGCATCTACATTCCTGCCAGGAAACGAATAGTACTGCACGCACTAATAGGACGCTGAATGTAGTAATAGCAGGATGAAGAAGAGGATGAGCATGAGGAGTAGGCCGAGGTACATACATACATAGAGGCGGCCTACTATATCGTCGCCGCGGCCGGGAATCGGACGCTATGCCTACATACATACTGTGCTGCCTGCCTTGCAATTGCAATCCCCTACATCCAATCAGCCAATTGGTCTGCTCTACTCGGATCCAATTGGCATGGCAGGCAGGCAGGTATGTACGTACAAGCAAGCACAAGCACAAGCACGCACGATAAGGGATGCTCGCAATGGGGGATGAGGAGGTGAGTGAGCGATATCGATAGGAAGCACGTCCCGCACTGCACCGTATAACATCATCTCATCCATCCTCAGGAAGGTAGTACACAAGACAAGGCCACAAGCGAGAATTAAGCTTGCTGCGCAGACCGCCATTGGCGGAAGTTGTATGAGGAGGTGAGGGGGAGGAGGGGGGGGGGGTCCGTTTCGTTTCGTATGTTATTTTAATGTTGTGTTTTGGATGGGGGTATAGCAGATCAATAGTGGGTAATTAAACAATTAATAACATATATGGCTGGCCATGAGGCACGTGTGTGTGTGTGTGTTTACATAGACAGATTAAGTAGATAGACAGCATGTCTATTGTCTATTATCGATCACCCATAAGGTACGGTGTGTAGAGTATGTGTATCCGGCCAGACCTGTACGACTTTCTTGACAATTAAGACAGAAAATACACCCGGGGGTTCCACCAGCCACCCACCTCCCACCCCCAGAAACAAAAAAAATAAAAAAGAAGCGAGAGCAACTAAAAGGCTACAAAACCCCGGTAGTGACCAAGAAATGTGGGTCCCTAACCTGGCCAGGATGCGGCGTCTGAGGAATTTCATAACGGTTTTTTTTTCCTGCGCTTTCACAATAAGGGCTCATGCAAGGAATACTTCTCGAGAAACCGTACCAGGGATTCGCATATCGAACTCCAACGTTGGTTCATCGAGTGCAGTTTGGTGGGTGTGAGGGGAAAAAAAAAAAAAAGTGACCACTTATCTCCCTCCCCCCACACGCGAGGGAGATATTTTACAATGTAGAGTACATACGGAAGGGAAAAAAGGACGCTCGCTCGGTAATTTTGTTTATTGAGTTATGTTGTTTGGTTTTTGTGAAAGCGTGTCCGCCAGCTATCTTGCCGTCATTCCAACATGCAACCGTTAATTCATAACGGTACGTATATACCTGGTTACTGAGCTCCATGGGGGCTATATGTAGTTAGCTATTGCAATTGAAATCCCATAGAGTAAGTACCTACACGCATAGAATATCACCAGAGTGGCCATTCCATGCGGGTGTCCACCGCCCTCGTGGCCAGTCGCTTAATACTTTTTGCATTCTGGTCGGCGGTAATCAATCGCTTGCCCCCGTGTCGGCATCCGGGGTACACCATACCGTAAAGCTAGGACCGGCGGTCTAAATGTACGTACATGTTTAGTTTAAATTTTCTGTTGGGTCAATATTTCCTGGTCCCATGGGGGGGTCGTGACTCGAATGTACTCGTGATGGAATTATGCCATCTGCTATTGATACTGCATACAGATACGCAAAGGAATTTTTTTTTCTTTCTCCCCTTCCCTTTCTTGATGATCATACCAGTGCACTGTAAATAAAATATGTCATGTCTATATCCTACCCGGGGTTCCCCCCAACAACAAATATACCTACTCTACTTGGAACTCTACTGTAGAGTAGGGTTCTCTGCTCTACAGACGACGTACGTGCGGACGTGCAGACGGGCATATCCTCCCATCGCAGCGCGCATAGCCGTGGAGGTATGGTATCTATGGTAGCTGAAAAAAAAAAAAAAAAAAAAAAAATAACCAAGCATCCCTAGAAATGGTATGATGATGACAATGTACATCTCTAGCGCAGCGTACCATATGCCATCATATGCCATGCCCCAATTAATGGCATTGCGACTACTCTATTCGAGGGAGGTTCAGCATGCGGCGAGGATGCTTTCTTTTGAAACTCTCTTGCTTTTTGCTTGTAATCGTATCTGACAGCCAGATGTACAAGCGGGCAGATTCGGCTAATTTGCTCTGCGTGTGCTTGCTATGTAATCTACCTACCTACCCTCCCACGGCAATTGCGATTGCATTACTCCAGTCAGGCAGGGAAGGGGCCGGGGGCGCAGGCAGGATATGGCGATCTTAAGAGACGAGCTTGCTCGCTCACGAAAAAGCTTAGACGCATAGCGGCCGTGCACCCATTGCGCAAGAATAGCTAGCATAGCAGATACAAGTAGACAGCTAGGTATCTCTACTGGGCTTGACACACTAGCCACTACTAGGGAATAACAATATGAAACGTTAACGTTCAAGATCAATTCCAGGAGGTAGAGATTCTAGATTGAATTCTCTCGAGGGGCCAGATTCTAGAGCCCCTACGTCTCTGGCGCTCTAGCCCTATGGTGCCCGCATCCGTACCCGTACCAAGGGCAGCAATATTTGACGGTCGGTGTGGTGGAGAATAAGGATTAAAGGAGACGAATTTGATCAGGGTGCGGTGGAAATGCTGTTAGTATCACCGCCTATTAGTTACGTCCAGACGTAACTTATGCGATGGCATGACACGGCTGTCTATCTGTCTTGCCTGTCTCTAACTTAGGGATATGCATATACTTATGTTTTCTTTTCTTTTTCTCTTCTTCCTTCCTTCCTTTCCTCCCTCGCTCTCTATTTTTCGGCCCGAAAGATGGTTGAGAATTAATAGGTACGGCGGTCGACCAGGGTAGGAATTAGAGCTGTGAAGTGGTGTGCATGCTGAATCCGAAAGGGCAGTCTCCCAAAGTAGTAGCGGCCGCCCCCTCCCCCCAAACCAAGAGATCCCAAATCGCCCACCTACCCTCCCAATCTGGGACATCTAGTGCACCACTTTTTTAGGAGACAGCCCTGTGTGTCCAGTGCAAGTGAGGTGGTGCTTCTTATTTTAGATACTGCCTATTTTTTCTCCCCCTCTCTCTATTCGTAGAGCAGGCAGGCAGGTTATGTATGTAGGTACTTAACCTACCCTGGGAACATCGATCATAATTAGGGATGACAGGCCAACCAACCACTAGAGCACCACCACCACCACCAGATAGAATGTGGCCGTTCATGCGGTGGGCGCGTATGTGTGATATGCGAGAGCGCTTCTGCTCCGTCACCCAACCACCCACCCATGTCACCATGTATATACTTATGTGCACTAACTAAGTAGTTGGGTGGGCGGGGGAAAGAGGATACGTAGGTAGTATTAGATACATGACCCAAAAACAACAGCTGTTGGTAATCCCGGGTTGCAGGCAGAAAGGTATTCTCGTGGGCGTTGCCCAACCACTGGTAGAGAAGGAGAAGGAGGAGGAGGAGGAGGATAAGTGACGGACTGGGATCTAGTATGAACTCTAGGTGAAGACCTATTTCATTTTTTTTTGCTACATACTAGGAAGAAGTCAGTCAAGATCAGTTGGAGTAGGCAGAATATAGGCAGGAGTAACATAACGTATGGTTCCTCGGAGGCCGTTCAATCCGCCTTCAAACAGTTTTGATCAAAGATACGCAGAATCGGTTTAGTTGGATTCTTTTCTTCTGATTGATTTGCATTCTGATGTCTGGACTGGCTTTGATTTTTCTCGCCAGAGTAAATCACCAAATAATTTCCCACACACACACCCACTCTCAAATCCCCATTTGCCTGGAACCCATCCTTTCATTTTTGCAGTGGTAGAGGTAGAAGACTAGACTGCCTCAAGTTGTTACCACCCACACCCCCATCCGAGCGGTTGCAGTACGTGCAGCCAGCAGCTCGCAGCAGCCAACCTACACACCCACTCAGCCAGCCAGCCCAGAACTGCCCTGCAACATAAACCAGGAAAATAGCGGCATCTACTTTGTGAACGGTTACTTAACTGATCGCTTACCCTCGTTCTGAATACACCCCCTCCCCTTCGATCTCGACTCGACATTTCATATATTAATCCAACCACCCCCCTCCCACCCAACAACAGGCATACTAAAAAGTGTATTAACTGGTTTTCCTTTTTAGATCCACAACTAGATCATCGCTCTTATTTATTACCCTCTTCCCCCCCCCCACAACTAAATACTTACTTTCTTCACTTGCTATCTCGTGAAGCAAAATACAATCTATAATCCCCTCCCAGCAAGGTGCATAGCCGCAGCCGCAAGTGATCAGGCTTATCCCTCGGCAAATTTACACACAGCAGCTATGGTGAGCATAACAAACTCCTTCCTGCGACGTCAGCGTGGCGCAGTAGAAAGAAAACTACTACATAACCTTTGAGGGGAATATATAAAAGCTAACAAATGTATTTAATAAAGCCTTCTTCAATTTCTTCCCAACAGAGCAGCTACGCTCAGCACGCTCAGATCACCTCACGGTTATACGCACTCAACAGACCAATGTCTAACAAATTCAGACCAGTATCAACGGCAACCTCAATCGACTCTTCAACTTCGGGCGAATTCGAGGATCACAGACGGGGATCGATGAATGGGTGGCGTACAAGGGAGAGTGTTATCATGGAAAGTGCTGCAGAGGATTACGAGTCTGAGGACTCAGAGTCCGAGAGCATTCGCTCGTTGGGTGCAAGGGCCAGGATGATGACCGAGATGCTTAGCGATAGTGATGGATCAATAGGCAGGAGGAGCGTAGACGGAGGACTCACATTCTCGCTTTCCGAATACGACGAATCCTTCGACGTTCCATCGACTCCACCAGCACTCCCAGAGTATTCAGCTGGAAACTTTCAGATGGTTGAGATTTCCGATGAGAAGTCTCCATCGATGTTCCGATCTTACTCTCTCAGCACACCTCCAGCATCATCACACGACAGCATCTGTACTATTGGGCCAAAAGGTCCGCATCTTTTCCGCTCATTCAGCACTTCACACCAGAGCGCGTTGCCTCACATCACCATCCCTCGCCTGAGCACTGTGATGCCACCGACACCTTCTGCATCAGTCTCGCCAGCCTCTCCTCCAGCACTTCCTTCACCATCTCAATTCCAGCAACCGCCCTCAGCAATAGATGAGAGCCTCCCATACTTATTCCGTGAACCTGAAGTTCGCCCAGTCAGCGAGCTTTCTCAAGTCGTCAGCGACTACGACATTGACGAGATCAGGAGCTGGACACCCAGACAGGTTTGTGCCTGGATGGCCGCCTTGGGCGTTGAGAGAGATCTTATAAACAAGTTTGAGCGAAATGACATTTCTGGTGCTATTCTGATAGACCTGAAGTGGGAAGATCTCAAGGAGGTTTGTGATTGCTACAACCCTAACCCTAACCCTGTGCTAATATGACAATAGCTTGATA
This sequence comes from Morchella sp. 2016-72, assembly GCA_024713865.1. Taxonomy (NCBI): domain Eukaryota; kingdom Fungi; phylum Ascomycota; class Pezizomycetes; order Pezizales; family Morchellaceae; genus Morchella; species Morchella sp. 2016-72. Next base: position 218,777 of record JAMJEY010000023.1, read on the forward strand.
TCCAATCATTTGGCAAGCGAATTGAGCTCTGGTCCGAGATTCACCATCTCCGCACTCGCACTGCTTCCTCGCCTATGGTAGGGGAGCCCATCCCGCGTGCTTCTTCTCGCATGTCGAGGAGGTCGTCGCCCCGTACCTCACCAGTTCCTACACCAAAGTCTTCACCAAGGATTCCTCAGACACCAATGGGCCGCGGTAGTAGCCACAGTGTAAATGAGATTCCTCTGTCTGAGAGAAGGCAAGAGAAGGAAATTACCGAGCGTGAAGACTCTTCTGATGAAGAGCGTGCACCGAGGCCGCCTAGAACCCAGATTAGGAAGCGCGCTCGCAGGACTACTGCCCGCGTGCCAAAGTCAAAGCACTACGATTCGATGGCTTCTGAGTCTGCAGGTATGTCTGACGCTGACTCTGCTTACCTGCACCAAGTCAAGTACATGCCTTCCATTCGTGCCGTCGAGGAGGGCGCAAACCGCCAGAACAAGGTCCCCCGTAAGAAGAAGTCCAACGTTGTCGCACCCAATGATTCCATTTCTGTCGTCAGCAAGACCAGACGCAACAATAACATTGAAGATTTTACTTCATTTGGTCCCAATACTCAAAATCCCAAGGGAGTCAGGCTCCACAAGTGCTCCAAGGGCGAGAAGTGCCGAAAGCACGGCCAGCCAGTTAGCAGCAAGTCGGGTGAGAGGAGACGCAGAGCTCCTGCTGAGCATGGAACAATTTTCATTGCTACTACTCCCAGCATTGCTGATGCCTCAGCTCTTCCAAGGCTTTCAGTCTTTGACGGGGTCTCCCGACCTGTATCAATGGTTGCACCTAGCATCATTGCTTCTAGTGATGTTTTGGGACCTTCTCAGAGGCGCGAGGTCCAGCTTAAGCAGAACACCCTCAAAGATGTTGGCCGCATGGACCCATTAGAGAACGTCAAGCAGTTCTTGACTCTCCAGCATCTCCAGCATCTTGAGGAGCGCAGACACTCCCCTCCCCCAGTGCCAACAAAGTCAGCTGAAGATTTGGCACGTGCTCACCTCAGGGGAGTTATGCCGCCCATGGCCAGCCCGCCCCTCTCAAGGAGCGAGTCTGCGCCCCCTCCCCCAACATCCTCTCACAGCTCAAATGGCTCAGTTTCTATTCCTATTGGTCTTAGCAACTCGCCTCCTATGGCATCCCCTCCCGTCCGTTCAATGACCCCAATGAGTCTGCGAACAATGGGAATGGAGCGTGCCTGCCCGCCTGAGAGCTCTCCACCCATGAGCATGCGTAGCCTGGGAACAAACATGATGAGGACTACTACCCCCTTCTCGGAGGCTGACGTTCCAATCTACTCCACCACACCTCCCCCAAATGACCGCAACCAATCGCAGTCTGTGCCCCCGGACATGCGCTACAGGCGCTTCGCCACACCTGATCGTACCCAATTTAACCCTACCCCACTTCCAACTACCCCTACTCCTGTCCCTGTACGTCGCGGAACTGTTTCATCCCCGTTTAAGCCCGCGCCTGTTATGGCTGCTGTTGATGAGAACGCTGAGTGGGAGTTGGTTGAGGATGATGAGGAGGGTGCCAAGATGGCTCCTGCTCCGTCCCCACAGAAAGTTCACTCCGGATGGATGAAGAAGCGCAGGACCAACTGGTTCCGCCACGAGTGGCCTGACTACCACTTCGTGCTCAAGGGTACCCGCCTTGGATATGCGAGACACATGGACAAGGAAGATGGCTTCATTGAGATGGATAACTACTCTGTTGCCTGCTCCACTACCGCCAGCCACAAGCTCTCTGCCGCCTTCAAGGGTTCTAAGCTCTTTGGGAAGAAGGGCGGTAAGGACGGTAAGGACGGCAAGGACGGTGACTGTGGTGCCTACTTCTTCCAACTTGTACCGGCTGCGCCGGAACCTGGCAAGAGTGCCATTGGAAAGGTCCACCACTTTGCTGTTGGCAGCCGAGAGGAGAGGATCGATTGGATGAGAGAGTTGATGCTTGCAAAGGCAATCAAGCAAAAGAAGGAAGGCTTTGAGGTTGCGGTCAACGGCGAGAAAGTTTAAATTGTTTGATGTGATTTTGTGATTAATATTTCCTTTGTCTATTATTTGTTTATGTCAGTACGTACGAGAGAATGGGTTTGATTGATTTTTGAATTTTTTTTTTCCTTATCATGCATTCATAGCGAGGGGTCTCTTTCTATCTTTCCATTTTTTATTTAATTTTCGTTCTTCGAAATATTCACTTACCCCTACCCAGGGTGTTTTCATTCTACATCTTGCTTGTTTTATTACCTTCACCTTTTTTTTTTTTTAACTTCATTCTCTTTAACCCTTTTCTTTTACCTTTTATTTCTCCTGGAGGACCTTATTGGCGTTTATTTTTTGGTTACGAAGGTCGGTTGGTCGGTCGGTCGGTTTGCAGTATTTATCTTTCTTGATGACAATTTTTTTGAGCGCTTAGTTATGGTGTTTTCTTATAAATATCCTTATTGGTTTTTTTCACCGCAACTATTGCTGCTCTATCGTGTACGGTTTGGTGGATCCTAAGCTGTGCACTTTTGGTTATTCGCTCCCCTTCTCTTTCTTCTTTTTTTCTTTTTTTTTGGGGGCCCCCTAGCTTTTTTTTATTATTCCCTTTTCTTATTTTATTTCTGTATGTAACGGGATGTCGTGGTTGATATTGATGCTGAAAGCTGATGTAGTTAAGAAAAAAACAGATGGACAACAAAAAAGATTGGATTGGCTCGCGCCGGAAATTGGTGTTTTTTCTTTATAGGTGGAATGGTCTAGTTAGTTCGGTGGTAGCTCTGGTAGATTAGCCGAATTAATAGATCTTCTTTTTTTAAAAAAATGAGTTCAAGTCCTGTGATAAATGTGATTGAGACGATAGTGGTGATAGTTGTGTTGGTGTTGGTTGTTTGGCCTGGTCGAGGTTAAGTAGAGACATTTACCTAGCAGAATTAAGCATCATCCAGCTCTCGTTGGTACGTAGACTCATCAATAAGAAATACATATTGCTCTCGCGTCCCACATTCATTAGCAGCCCCCCCCCCCCCCACTACAGCTGGCTCTATGTTTCTTACTTCCCCACCCACTAGTACTATCTTGAATCCTGTGTCCCAGGCATGAGTAGGTACGTTGCTTCACCACCAAGGGACCCCGCCAAAATCTCCTATATATACAGGCTGCCAAATAAAATATTCTCGGGCCCAGGGTGAGGGGGCAATTTGGCTTTTGTGAAGTAGAGAGCTCGTCATAAAAAATGGGGGGGGGGGGTGTTTTTGTGGAAACGAGACCTTGAGACGTACTGTTTCCTCAACTAGAAGAAACCCCCATCAAAAAAAAAATCTTTTTTTTGGACTTTTGGCCCACCCCTCTGGAAAGGGTAGGGACTGCCTAAACTGGTCTTTAGAATATTTTCTATATACTTGCTATCCTCCATATACATAACAACCTGGGAATGCAGGTGAATAAGGCAGGGATAATTCCTATGGGGGAACAGCGCCACTACATATATACAAATAATCCTTGTAACTGTCATTTACATTTTCAGGTTCCTATGGAGGTCAGTGAGTACTTTGGCTACCTTAGTATGGCTCGGCGGATTTTATCCATGTAGGGATTGGTCGTTGAAAGTTTCGATTTCTCAAAAACACATCAAATGATTGCTTTTATCAGAATCTATTATTAAATTCACTCCCACGTACTTACTAAGACGCCGGATATAACCAAAAAAGTGAAATAGCTACGGCTCTGTCATCGGTTTAGCTTACCACTAGTAACATTTCTATCTATTGGCTGTCTTGGGTCTAGAACACGTAAGTTTCCATCATTAGCCATCACTCGGTGAATTCCGGGACAGAGATAATAGCCCAAGTGAGCAAAGGGAGGAGGCAGGAAATCATGCACAAAACCTAATTTCCTACGCCGAAAAAAACTAAAAAGAAATTCCCAGGCACAAGTGAATGAGAATTTCATTTTTGACTCCGATGCGGGGAATCGAACCCCGATCTGCTCGGTGAAAGCGAGCGATGCTAACCGTTACACCACATCGGATTGTGATCATAGTGGTTTTAAGTATACTTGAACAATAAAATATGCCTCACAATATGTATTTGATAGTGCCGGTCCGACCTCAATCTTTTTGGCAATCATTTATTAGTGGAGGAATTCTTGTTGTGTACTGCCTTTCTGTCTGGACTCGGTTAGCCTGTTTAACTCGTCTTTGGTGTTGGCTAGTGGCATAGATGCTAACGAGGAACTTCACGTGACAGGTCTATTCGAGTGACGTACTATGATCGAATTAAGCATCACCTAAAAAAAATATTAATATTGGCCTTGTTATGTAAAAAAAGAGTAAACTTAACTACAACTACGACTCATTCACATAAAGGAGATACATCTACAAGAGCACAATTTCCTTATAAAGTCACTTGGAGACGGCACTAATAGCAAAAGGCCTGCGTACAACGTACAGTAGTAACCGCTCAAAGTGAATAGGATAGTATTAATCTGGTACTGAATATTAATGATAGGAACTGAAGAACAAGAGTTATTCCATGCACCGCGTTCCATCGGGTATGATTTAAACTCAGACATAAACCGGAAATAAATAGATACAAGAGACAAGATAGACTAGAGAAAGTTCGTCTCGTCTCGCCTTTTTTGGAACTGGGTTGTTAATTGAGTCATTAATTGTATTTTAAACTGGGCTTAAAATCTAAGACGTGTCTTGATACCGCGTATACCGCACTTTAATTACCACTAAAGGACGAGTCTCCTATTTTGAGGGGACGGTGCAAATTTCAAGTTTAAAGCATCCATCACAATCAGGAAAAGCACAGTCTATCGGAAAAGATCTCATTCTGGCTCTTTGTGACATATATAAGAAGACGGAACACAAGCATACAAAGCAATTATACACTTACCTCAGCCCCGGACGCACGGGACCCTGTCTGACTAAAAACCTAAGCCGCGAAAGCATGGGTTAGAATTTTAATCGCGTCCATTAATGTCTCAATATCCACCTCTCCGGCAGCAGCAAGCAAGCCCAGGCCCAGACCGAGCATTGATCTTATTCCCCCATACCAATGTAGGGCTGAAAGGGCTCCCCCGAACAGCCTTGAATCATATCTTCGGTCACTGGTGGGTCAGCCGAGTCTAGTTAATATAAGCAGATCCAGTGTCCTTTGTTCTCATGGACCCCCACTGATGATATCTGCAGTAATAATCAGTAATTCTTAAAGGTTATACTACTTTATAGACTAGAGTACTCATATGTATAAATCATTAATCCCGTTGTAGAGTAGAATACTTGTCCAGTACCTAAACTACGGGCCGAGTGATCGGCTTACGACTTTCTTATATTATTTTAGATAACAATCCATAAACATAGCCGCGCAGAGGTCTCCTAGATGTCCCGTGTCACAACTCCACGTTGGCCTGGCTAACCCAAGATAATTAAATTCTCCCTGTCGGGTTTAGTCCACACTTATGCTGCCGCCCATCTAGGCCCCCAGTCCCTGAGAAAATAACGCCCCTACCACCTCTTCACCCGCCCTCACACGCGCCAACACCCGCTCCGCACAAGTCAAACCAGGCAAACACCCACCTCCCCCACCTTACCTAGCTAGGTACCAAAGCCTATATATACATACCGCGAAAATCCGCTCGAGTGCGCACCCGGCGCCCACCCGAGATGCCCATCGCTCGCGCGGGTGCCCACAGAAATGATTATGCGGGCCTACCGCGCGCTCGTGTGGAGTTGCTTGACTGGATTGTGGGACTCGATCGGGGGCATGTTGGGATGACAGAATGGTGTTTCATCAAACGCCCGGCGCGGCTGAGTGCATGGGTGCCCGAGGATGGCATGGAGGCGGCCTTGATTAGATATCAGCTTGTGGTTGTGGAGGTGGGGAGACTAGACAGGCTGATGATGGAGGGAGGGGGGAGGGGGTAGCTAATTCGATGATCATATCTGAAAGAGTAAATACAGAATACAATAGTTGTAATGTATTTGGATTATATAATTGGCTGGCGGTTGAAATATTGGGTATTCTTAGCGTAATTCCCCAGCCCTTGAACTTAATAATAGATGAAAGTCAAGATTTATAGTATGTACGCCATATTATATGTAGTCACGTAGTGCGTTGTGTTGAAAGGCCAGATGTATGAAGTATAAATAAATAAATAAATAAAGGCCAGATGATTTTCATATATTATATATATCGAGTGATATTCTGTGAGCATTCACCGGTCCATTGAAGGAAAGATCTGCAAGGCAGCCAAGAGATGTTTAGGAAGGAAGAGGCTAGACTAATGCGGGAAGAACCTCGGCTCGGCCCGTCCCGCCGCCCTGTGCAGTTCACCTCAATGAGAGGGCTTCGAATCATGTCACTTACGTGCGTTTAATTTGTTTGTTTACAATTAATATTCGAACCTGTAGCGTTAGTAGCTGAGATTGGTGATGACATTGATTCTCGCGCTAAGTACTCATATACGTGTGCGTAAGGAAATTGGGCAAAAAGGGAGAAGCACAAATTGGGGAAGAAGGGAGGAAATAAACCAACTTGCAAATAACAAGTCAAAGGAAGGAAAAGTGAAGAGGACACCCGGGGGGGTGTTGGGAAGAAAAAAAAAAAAAAAAAAAAAAAAAAAAACCACAGTAACGTTAACAACATCGAATCATAACCTAAATTTTTTTTAACGAAATAAGTGAAGCTCGATAAACAAATAGAAAGAATAGGGAGAACCTTGGTCTAAGTTAATAGCTCAAGATCCAAGTACCAATTCTTTTAATGCGATTCAGGACCAGAGGCCGAGGCATACGCAGCCCGGCACACCCGGAAAGGTACCACCAGAGAAAGACCACGGGAGAGAAAGAGAAGATAAAAGCAGAAGATTCTCCACCATAGGCCCAGAAACTTAAAACCATGTCAGAATACCGGCGGGGGCCAATAAACCTATAAAGCCCAATGGAACGAAACTTTCTCTTTTCTGCCTCATGCTCAGCGCTGAAGATCTTGACTTCCCCAATAGCGTTTCGACTCACCTCTTACTAAAGCCTCGCCCTCACTTTACGAGCCCTAGCCGATGTCATCATCTGCATGTCCCCTCTCGGCGATCTCCCTCTAAGATCCTTTACGTCTAACCCAGCTCCTTCATCTATCAAAACGTTGAGGTCCTCCATGAGAGCACCCGAATTCCTTGCCGCTAAATGCAGTGGCGTTCTCCTCGATTTGTCCTTCACATGAACATCGGCACCACCTAGCTCTACAAGTATTTTGATCGCTTCAGGCCCGTTCCCCGCTGCTTCAAGCAATGGTGTCCGGTCCAATTGGTCGACCGCCTCCGTGTCTGCACCCCACTCAAGTAAAAGTTCGCACACATCTGCCCATCCCATCTTCGCGGCTTCATGTAATGCCGTGCGGCCATTAACGTCTTTTGTAGCCAAGAAGGCACCCTTCTCAAGTAAGTATCTGACTAGTGCTAAATCCCCAGTCCTGGCGGCGAGCTGAATCGCGGATGATCTACTTTTCTTGTCGAAAAACTCGACATCAACATAGCGCAGCATGAGTTTCCACATGGGCACCTCCCCACCTATAATTGCTATGTCAATAGCAGAGGATGGGCCTTCAAATTTGTGGTCACATGCGTCAACCTGCGCTCCGTTTTTGAGGAGAACATCCACCACTTCTAGATGGCCGTTGGCAGCGGCTATCTGTAATGGCCGGAATCTATCTTCTCCGACCGCATCGATATCCGAAACTGTCGCGGGCTCCAGCATCACCTCCACCAGACTCTTGAGCCCAAGCTTGCAGGCCTCGATAAGCGCCTCGTTCTGCATCGCCACGTCGGGTTCTGGCCGGGCAAGAAGTCGGGGGGTATATCCCCAGGGGGTGTTGTCGATTCGGAAGCCGTTAGAAATTAACATCCGTGCCAACCTTGCGCTCTTGTTTCTGACTGCCCACAACAGTGGGCCAATCTGCTCCCCCTCTTCTAGAACTTCCACCGTGATATTCAGGTCCATCAGAAATTTCACGAGTCTCTCATCTCCTCCGGATACCGAAAACGGCGGGTCAATAGCCACTTGACCGATATCCAGATGAATACCCTCTCTACAACGGCCAAGTACCGCCCTGATAAGGTCTTGGTCTTTTAGAGCGATGCTCCAGAATAGGGCACCGTGCGGGCCGTCCTCGGCGATTAGGTCATCAATGAAATGACCTCTTAAAAGGTGATGAAATCGTTGGCTGGAATGGTAGAGGTGTATGAGTTCATACGGAGATAGGGACTCCGCTATCGTTAGGAGGAGCTCGTTGGGAAGGGAGAGAATGGTAGGGGACATTGGGCGTACTTGTATATTTCTTAAAATACTCGTATATTGTTCTGTATAGCTTAAATGATTTGATGGGCATAGACTGGAGCTCGAACATACGAACTGTTGGTTGCAAGGAAGGCTGTGAGGGAGCAACGGCTGACGGAGCTTTTGAGACAGTGTTTTTATTAGCCGACTATGCTGTGGGTTCTTTCTAGAACAGCCATTTTTAGCTTAATTGACCCCACTATGGGCATATTGTAGTTTATTTTTCTTAAAATACGGGTCTAACAAATTGTTCCCCTCTTTTGTGAGCAAGGGTACGTCAGGTTGGACGCCTGAAGGTGCTGTCAATGCAGCTCGACCAGCTAGGCAGGGTATGTCACTTTAGGTAGCAGATGTCTTGGGTCATGTCACTAACATCTGAAGGATGGACTGGTCAATAGTCAATTGCTCTACTCTTTGTACAAGGTACCTGCTACGCAATGGTGGGTATCAGTTATTGTCAAGCATAGCTAGGTGGGGGAGACTTGCGTTAAATATACCGGGTGCTCCAGTGGTTGGAAGTGCCAATACGGGAGTGGGGCTATGTGGTGGGCGTCACCTATTTATTTTCTTTTTATCGATTGGAGGGGTACTGGGAGCCGCACACCAACTGGAGTTAAAATTTGTACAAGTACTTGTGGTGAAATTAAAAATTTGCAGGCAGCAACCGCCGACCCCACAATTCCCTTAAACCCGCCAGCAGAGGACAGAGCCATGATAATTGAAGCCAAAGGTGGGTGGTTTTTTGTTGCTATCCAGATAAGTAGGGGTTTAACTTGCACTGTTGTAGCCATTGGGTGTTAATTTAGTGGAATTGAATATGCCAATATTGGGACAAAACTTAATTTAATCACATGCAGGTAGACAAATCGGAAATAAAACCTAGACCTTGAGAGTTGGGTGTTTTGTGATGTGGTACAAAGCCTCCGAGCGCAGCCATTCCTAAAACCGTTACACCTGTAGTAAGCAACAGGTCATAGTAAATCACTCGCATTTGAAATGTTTTCTGCTGGAATTTTGAAAATACTTAGCCATCTCATGGAAGATCACTCGGGTCTAAATCTTGTGTTTAAGGATCTGCTTGGCGGTTTTCTTGGCTATGAGACTTGGTTATATAATAGCTGTTAGATAAGGGAAAACGGAAGTTTTGGAATAGAGTTTAGGGTTCCCAAGCAGTAGCGAAGTTTGGTTGTTAAGATAAGATAAAGGCCTTGACGGGAATCAAAACATATGCCAAACACAACCATTCCTTGGATAGAGTGATTTAGCTAATCCCTGTTTTTCAAATTTTGGGCTCAAATTTTGGGTTCTTGGCGGGATTTTCACACCAAAAACTATCGCCAAGAACTAAATATTTAGATTCAGTGGTTGTTGGCCAAATCACAGTTATGCAGGAAACGGAACGAGGCTTTACCATTGCCATGCAACCCCCCCCCCCCCCCAATAAAGCTCTGCTTAGACCTGCTGCCAAACAGACCCTAAAGTGTACCCTAAAGTGTAGTATCCACCACTCCACACCGGTACGTACGTTGGTTAGTGACTGGAGGTAGGTATTAGCATCTGAAGTGAAATTGGTCTGATAGCATAGAGCTCAGCTCAAAGACCACGACCCAGAACTAAGAATAACAATTAGTTGTTGTAGTCGACTCCCTACAGGCACAAGCACTTTTATTCACAATTACACGGCTAGATGCTAAGCCATAGAGATAAATCGTGTCACGATCAGACCCGAATACGTATACGTAATTCTAGAACTAAAAATACTTAAACAGGCAGAAATTTATATCCTAGGGCAGTAGAGTATACGTACCTCGCTCCAAAAGCTAGATTGAACCTCATTTTCACCCCACCGACCTCCATTGCCCTTAAACGATTTTACCCAGTTAGAGCCCACCAAGGCAGTACAACAATGGTAAGGCACCTCCCCCATTATAAATTCTATCCAACAGAGTAGACTCACGACTATATACCCTCAGCCTCCTAAAACTCTTCCTCCACCAGCTAAATTGAATCTCATCTTGACCTACTTCCACACAACCCTCACCGCACACTCCATCAAAGACCTCGAAAAGTCACTCCCCTCCGCTGCTGGCATCTCTCCAATGGTTGTCAAAGACTTTCTCGCAGCACTCTCCGACGAGGGTCTGATCCGCGTTGAAAAGATCGGCTCTGGTAACTGGTATTGGAGCTTCCGGAGCGACGAGAAAAAGGCTAAAGAGAGAACTCTGGCCGGCCTTGAGAAGGAGCTCGAAAAGCTGGAAAAGTCGGTAGAGGAGGTGAGGAGTGAGTTGGAGAGTGAAGGGATCGAGGGCGAAGAAGTGAAAGAGAGGGCAAGACTGGCAGAGAGGGTCCAGGAGTTGACAGTGGAAAGAGCGGCGTTGAAGGAAGAGTGGGGAAGGTGTGATCCGGAGATTGAGGGCAGAAGGACACAGGAGATGAAGAGGATGAGGGGAGCTATTAATAGGTGCAATGGTAAGTAATATTTACTCCCTCCTGTTTGGGGATTCGGGAGCTGATAGGGTAGATAATCTTTACGCACTCGAGAGCTATGTTAGGGAAGCAACCAACAGGGATAGAGAGAAGATCGAGGCATGTAGAAAGATGTTTGGGATGGAGGAGGACTTAGAGTATGTTTGAATGACCTAATATGTGGCTATTAATATAATATATCCGAGCAATTGTAGCTAGATTGTTAACCATTTGACGCTCGTGATAAAGTTCTAAATTTTTTTTGCAAAGATAAGTACTAATGGGGTTGGTTTATTGGTTCGTGCTCACCGCAAACATTATTATAAGGGCCAGTCGGATAGACAATAATCTTCTCATCAGTTTAAGGTGCCCAGAAGCGATGGCTAACCTAATTGTGACTAGCCCTGAAATCATGTGACATCACTCGGTTCCGTGGGATTGATATTTTTCACTTGATTGATTGATTGATTGATTAATTGATACTTCATGCGTGCATGCAGCTGCCCATAGGCTATGGCAAAACCTTTCCTCCTACTCTCCGGAGGCAGGGTACAGTTTCCCTCGTCAGTAAAGAGATAATAGCGAGGTAGGTCAGTAAATGAAATATAAAAAAAAACTGGATGTAATAAGAAGCCCAAATTTGTCACTTTATCATATGGAAACAATGAAATACGTTTCCCCGGGTGTCTCTCTTCGGCTCTCCCCACCCACGCTGTATTTCTCGCTCCTCTTCGTTGCCCTCCGCATCTCTTTCGTCCTGGTGTCTGTGTTTCAGCATATTCTTTTTTTCCCCTATAACTTGGATCCATATACACCTTAGTATTGGGATTATTATAGAGAAGACTAAGACTTTAGTGTAAAGAACCATTTCTTCCTGAGACAATATGACACTCCATGCAGGGGCCGACTTAAGCTTAATTGGTTCTCACAGAACCAATGAGAACCCGGCATTACCTGTCCCCCTAAACAGATGCCTGGTTCAGTACCCCCCACACAAGTCGGAAGGCCTTTCGAATTAGCTGTTTACTAAAACAAGAGGTAAAAATATTGGTTACTGCTATTGGATTAAGAAATGAGTGATATGAGTGCAAAATTCGAAGCCAACAATAAAGCCAAACCCTAAAAATCCCTTCTTAAAGTCTAACTTGTACTCAGATATTCAAGACATATATCTTTCCAGTTACTCCCAAGCCCGTCCCCTTACGAGGGCTGACCTACTTTAGGTATTCTTAGTTGAGCTTTTCCATACAGGTCCTACCTATATACCTCAACGTTCGTAAACCCCAAATATCTCACAACCACCTGATCCTGGATCCCCATAACTTCCCCACTTTCCCTGGTATTGTCCCCTCACCTATAACCTGCATTCCTCTCTAACTGTATATGGACAGAGCCAACTGTCTAGGTTCTGCACAATGAGGGATTCCTCCCTGCAAAGACAGAAAATGTCCCATAAGCGTCTCCGTAGTCTAGTGCAAATGTAACAAAATAGCCAAAGCACGCGCAGAAGGAACGGCTGATGTTACCCTTGCTATTACTAGGCCTTACGGTTCATGGTTTTAATAAAGTGCATACGTTGGTGTCTTCCCCGGCAAAATTTCCCCTGCTAGATCGCAGTTGTTGCTGTGGCTGCGGTGGTGTGCTCGCGCCGTCGATGAACTTTAGTGGATGGCGGATATCCGTAGATAGACGATAGAGGTGGACCAAGACTGCATACTAGCTGGCCGGAAATGGTTCAGCGAGCCCCCAAGTCGCCCGAATATTGAGACAGACCGACCACGAACGAGGGGCTAACACGAATATATTGCACGGCAGTGGCCAAATCTCTGTTCATTTGATGCCGCCGAATTGATTTATCCCCGCCCGTCTTAAGCTTTTAGGTCATACCCCCGCGCTAAGGCGACATTGGGGTGAACCGCCTCGCTGATTCGGAGACTTTTAATGACTGGTATGCCAAGCATGAGACTACACCTTTGGATGGACCGGTATTCCAATCGGAAACTTCCACGACCGGGATGTGTTTGCTGTTGGACAGAGTGATAGCTTCTACTGCATCGCAGGAAATCTGGCATTCAATAAACACATGTCAATGAGAGCCAATCGGATTCAATAGAGGACCGTAGAATTGTGAGTTGTACATACTCCCAATATGGCGTATCGGACTCTAGTACGGGACACGAATTCATATGTCTTCGAAATCGAATGAGCAGTGTTCCTAGAGCAAATTGTTTCGGTTGCAACCGCCCTAAAGCAGCACCTAAAATACAAACCTTTCTAGTCGTCCCTATATAATGACTAATTTCTCAATCTATCCAGAGCAATACTATCATTGACATATGTAAGTAACCTTACCATACGGTCTCCTCCGATTTGATTCCTGAGTGGTCATGTGTATGTGCTATACTTGGTCGGTAATTTCCTATTCGCTAGGATAGACTATACCCTCATGCCCGAAAGAACAAACTTTACATAGAATAGACTTATAGACCAAGGATACAACCCTAGTATATAGTGTGCGTCCAAGTTCTCGGGGACCCGATGGTATTCTAGTTGCTCAGAAGCAATCAGGTAATAGCGGGTATTGACCCCTCGAATGTACAATAGTAAATTAGCAACAACGACGGCTCAAATGTGTTTAGGAGAGCGAGTGATATCACATGATTCAAACGACACGTCTTGCGGTGGACCTAGTGAACGGAGACCACCCCCCGCCTTTCTATCACACCACTTGCAGATTTTAACTCGATATAACTGGCCCTGCCTATCATCGGCAGCCGGGTAGTCCTCCGGCCCGTTGGCAAACGCTGCTACATCGTCCAACCGGCATGGGGCCGGGTTTCAGCACCCGTGGTCGTGGAACCCCCGTGGGAGCTCTCCGACTGGCTCACTAGCTATATATATCTGCCTATACAGCTTGAAATTTTCCAGGAAGCGGTGGTAAAACGAACGATTGCGCTCTGCTCCTTCATTTAAATATTTATGGTGATGTCGTGTTGCCATTTCGACCGACTGGCAGGGTATGTGCTAGCAACAACAATCAGTGTCTTTCATCACACTAAAGTTTTCCGGCGCGGCAAGTTTATCTCTGCCTCTGCCATCTCAATAGAAACAAGCGAAGGATCCTCAAGGATTCCAAAATCCCCAGCGCACGTGTACGTAGATCTAATACGTAGCCGAGACAAGTAATCATATATATGTAAATCTCCATAGAAAGTTCTCGGCAGATCCACACTGCGCTGCACTGCGCTTCATCATCCAAGGAATGAGAAGTGCCTGCTTACGCAGTCCTATGAAACAACTATTCCGTATGGCTACCAACCCAAACACCGACCCACCCAGGTCCGCATTTCAAAGTCCACCGCTGCTACAGCTTGGGATGTTGGCGCCCTCTTCGTTCATTTATGCCGGCCTCAAGCACTACTGCCGAAACTGCAAGAAAATAACCTTACTGCCTGCATGCACCGCCACAGGCACGACAGGCATAGCTTTATAGCCACAGACAAAGCAATGGATCTGCACCAGGACGGAAAAACCACTGCATTGGGACTGAGTTTCTGCGGTTATTCGGCGTTGGAGTCCGGGTGATCTTGTTTGAAGAATTGGAGAGAAAAAGAGCGGGTGATCTACATTGCCTTATATATCGGGGATGGCTGTAAGGGACGTAGGAGCATCGGTGGTACCTTCGGTGAAGAGTAGAACGAACGTTCCGACGAAACAAAACAACAGCCGCAGTGTGGATTGTGAACTGGTCTGCTGATCGGGTAAACCCGGAGTTCTGCCCGTACTGAATGCTTGTTTGTTTTGATTTTGAGAAGTTCGGTTTGGAATCGGCCTATGAGGAGGGAAAAGGACAGTTATGCATAAATAGTTAATATTGCAGATTGTGTTTGGTAAATGAAAAGTAAAGTACTTACATGGAGAGCACCACGTGCCTAGTCAAATACGAGATTCCAATGAGGTTTTGTTTTAAGTCGTTCACATTTCCTCCCTCACGAACACCTGCCAAGTCAAGCCGCTCCGCGTAAATGTTGTTCCAGATGTCATACCATCCCGATGACAGGTTGATCGAGATGTCTGTATATCGTTATCAGTGCAATTGCCAAAGATGGTTATCCGTCTTCAGGGAGGCGTACTTTCGATTCGCTTGCCATGCATACATTTAAATAATGTAGGCATTGGGGAATTGTGCTATCGAGTATATGTGCATCAATCCAGTCAATCGTGCGATGGGGTATGAACTGGGCTCTCTCTACATGCACCAGCTATCACTCGCTGGGGGGGGGGGGGGTGGGAGGGGGGAATTGATATCTCGGGTCGGTATGACATAACTCAGCTCATCGTATTTTTTGTTGAGATCTAGAATATTTTTTTCTTGCTGCTTTAATTTGCCATCTTGGATTCCTTTAGGGTTTTGGCTGTCATGTTGAGCTCCCGTGGTAGGTAGTAACCCGCTTGGTATGGTTGTGATAGAGTGCTTGGTTTAGAAATATATGTCTGTAGATTAGTAATCACCAATTAGGAGCTATATCAGAGCCCCATATGGACCTCATATGCATCAATCGGACTCCTCCGAGGATCGAGATATCGATGGTTGTATTGGGTGGTTGGCTGGCTGCTGTCACATCCCTCGATGAGTAAACCAATAGATAAGTTCCTAGAGGTGATGATGATGCTTCTTCTGAGATCCTGTGACTGTACTTCCCTTAGATTCCCCTGCAGGTCGACAGACGTCGGATGGAATGTATTGGTTGGAGGCACGTCGGACCATGATGTGCTCAAGCAGCCCCTACGGGCCGACCGTTGATAGTTCGGCATCTCGGCACCGAGCGTCAAGAAACGAAACCTAAGGAGCATGTTTGCCTATTACTTATCCTACTGTCACATGACGAAGAGTTGGACCGAGTTCAGCACAGGTAAGTACAAGGCTGGGGGGTTTAATGAGTTAACGGATCCTCACCTGTCAACACCCTATTCACTCATTTAATCCCAGGCCTTGTACTTGTGTAGTAGTGATGTTTACGCTCTATGTATGTACATACTTGGTACCGAACTCGCAACACATCTCTCTATGTCACTATACGCATACCTGAGTGAGCTGTCATAGATGCGAGAGCGAACAAACAAGTAAAAATGATTACCACTGCGCGCGGGGGCCACGGCGGCGACAACGGCAACGGCACAAGATTGCATTTTTTTTCTCTCTCCCCTGTCCTCAACTCCTTCTGCGGTTCCCCCTCCTCATTTTTGCCTGATTTTTTGGTTGGGAATATGAGGAGGAGGAGGAGAAAGGGGGGGGGGGGAGGAGGAGGAGGATAGACGCCGCTAAGAAATACCAGACTACATGTATCTAGGAAGGGGAAACAACGCTATTGGGTCACCATTTGGAGAAAACAAAACTACAGGTAATGAAAATCACAGACAAGCCAATCCACACATGCCGATCGCCCGATCAGAGTCAGATCAGACAGCCCCCTTTTATCCACTCATTTGATTCGCCTCGCTAGCTACACTGGTGCCACTGATGATGGTATCTGCAGTCAACAGTGCCGAGCCTTTCAGGTGGTGGAGGAGGAAGGATAAAAGAGGCGAGTTGAAGAAAAGCTTGACTGGCCAAGGTCCCCCACGTTAAACAAGCACTTGCTGCAGCTGGAAGGGAGGGGGGAAGGGTTGGATGGGAAAAACAAGCATCGCTGAGAGGCTTGGCTGGAGGCTAACGGGCGGTGTGTGCCGGTAGGGAAGGGACCGCAGGGAGAGGAGCAGGGTTTGGGGTGATGTCACTTGTCATTGCCGCGGATGGATTGGCGGATGCACATAAAAAAAAAAAAAACGCGCGAGGGCACGAGCGCTCCCTAGCTTCTTACATACAGATCTCTCTCTTTCTGCGCCAGATGAGAATAGAGGGGGATGGATGCGATAGGGGGCATCCATATTTCCAAAAGGAATACTATTACATACATTAACGGCTTTTACCTGTTATTGTTTGATTTGCGTTTTTTTTTTTATTCATAGCGCATTTGCCAGTAAAGTACATAGTCCCGAGTCGGCGAGAGCGAAAAGTATGGTGGGCTGGAAAAGGGAGGGATGGGATGAGGGGGACTTATTTACTGAGAATAGATTGGGGTTGTTGACACGCTATATCCCTTTTCGGCTGTGTGGGTGCTGCGGATGTGAGGCCGCTAGCGAAGTAGGGGAAAGTGGGGAGGGAAATAGCGAAAGGCTTTCGTCCTCCGGGAACTTGGAATGTTACATGTTGAGTTCTTTGTTTCGAGTGCGGTCCCAAAAAGAACCATGTGCAACAGCACAGAGTCGAAGGGATGGGAGGAAAGGAAAGGGAACTTTAGCAGGAGGAAAAGAGGGGGGTCGGGTATGGAGATTTGGGTACTCTTTTACCCCAAGACACCCAGACGGAAAAAAATATGCAAGCCACTAAGAAAGGCAGACAGAAAAAACAAGCCTTTAGCAAGAAAGCCCAGTTCTAGTTCCAACTGTTGTAACGCGTAGAAGAGCGTGGTGCGTGCAGAAGTGCAGAGTGCAGCGCGTGGTGTGCGATACCTACATGGAGTACTCTAGCGGTGTGTGTGTGAGTGTGTGTGTGAGTGTGTGTGGTTTAGGTGGCAGGACCAAAGAGAGAGGCGAGGAGGAGGAAGAGATGGGTGTGAAAGACAGGGTAGAGAAGGGCTCACATAAATGCTTGCCATGCTGCCGAGAGAAAAGCTCGGCGTGGAGACAAGCAAGCAAGAAACGGGAACCCAGGGATCGAGAATTACGAAGGGGTAGACACAAGCATTTTCCAAGACTTCGACAGGTTCCGCACCCAAGAGATCCACAGACAGGAAGTGTGCGAGTTCGTCGTAAGCATCCTGAATACCAAGGGAAGGAAACCGGAAAGATCCATCCAGCGCGGCCGTTCACCAATAACTCAGATCTATTACACCTCTCCATTCCACGGTGAAGCTATATCCATTTAGGCCTCGTTATATTCCCTGTCCACGCTGTCAGAAAGAAAGCAAGTGCCTCAACCCAACATTTCATGGTCCAGTCAGCTCGTTGGGGGATCGGTCGGCATTTGTTATTGCTATTATTATAATTGATTTTATCGGCACAGCGTCATCTCACAGTTCACTTTCTAAGAGCCATTCTCTCGTCCTTTCTTTCTTTTGTTCCCACCTCTTATTCTTGCCTGTTCTTTTACTTTCCCTCTTACTCTCGCTTTTCGCTCACTCTAAACTAAACTCATTCATTCACCCCCTTCTCACATCCCCCCCCCCCCTTCCCCTTCCATTCCCTTACCCTTATTTTTTTTCCCTCGTCCCCACCAATTCTATCCACATATCCCCCACCCCCTTCCCCTCCCAATCTTTCCTCCCTTCCATCTCCCCATCATCCCTCCAACAGAAAGGCTTATCATATCCCCCTTCCAAGACCTTAGTACCGGAGAAGCCAAGACTTCTCTGCTCTCCTATCTATCAAAGACCTTGACTCTCTTCCCCCCCCCCCCGACGGGTTGCTGCCTGTGCCTTTTTACACTGCTGCAGGATCAAGCCTTTTGGTGTTCCTCTCCGTCGGATTTACCGAGGATCTTGCCCTGCTTTCGACTACAAGTATAGATCATAGACCTCTTAGTATCCCACCCACCCCCCTCTACCAAGAAGGTCTTCCCACATCCCCCCCCCCCACCAACTATCTACCTCATCCCTCACTCATCGTCTCGCCTATATATATATAGCCTTGGTGGCCTCGAACTGTACATTCTAAGGCCTTTCGCTGCTCTCACTTCTTAACAGGAGCTGCCATCTTATCCGACTCGTTCGATACGGTCGGAGCTGTATCCGATTGACATCGCATTCGTCGGCGGTAGTCGCTGGGGAAACCTCATCCCCACCCCTTTCACTAGGAGCAGTCGCTCAACGGTTACCCCTTCACGAAAATGACACCTAAAAGTTCCTCCAGGCCGTCGCTATTGAACCGTCTTCGGGCAAAAACATCAACACTTTCGCTGTCTGGACTGGGGTCTTCGCGCCGTCGTTCTTTGGGCGACTTTCACATCCGACTAATTGACCCACATCGCGTATACTCACCAACAGACACTGTTAAAGGATCCGTCTGTCTTACTGTCGAGAAAGGGCTCACCCTTACACACCTCGTCGTAAGCCTAGTCGGCCGCGTTGACTTGAACTTGCCGTCAGGGAAGGATTCGGGAAAGAAACGGAAGGACTGGGACGCGGAATACGACGACGGATCAGGTGGTGGAATCGTACTATGCAGAGATGAAATTGTGCTGTGTGGCGAGGGTAGGCTAGAGCCAGGGAAATACGAGTTTGAGTTTGAACTGCTGTTCGTACTGGTTGGGAAGATGGTTGGGGGTCTGCCGAGTTCTCTGGACGTAGGTCTACTCTTCTCACTCGTTCGATATTGGCGCCGCCAAGCAAACGTTCTTGCGTGTGGTTGGGCCGGACTGGGAGCTGACTGATGGAATTGTAGTTTGAGAAGGGTTCAATATCATACACTATATCGTCCACTTTGACGCGGCCCACGTCCTTGTCACCAACCACAACATGTACAACAAAGATCAATCTTCTAGAAACTATTGATATCGGGCATTTACCAAAACCAAAACCTCATATTATATCACTGGAGCCTATTGTCTCCCGGCGGTCACGGAAACGACCTTCATCACCGGCGACTACACCGTCGGTCGCATCGTCACCAAACAGTTCTCATGGAAACCTACCGCCTTCCTCGGATCCTGGTTACCTATCACCAACATCCTTCCCAGCATATATAAAAGCAAAAACTATCACAGCATCTATCGAGATGGCCAAAGGCGGTGCTCTTCGTGGTGACACAATACCAATAAAAATATCTGTTCATCATACAAAAGCAATCAAGTCCTTGAATGGTATAATATTAACTCTTTACCGGCAGACTCGTTTTGACCCAGCACATCGTCCACAACCCCTAAAGAAGGCGTTATCATCGGCTGCTATAGGCACTGGTACATTCCGGAAGGACCTGTCACAGACTGTCATGCCACTAATTGTCGATCCTAAAACCCTCACTGCTGTAGTCAGGGCTAATATTAGAGTTCCTGAAGATGTCTTCCCTACAATCAACTCAGTCCCTGGAGGAGAGGTATCATTTAGATACTGGGTTGAGGTTGTAGTAGATCTTGGTGGAAAGCTAAGTGGGAGGGATGATATATTCATTGGCGGCGGGACATCAATACCTGGACTGCCTAGGCCAAAGAGTGCCGGGGAAGGGAATGTGCGGATAGCAAGCGAAGGGGGGGTTATGATTGAGACGGAAAGAATAAAGAGGCGGGAAAAGAGCGTTGTGTTTTGCAAAATTCCGGTTGTGATAGGAAGCGTGGATTCGGTGGCTGGAAAGGGAAGAAGAGCTGGAGCCCGACAAATATCATTGCCGCAGGTACCACAAGTTGATGAGGTGAACGGCGTAGTGGAAGTGGAATTAGCACCACCAGCATCTCCAACATCATTACGCCATGAGGAGTTAGAGGTACAGGGCCAAGGCCAGGATTGGAATGAGCAGGCACCAAACTACACACGGCATCCAGGAGAGCCACACTATCAAGACATGTCACCATTACCGCACGAACCTGAACGAGAAAACGTGGAACAGCCACACGAAGAGATGGGTGAGAAGTCACGAGTACGCTTTGCCGAACAAATGCTCCTTCCTAGTGCACCGCCTGGCATAGAAGTAGGCGAGAGCAGCGCTAGTGCTCCACCGCTGGTACCACAGGACATGCCCGGCTATGGGTACTACCCATCGGCCCCATCGGCAGAATCTTCAGGTCAGGAGGAGGTGGATGTACAGGCAGGAGTAAATGATAAACGGGAGGCTGAAAGACTGAGGTTACTGGAATCAGCGGGCAGTCCTGACGATAATGCAGGAGAAGGTGGCAGTCATGCCCCAAGCGCTCCTGTGTTAAATGAGCATGATCTTGAGGGAGGACTGCCAAGATATCAACGATAATATATATGACTCTTGGGAAACTCGAGCTTTTTATTTTATGTCTCCCTTTTTTGCTTTAACTTGGGAATTTTACGTGGGTGGGAGTGTCGGGGAGTAAATACTTTTATTTTATTTCTCTGTCTTGCATTTTCTGGAAAAAAATTTGTGGCGGAGCAGAGCTTTTTATTATTATTTTACTTAGTGTCTATTGTTATACCTCTCTCTCCCTTCTCTTTATTTACTGCTTTCTTCTATTCTCCAGTTGGAACCCACTTGTCAGTCACATCTTTTCTTATGTTTATTTTTCTATTTTGAACCAACTTCTTTTGCCCAATCTTCGATTGAGATGGTTGTGGTTGTAGGGATGTGCGTGTGAAAAGGGGGGTACAACGGAGAAGGATCCGGATCATTGGGATGGAGTCTGTCGTTTTTTTTCTTTCCATTTTCCGCGCTTGCTTGCAAGGTGTGTGTTGTTTTGAGAGCATCATTTCTTATTTCGTTTCTTGTGTATTTTTTTCCTCTCCATTTTTTTTTTGGACTTTTCTGAATGGGCGCGAGTCTTTAGCGCCCTCATGCGGCGTTGGTAAATACGAAATTTCTGGACAGAGTTGCTGATACATGACCCCATCCCTCTTCTATGGTGTGGGGGGTAACTACATGTATGAGGTGCTTTGAATCCTTTGGGGCGGCCAGCTCTAACTTCTTCTCTACATTAGTACTTTTGACTTTTTGACATGTGCCTGCCTGCCTGACTGCATCTACTGATGCGGTGAAAAATGAGTTATTTTGTCTGCCTTGCCCTTTGCTCGATCTTCGGAGAATTCGGGTGTGCTACTATGGAGACCCGGAGCGCGAAGGGCGGGGGTGCAAACAGGGTCGCACAAAGGTGGAGCGAGCGAGAGTGCGTGCCGGATAGAACCCCTGGTTAGCGTCTCCAGCGATGGGGATGGGGATGTGAGATGGGGATGGATGCGCATAGGCTGTCACTCGCATGTTTATGCGGGTTGTGAAACTATTGACAAGTGATAAAAAGTGAGACTCTTGTACGGAAGGATGACCGAGTGGTTAAGGTGTGTGACTCAAGCGAATTCGCTTTCTTGCTTATAAAGCGAGGTTTCTCATGGGCCTAGCCCGCGGGGGTTCGAATCCCCCTCCTTTCAGTATTCTTTTTCGACTTTAATCAACGACGGGCGAAGTTTGTTCTTAGTGGTGGAGGAGCTCGGCGGAGACGGTGGGGGGTACGTTGGTATGTTGTGGGAGAATCATGAACCATCACTCGAGAAACCATGCCGGGGTCGGCTATGCTTTTTTTTTCTTTGCTAAGTTCGTGTATTAATCGGGTTGACCGTGGCTCTATCCCCGTATTTTGTATTTGTTTGTTATAAATCCGAACTAAGGCGAATCAGACCTCGCGGATTCGTGCAGATACACACTTTTCTCCTCTGGAGTTAAGATTTAGTGACGCGGAGATAGTGGATAACTCGAGTTTTAGCAGTATCTTACTCAGGGCTTGCGGAAGGAAGGACTCTCCGCGCCCTATCTAGCTTGGCCGCCGAGATTTTCGGGGTTTCCGAGCCGCTGGCGTGATACAAAACGCCCGAGAAGACTCCACCGTGGGTGGTAGATACTTACCAGGCCCTCCAGTAGACAGATAAGCTAACACGTTTCACCTATGGCATGTGAAAAGTGGCAGTAGGTGACATCAACGCCAAAAATGCTTGTCCAGTCAATCCAGAGCCCGGCGATGTGTTGGTCGAATAGTTTTCTACCAACATAATCGATTTTTGTGGGCAGCTCCATAAAACCGCCCTTCGGGGTTTATACACCCGCTTCTCCAATGGGTTGCACCATAAAATCTCGTACTTTTTGCGGGCGGTATTCAGATGTTCCGAACTAGGGCTTATGGTGTGGTGCTACTTGCTTTTCGGGTTTTGCTGTGGGCCGGGACGGCTCAGCCACGATCCGATCGAGCTAACCTGGCGGTGTCGCCTGTGCATCGAATAGGAGATGGGTACAAGGCAGAAAGTGGGGAATCCGGAGTCATTGATTCGTGCTAGATCGATGTCTGGAACCTAGAACCTCGGGCCAACAGCGGAGGGTATTTGGTAATGATATATACCTAGCCCGGCAGTTTCTGAGCTTACAAAGCACAGTACTACTTGAGTACTATAAGGGTTGGTTTTCATGAAGGAGAGCTAACCCGTTTGGAAAGCTTGATAAGCGGAGGGCAGTGTTTTAACTTTGCTGGGAAGGTGGAGTATGGAACTCGTCCTCCCCGAACGTGGTGTTGGATTGGAATTATTCGTGGATGGGAGGGTAGGATGATATCGATACGGTATGTGACCCTTATACATGGTTAAGTCAGAGGTCAATGCAAAATATATTATAATTATAGAGGGTGATATTGTGGTTAGGGCGAAGCAAGCATGGCCTTGATCTTGACACTTTGAGGTACTTACTGTCCCCAAAATTTCTCAATAGGCTACATAAATACATATTGTATATATAATATGGATATGCGCCTATCTCACTGAGAATGCATAATGTACGTGTACAGCGAAGGTAATAATCAATAAGTCATTGATGGAACGCCCTGAGGTACAACACAAATGTTGGTGGCGTTTTACAGAACAGGCATCACTGTGTTCCATCACTTAACATGGGTGCATGTATCCATGGATCGGCTGACGACTTTGCCCACTATCCTTCATAATGAAGGCTTCACTAAGCCCATCCGCTCCATTAAGTCTTTCTTTTTATTTCCCTCTCCCTCTCCATTTCCTTCCCGATTCAGCTCTGGGGATATAATGTAAGCTATCTTGATCTCTACCCTAATAAAACGACTGTTTCTAACAATCGTGCTTGTGTTAGGGATATGCTGTTATCACTTGAGGTTGACTAGGATGAATGGCAGAAATAAATATTATTGCAGTGAAAGCATGAGCATTTACTCTACAGTACCAGGAAGAAGGATGTGATAGGTGTCCTAGTCATATTATGGAATCTTATACATGAACCGGACCGTATAAATACCGCAGTCTCATCCTGTTTAGTTGGATAAGGTA
This sequence comes from Morchella sp. 2016-72, assembly GCA_024713865.1. Lineage (NCBI taxonomy): Eukaryota > Fungi > Ascomycota > Pezizomycetes > Pezizales > Morchellaceae > Morchella > Morchella sp. 2016-72. Next base: position 242,629 of record JAMJEY010000023.1, read on the forward strand.
CTAGACACCCGTCGACCTCCTAGTATTGTTGCTGTAAAAAAGCGCTGACAGAGCAAGACATGGCATCGTGTTTCTAAAAGGGGCGTTGGAGAGCGGTTGTACTGCTAGAAAGAGGTTCGGAATTCCGTATTGATTGTCCGGCGCCGAGTCTCTCGAATGGCATTCAAAAACTATTCGAGTTTGTTTGAAGGATATGACTGTTATTGGGCAACAGACTATGATGGCTGGCGATTGTAAGGAGGACATTGTTGGTAATTGTGGGGGGCCAGCAATATCGAGACCACGATGAACATATAGTTATTTGAGTAAGCCCTGGTTTGTACACATGCCACCGGGTGCGTGGCGGTGTGTAAAACTGTGTAGTGTTCTCGTAATGGAAAAACTGGGATCTCTATGAACATTGTTCCTCGATGATTACATGTAGCTATTAACTATATATAGGTGCCGTGGCGACCCACTAGGACATGACATGCACAATCGCAGCAGACACGAATTACATAATATAACTATAACTTGATAATAGGTACAGACGGAATTAATCACCAAGCACGTAAGTACGGGCTTGCGTGCTTACTACATGTAGTTCCCACCAGGCCTCGCGACTACAAGTTGATCATTACATACCCTACTTTGAGATTATGGATATCAAGTCCGTAATCATCTAAATTTAAACATGGAACATATTTGATGAAATTGGCAGGGCCTTGGAGTTTTCTAGCGTGGAGTGTCTGGCTGGACCGGCGAATCTAATCTCATGTTACTCAACCCCCGTGATTTCGCTATCTTCGATCGAGCTTCGAAGCATCTCTTCTATCGATATCGGGGGTTTTTTTTTTCTGTAGAGGGAGGGGGGGCTAGCTCTATATCTGTCTATGGGTGTAAGCAATACTCGGGAATCTTTGTATGTAAGGAAATTTGATAAAATTTGATTTGGTTAGTACGTAGTATATATATGAAAATCAGGGCTCGAGCTGCATGGCTGCTCTTCACGAGCCATGGGTACACAAAGAACCATAGAACCTCAACCTAAGATAAAGATTATTACTGCGGATATCCTGATGAACGGGCTAGGGTCATATACTAATTAGTGAGCTAATGACTGGGCTAAGGATCCGGACATCGCCGTTTTCATAGTAACATAAATTATCACTCGGCCTCAATCATAAGGCTTGGCTTCCGAGCACAGAGTATTATTTATTTATTTATAATTCATGCATGCATGCAGCCGTTAGGCTATGGCAACCACCTCCTCCCTCTTCCTGGAGTAGATGTAAATCCAAGCACAGGGTCGGAGACCGGATACTTAGTGTCAGGAGTACCTGGTAACCTCACTGTGTCTCAACACATAATTACGTATATGACCCCGTCAGAAAAGGCGGTTATGCCATTATGTAAGTGTTTGGTAGCTAGAGTACTTCCACGTTCGAATTCAACCTTATGCCGTCTCATGCAACGTATATATATGCCGTGTGTATGGAGAAACCGGGAAGTGGAAATTTGGTTAATATAGCCATTTAGATAGCGAATACTTTTATTCCGTTGTTTTCAAGATCGACAATGGAATTAACTGGCAGCTGGATTTACGACAAGGGTGAGTATCTTTCCTAACAAACTTTCTAGGAGACCGCACCTTTATTTATCGCACCTAAGTTGAAGTCCAGGGAGCACTATCAGTCCGGGTAGCCTCGGGTTAGAATAGATTGTACTACGTAAATGTGACTGCTCCGGCACAATACACAGCTGTTGAGATCTTTTACATTATCCTCATAAGTGGAGTTAATTGAAGTTTCGGGCACTTCCATCAAAATATTACTGCCAAAAGACCTAGGGTTTGCGGGGGCGGAGTTATAGAGGGTTTTGGCTGTATCACCGTTAAGTTTTGAGACCTCTATACGTCATTTCATGTCTCACGCTATAAGACTATTCGGTCTTACAACTCCTTTATACTTAATTAAAGATTTGAAGGTCATAATTCTCGAACCAATATATTTATCATTAGGAGGGACCTAGGGTTCAGGTTTCCCTACCGTTGCAATCCCATACGAGTTCCTGAATGTCTCTCAGCTAATTTAGTTAATTAATTCCCTCTGGGTAGTGCCGTTATTCTTATTCACACTCTTGACTGAGGAGATGTGAATATTAATCAACCAACCGTTGACCCATGCATGTATGAAGTATCAATCAATCAATCAACTCATTGACCGAGAAGATATAGGAATTGAAGTCGAGTGATATTGTGTGTTCCATGTACATGTAATAAAGTGGGTGCACCCAAGTACTGCCTGGAAGGATTCACAGGTTGGCGTGACACAGCGTTGGTGAGTGCTTAATCGGGATGAGATTGCATATTCAGCTCGTATACCATGGTATGATCGGTAATTACTGCGCGCACCAGTGCGTAATGTATTAAGCGCCACTGTCTCTTGAGCTTTGTCTCCAGGCCTGGGGAAATATCAATACGCTAGTTAATCCATTACTTAAGTGCGCGGAATATTCCAAGTTGCCTCAAGAGTGCTGCACCGATGACGACGAACAGGGCTTCTGGGGTGAAGCAAAGGGGATTGTTCTCGAGAGATACGCGTACTCTACATAACAGCCCCCACACATACATGTTTCGGACTGATATGATATCTGATATTCTTGTGTGGTTTAGCATAGATAGATTCCATCATGTTCTATAATGACTGGTAGAACTGTCCTCTAAAACATCTTCTCGGTATCATCCCGTTAGGGACTTTCGGGACCTTTACCATCTTTTGGCAGTGGCTGTTCCGGTGCTGCAAGATGTTGTCCAGAATTTCCATTTTCCGCTTAGTGCTTCCAAAAGCTAGGCGAAAAGTTACAAGTGATGCGGTCCAAATATGAATGTGTCGAGTTAGACACCTGGAACACATGTATCTCTCTCATGCATAAATAATGTAATCTCAATCTCATGTGTGGGTAAATTAACAGTTCGCCGCGTTTATTAATAAACTTGCGTGTTGCTGCACTACATGTATTTTGAACTACTTTCTGGATACGGTACACTTATGCATACATCCAGGGATAGAGATGAGCTCTTCTAATATAAGTACTTCCTTGTATGTACCGCCATTACTCGAAAAATTGGCTATGCATATGAGATTAAAATTACTATAAGCAGACCTGATCTACGCCCTACAGCCAATCGTGAAGGAGGTAATCCCTGGCCGGAGATAGCCAATTTTTCGAGTTTTTGCGGTAGTCGTAGCACAGTGTGATGGGTTTCAAAATCTTATTGACATTGGCCGCGTTGTAGTGCACTAATGCATGCTGCTGCACATGAGTGGATGTTATTTCTGACAAGGCTGTAGAGCATATCAAGTCAACACCTCCGTGGTCCAGCAGAGGTGGTACATATTTGAAGACGCCCCGCCGGTAGTACATCCCCTCTGTTAACTAACTAACCTCACCCCTCCCGAGACGAGTCCTCGGGCATCCGACCTCATCTATATTTATTCTTTCGGCTTTAGCTTAATTTACCATGGCATCCAGGACTGTTTTTCGAGTTCGTGGTATACCCGAGGAATTGGCGTTGGGTGCCTTGGAAAAGACCCTTGCTGAGGCGAATAGAAACGGGAACTTGAAAATCAAAGCGACAATTGCTCCGTCCTGTTATGACAGGACACAGACCGCTCTTGTCCAATTCGATCCTCTCCCAAGCTACCTACAGGATGCGGGAAGTGCGGAGTGGGATGGCTATGACATGGAGGTGGAAACAGAAGAGGGGGAATTGTTCGATATAACCATTGATAAGGACTTTTTTGGACTTACTCAGCTCTACCCAACAAAATCCGACGATATTACCGCAGAGTAAGGTTGCACTGAAGTTGGCCTTATGCGTAATGATATCAGCAAAGAGCTAATGTACTGGATTTAGTATTGTAGCTGTAACAGGGCTTGCTGGTCATGCGTTTGGATCGTGGAGAGGGAAAGGCGATTTGGGTAGAATGTGGCTTCGGGACTTTCTTTCAGTCGACCTTCCAAACTGTAGAACCCTGACCTACGGCTACGACTCGAGACTTCGCAGTGCTGGTGTCCACCAAATCCGAGATTATAGCCGTGGTTTTCTAGAGGAATTGAAGAAGGCCAGAATTTCGGAAGAAGTGAGTTGAGATTTTATTAGAGATTATTCATTTAATAATAAAGATAATTATCTCAGTCACCTAACAATACGCAATATCAAACACCATCCCCCGGTCTCCAGGGTATATAAGTATAAATTGTCATAGCTAACAGTGTCTATAGGAAAGAGAAAGACCAATCATTTTTATCGGGCACAGCTTTGGGGGTATTATCGTTGCACAGGTAAGTCCTTTGTGTCTCCTTCTCTGAATGATGGGTTTGTCCGAGTCTATATAGACGCAGAAGGTTCTCCCTTAGCCAGGTTCAAATACATATTATTAGATTAGTTATGGGTTCAAGCTAACTTCATAGCGAAGTCTCTGGTTAGAAGCAAAGAATGTAATCCGCGTGATGACCCCGCCGTTTATGCTATACACCAAGCGACCCGTGGCGTGATTTTTTATGGTACCCCACATCGAGGCTTTCTGGTAGACGATATTCTTAGTATGCTTAATCCGCAGGAGAATTCTGAAAGAGTCAAGCTTGTCAACTCGATCAATAAAAACTCTGATTTACTCCACTCGGAGCTGGAGAGGTTTGTTGACCTTGCAATGCGATTGCGTATTGTCAGCTTCTACGAGCGACTTCAGACTAGAAGACCGGTCCAGGTGGGTAATCAGGAGCAAAGTACTCCCCAGGCGTTTGCATAGTCTTATGGTTTTTTTTTAGGGAGCAAACGGTTTTGCTAGGACCGGGGAATACGTGACTACGGTCGATACAGACTCCGCACTACTTAATCTTGGTGCAGCAATCGAGAAGAAAATACCCGTTGATGCGGACCACACAGAGATCGTCAAGTTTAAGAATAAGCAGAACCAAGCCTATTCGAGTACTTTATTTTACCTTCAGGAGTTTGAAAAGGAAACTACAACACCGCCTTCATCTGGTAGATATACTTTGACTCCCGTCGTTGATAGAATCAGCTTTGTGGTTAAGAGCCCTACTCGCTAACTCAATATTTAAGTAACTGGAAGGGATACACTATGGCCGGGGATGAATCACGGTAGTCTTGAAGTACCAAAATCACGTAGTAGACGTTCTTCAAGTACTCATAGCGACCGTCGGGGACCATGTCTCGAACCGGTTCAAGAAACTCAAGCTCAAATTTGGACTGGAAATCGTGGAAGCTTGATGATATCGAAGGGGAAGCCTATGAGCTTTTATCAATTGGTTGCAGAGCCCTACGAGTCTAACTATGAGTCCCCCTCATTGAGTCTACGACGCGTCGACTGCAAGGTCCCCCCATCAGAAAATCCGCCTCCAGAGTACCCATACACGCCTCTGGACCAATTGCAGAATGGTAGCGAGAGACTGGCTTTGAAACTTGATTGGTCGGAGACTATCACGGCACTGGACCCTGAATTATACACTCCCGACAAAAAACACCCCTACAGAGGGATATGGATAGGTTGATCTTTTAATACCCCTCGTACGTATCGCTATGGATCTCGAACTCATCACTAACCTTAAACCTGATATGTAGCCGCACATAACACTATTGATCCGCGCGCAACTAATGGGCATCTCTATGAATTCCTTCTTTTCCACCAACCTAATGAAGAAACTTTATTAGTCACTAAAATCTCCGGCGATGTCAATGTACCTCGGGGAGAACGTAGTATATTTACTGCCCTTCCCAATCCCTCCTTTTCCACGGGTCCTTTGGTTGTCGGGGTGCAGTTGCAGGTTGGCAATCACTTGATTGGCAGAGGTGAGTTGCTATAGCTTCCCACCAAAGGCACGAAAAGGCTTTTTCTATATCTTAACTGACTTGTTGATCCTCTCGTTCTAGCGTATTGGACACCTGGCAGGCTACAGTTATTAAGTACTTCAACAGCAGTCTTGGAAGGATATAATTGCACATACAGAAGGGTAGCTATTGAGACGTACATGCGGTAAGGTACATGTATTCTTCTTTCGTTTGATGCACTTGTGGTGAAGTTTGCGCTTTTGGAATGAAAGCTAGTGTGGTCTTTGAGAGGCATACGTTATAGGATGGGGCAATATATATTTAAGTGGGGGATGATGGAAACAAAACATTCAGGCTGGCATCTATTTACTGTGTTTGCACGCCTATGGCTGTTAATAGGCTTGATACCTGCACTTAAGGGGTAATGGGTTAAAGAGAAATACGAGGTATGAAGAAATAAAAAACGGATAAATGGGTTATATAATGAATATGTCCCTACCCAAAAGTTTTCGTGAAAGGGCCAATTACCGCCCAAACTAGATGGAACCAGGTTCCAAGTATAGAACCACAATACAATTAGCTACTATGATGAACAGAGGTGAAAAAAATTTACTCTTGGGAGAAGCCTTTTGCACATTTTTGAATTAAAAAGGAGTAGTCAAGGTATAAGAAGATATTTTAGTGGAGAACCCCGTTGGTAGGGTGTAGGTTTTTATGAGGTTTCACCGTCCAACTACATGTACTGGGCTTTCACGAAAACCTTTGGGTAGGGGCTTCACATGTAATCACATTAGATAATATGACTGTGGAGAGTACTTTCAGTCATGGTTGATCACTCGGTAGCTCCGTGATAATCTATGATTTGAAAACTTAATGCATGGCTGGTTGGCGCAATGGTAGCGCGTGGTCCTCCTAAGACCGAGGTTGAGGGTTCGAGTCCCTTGCTGGTCGTTTTTTTTTTTCTATTTTGGTAGGATTCTCCTGGTAGTTATTGATGTACCGTTTTCTGGGCCTCAATTTTTTGTCGCCAGATTATGGAAGGGAGGTAGTAGGTCTATGGGATTAAGGTGATTTTAGACTTAATACGGTGTAAGAAAGGTGGGGGCTGGGGCCCGAGTGGAACGGTTTACATGTCTTTGCAACCCTTCTGTACCTACAACTTATTGGGCAAATGGGCCCGTCACCGTGAAATCTATAAAAGGCTAATTCAATCATTGGCCCTCCTTTTGGGTTAGGGGGTAGGGCAACACCTGAACGCGCTCGCGATATGTATGTGATATGTGGTATGGAGTGACTTATTATTAGGGTCCATATGAGTACGTATCAGGGAAGGGTTGTATTGATATATATTAGGGGGGTTTGTTGTTGGATATTTCAAAATAGAGTTACGGGCCGAGAGTTGATGTGATCGTGTGCCTGCTGGCGGAATTAAACCTCTGTGCCAGTCATAAACCCCATCGGCGTTTACAACATACATCATTGGGTAATCGTATATATCTGAAGTTTGTTGATATAACAACTTAAAGTCTTTCATCGCCAAGAACCCAGGGTAGGTACAGCCTACGGATGAGGCTAACAAACTGACCAATAGTAGTATTGCAGTGCACTGGCAGCGTAATAGGATGCTCTAAACATCTCATCGACCGGGCAGATAACCACAGATACCTTTTTTCTGCAAGGCACAATTTAGACCCGGACCATTCGTAGCCTTGTCTATTTTACAACCAGCTCACACCCAGCACCTCGGCAAGCGTTACATTACGCACGCTTACTGTTGGGACTCTTGGCCTTGGCACATGCCTGTTATGGAGTCACTCTCACCGCATCAAAGATCCGCATGTAACTCTGAGGACGGAGTATTTGTACCAAACATCTGCGCCCCGGCCCCCCCTTCTTCATACTCTTGAGCCTTCAGCCTTGTTCCATCTCATCGGCCAAACGAGTTTGTAAGTATATAACTACCCTTTCCTCTCTTCCCTGATCGATCTTCTGTCAACTCCGGTGCGCACAGTTCAGTAACAGTAAATTTCACTGACCACTCTGGTCCAGACACGCTGGTCTCTCACACCTGCAGCCGTCGAACGCAGCGCTAGATCCCCCGCCCACAAACCCCCGCGCGATGTCGACGAAAATTTCCTTCGCGACGTTTTTAATCATCTGCCGTGAGTTACTGTCTTTCTGATCATTCCACTCACATAATACTGACGGGGGTGAAACAGCGACATGTTTCTTCCTCGGGATCCTGTTCACAAACTGGTCCTACGACCACCACACCCTATGGAACGGCATCGCCCCCTCTGAGCCCATACTAGCCGCCATCGAGTCTCATTACCGCCTCCTGAGCTCTTCGCCCCCGATCATAATCCGCGTGCTGCACATCATTGTTGCTGTTGGGCTCCTTGGATTCATAACTAAGCTCTATAAGCCATCCGAGTCAAACATGCTCTTTGACGGCGCCAGTTTGGTCTTATACATGATTGGGCTGATCATGTACGCCACAAATGTGATCCGTGGGCTGAAAGCCGTGGAGAGTGGTGAGTACGGCGAGGAGGTCGGTAGAGTTGACACACTGCGAGTACTGGCGGCGAGTCAAGTGATTCTGGCGCTGGTGCTTGTGGGTGTGTTGGTGCTGCAGAGTGGGCAATGGTATGCGGAGAGGAAGGAGAGCGAGGAGGTGAGGAATATGGAGTTGGAAGAGGAGGCAAAGAGGAGTAAGGGGAAGAAAAAGAATTAATGTAGGATAGCTGGAGACTGGGGCTTTTTGTGTTGTGGACTTCTTTGTGCGATTTTTTTGTGCGAATGCATGGATGTGGTTTCGGTGATTGATGTGGAATGTCATGATTTGATACTTATGCCCAGGCTATCTATATCTACCTACGTTTCTCTACTCACGGTGGAATGTTATAGCACAGTCCATATGGTAGGGGCAAAAAAAAAAAATATCACATGCCTTTTTGGAATCCCTGTCAAGCAACCAAACCTAACCCTAATCCTATCCTACGAAATGTCGTGAGCATAGAGTACATATATACTCGTACTTATTAATATAATTAGAATGCCGGGTTGAACCCGTCTGATTCGTAGTAATATATACGCATATGTAGTTATTCTATCGTTTCTCGGAAATTTCAGTCTCAGGAAATTCCAGTCTCAGGAAAAAACGCAAAGACCAGCGGCCAGCTATCAATATTTGTAGACATTGATAACAGTCCTATTATGGTCCCGTGGTGTAGTTGGTTATCACACAACTCTAACACACTTGTGGTCCCCGGTTTGAGCCCGGGCGAATCATAACCTTGGGTTCCAGAGTTGATGGGTATCTTTTTGTTTCATCAGGGGCTTTGCGCAAGAGACTTCAGAGCTTGTGTGGTAGACTATGAAATGATTGAGTTCCTGAGTTACCCTACACGCACAACTCATCCATGCTACAGATACTGACGTCTTTTTATGCTTCACGATTGTTGCGACCAGTCAGCTGCAGGGCTGCTCTAGATTGTGGGCAAGATATGGGGTGCACTTACAGGCTGCAGGATCCATGCATAAATAAGCATAAAACCGAGGGTTTGCCCTCTAGAGTAGGTACTCTACTTGCTCCCTTGCGTCTGGCAATGCGCCGAGCTAGATGCCTGCACCAACTTGTCTTGATGCAGCCTTTTATCTGGTACATCCGCGGATCCGCTTAAGATACCGTATGCCTGGTATCCGACACCCAGAAAAGCCGTAGTGATGATAGATTACATATACTTCAGTCTTTGACGCACCCACACCATTCGATAAAATACTACATACCTGGACGGGCCCTAGAGAGAGGGCCCACGGGAAATCAGGTAGCCACATCTGGGCGTGGAATTCCAGGTGGGGTTATCCAATGTTCTAATGATAAAAACCCGATGCACGCAGATTAGAACCAACATATTGTGGCCCTGCAATGTGCCACAATGAGATGGGTTGCACACATAACATCGAATACAAGGCTGCTGGGCAACCGCTTCAGGAGATATCGAACAAAGGCGTAGAACAAAGGCGACAGATTCAGGGTTAGGGTTGATAAATCGACAAACCCAATGTATAAAGAAGAGACCTACCTTCGTTGGATCTTGTGGGATCAGAAAGTAAAATGGCGGCAGCAAGTAGATTTGGAGTATCAACAACACTTCCGGATTCTCATGGCCCCCATGGGGCGAAGAAAAAACTACACCGGTCAAAACGCATCGCGAAAAGGACGAATGAAACGCCGATGGAGTATTTGAAAATCATGGAGGATATCTATAGGGATCTACACAATCATTTAAGGCTGCCAAGTATCCACGACGAAGAATCTGCTGCTGAAGTGGCTACACATAGGAAAAGGATGAAGGATCTGGTGGAAAAGGAGCATCTCCGCCCGAATTCAAAAATGAGTATAATGACAGAGGGTCTGCTTTCTACCTTCACTAGGGCGGCCAATGCACAGGCACTTATTACACTTCGTAAGTTGACTATACATCCTCTTTGATTAAGCTACTCTCTTAGCTGTCAAATGTTCTGACGCGCTAGTCATTGACGCATGCAGGGGCCGCACGTTGGATATCATATCAAGATGAGGACTTGAACCTCGAATATACCTCACTAGCTCCAGACCATACCATGGCTCTCCTCTTTAGCTGCCTGGGTCCAAGTCCTCACCAGGTTGCCTCCAATTTAGTCGTACAATGGCAGCGATACTACGAGGTAGCCCATACGTTTGGATGGCGCTATCTTTCTGTTCTGGCGTTTTCGGCCACTTTCAGGAAATTTGCTTTAGAAGCCACAGAGCAAAGGTGGGTTGAGTGGCTCAATTACGCCGACGATGCACGTTTGAGTATTGAGGTTTTCGGTGCATTCTACTGCCCTGAATGGAGCATTATTTTGCGGCGGGCATTGGGGGGGACCGACATGAAACGGTTTATGGCAGATGGGGAAACAATGGAATATGATGAGCATCATCATTTGTGGGGTTTTACGATTGAAGGTGACAAGGTTATAAAAGCAGAGCGGATAGTAAGTTATGAGGCTATCGAGAAGGCTATACTCCGCACGGGTCTAAGATACCGATTTGGCCACGATCCGAGAAATATAAAGTTAGGGAAGGACGCAAGGCTCTGTGTAGTCTGCGGGCAAAAAATTTGCGATTGTCCAACGCGCGTGTGGGCACCGTGTTTAGTGGAGATCATTCGAGCCGGGGAGAAAGGATTTGGTGTTAGAGCATTGCAGGTAGGCAATACAATTCTTTTATGCCCTCTTTAAACACAACCAAGTAAGGATAATCATACGGATAATGGGTAACTAATACGAGTATACACACAGACCATTGAGGCAAAACAAGTAATCGGGGAGTATGTAGGCGAGCTGGTCAAGGCAGGGAATTCCCTTTATCCACATGATAATTATATGCTCAGAGGACAAGCTGGTAGTGATTGTCCTGCTAAAGAGAAAGATTTTTATATCACATCTAAGAAGAAAGGTAAGGCGCCCCGCCCATTCGGTTGAGGCAGATAAACTTCTTTGCATAAATTTATTCTCCGAGGAATATTGATGAACGTGCTCTATCTCAGGGAATTGGACAAGGTTCGTCAACCACGGGTGCCGTGAGGCCGCGAACTGCGGGATCGACCACCACAACTTGAGAGGGAAGTCATACGCTGTGTATGTTTCACGGAAAAGGATTGAAATGTACGAGGAGCTCTCAGTAGACTACGGGCCAAGTTACTGGAGGGGTTCGACCTTTCCATGTTTGTGCAGTGCGAAGACCCACTACACGGATGGCATTAAATTCGAGTGAAGAATTTATTACTACGTACTATATAGCTCCTAGTTGTCGCTCATAAAGAGGGATTTAATTTATCGATATATCTATCTATGCCTTGCATATAACTATACCGCATCTCTTAAGTTCAAAACCAACAATATATTATTAATCCGTTCCCTAGCCCATTGCATTTGGAGAACCCTCGATCGGGTGAAGCTTAGATTGAGGACATCTCGTCATAGCCAATAGGCTGCATACGAGTAATGAATCAAACAAAATCCCCCACCCAATAGAACTCCCTACCAGTTGGACTTCCTTAATTAGCCCCATAAAGAAAGGAAGGAAAGAAAAAAGAAGCCAAAAATTCACATTCTGCCTCTTCGGTAGAATATTATGAGGGTTTAGCCGAGACTTGGATAAATAGAGTCGCCTGAGGTTCCTCAGTGCAAGGGGTAAGCGCAGCGTCTGGAACATCAAAGCGGTGAATGAGGAACAAGTTCGATACAAATGGCATTTGATTGACATCCCATGAGTAAAGCGGGGAAAGAAAGCTGCAATATGTGGGGTTAGAGTTAACCTCGCCTCATCCGATATCAGATTGTGTGGAGGCGTGGGGTTTATAATTTATATAGCTTGTGGGGTACATACACAAAGATATACGTGAGATAGTGAAAGAGGTTAGCTTTGTTGATATAGGAACTCGCCTTGTAAGTTAATATATGTAGAAGAGCGGCTAGGTTATACAACATTATATATTGATGTTAGATAAGTACATGTAGCTATCGTAGCCATAGCTATAGGAATACTTCATATTACGGTCACTGCAAGCATCACACCAGAGACAGGATGAATTTGACAGGTCCACTCTGTCTCCCGCCACTGTAGCCGGGGACCAGTATCGATGGCACAAGGGAGATAAGTACCCCAATCCGCCAAGCAGCGGAGAGTTAGCGAGTGTGACCTTTTTTGAATTTCAAGGCAGGGGAATGGTCAGTGTACATGAGACCACCAATGGTAAACGGGCCGGAAATTTTGCCACAGATCGATATAATCCTCATCACATCGTGACTTCAGCCGCGAAAGAATTTGTATTCTGCATGATATGACCGAGAGTCCAAGTTAGGGCATAAGATGTCAAGAAACATGGTCTCAGGATACCATGCCCTAATGCGCCGGGCGACGGTTTAGAAGTAGTACTTAAAGGCTTTCTATCCCCATCGCCTCAGCCTGGTCAAACACAGAGCGGCTCTAAAGCTTATCTCCTCACTCCCCCTACTCCTAGTCAATCTATCTTCCAGTTTTCAAGATGGGAGCCGGCGGCGCAATTGCACCCACCTCCAATGTTCTCGGAGGCCACTCTTTCCCACTGGTAACCTGGTACAAAGACCCAGGTCTACGCAAGCTTTACGCGTTACTTGCCACTGTTATTATGGTCTCTGCTACAAATGGTTTCGATGGGAGTATGATGAATGGACTGCAAACGGTTGATAACTGGCGGGAGTGTATGTCGTACTGAGTCTCTTGTTGGTTGGTTATTTGTACTAACGGAGCTAGATAATAGATTTCAATCCAACCCCAGCTACGAGAGGGCTTCTCAATGCAATCATGTCTGTGGGGTCTATGTGTGCAATTCCCATTTCACCGTGGCTAGCGGATTGGAGAGGCAGGAGAATTGCAATTATCATTGGAATATTTATTATGTTTATCGGTGTGGCACTCCAGTCCGCGAGTGTAGCGCTGGGGATGTTCATTTTCGCCAGGTTTTTGGTAAGCTCCTCTTCTGTTTGTTTGAATATCTCAGGAGCTAAGGGCTTGTGCTTCTAGATTGGTTTTGGAGTTTCACTTGCACATGGTGCTGCTCCTCTTTTGGTAACCGAGCTTGCTCATATGCAACACCGTGCTCGTATCACATCACTCTACAATACTACCTGGTACCTTGGTTCGGTGGGTCTCCCAATATTACATCAACCCACTGTCTTAAATTTTCAATAACTAAATCTATCAGATTATTGCTGCATGGACCACCTACGGTACCTTCCGCATCGACAACACCTGGTCCTGGCGTATTCCCAGTATTCTTCAAGCCGCCCCCGCCGCCATAATGCTGACCTGCATCTGGGCGGTCCCCGAATCCCCACGTTGGCTTATTTCGCGGGACCGTCATGACGAAGCCCTTGCGATCCTTGCCCGCTGCCACGCAAATGGTAATGTCAGCGACGAGCTCGTTCAGTTCGAGTTCACCGAGATTAAGGAGACTATCGCCCTCGAATCCGAGTTTGCGAAGCGTAACATCTCCGAATTGTGGTCGACAAAGGGAAACCGCCACAGAATGGTTATTTGTATCGCCGCCGGACTATTCTCGCAGTGGTCTGGTAACTCGTTGGTCTCATACTATATTGGTGATATCTTGAGCCAGGTAGGAATTGAGGATACTGAGACTCAAAACCTGATTAACGGTATCTTAATGATCTGGAATTGGATTGTTGCTGGGTCTATGGCATTTGCTGTAGATAAGGCAGGTAGGAGACCACTGTTTTTGTGTTCGACCTTTGGCATGATGGTTACATTTATTGCATGGACCATTGCCTCGAGATATGCCGTCGTTGAGAAAAGCCAAGCTGCCGGAAGTGCAGTTGTTGCTATGATTTTTATCTATTACACTTTTTATAATATAGCTTGGTCTGGCCTGTTGATTGGGTATACCGTCGAAATTCGTAAGTCATATTGTTTATCGTTGATTGAGATAAGAGACTAACATAATACTAGTACCGTATGAGATTCGTGCCAGAGGGATGGCGGTCATGTTCTTATTTGTTAATCTGGCCCTATTTTTCAACAATTACGTCAACCCCGTAGCCCTTGACTCCATCAATTGGAAGTACTATATCGTATATTGCTGTTGGCTGGCCGTCGAGCTTATAGTTGTCTACTTTGTAAGCTCCTTCCCGTCCAACGTATTGTCATGGAAGCCACTAACCTATGAAAAGCTTTTTGTTGAAACCCGTTACACACCACTTGAGGAGATTGCTAAATATTTTGACGGGGAAGACGCCCGTATTGGTGGAGATGCAGCCCCAGAGCACGCTAAGCACGCTCTAGGCGCGTTCGAGGAGAAAGGTGCTATTGAAAGAGTTAATAGCTCTTACTCGGAGCGTGAGAAAACGTATACGTAACTTGTCAGTTACACAAAAACAAATTTTGTACCATCACTGCGTGGAATTTAATTTTGTTACCATTTAGCTGGTTTGAACCGGGGGGGGGGGGGTCTGATTTGCTTTCTACATACACCCGGAACAAATAAAACAATCAACCCAACTAAATGTGCATAAGTAATTCCAATCGCGCTTTACCAGGATGATCCCAGAGCACGTTACCCACAATCTTACTATAGCAATATACTCTACCCGGGTATCTGTGTTGTGCAAGAAATATTTGGACCGGAGCTATGTTGCGTCCAATTATATGAACCATAAACTATCACTCGAACCAGCTGACATATCGACATCTGTCTCAGGTTTCAGTACCCCATCATCCGGCTAGCAACAGCTCACTGTGCATCTGAATCATTAACCCCAGTTTTTCTTCACAGAATCGAGCTGCTGGTAGGTAGCCACTCGTGAACAACACTGGTAATGGCGCCACCTGTCGTTGTTAATCACTGCCCTGACCCCCACACACACTAGGGTTTGTGATACTACATATATCCTTGCGGTGGTCGCAGGAGGAGATGATGATGATGAACAAGAAGACTTTCCAATGTGTTTCAGATAAATAGCCCTTATTCTTGCGGCCTTTCAGGCTCCCATTCGCGGATCACGGCCGGCTAGTCTAGGGGGCACGACTTCAAAGTGCTTCCTTTGATTTATACCGACTGCAGCCTCGAATCTAATGCATTCGGCCCTGTAATTAGATGGTCAGGCAAGCCCAAAATACGGGTCAGTACTCGCCCTCCTGATTGATGGAGGTAGTCAGCCCACTCAGCCCTCACCATGAACACGTCTCTGGTACTTTTTTTTTCTTTCCCCGGAAGGTTTGGGGCTCCAAATACACACATAGAAACGCAATAGATACCCCTCAGCCTGCGAGTAGAATAAGTAATATAATGACCGGAGGTTCATTCGGTATATATCTAGCACTGTGCAACAATGAGTGTTGCCGCCGCCCGCAATAATAACTCCTCGGGGTGTTTCAACTCTTTGATTCCTCCCCTTCCCGCAATCAAGTTTTGTAATCAGCTTCGCAGCATCGATCGGTGTTTTATTCAAGGTTTTTTTTCGGTTAGAATATATGCTATGCGTCGGCGACCTTTTCATGCAACCTCCCGACAGTCCGTATCGTTCGTCCTCCATAGGTTCCACGGGCTATAATGGTGTGAGTCTCTGGGAACTTGCACATCTTCACACAAAACCTCGGCAGATACATTTGTGGGAGCATATAACGTTAGCTATAAAAACTTTGATAGGGTCTGATAACTTATTTCGCATGTTATCATCCAAAAGATGGATTGAATACCCTCCATAAACCAAGTCGCCGTACTCAATAAGATCAAGAACTATCTGTAGTTGTGAAATGTAACTAAAGCGGGTATACCATAAGCCCATCTGTCAAATACGGGAAATACTAGAAAGTAATGACTGCTTCCGCCCATCGCATCGATATTGTCGACATTACTCCCAAATGAGCATCACAGCAGTTACAGTACATACTGCCGAGTTTCGCTTCTTCAATCAGGCATAGCAAGTTTAGGTCCAATGAAGACCGCCATGCTTCTCAGGGTGACACAAGGCACTACCCACCAGCCAATAATCAACAACACTCTATAATCATCTCGGGAAAAAATTCGACCAAAAAAGGGCCGTACTTATAGTAGCACAGCAAAAACCCGAAGTGAAACAAATGGTTTCGGAAATTCAAAGAAGAATAAGCTTTCGCTGTTGTCGTGGGCCAGTTGCACCGTATCATCTTCCAGGATCGCCAGCAAAAAAAAAGCCAACCACGGGGAGCTGCAGTGCAGCCCTAGGTACCGATAAGAGTTCAGACGAATCAGAGTCGAAATAACCATCTAGATCTCACCACAACCTCGCTCTTCTCCCTCCCCCCCAACGGCGGCACGGGTTTATCTCGATCCCGCACCTAGCCTGGCAACATGTTCCCTGCCCTGCAAGTGCTTGTTTGATAACGCACCGGAGGCAGTTGTCCGCCGTACTGTAAGTACTGTTCTCCTTAGGGCAATATCGGAACATAAGCGTCCTCTGGCCTTGCCGAAATGTTCGTCCCATCAGTTGGCCTTTATCCTTCTCCGCTCACCGGTTGAGTAACATAACAATTAATACGACTCGGGATGGCTGTTACCAACAAAGGGTCTGCATGCGATCATAGAATTCTCCCTCCATCATGATGTCTTAAACCGCCATATATACTGCCTTCATAAATTTGTTGACCGCTATAATCGCTTCCGTTATTTGGACATCGTTGAATTTTGGGCTAGAGCCTAGATTCCGAGTGAATTAGTATTCATGCCTAAAAACACATAATTTGCGTCATTTTCGCTTACCGATGAATAGGACGTACTTTTGATGAGGTTTCGACGAGTTTCCCTCTTGAAGGTTCATTTTCTCTCCCCATGCATGGTACCGCTGTCTCATTACAATCTTAGGAACAATTTCCAGTTTCTCCACTCCACGCCTAGCTCGCCGGTCGTCGAGAGAACAGTCATCAGTTGGCCTTTGCCCTCTCCCCCACTTACACTAGTGATACACCACTCCAGGTGAAACTAGAATATCGGTGAAGTCATGAAATATGCTCTCGAGATCTTCAATCCAGTCAGCTCCCCGGTATTGTAACACAAGGCAAAGGTGTTTTTGACAATCACATGCCGAAATCAGACTGACACGCCCTTCCATGAGTGATTAATTCCGCATTGAAGCTGTAATTCAAACGGAACAACCGCTCTGTTGTGAATAGGGTGGATGCTGCAGTATATTTCGTCTCCTCATGGCTGCTGTTCCCGAAAGTAAAACCGATACGAAACAGACTCCTGGGCAGTTATGAACGCTGATCGTTCTCGGGAGAAGTTTTGAGGGACTTGTTTGATCTTCTCGGAATGAGGGTGACGGTGATTCAATTGATGTAATGTAGTCGTACTCTGGTGTCGGTCTCTATATGCGTGGAAGTCTCATGATTCGGGTATGTTCAAGGTACATGTGAAGAGGTAAGGATCGGCGCCCCCCTCGTGGTGACTCCCAAAGGTTATTTTGACGTTGTTAGCGTGCTCAGCAATACTTGATGGAGTGACGTCTAGATCCCTGAGCCGGTCTTAGCCGTCTTACGTCCTAGTTGTTTTTTCTAGTTCTTTTTCGAATAAAAGAAGCCCAACCACGTGGCCGAGTGATAACTGATGATCAGCATTTAGTTTAATTCGGCACCCTGGCCCGGAAAGTTCCGGTGTGGCGCCGAGCTATTTGCGGTAACAATCAACTACATCATTTATTGTCTATTTGCAGATCATTGACGGCTTGACCATTGATGTTTTGCTCTGTTCAATCGGCTGGTTTTGTTTGCAGAAGTGTTGTTCAAGTTACTAGGCGACAAGCTAGTCGCTTATAATTGGTAAACGTATTTTACTTGGAATTTCTATTGAGAACTGAGCGGGACGATCACATCATTGATAAACGGGCGTGGCAATAATTAATTTTGAACAAGGTGTTCATCAAAAAAACCCTCAAATTATATCAAGTGACAAGCTAACTATGTAACTATCAAGGGCTCAAATGCAGTGTAAGAGTAAACAAAAGAAAAACAAACCAGAATAAACCAAAAAAAATCAAACACCCGCTATTCATCCGCTGATGCATCATAATGTCGTAAATTCATAAATGTATGTCTGGGTATCAATAAAGGGCATCGATGAGTTGAGTGCACAAGAAGAAAAGAGTACAACAAAATTAGAAAACCCCCCCCCCTTTCTAAACACCCTAATTTGAAGAGAAACAAGACCAGAACCTACATGTAGTCTTTCTCGTTATTCCTATCGCTAGAAACAAGGAGCAGACACAAGTAAATGTAGATGTAAACGAGTGACTGTGCTAACCCAAGATAAGACAACACGCCAGGTGTATGAATGTACCCTAACCCAAAACCAAACCCTAAAACTCCAGTCCCAGTATTTTTAAATTATGAATCCCTGTGGGCCGCCCCCCGAGTAGCATCGTAGACTGTTCTTGTCGCCGACTTTGTTGAGGACGCATCCGAATCCGAATCTGACAATAGCAGCGGCTCACCACTATCCCGCCCGTAGAAGAACTTCTCATTGCATCTGTGGTAGGCAGCTCCTCTTGAAGAGACATACGAGGCTCTCTCCGGCCCACCAGCGGCCATCGTATTCCGGCGCTGAGCTCGGATCAGGAAAGATGGTTGTTGGGACACCAGCGCACGACGCTGTGAGTTGACGACATGAATGCGCTCATGCTTCTCGTCGGCTGTAGTGACGATGCGTGCGGGGACGGAGAAATCAATCTCGGAGGTAGGCTTGGAAGACGAGTGGAGCTGAACGATACACATATTGAGGTATTTGTGATTAGAGTTGTTTAGGTTTAGTTATTTTTCGAGGAGATAAGACTTTAAAGTGACTGTTCTGTTTTGTTTTATGACCGACCGCTAGGGTGTGAGATGTTTGCTGGGTGTTTGCTTTGTAGTGAATGTATGTGTGGAAGGAGGACGCTGCAAGACCGGGGAGTTGAGCTGCTTTATAGATTGATTGAGGCGGGAAGTGAAGGGTATATATATCAGAAGATGGCGTAGGAACAGCGCCCGGAGTAAGTGTGAAGAAGAGCTGGTTGGGCGGGAAGGGAAAAAAGAAAAGAAAAAAGATGTAAACAAATAGTAAGAACGTAAATAAATAAATGGCACAGCCTAAGAAGAAGAATACATATGTCAGCTAAGGCACACTCAAAAGAGCAGAAACCATTTGTCGAATGGTATCCACACTATAGCGGAGCTAGGGTGTAACAACAAACCTGGGAAGAGAAGAGAGAGAGAAAGAAAAAGGAAAAGAAAAAAAGGACGTATCAAAGAAGGGGGAATTTTTGTTTGTGCATGTCAAGTGGAAAAGAAGCAGGAGTGGATGGCTTTTTAAACCTGCAAAGCTGCTCGCAGCGCCGGATGCATCGACAGTTGGATGTTAATACCTGGCAGAAGTGGAAGCGAATTCTATTCGCTACCAGAGCACTCTGCGACACGGATGTGCAGTAAAATCGTGTCAGACAGTTACTGCCTGGTGCGAATGGGTTGTCTACCCCACAGTGGGATTGGTGCCGGGTGTGGCGTAGTCCCAAATGAGTTTAATTTTTTGGCAGCACCCAAATAAACGAGCCCAGGTGAGGATGGAGGTGTTACAGCACGCGCGCGAAAACGGAGGCGCCCACCCAAAACTAGGTCTATCCACTTGAGAACGAAGACCCAATACCAAACTATTTACCCAAGTTAGTTACCAGCTAGATGGTAATTCTATCCGTGTAGGTAACAGATTGTGGGAATAATTTATATATCTTGAGTAACTAGCTTGCGTGGCGAACTTAATTGTGTGAAGCCTTATAATTATATTATCCTACAGCCTCACGAGAGGCTGTGCAGCGCACAAACCTGTAACAATATCAACACAGACTCTACATATGCATTCCGGTCAGCAATCGCGGAATTCAAGGGGCGCTGTAGAAAGGTACATGTAGTCCTCTTGGAAAACTTATGTAAATAGTGAATAAGCGTCCATGCACCTCATAGGCGAATATCTTTCACCGATATCTCTAGCCCATAACCTGGGTAGCATCCGGGGGGGGGGGGGGAAATCGTAAAATCTATAAAAGGAATACACTAAATTCAGTGCCTGCAAGAGTAAAAGTACTTCTTCCACCGATTCGATGTGGACGCATGCAAGCTCATCGCTTCCATTCCTACCACGTTTATTTCTGGCCTGCAAAAATTAAATACACTACTGCAGTCAATGGTCCCTCCCGAGCAATGTCTCGCCTATAAAAGACGGAAGCTAAAGGTCAAGGGGCCCTGAAACATATTTCCGGTAAATGCACAGCGCTGGTTAGCTGCTTATTGGCTGGGTTTTGATATTTGACGTTTCCACTGGCAGGCCTTTACCATTGATCCAATCTTATCGATTGATATTTTTTTTTCCCCCCCCTTTTCCCCTCTCAACTGTGACGTACTTGGAAGTGAAAGCGCACCTTCTCAACAAGAGCTTTTCTGCCCACTTATTGGAATCGCGAGATGGCGCCGTTTTCCGACGAGAAAAAAACGAAAGTTTAGGGGTGCGGCGGTTGCACATAATCCGGGGTTTGACAGCTTGCGCAATATGAGGCTTATTTTCTGCACACGGGTAGGCAATCTGCATTTATGATCACCATAGGTAAATTATCGCGACGTTCGATTGAAGCCTATGTCTCCCGCGATCACCGACCGCGCTTGTGCAATAATGAAACATGGGTGATAACCGCGCCACACTACACGATGAAAGCTGAATAACCCCACCGAACCCCAACGCGCGCGTATTTGAGACACTTTCAAGGAAAGTAATAGCCGTTACTGACCCTGACATGACGATCACAATCTTGTTTCAACTCCATCTCTTCTGTTTGTTGGTGTTGGTCTCAAGGGTGCTGTAAACATTGAGACATCTGGAATATTCGTGAGACCAGTTCTGGGAGGATGATGAAATACGTTGGGACCAACAAAACATCTACCTTGCGATTACTGTCCAATTATCTCTTGACACCGGAAGTTTGTAGCTAGTGTACCCCTTGAAGTTGCAAACCATCTAGAAGGATCTAGGTAGCGCTCATGTATGTGCACCAGATTGAAATCCGCGAGTAAGTAAACTTGCAATTGAGCTCAGTCGTGTTCCGGATCCCGTTCACAGAGGTACCGGGGTACATGTAGTTGTTAGCCAGCCGGTTGCGCACAGGGGCGGTCTTGGCAAGATCCTAGGCCACAAAATCTCGTCTTCCCACGTTGCTCTGTTTCTCCCCCCATAAAATGTGAGATTCAGCCCACTTCAGAAGATGCGCATTGCGCGCCATAGGGGAAATCATAAGAGAAAAAAATTATTGGCTGCCTCTCTTTGCGGGAATCGGAACGCCGCCCGACCACGTTTTACGCGCCCTTTAGGCCAAGAAGTGATATGATGTGGCTATTACTGCAACACCGCTCTACGGTATCCCAAATGTATATGTAGGATATATGTACAGGTACACTGGGTACGTATGTATGTAAACAGAAGGAGAGCATCAGTGAAAAAAAATAAAGAAAGAAAAAATCTGCTGGCAAATGTACTACCGTGCGTCCCTAGGCATGGTCAGTCATTATCGGCCCCTCACGCAATAATTATCGAGTCACTTACTTTGCAGCAAGCTACGTGTGAGTGGCACTAGGCTGGTAACTGCAGAGAAATTCCCCGAGGCTGTTAGCCGAGTCGCCGTCGGTAAACATCACGGGAGATGACGCAGAATCTATTGTCGAGAGGCCCAACCAGATACGAGTGTATTTGTTCAATGAACTGCCGTACCGGTGCTGTTTGAAACACTGGCTTGGCCAGACCCGGCTGGAATTCCTATACGAACTCTGAGTTCCTATGTACATACATGTATGTAGAAACTGCAGCATAAACCGAATTTGAGTGAGGATCATCCATGAACTTATGACCGGATGCATGCACTGCAGATGGTTGATTACGTTAGTTATCTTATGACAGCTTTTATTTTTGGCTCTTACGAAGAATTCAAATGTGGGTCGAAGCAAGTAAGCAGTTTCGTCGAATAATGATGATGCCTGGACGACGAATCGCTAGATCTCCCTATCAGCGTGGATTAGTGCTTTCATTCGCCAGAAAACGCTGAAGAGGCGCCCAAGATAGGCAAAATTGAAATATTTGGTTCTAAATCCCCGCAATCTCCCCAGATCCGTTGAACGAGTTGAGATCACTATACCATATTTGTGCATCATAGTATATCACTCGATCATGATTTATGATAAATCGCTCAAGAAGTTTGCTTGATTATTGATTTAACCAAGGCTTAGTCCCAATTCAGCAGTTATTGCATGGAGTAACGAAAACCTGTCCCCAATTGGTTCTGTATTACCTTGACCGCGGTTTATGCACTTGGTCAGGCCCTGGCTTTGCCATTGATGATCACGAGTCAGTGAAACGTCACCACGTTTGTGGTTCTGCACCGATAGTAGGACAGGACAGTTATTCTACCTGTCAAACGGGAATTATGTGACTTCGTGTATTACCCTCCGATGAAAGAATCTGGAAAAGCGTACCACCTAAAAATCGTCAATAGTTCTTTCCGGGTCACAGTTTCTCACTCTGCTTGTGGCGGGCCTACGTTCAAATGGAATATATAGGCAATCATCCTCCGAGTACCTTTTCACCGACTCTGAGTCTCAGCCCCGTGGCGGGAAAGGTTGCTGTTTCACCCAAGTCTCATGTTACGGTCTCAGGCGAGTTGCGGCTTG
Organism: Morchella sp. 2016-72; assembly: GCA_024713865.1. Taxonomy (NCBI): domain Eukaryota; kingdom Fungi; phylum Ascomycota; class Pezizomycetes; order Pezizales; family Morchellaceae; genus Morchella; species Morchella sp. 2016-72. Next base: position 265,752 of record JAMJEY010000023.1, read on the forward strand.
GCGCACCTACGCCACATCCCTTTCCAACGTTCTGTATTACAGGTCATATGCCGAACCACGAATTTGCACTTGCGGATAGAAAGAGGGCAGAATCTCCTTACTAACTTGATTCACTCGGGGGTTTCATTTAATCGCTCAGTCTGCTAGCACAGTTACAAGTGCACGATAGACGTTCGTGGAGCACATTGGGAAGACTAGAAGGATATCAGGACACCTGGAGAGCGGGGTACACACATCTATTTATCTACCTCGTAACATAGTAGTAGAAAATTATCCAGCTGTCTTCTACCACCAGTAGGTATTCATGTTGATCACCAAGTGAGAATGTGATACACGAAAGCGGATTTGGATTTCCCCGCAACTAGATCTTCTGGAGGAGAAGAGATCCACTGCATGTATGGGGCTCATTCAGCGCGCCTCCAAGCTTGTGGGTCAGTCCAGACCAGGGCTTCGTGGGTTGGTCAAGTCAGTATTAAAATTCCGGAGGTTAGGTAGGGTCAGGCTTCACTCGTGAATTGATCTGGATGGGAGCGACACCCAAACCAACAGAACCTAAACTCAGTGAGCTCCTTGAAGATAAAAGTTCACTACTGATAATTTCCAGGGGAAAGATGTACGTATCTGTTCTGCAACAAGACAGTGATGTAACACATTCAGCACCTGACATAGAATAAAGCCTCATTCCTCGCAACCCAAGGTACTTACTCGCCACAAATGACAAGGATCGAGACAAGATGGACTCCGAGATCCGAATTCTGTAACAGATTGAGCTTGGGCCCCTAGGCGTACCCCGCGCTGTGATGAGACTTCTCATTTGATGCCCGCCTCCGCTGGTAGCTTTCCTTTGGAGGATGATCAGGTGTGTGGGGGATCAAGAGGGCCACCCCTGTGTGCCCCATACTGACTAGCTTTTGACACGGTCTCCCGGCTAGCGCTGTATCGCCTAAAATCAAACTCCCTTTCCTACTAGCCTCCCACAACTGACTATGGATCTGGCGAGCGGTTCAAGTTCCTGTTTGAAACCCATGCAACGAATCAAGCTTCAGTTACACTCTTGACAATGGATACTGAATGATAACTTGGGTCTCACATGATCATTAAAAATTTCTGAGGGGGGGGGCATGTTGACAGCAGTTTCGAAATAGACCGCATTGTTAATTGGGTCGGTATTGATTTGCTACCACAGAAGATTTGGCAAAGCTTGCAGTTACGATTACGTTAATTCAACAGTTATGGCTGGCTTCCATGGAGCGCTGTTCTTGCAGTACTAACTCATGCCAATCAATATTTAGTTAATTCCCAATATTAGGAATCCGGGCTGTTTCGCGCTACTCTATTGGACATTTTCTCAGAGCGGGGATCTGTTACTTCGTGGCTAGAAGTACATACATAGCCAGGTGAATATTTCGATTGAGCCCGCTGAACCGTGCTTGTTAAAATCTTCTGTTTAACACTTGGAGGAGCTCAGGAAGCTAGGTGTCGTGTCTGGAGCTGAACACTAGAATTGATTCACTTGTATAGGAACGTCCTCCCATGTTATTCAAATACATCTACCCCCATTAATTTGGCAAACCATGATTGGTGCGAAAATCTGTTCGTGTGCGGGGACCAGTTGCGGTGTTAATATTCTTCAACCTCCCGTTAGTTGTCTGGATGGTACAGCTGAGTAGTGGTCAGGAAAAGCAATATTGCTCAGATCTTTGGTGCCGCCGTAGAGGTTTCAGCCTGTCTTTCGTACAGTACTAGTACTTAGTAGGCTGGAGAAGTCTAACAATCACTACAACGCATGCACCAATATCTACCCCGCACTGAACTACCACCAGAGGTACAAAAAGAGGAGAGGCTACCAATTAAGTCGGGTGGCAATTAGTATCAGTCGCCGTATAGCTATATCTACATGTAGTGATCAAACTTGTTGCGCGCATATCCTCCTGTATCAAAACCAAGACTTACCGATGTTAAAAGAGATTGAAGTGAAAAGAGAGAATATTCAATGTCAGGGAACCTATCCGACGTCTGTCCCAACGCTTAAGGGACCTCAGGACAATATTGTGCCGCTCTTGGCACCACGTTTTCTCTTTTTTCTTTCTTTTTTTCTTTTTCTTTTTTTGAATTATTTACGTATTGATTCATTCTGGCTCAAAGCTGGTGGCTTCATCCAGCGCGAAGTACCCGGCCGTACATTGAAAACACTACATGTATGTAGTAGCTGGGTACATGTAGTAGGTCAGGCGAAAAAAAGAAACCGTGGAAACTTATCTATCAATGATACAGATGCTATAGCCTACTCAGGGTCTAGGAATATTCATCAATGGACTAAGTTTATCCAGGAAATCGGGTAGAATTCTTCTGCCCATATATATGGAAACGAAAGCTTGCATGGACATATCTTTGAACGCCGTAAAAGGCTGCAGAACACGTAGCTGTACTGTACATCATGTAACCCGCGCGGCACTCTACAGCTAATAGGGCTTCGAGGCCTCTGGGAGCAAAGTATTCCTTGGTAGAATTAGAAACACTTAGAATCTATTGGACCTCACCCCCTCGCCTAATTGATCGCTTATTATGGGCATCATATGACTATCTCAGCCTCAGGATTCAGTGAACAATGGAGCCGTTCCATGTTGCAGTCATTCATGCGTGGAATTGATCACGAGAAACACTCAGTATACCGTGAGTTGAAAACTCCCGTGTAATGATTGGCATGAAGCAAAATTGGGGTAAACTAACCTAATCATAAGAAGTTAAAAGTTCCCATTTATCACCACTTGCAATCTCGAGGCATCTTATTGTCCTGGTATTAATAGTTTCACCAGGCGGCCTGAAGTTCATATTGGTGCTCTTCAAAGCAGTATTGTCATATATATACTTAGCCGTTAATAACACTATAAATTAAACTATGAATAACCTGAGAGTTGAGTAGAATACATATAACCATCGATTAATTTCAGATGCATGTAGTACACGTACGTGCACACCAATGATCGATAGCGTTACGAGATATCGAAAAAGATATTTGGTGAAAGTAATTAATTATTCCCCCACTATATATATGCAATTCATGATGGCCTATTGACATAGCTAGCTAATAGATAAAATATCTGTATATCTTTAGGTCTGTAGGATCGATTGCGCTTTCTTTTAAGAACGGTCGATACTCTAACAAGACCTTTCCCATGTACAGCCACGTCCGCAAAGTTTTGGCACCCCAGTCTTGAAGCTCATGGGTTCAAATCGTGATATCAATAACCAGTTAAGAGTGACTGCAAAGACAATTTATAGTTACATATCCCTATAGTGCCGTCTATCACAACCCTTCTCAACCTTACCTTTCGAGGAAGGGGCCGAAATATTTTGTTTGTTGTAATCGCAGGATCTTTTTACAAGGTGCCAAAACTTTGCGGACGCGGGTGTACATTCCCACCAGTATCTATTCCCGATCCCGGATATTATATACTACAGCGAAAGGTCGCTATAAGGGTACTGACTATAAGGGTAACCTCTTTAGGGTACCGCCTTTGGTCTCGTTTTTTTCTGGTGGCTAGGAAGGGTAAATTTGCTATAAGAATACCCATTGACCTATATAAAATGTAGGGTTAGGGTATTTTGAGGAGTTTTTAGCTAATTTTTGTAGTTTATATCACTCCGTAACTTGATGTATATGACCCATTCCTAGCGCCAACCATCATGCCATACTAGTATTGTACTTATGTATCTGCAGTTCACTTTGGACGAGCCTAATATTCCCCCTATGTACATGTAGTCACACTGATGTACCTACTGATAAATAACAAGCTTCCCCCTTCGCTCTCTAAAAGGGTAAGCTCCCTATAAGGGTACCTGTTTTCGGTCCCGAGCGCACCCTTATAAAAAGCTTTCACTGTAGTCACTATAATTCTAAAGCAGAAAATTGGGTCTTCGGTTAAGGCCTAGAGCATAGAGATATAGTGTTACTTAGTAGCTAGTACATCCTAGAGAAACATCCGAAAGATTTCCACCTTACACTTCTCCACCCCCGAACCTTCTGTAACTGCTATACTAGGTGGGAAAAGTACACATATCCAACACCCACCGATGAATCAGGAAATAGAGTGACCCTTCATGACCCAGCGTGTACCCAAGGGTACCTGAAAGTGATGCAACGGCTTGGGATTACACTATTAGGTGAGGCCTTAGTAAATTCACAACCACCTTGATTTCTTTATTTAAATATGATTGATGAATTCTTTATACTCTGTTTGCTCTGTATACGATATATTGTTGCTTCATTAGGGTCACAATTGGGTCGCATGTGGTTGAAATCATGAGTGGTAAATCGAGTCGTTGCACCACTCTCCAGTACCCCTGGGTACATGATTCCTGAGAGCGAGTGATACCTCATGACTCGGTTTTGTCTTTTTATATACCCTTTGACTCACATGCCCTTCTACAGTCCGTAGAAACACCTCTGTTTTCCGGGCCGAAGGAATACATATCACTGGGCGCGAGCCATAGAGGTGGGTTGGGAATACGGCCGGGCCATATACTTAGCAGGATTATTAAGCCGAGACCAGGGGATCCGGGCCATATATAATTGTCTGCGCCCAGCTTTTTGGCCGGCCGGCTGAAACTAGCTTTAAGGGATTTCTTCGGAGATTATTAAAGCAAGGAAAAATTACTGCACATTCCGGCAGAATTATTGCAAAAGTTAGAGTTATAATAGAGTGGTTTTCTTTTTCTGCGCTCACACTTTCAGGGCAAATGGGACTGCGGCTGTCGGCCATGGAAGACCCACTTTCACAATATTTCTACCGGAAACTGTATATTCATGCTCGGCTTTGGCTGACTAGCTGAGGTTATCGCTATGGAATGTGTTCGTTTTGCGGCGGTTGCATATATGTAATATTAGGCCTAGCTGGGCGCCGCAAGACATACATGTAATGTAGTACGAACTTTCTAAAACACCATTATCCTTTAATTAGGAATCAAATTCGCGACCTGGTCCGTGCTTCTGCTGAAACTAGCAACTTTCCTATTATCGAGAGCTGAGAAGCTGATCATATGTTGCCGATTGTTGCCTAGAACGGACATGATATAAAATTTTGGTTAGGTCGCGAATTTGACCATTTTATACTACTATGGGGATAGGCATTTAGCTTGACTAGGAGATCTTGTTAAAATCTTCTTCTAAGAATATCGCTCAAGTTATCGAGTCAGGCAAATTTTGTTTGATTTTGGAAGATAATTCGCCCTATGTGTTGCGGCACTCCTCTAAGTCGAAATTCTATCCGCGTCTTGTATTGTAATTTTCCCGACTAGCTGAAATCGGCTGTACGGTTGTCTCCATACTGTAGTTCACAGGTAGCATCTGAAGTAGGACTCAGGAGCGGTGGGAGGTGATGTGTACTGATTGTGGTGAGAGATCGAGAGGCGTAAGAGAATACCTGTTTCGATCAGGAAGATAAGGTGTTGGGACACGCGATAGGGCGGTATCTAGACTTAATAGTGTCAAGAGTAAGATTTGGTGGATAGAGCCGAGTCGAGCTCGGGCAGGTATCTAGACCTCAATGTCTCAACACCTTAACGCCTTAGTGGTCATGTGTAACGGTGACAACTCAGTTGGCAGGAAGTGCATTTTTCTTTGGGAAATAAGGTATCGAATCGAGTGAGTATTGGTGTTGGGAGGGTGTTGGGTGAGTATGATTGGGTCTCGAGTGAGAATTCATGTTGAGTTATACTGGATGGAAACTGAGGAAACTGGGCGCACCGCCAGTGGGAATCAATTTCGAGTATTTGGAAAAGGGCACAAATCACAACTGCATAGTTACTTCATGTAAGTATACAAAATATGCAAGGCTAGAGAACAACTGGCCACTGAATATAATAACAGAGTCGCACAAGTTATACTGAACTACCAACACCTTAGTTTTCCCAACCTCGTTAATAATTAGGCAACTAATCAGCAATTGCATTTATTCGATCTTCACCCATCAGTCAATGCAGGCCTCACAGCTCAACGTTGCTTATGTCTCGTCTCAATTATAATGTCTCGGAAACGCATAGCAAATTAACAGTATACATATCTTGGTTTTAATACGTATATACCGTCAAACTTCAATTCAACTCTAATTTCATCAACTTCAATACTAGCACTACAATACTGTAAGCCCCCTCTCTCTACCTCTAACTCTCCTTCTAAAAACCGCAATCCAAATTTACAATATTAATCTCGTGACGTCATAACCCGGTTGCCGCCAAGCATTACTTATACCGGAACGCTCCCATCGCGTGTGAGACATACACATGGCAAAAAAAGGGGATGGGGTACATGATGGAATGTCCCTTTTTTGATGTCTCGGTAGCGTAGGCGTTGGCAGGCAGACATACCGCGTAACAGTCAAAGAAGCACACAAGACACGAAGTCCTTAGCCATGGGGGGGGGGGGGGGGTCAGACAGAATGTGGCAAAAGCATTCTCCCAGGAAGCGTAATGGAACAGGTGCTAGGACACTTGAGCTCGGTGATCATATTAATAGAGATTTTAATATAGTCGACGTTCACCGTCGCTCGACGAGTATTTGCCGCCTGGTTGACGAACAGGGGTTCGAAAAAAAACAGCCAAGCTGACACTACTGATTTCTATTGGCCGACGCTTGTTCGTCAATAAGTGTAGTATTCGTTGACGGTGAACGACTGTAGGATTCAGGGAGGTCCTGCTAAGATCGACGGAGTTGGAGTTCTATTATTGCCTAGTCATCTCCATGGTCCATTTAAGCTGTCTCCATGGCACCCGTACCGCATATCCCTACCCCAATTTCGCTCCAGCCTAACCGCACCGGGTAGCAACGACGGGCGCTGATTGGCCAGGTTCCGACTCGGAAATCATCGTTCTGACATGAAAGCATGGACCATCAACAGGAACCAAATTGCGAACGACGGTACGTAATTTGCGCCCCCATTATCTAGTCTTTGCTAGGGGAGATGGCTAGCCAGTGGTAGTTTGGCCTGGGTGGGTTGGACAGCACAGACATTACACGTAGTTAGGAGTTGTGCTATGATGTGAGATCTATATAACTCCCTCAAGAAGTCCTACTCGATCCCTTCCTCTCCCTATTTTGTAGATCTTTCCCGCCACTGTCATTACCTGCCCTTATTCCAACTAAATTCATCCTTCTATTACACTCCTTCGTCAATATTCAGATAAAATCCAGAATAAACAATAGAATATACAATCAAAATGCATTTCCGCCCGCTCCTTGCCACCCTCCTCGCTCTTCCCTTCAGTCTTGCCGCCCCCGCTCCCTCTCCGTTCAAAAACGAGCTCCTAGCACCCGTCCGCATCGCCGCCGCCGAGAGTCCTAGAGATATCCTTCCTCGCGACACAGACTCCTCCTACAGCGGCGACGAAAACTTCCAGTCTGAGATCCTTGCCCACCACAACCGCCTCCGCAGCGAACATAACACAGGCCCGCTCTCATGGGACCCGAAGCTTGCAAGTGCGGCCGCTGATTTAGCGAATAGATGTGTCTTTCAGCACTCGGTAAGTTCGAGTCATTATTTGTGATGCGGATACTTTCAACCCCTTCCAAACAATAAATAAATACCTATATAACCCTGTCCAAATATCAACTACCACCAATGATTATAATCAAATACCCAATCCAAAAGAAAAACCAACTAACAATGATTCAGGGTGGCCCATACGGCGAGAACATCGCGATCGGCTACCCCAGTGTGCGCGACACCTGCTACGGATGGGGCGAGAATGAGCGCAAGGAATACAGCCCGGGCGAGTACGACAATCCAACGTACAACATGAAGACAGGCCACTTCACCCAGATGATCTGGGCCGAAACTAAGAACGTGGGATGCGCACGCAAGGATTGCGACGGCAGGTGGTTCGTGGTCTGCGAATACGTCGCACGCGGAAACGTTCGCGGTGCCGAGTACTACCGCAAGAATGTGTTGAAGCCAAAGGAGGGTGTGAGGGTTGACTAGGGGGTGTAGAATTTAGAGTGGATTTTTTTTTTGAGAATACGGGGGTTTTCTTGATTTTGGGGGGTTTTATATTACGCTTTGGGACGGCCTTGGGTTTTTGGCTTGTGAATTATTTCTTCGTTGGGGACTTTAGGTTTACAGATGCGGTTTATAGATAACTTAGTTCCGATGCACGTGTTATGACTTTTATGTCCCGCCAGACAGGTATATACGTATGTGAATTTAATACACTTAGTTGCTTCTAGATATCAATAACACGCTACTACAAACGAAAAAAAAAATCAATTTTTATGAATCAACAGTAAGGTACAAACCCGTAGCTTAGCAGCTACTAGCCCTTTCTAGATACACCCTCCAGAGTATAGCCACAGCTCTAACCCTAGACAAGAGCCCAACTACTGTCAAGCCGTCGGCCATGACCAGGGACGGAGGTCTGTATGCCTATGCCCTGAATGAGGTTCAAGGATATGGGGGCGAGAGTTTATCTTGCTCTCTTGTTTGCTAGTCTATATTGAGATAAACATGGACACAGATCCTAATATAAAATATTAATTGATTAGATAATTAAATATATCAGTGAATCATGGTAGAGGCCTAGGGGTAGCCCCTCCTTGCCAGCTTGAGTATCGCGCCACCGATGTGGGCTTCTAATTGCGAACTAGGAGACTCTGAAAACTAAAATCTTCCATGTTTCATTCAGGGCATATATATAGCCACCCCGCACAAAGTAAGTTGGGGCCAGAGGTTTGGGGTTAAAGGTATACTGAGCACGTATACGTACGATGTACAATTTAAACTATATGTAAAGGATGTAAGCAGCCGAGTTCGAGAGGGTTTTCTTTTTCTCCTTTCGAGCCTTCCGGAAAGATCGGCCTACATATAATACTGAACTTCTTGTGTAAGTTGATAAATGTTTTGAGTCAACCAAACCTGGCAACAGGTTTTTTGTGATTTAAAGCTTAAATTATTAATAAGGTACTATGTGCCACTTCCCCCCGACCCAAGTATACTATACCAAGAGCTGGGGGGCCTAGAGATCGAGAGCGGTGATATAAAGCAGAGATAGGGAGCAGAGGAGGGAAAGCAGGGGATTAAAAGTGGGAATTGCTTGGGGTATATAAGTTTACTGGCCATGGGGGATCCGGGAAGCTAGATGATTGAATAATTTTCTGCTAGGTATTCTTTTAGAGTGTGGTATATATATATTGGTATATCGAGATAGATATGGGGTGTTGGGTATACCCTAACCGCGTATATACCGTACCAATGAATATCGCTCGATCAAATAGTTTTGTCAAAAAAGTAATCGAATATACACCTCCAGCCTCTCCTCGTAGCCGCGTGCTATAGGTCGTACCTCGGGGCGCCGCCGCTCTCTCTTATCTAAACTCTACTAGCTTCTTTTTGAATTTAACAGCGCTCTATTATCTTCCCTATCAGGGAAAGTGGGAGGGGGGGGGGGCACTAATAAGTAAATTACTAGAAAATATATGGACGAGGGAGCTGTAAGGTGTAAAATAATTTCCCCGCATTAATGTTAATACTTCGTTTTCTGCATCTATAGAAGAACTTGAATATTTTCCCACGCGTATGAATAGATTGGCCGGGTGATATCCCATGACGCTACACGATCCAACATCCGTTCGCAAGACATACATGTACTTACATGTGCAGATGCGGTATCAGTAAAGGACCCAACAATGGTCTCTCAGCCACGTACCCAAAATGAATAAAAAAAAAGATTATCCCCTAGACCTCACTCAATACGGAGCTGGCTAGAGGGTCTAGATCATGATTTCGCCCGGGTTCGAACCGGGGACCACAAGTGTGTTAGACTTGTGTGATAACCAACTACACCACGAAACCATTACTAAGCGTTATAATAAGTAAGTACTTTGACCTACTTAGTTTCCGATCGGCTAAGTCACGAAATTCTTTTCTGGCCGATCTAGGTTGAACCTTAGTTACGTAATAGTTCAGTTGTTTTCTCGGCAACGGTGGACGATACGGTTTGGATACGGCCTTGGCAATAACAAGTATAAAAAGATGCGGATTTTTCCCTTCCCCGCCCTCAGTGTCTCTTCCTCCTATCTGCAGCTAAAGGTCGAGACCCATAGAAAGTGGTAAGTGGTGATGAAAAAAAACCCATCCCCCACATCCCCCGCACAATCAACACATGAAGAATCGAATGATGAATACACTTATATCACCGATTTCCATGAGGAAAGAAAAAATGCTCTAGAATTATCCTGACTTCATCTTCATCTTATCTACCTGATTTCATCATCTGTTTATCTATTAGTGTATTTGCTAATTGGTGCGGTTTTAAAACCCAGGTTGATGCTTAACGGAATCTGGAGTGTAACCGCGGTCGGCGGTTCAGGTTTCGGTTACCGGTCAAGTTCTTTGTAATTAAAAAGGTTATGTGTACGCTCATACACGAACTCTCACTCGATGTATTCTGCAAAGAAACTGGGGCGTGCCTACCTGTTTTATTTGCTATTCTAAACTGTGACGCCTATCAATTTTAAGTCTCCAATATACTTTACTCCTTGTAGGCTACCCCCATAGCGATTGTCTCGGCTTTCTCGTGCCTCCTGTCATTCCTCATCCCTTGACACAAAAAGGTCCACCTCTACCTAATCGGATAAACCAGCATACATAGCGGGGGTTGCCGGCGCGGCTCCCGTGTGGGGAGCGTTGAATGTGCCTGCCAGACTCCCCACCCCTGATAGCCCCACCCACTCAATCAGATCCCCCACAAAGCGGCCCTCTTTAGGTGTTGCACAGTTGGGAGCTTGTACCCGTCAAACACACGATTGTGTCTACGTTCAAAAACAATTTCCTTACTAGGCCGTCTTTCGAGTCGCCGCGGAGCCAATCAAACCGGGCCCGCAGGAGGTTTGAGTCGGTTTATTCCGTTTTGTTATTTTTTTTTCAAAGATCACTAAACCAACCAACCACCCTACTGTGTACGTCTTAGGATGCCTGTTAACATTAGGGGCTTCAACCAATACCAGCCTTGAAAAATCTGTGGATAGAACGATATTTTCTGCTCTGGAGTCGCCCGGAAAGCTAACATGAGACTCTAGATGTTTCAATAACATCTCTCCTGGTCCTAGCCCCGATAGAAATATAGTGCAATCCCGCCCTCCAACGCCGATCTCAAACTAGAACGTATGAAGTAGGTGCAATTGTAATTTTTAAACTAAAGATGTATCTCAGCTCACTTAAATAGTTTTATGTGTTGCTACAGCTTTTATATCAAGTGCAAGGCGTCACTCACTATTTACGTATATATACGAACTAACGGAAGTTGCAATTCGGGTAAAATGAACGGGTACGACAGGTATGGCGTAGTTGATTATCATAAGGACCTAACACTCCTCTGGTCCCCGGCTAATATATGTCAATTCTGATCAAATTTCTTGATCGGTACTGTCGCTCTTGCGCTCCCTGGAGTGTCTATAATGGCTAGGGAATGTATAATGGCTAGGGAATGTATATTGGTGAACGTACCTAGCTATAGCTACATGGGGATAGAAATCGAGACGGCCTGAAGGTGCGGTGCAAAGATACAAATAGATTTGAGGTGTCCGAATGAGTTTGATTCCTTCTAGTTCTTCCCCACTTGTCTATATGAAAAACCAACGGGACTTATGAACAAGGCGGGGTTCTACCGTTGTTTAAAGGATTGTTGGTTTATCTAGGGCCCGGGGCCCCACCGACGGAGATCATATCGACTGGGTTAACTATATACATGTAGTTAGCTCAAATCGAATGATATTGATGGTTGATTGGCTGTTTTATTCATAAAGTGCAGCGGTACTAGGTAATAAGTGATGGAACGGGTTGAGACAGAGTGATAACTGTTTTGAGCAAAACGCCACCAACATACGGTGTTTGCGGATATGTATCTCAAGGTGCTCCGTCACTTATTATCTATCGCCGTACATACAACAGCTGGTGCATATCAATTTATTACACATATATATACCAGAGTTCTACACCCGTAGTTACTAGAGCACTGTAGGTTAATCTAAACCAGCGAGATCCAAGAATCGCGATAGATAATTAGGGCCCGTTCGGAGAGGCACGGATTATATTGATGGATTATTCCAAAGTGCTGATTATCAACGAGTGGGTGAAATAATTCAAATAAGCAGAGCTCGAGTGTAATCTCATATATATATCAGTACATCGCAATGCTGCGATTGTCACAGTTGAGAAGCTCAGTGTCGTTGAAGAGAAGAAGGGAGAGAAAAATAATCACCTCTCGAGCTAATTATTTTCTTGGCAGATTATTTGAATAAGCAGAAGTTAGAGAATATAGATTATTCATTCCCCCGCACACCTCTCATTACAATAATCCAAAACTCTATAATCCGTCTGATTATCGCGATTACCAGACTGTCCGAACGGGCCCTTAATGTTAATCTTTACGACCCATATTGAAACCAGCGCTTCCGGGGAAATACAATATCAAAAATATATACTCGATATATATATATATATATACTCCTTGATCTAGACGTTGACGACGTCCCAGAGTGTAGGACAATGCATACTCAGAGGAATATATCGGCTTGGCTGGTAAAGTCTGCTATATGTATATACATATATACTCAAGCTTAGTCCGGGGCTCATAACCAGACATCTAAATAGAATAGTCAGGTATCCCTGTCATCACGAAAGGTTTCAATTGGATGGGTAGCTGCCAGTAGACAAAGAATCGGGTGTGTTAAGGGAGACGGCATACATATACATTGGCGAACCTCAATCACTATATAATAACCCTCTGGCCGAGCTAGATCAATATTTCTTCTCTTCCAAAACTACAGCCTCACGCGAGCAAGGAGCCCAGCATGCCGCGCAGCGGCAGGTGGCCCGACTGCGCGCGGAGATGCTTATCCCACATCATTGCATTGAATAGGGCTGTGAGTTTTCTGGACCCTTCAGTGTCGGTGGTTTCTCGAACTGACGATTACATATGCGGCCGGAGGCCGCTCCTCACTAGTATGTACACAATTAAGTATTACCACTCGCTTGTACTATCGAGGAAGAGGGAGGCCCTGATACCGCTGAGCCTCCCGGGCTATGCCAAAGAACAAAGAAATAGGTGGTGGCAAAACGGAAAGCAACGGAAAGCAACCAAAAGAACAGCCCACTAGGTTCAAAGGGTCAAATCTAAGCCATCAGATGTACATAAAGCTAACACGTACAACGTATTTTAAAGTTTGGTTGACGTGATACCGCCTCTACATTCCAGTGATGGCTCTTAATATCGGGAGAAATTTTTCCATGCACGGATATATGCATATATGAAGTATCAGTCAATCAAGAATTTTTTCCAAACGTGAAAGCTGTGCGAGTGAGAACTCATGACGGAATCCTAATTAACGAGGTACTTACTTAATTAAGATGTATCAATATCACTACTTATAACTATACATGTTTCATGATAAAGTCGAAATCATTGATATTTTTATTAAAGCCATTTATCTCCAAAAAGGTCTGATATCATGTTTTACAAGCCTTTTGTCCTCTCTGGAGCCGCCAGAGCTACATGTATTTCATCTCATTTACAAATCATATGCCATACTAGGGGCGACCGGATAACTAAGGTTTTTTGCGCATCGTATACGTATACCTTAAACCTGAACACGCATACAGGGAAGACGCGCTAGTTCCTTTACATGCGCTGACATCACCATCATCATATACTTTATCATCAGACTCTTGAGCTGAGCAACGGCACCCCAAACACCCCACCACCCAACGGACTTTCGCCCACCATCATCTATAATAAAAATATCCACCAGTTCGAAAAAGGAATGATTATGTGTGATCATTTAGGGATTCCTATGGAGCATGCTTCCAAGATGCACGGTGTATGACACCCGCACAAGAGCAAGACGGATGTCATATTCAAAAGGACCTTTGTCTAGCTGGTCACCCTCAGCATCTCCATAGTATATTAGTGTCACCGGGTAGCAATAACACCCACCCCCACACGCACACAGGGTGCCTCCTTAAGCCGCACACCCACCAAGAACCACCTTCGCCGCTTATTACATAGTCATATCGTATTACACTTGTGATCAGATATTGTTATCGATATTCAGAGAGGCCGATTCTGGTGCTCTTGATATTTGTTGCATAGAACTCATGCCTTACTGATGCAAGGCTCGAGTCTGTCCCAAGAGTACACAAGCGAGAGACGCAACCAACCTGGCGGGAACACAAAACACCCAATTCCTGCGTGCATGTAGGGGTGACCCTGAGCACATGCTCCCTATATATGCTGCAGAACGATTCTATGTGGGACTATGGTAATACGGAGATCATAATGAATTAATAACGGAAATTACCGGTTTGGGGAAGGGGTGGGTGGCGAAAATATGCTGGGGGTTTGGATGCGTGAGTATATTTCTTGCTTTAAAAAGCTAATTACAGGGTTACTTGCGATTTCAACCCTAAGTTTTACGAGGACAACCCGAGCGACTACATAGGCCGATGTTGAGCCATAATATGGAGAGATTTAGGGTAGTTATTAAAGACCTCCCTAAGTAATTGCGTACCTATAAACGTCGTAGGGTCAGTGCAACCATGCGAATGACGCATTTATCCCGCTGAGATTTTATGAGCCAAAAGTGTTTAGATCAAAGCTAATGTGAATCTTTGGGACTCTTTTAAGTGGAGATCGGGTTAGTGTCACATCCGGTTTTTGAGTTTGCCCGGTTGTACTAAATTGTACTGAATGCGCAAGCATACAGTTTCCTATTCTAGATACTTCAACTAATATTTATTACAGACAACTTCGTCCAATAAATATCCTCCTTGGCGCAGTTTACGCATAGTTATCACCGGTTCATTAGTCATGATCATATGTTCACTCCAGACATGCCGAACACTCTCTAGAGACCCTAGCGACAAGGGCGGGGGCTTGACCAATAGCAGATAAACCTGAGCTTGGCTATTCTTTTGCCAGCATCTCGTGAATTGGTATCTCCAGGCTTAGACGTCAAATACCTTGCAGAATAGAGCTGTTTGGCACAAAACTTAGTCTATATTCCGCTACTACTATAGCAGTTGTAAGAAAGGGTTTCTGAACTAGAACTTGAGTGTCCTCTAGCTGAACCTTCAACAGGTATAGAAGTCCAGAGAATAAATAGGCGTCCGACCTCGATCCAGGTGCAACGAGTGAGGGTTCATGATTGTGTAGGTCCCTTGACGCAACGCACAGGCGCTGTGTTGGAAAAAACATCGTGAGCCGGACGGATACCTCCATTAATCTGGAACTAGCTAAGAAACCCGAGAAATCGTTTTTTCACCTTCTTTTATCCTTCCCTACATAGGGCTTCGCTTGTCACGTCACTCACGTTATACAAGGCCGGGCAGCCGTCGAAGCGGTGGGTCCCTTAATTCCTACGATGACGATGATGATTCAATACTAATTTGAGGAGTATGAATAGCGCTCACCTTTATTATTACTAGCTAACATATAGAGAGTATATACAATATTCAATCTATCCGACAAAAAGGGATGAGGGAAACATGCAAAGCCCCGGATATCGGTGTTCCCGAGGTGTTACTGCCTTGAAATTTCTGGAAGGCAAAAAGTCACGATCTCCATGCTTAGCTCCTTCGCGTACTATTAATTCTCATAATGTCCAAGGTGGTGGACACCCTCCTGCAAGGGATGGATGATCGTGATGATAAAAATAGCGGATTTACATACATATTTCATTAATTAGGCAAAAACAGACAAGGTGGTCGACGGGCACTTCCAACCAACGGGAAAAAAATATTTCAAATACAGGGTCATCATCAACATAGCCATGACGCTCATACCTCCATAATTTACCAATTGCTGCGAGACAGTACCCAAACCAAATTAAAAAATCCAGGAGATCAAAATAGCGCCCGCAAAGCCATATCTTGGCTTCTAGAAGACCGTGGGTTGAGTGATATGATCACAAACATTTTCTCGAGAAATTAAATGTTTCAGCGGTTCCAATTTCGGCGCAAAACAAATGTTTAAACTCACGGGACGTGCGATGCTCGGGAGTGGCACAGCCATCACACCCCAACATCCCAGCAGCCCGATTCGACCTGTAGCCGCCGAAGCTATTAAAGGTGTGTCTGAAAATAGTGCCACGACAGCCCATGTCCATCCCGACACACTGGGTCTGGCGGCAGGAGCCTCAACTTGCTTGACTGCTTTGAGCCTATGCCCCCCCCCCCCTGGTTCTCTTTTCTAGGAGATGAGGAAGGGAGATTAAAGCGGCGGTTTTGAAAAAATGTTGTATACCGGTACCCCGGACATGTGAATATGATATCAATATAAACAAAACGAAGAAGCAAATGATAATCTCGGTAGAACCGATAAAGGATGAGATACTCAGGAGTGGACAGGCGATTGGAAAACGCCTTAATCAGAGATTGTACACAGGCCTCTGCCCCCTTGCAACTAGAAGAACAATATACATACAGAAGAGGGCGCAACAAAAAGATGTAAAACTACCACCATACCAGTAAAATAAGGGTTTACCAGGGATCATTTGATGAAGGGAATGATAAAGCAGGAAAAGTCGATCGCGCAAACCCAGCTCAGCGGGAACAACCCCCGCCCACCCGTCGCAATAAAAAGGAAAAAAAAAGAAATATACGCCATTGCAGAACCCATCGAAGGAAAAATAAAGAGAATGGACAAAAGCTAAAAGGATGGACGCCGTGCCTAACAAAGTAGCCAGAAAAAAAGGAAAAAAAAAAAGGAAGGAAACATTTATTTCACCTAATCAAACAGTCACTCAATTACTCAATCCGTCTTCTCTTCCCCTTGGGTGCAGGCATAAGGCTCATTCGTGGGGTGAAAGTAACAGTAGTCGTCACGACCTGTTTCACCGTCACTCGGGGTCCTGTTCGGGGACTCCTAGATTCCACTTCGGTCTCCTCTTCCGAGGACCGCGAAGTTGCGGACGCTGGTGATTCAGTAGAAGGAGAGTAATTGGCCGCAGAGGCGGGTGACGAAGGAATTCGTAGGCGTCTGGCAGCTGATGTCGGTGGTAGGGAATATGGTGTTGTGGGCGTATAGTAGCCCTGAGTATTCGCTAGTAACGACTTTGCGGAATTCGGGGGGAAGAATGCAGGCGATTTGCAGAGTGCCGGGCTATTGGCAGTGTTCCTCAGAAAGTCGGTATATGCCGCTGGCGGGGTTATAGGTGTCTTTAGGCACTCCTCGTGGCTCTTTAAAGAATCAAAATGGCCGATTATGGGGGTTCGTGGAAGTTCTGAGGGGAGAGGGGAGAATGGCCCTCTGGAGGTGTGGGTGGTCTTGATCTTGAGAGTTGGTGCCGACATCTTCGTGGTATAATTGGGTGGGGTGCTTGAAGGCTTGTGTTTGGTATTTGTGGAGACCTTTAAACACTGAATAATTAGTATGAATGAGAGTGGTGGGGGTGAGGCATTATTAAAGAAAATTCCATAGTGAGTACATACCTTGTCTGCAGAAAGACTTGCGATGAGAGAGATGCGCAGTGAATGAGGAAAGTAGGCGAGATGCTACACTAACGTTTCCAAAACCCGGACGTGCCTTTCTTATACAAGGGGAAAGGATGAGGAGGGGGGGGGGTCTAGATGTTATGTGGGAGCGAAAATGGGCTTTGGAGGGCTTGAATGAATGGTTGCAGCACCAACAGCGAGGATCGCGCGTAGGTTGTCTGCGGGGATGGCTATTCCAGGACACACCGTGCAGCTTTAAAAACGTGGTTGTCGGGGGGGGCTACCAGCACGATCGAAGCGGATGGCTGCAACGAATGGGGGGCGGCTGAACGATAGGGGGGGTGTGAAGCGCAGGCAGGGATTAGAAAAGCAAATAGTAGGATGTGTGGTAAGGGACGTAGGTTAACACGAAAACCCTCAATTCTTTTCTATGCCCACGAACCTGTTGCTCGGTAACGGAACGAAGGATGAGAAGGTGTCAAAACAAAATTTTACACTACTGATATTTGTTTGGTCTGTACTGGCGCTCTTGTTTCCCCTGAGCGGTTAGGTTGGAATTACAAGGCAATCAAGAGCTTACGGGAAGGCAGGAACGGGAGACAAGGAAAGAGATAAAAAAAAATGAGCGAGCGAATGAATGAGAGTGAGGGGCAAAATAAAGGCAGGGAATATCCATTTACCTACCCCAGAAGAAAAAAATAAAAAATAATCCTATGTATGTACCTCCATAGTAGGTATGTATCTATTGGGTGCACATATCTAACTAGCTATCACTAGGAACATGGGGGGGCGCGACGGTATTTGTCGGCGCCAAAGTGTGTGAAGACCAGCGCGCGGGAGTACTTCTTTGTGAATATATATGAATTGATCGACAACAGCTGATTGGCACTTCGCATCCCAAGGAGACAGATCAGGTTAGACACAAGTTTTGCTCATTGCGCAACCCTCGTTATCACTGGTTTTGTGAGCCACCACCGAATGAGCCGGGAATTTTTGTGGTGTGCTTACAATACCGCGCGCCTACACTAATAACGGTAACGAACCAATGCGCGCGGTGCTGGTACTGCATACATACATGCTTGATCTGGGCTCGCTTCACAATATCTTGAATAATTAATTTCCTTTCTTTCACGAGTGCATGGGTACGTTGGCACTGAATTTCAATAAACTGATGTTGTACTGAAGGGAGAGCAAAACACTTCTGCATGGCACTTGGAAATAGAAGATAATTATCATTACTCTAGACGGAATTACTACCTGCCGGTCCGGTCACATTCGTGGTACAATACATATATTTGATTTTGTACCACCGCGAAAAAAAAAAATGTATGTACCTACACTGTCTACGAAACCAAAGTGGGAAACCACCCCCAAGAATTTAAGGATAGGGATTCAAAGGAAACATATGTCATGTGTACATACTCATAAACCTACACCTAAAAAGTACACCGTGGCCCGATAGATGATCCTTTCTTCCATGATCGCTTCTGCACCAACTGCTTTAGTCAGTACCAAGATAACTCGACGCCGCATGGCTGAGTCTCGCTTCATACTATCAGTACGCCATATGCAGTTTTTCGAGCCTCACAAGGACATCATCATCATATAGGCAAAGCAAGAATTGTGATTCAAACCTTACCGCGGCCTTCGCCAATAGCAGCGCCAGCCCGAGTGCGTAATATGCAATGGAAATCACATATATGGATTCATCGGAACCGAAAGGTGACTGAAACAAGCGACCGACCCGCTTGAATGGGTAGGAAGGGACCAAACAAAACACGTGGGGCCTTGACTAGCTTATACTAGCACGGATCTGTCTTTAACTCGAGGGCACGGTGTACGGTGCTTCGAAGACTTGATCAAGATCCAGTTTCACGCTGATCAATATGAATTGAGCGCGTATGCACTGGGGCAAAGTCGGCAGCACTGCAACAGCGACTGTTTCTTATGCACTGGAAGTATTGTTACAACTATCGTTTCCTCATATCGCGCGGTATTTTATTTTTATTTTTATTTTTATTTCAAAAAATACATTTTTAGGCCACCATCGGCCTCCTCCTCCGCTCAGACATGGTGGCCTGAACCCGGGCGGTTCCCAAAAAGCTTTTCACCATAATAGCGGAAAATCCGGTGAGTAGATGTTTCTTTGTCGGCAAGTTTTACTTTATTCTAGATATTTTAATGTAGATTGCTGCCTTGGTTGGGCTTAGATATATATCAGCTGTCAATCAAACCTTGTTGTAGCGTGCATGTATGTGTACATGTGTTAGCCTGTGACTTGCGGCTGTACCTACGGGTACCTTCAAGAAAAAAACACCCCCCACTCGATTGATCAAATTGGGAGCATATTTTACGCGGTTTAGTCGTGACTAAACGTCTAGAATTTGATTGATTCTTGGTCTATATTGCTCCGGGGGTAGGACCGTAGCGCGACCATTACTCAAAATCATCCTTATTAAATAATATACTGGTTTGGGCGAGAATCAATAGCAGTTCCAGTTTCGAGTCGGGATATGGCTTGCTTGATAGTGCAAGTACATTTAGGTCCGGAGCGTTTAAACGGCACCTAGGACCACACGTTATGGTGTAAAGCCTAATTAATGCAACCAGGGCCAGGGATTTCAATAGTATATTTTCTGGGTTTGATACATGCGGGTACAGGAAATGTCGGCTATGGATACTGATTTATACAGCGGTAGTTCACGACTTCTTGTGAATGACTTCATTCTGGCTATTTGCCTACCTCACGTCCCTTGGTTTTTAATCAAGCCTTACGGCATGTGGCTGGGTATATAGTGATAACTGAGTCCCAATATGTAAATAATGACCGTTTCCAGCATAGGGATTAATATTAGGGAGCTCTAGCACCGATTTTGGCCCCCACGACAAACGGCTGGCATGTCTCGACGGATTGGGGGATAGCTAGCTTGGCGCCCATGCCCCTAATTCATGCAGGTAAATATATATAGGTTTTCCGAATCATTTCTTGTGGAAATGATATTTGCACGCTAGAATGAGCGTTTATTTAGAGTACATACATGTGCGTATGTATCCCTCACCCTGATGATATTCGGACTAGTTTCCAGCTGCACAATGACAAATGCCTACCTCGAACAAAAGAATAAAATTGATTTTTTCAACTAAATCCCTTGCTGGTATTCAGTAGCCTGGGGATCTGAATATTGGCAGTAATCGATCAGTGGTTCGATATGGAATTCCTTGTCAGCGCGTGTATGACTTAGGTCAAGTGATGAAGCTGTTTATCTGAGGCTTTATGGAAATCCCTGGACCACACCCCCTGCTGCACTTGGTTAACCGTCCATCAGATCAATCTCTATGATGTCAAACGAAAAAGAATTGAGGAAGTACAAATACCAAATTCACCTAAATGCACTTTGGAGTATTCACTAGATATTCCCAACTCGTATATGAAATGAGCTTCCATATCAAGCAATAGCCCAGGATGACTCTTTTAGTCTAGATATTCAAAATTGAGGAACCTGCATGAATATTTCAATTAGGTCTAACTATTTCTCCTCATAGATCACTATCTCATAGGAGGTTGATGACATGAGGTACGTGCATATGCCTCTATCCGCCCAGGAAAAGTACATGTAGTGCCTAAACACACACAAAGCCTTTGCGGCCACATTACACAACCACACAACATTCTTACTCAGTCCAGCTTTGCAACCAGAGACATGATCACAATATATCACTCGCTCATAGCTCCAAGACCAACCGCCAGCGAAATTACCCGTGACTGTGCAGGCAAAAAAAGGAATCATATTAATGTAAAGCGGCTAGCTTTCCAAAAGCAATTCTCAGTGCACTGGGCGATTCCACGGCGGGTAAATTTTTCACATGCTGTGCCGTTGCTCTACGTTGGAAGGGAAAGGTACCAATAGAATTAATTCGGAACCGAACATTGATAGCCGATCTTCCATAGGCCTCTCTTTGAGAGGTCCAGCCCTAAGAATTGCGTCACATACATTCCCACACAAGCGGTCTTAGGTAGATAGCAAGATAACTAGCTTAGAATACGAACCTCTGATCTGATGTGCTGCATACTGTACTGGTTGGACCCGCGGGCGGGGTAGAGACCTTCCCTCGTAGCCTAGCTAATGTGTTCCTTTTTTATTTTATTTTTCCTTCCCCTTCTCTCTTCCTCTTTCTTCCAATGTTGCCACATCATCATGGGCGGAACTTTTTTTAATAGAGTGTGCGTAGCACCTTTGGCTTTGGATCAATCATAATTATCTACGAGCCGCCGGGCCTCGTTCTTTTTTTTTTCCTCTTCCCTCCTTCCCCCATTGAAAAGGGATGTCATGTGATCTCGGCGGCACCGTGCATATGTGGTGATATATATGCAATCTCTTTTTTGAGGGAATCAAATATGCAGCCTGACAATCCCTCGTAAGAAATATTTTTTCATAGTGCCTCTAAATTTTGGGGTGGTGTGCTGTGAGGGAATGGGTATTGATAGGATTGGATGTAGGAATTGAGGGGTAAAATGAAGAGAATTCTGTGATGGATTGATGTGGCCTAAGATGATCACATTTCGCAAACAAAAGTGCTATTATTAAACGAATGATTGCTCATGACTCGCTACATGATATATACTTGGTATTTAGAATGCCTAGCATTAAGCTTCGCGCCGCTGGACTCTGTAACGGCCGATGTCGGAGTATTAATTCTTGGGTGGTGTAAGCGCATACGACCCCCCAAAAAACAAAAAAATTGTTTAATTAAAAACGAGATCCAATGATCCCTATAATAAAATGATTTCGCCCGGGCTCGAACCGGGGACCACAAGTGTGTTAGACTTGTGTGATAACCAACTACACCACGAAACCATTTACAGGGATTAGCAAAGATGTTGTTAAATTAAACATTTATTTGACCTTCTCAGGTAGGTCTGGCAGGACGAATGCTGGATTGTGGGGCTTTGGGTTTAACACCGGGGGAAGTCATCGCCATTGGAATCGAACCCTGGCCTTCTATACAACATTAGATATCACTCGGTCATACTACATTAGTAAATAATCCCCTGTTGACAAAGTGCTGTTGCCAAGATCGATCATTTGTGCAAAAAGTTGCCAAGACCACAAAATCAAGCACACTACCAGCTCCGAGTGATACTTGATGTTTCAATGAAAAGAGTAGAATGACTGCGGTGAAGGCTCAGGTGTGTTTTTCCGGGTTAGAAGGTTTTAAGACTTTAAGTATTTGTTTTTATGGAAGCATTTCTTGCATATAGATCCATTCTCACAAAGGGGGACGGTGTAGTATCCCACCCTAAGTGAGATCCTGGCGCAATCATGCTTTTTGATGCCGATTTAATTACAGTAGCTGTTGGCATTAAATAATTTTTTATAAAAACTGATTTATAGTACTATATCTGTAACAAATGACGGTAAAGATTGAGGCGAACGCTATGCAGCTCAAATAACCAAATTAGTCTTAAGAGTGCCGTTAGCCAAAGTTTTTGTATAACAACCCTCTGCCGAGTAAATCGCCTATATCATAGATTTTGGCCTCCACTTAACATAAGGATGTCCAGTAGATTCAGGAACTAAATGATCAATCATCGCTGTATTGACGAATCCCGGATGAACCTGTGATAGGTTTGTTACCCCACACATTCTCATTGTGGTCTCCAATTCATCATTCAGGACTATCAGAAGTGGTCAGTCAATTGACAGCTGATTGAAATAGTATGTGGAAAAACCCACTTTGTGTTAGATGTGATATGCCCTCAGCCCCATAGCCCAGAGCATAA
This sequence comes from Morchella sp. 2016-72, assembly GCA_024713865.1. Taxonomy (NCBI): domain Eukaryota; kingdom Fungi; phylum Ascomycota; class Pezizomycetes; order Pezizales; family Morchellaceae; genus Morchella; species Morchella sp. 2016-72. The sequence continues at coordinate 289,014 of JAMJEY010000023.1, forward strand.
AGATAGGGTCTTCCAATACCAACAGCCTTGGCACCTAGACAAAGCGCCTTGAAGATGTCGGTGCCGCGACGAATACCGCCATCAATGTAAACTTCTAGATGGTCGAATACCTCCGGGCAGACCTTATGAAGCTCTAGAAGAGTAAAAATAGAAGGTGGGGAACTAAGCTGCCAAATTAGCTTTCCGGCAACCGGCGGGGTCCATCTTGACGTACGTATCCAAAGATCTCCCACCGTGGTTCGAGAGTACAATTCCCTGAACCCCATACTTGAGCGCCAATTGGGCATCTGCCGCGGTCTGAATACCCTTAAGAACAATAGGCAAGTCCCCGCACACACTTTTGAGCCATGGTATATCCTCCCAGTTTAGAGTTCTGTCAACATACAGGCCCATCAGTCTTCCCATACCACCGCCCTTTTTATCGTTGTGACTGACAGCGCCGCTGACAGCACTTTTGACTGGGACATCAACCTTCAATCTTTCGTCCGCCTCCCGCTTCCCAGCAAGGTGTGCATCAACAGTCACAAATACAGCTTTGACACCTGCCTCTCTTGCAGTTTTGAGGAGGGCCATGGTCTTTGTGCGGTCCGTGTTTACGTAAAGTTGGAGAAAATGGGTTTGCTTTTCTGGGCCCAGGCCGGCTGATATGATATCTGCTATTGGAGCGGAGGAGTTGGTGGAAATCTATAAATTGATTAGCTAGCCATTATATTAGTCTGTGGACAACCGTCTGCCCCACTTACGATATGAATAATACCCTCTGCACCAGCGCCCCTCGATACCGCCATCTCCCCCTCCTCGTGAATCATCTTTGCCATCGCTGTGGGTGCCACAAAGAATGGCGACCTTGTTCTCACTCCTAGTATGGTTGTCGCCGTATCGACGTCCTTGTTATTCCTCATCACCCTTGGCCTCAATAACACGCGGTCAAACGCCTCTTTGTTCAATCTCATAGATATGAGATCTGTCGCTGCAGAGGAAAAGAATGCCCATGCCTTAGCGCTACTAGTCTTTTCCGCAACGGCCTCAAAGTCATAGGTATTAATTAGTGATTCCAAGGGCGGCTTTACGCTGGAGTCTTTGAGAACGCCAAGGTCTACTGCTATAGGTACACTTTGGGGGTCGATGGGGCCAAGGTTTTTTATGCTCGCTGGAACATCCTTCTCTAGAAGTTCGGGCGCGTGCACAGAGTCATAGGCCCCCGTAGCATCAGCGCCGGCATAAGCTAGAAGCACTATGGGGATGAATTAGAGCTTCGATCGATTAACGAGACCAGGGATATGGGCTTGTTTGTTTGTTTACCCTGAGGCCCTCCAGGATGTTGCTGCAAGAATTCGGTGACATCATAGACAGTACCGCGGACTGTCATCCAGCAGTCGCTTTGAGTGTTGTGTTTGGAAACATCACCGGTGGTGAGCATCTTCTTGGTCATGGTGGTCATGGTGGTAGTGGGGGAAATTGTGTAGCCAGTTTTCACACACGTGTAAGGAGGCAATATAGAGGAGTAGTGGTTCAAAAGACAACATATTTCTCCTAGCTATAGATACACGTCTCCTGGGTTTCGGTAAGATTAATTGGTCTTCGGTGTAAACCCCGGTTATTGACACGCGGGGATGTGATATGGTCGGAGATCGGGGCAATAGAGTACGAAGGGTTCTGTGTGCAACCCACCAGAAACCAGGCCCTAAGCCCTAATGCAGATCTCCCGCAGTGAATTAGGTTTCTTGCATGTGATCTACATATGGTCTTAGGGCTGTTGGCATTTTTAGCTGCATATCACTTTCGTCCCCCAAACAGGTGCAAATGGAGCAAGCTCTATATTTCAATTATCTGATTGGCAGGCTATTGATCGGCATCAATCAGGTTACCGGAAAATAGAGCTGGCTCCATTTGCGCAAAGTCGTGAACAGGCCCTTAGCTATGGGTGAAAACGCCAAGTTTTTAATGACTTCTCAGTAGTGATAGATTAGTATACAAGAATGTTGTGGTTGTCTTGCAAGTTATTAAAGACTTGGCGTTTTTCTATGTACCTGTACCTTTAAGACTGGAGTGATACCTTACACATGAGTCGTGCTCGACCCCGTAGCAAGAGCATTTTTTGGCTCTTGAATTGGAAGACTACGAAAGGTCCCTCGATCCCCTTTCTCTTCTTCCTCTTTCCCCCCCCCCCCCTTTTTTTTTTATGTAGAGTTCGATATGTTAAAATCTAGCCCAAACGCCGCTTGTTGGGACCACGTGTCGTTTTCTTGAGAATTTTCTTTTAAAACGCCACTCTTTAATCTTCCTTTTCACGTAACATTTCATGGACTTACTCAAAGATTCAACTGATCCCCGCTTCCTAACTGTTCTTGGATGGAATCTCGATACGTCAAATCGCCATAGCGCTCCCTATTCTTCTCACATTCACGGCCTCCCCTCTGTTTCTGGGTCTCTCAAGATTTTTGTCGTAAACTCTCGGTGCAGGAAGCCCTCTGGGGATCTAGAAAACTTTTGGCGAGTGGCACACGATCAGTCTGGGTGTAGGCCTAAAAGGCCATGGATTTGGTGTTGGGAGAGTTTGCAGCGGAAGTCTGTCTTTGAGGACGGGGGTGCCAGTTCGGACTTAATTGGATTGAGCTCGCATTAAATTGATCTTTATGTTTCATTGGTCGGCTGGGGTGGGGGCCGGTGGTGGTCTCTGGGTTGTGAGAACATTTCGAACTCAAAAGTCGATTTCCAGGACCCATTTCCCCGGGTTTCCTGAATACCCCTTAACTTATCACTTACTAGACATCCCCTGAGCTATGGCTACAGTTTCTTTTTGTTAAAGAACGGTCTTGACAAAGGAAATCCTTCTGCTGGCTAGATCTAGCCCCTTTCCGAATCAGAGTGGTTCCTTCATCTCCAAAGCCTATACTCAAGAACTGAGCATAAGGTTCTATGCATGCCCTTAGCGGAACCAGTAGCAGCCCCAAGCAGCGTCAGCAGAGGTTTTGGTCCAAAGAGTGGATGTGAGGTGGGCGGTAAGAATACTAACTACATAGCTGCAATCGATGTCATGGGATTTTGACCTTCGAGGAAAGAACTCCTGCTCGGCCGAGTATCACGAAAGCTTTCTAGCCTCCATGCTTTAGCACACTAGCCTCAATTAGGAATTTTATTGGCGGCTTGGCAACCTTAGGTGAATGACGTCAATATAAGTACTGGGGTTAGGTTGGCCTGGCCACTTCATCGCCTGGAACATGCTTCTTTGAGCCTCAAAACCTATACAGTGAATCTGCGAGGAGAAGCTACCCAGTTAATTCAATCAAGGCTGCAAAATCGGCCTCAACAGGTACAGTGTTATTGGAGACTGCATCCTGATGCAGGGACCCTGGGATGGTCCTAATGCATCTTTATAACTACCATGGCTTTATCTTCGGGATTCCTATAGTCGGGTTACGGGGATAACGGGGGAACATCCGGCCGGAAAAAACTGGCACACCAGTCCTTTGAACTTCCAGTCCTAAAGCTCAACAAGTGATCGGTTCGGAAAGAGTTTTTATTTTAAAGTTTAAGTTCTGGACCCTTTACCTATGCGCCACTGAGACTGGTCTAATGATTTCCGGAGGGTGGGCTATGGCCATGTGTTAAGTCTGGAACCAAACTATGTCAGAGTTTACAAATGAGAGAGCTCCGATTTTTCTATCAGAAGATTCTAGGAATTCAATAAGGAGCTTGGTTGCCAAATCCGTAGAAGGATTGTATCGGACTCTATCCCCTCCGTTGTTTTCGAGGTCTTTTGGATTATCTGTCACAGATACTCGGCAGGAGGGAAAATCCTCTGAGGTTGTAAACCTTTTGGCAGGTGCTAACACGCCGGTTAGTCACGGACCAAAAGACCTGCGAAGGGCTTGGGGCGAACTGGGGGATGGCAACTCTAGAGTACTGTTATGGGCCTGCCAGTATGTAGGCTCCCCACTCAAAGATACATTACCTCGCCTGATATCATGAATGGAGGAACTTGAGAGGGAGTACGTAATGTTAAAGGCAAGGAAAAATACTCAAATTCATTTAATTCATTTCTTATTTAAACCCCCCGTTTCCCCTCTCCACCAGCCATCCCCTCCTCACCATCCTTCTCATACACCTGTCTTTTCATCACTCGTTCATCCTTTTCACTCGTTACAACATAAAGGCCAACGTAAGTCTACCGTTCTCCGGGATCCTTATAATTCGACTGTGCCCTGACTTTATAGGAAAATAAACTTTCGAAATGAAAATGAAAATCCCACACAGCCTCGTTGTCTTGGTTGTATCCCTTGGAATCTTTGCTACCGCAAGCCCCACAGGCGTCGGTACTATTGGAACCGCCGGATGCACCGAGAGGATCGAGGTCCCGGTTGAGATTGTCAAGACGTGCCCTCAACCGCAAGTCATCAGCATCAGGACCGTCTACAGAACTGTCAAGGAGATTGTCCCTGACTGTGGCTGCACTGACGATTTCACGGACTTTGCCAACGTCCAGCTCATCGCCGATACCGCATGCCGCAATGGGCTTGTCTTCCTCCCCGACGGGACGACTAAGAAAAGGGGCATCTTTGAGCGTTCTCCAGCTTGCCAGAGCTTCTCTATCGTAGGTGGGCCCAGCCCTGCTGAATTGAGGAAGCGTTATGAAGCTCTGAGGAAGCGCCATGAAGGTAATGACTGCAGTGGCGGATGCGACAGTGGGGACCTTTCAGGCCACATCCACGACAAGTTCGATCAAGTCAAGAACACATTCAAGCACAATCTTAACCAGAACATCAACAATAATGATAACACCAATCTAGATGATGACAATGTCGCTGGCGGGTTCAAGGCCAAGCGTCAGTTTGGATTCGGAGGTTTCCGAGGTTTCCGAGGCTTTGATGGCTTCGACGGTGACTTGAGCGACAATGATAACCAGAACATCAACCAAAATGTCAACGCCAACCAGAACCTGATGGCCAACCTTGGAAAGTTCAACAGCTTCTTTGGCACCGGCAACGGTGATGGTGATTCCACCGGGGACGGGGGCGCAGTTGGTGCCGCCGCGGCTGGCCTAAACGGGTTGGCTTTCGGAATCAATGATAACACTGACTTCAATGTCAACAACAATGTTGCCTTTGAGGACGATACCTTCTTCAAGAAGATGAAGCGTAGTGCTCAGTTTGGGTTCGGTGGCTTTGGCGATGGCGGCTTTGATAACAGCGATAACCAGAACATTAACCAGAACATCAACAACAACCAGAACTTGAACGAGAACTTCTTCAAGGGAGTCTTTGGCGGCGGCGGAGACGACTTTGGGGGTTTCGGCATTATTCCCTTATTCCCCAGCTTCATCGGCGGCTTTGGCGGCTTTGGCGGCTTTGGCGGGTGGGATGGCTTTGGCGGGTTCGGGGACGGCTTTGGCGGATTTGGGGATGGAATGAACGAGAACTTCAACGTCAACCCCAATACCAACATTGAGACATTTGGTACCGGTGTCGGCGGCTTCAACAAGGTAAAGCGCTGCGACTCCGGTGACTGCGGTTACGGCCATGGTGGAATTGGCGAAAGCTTCGCCTCCGCCTCCAGCAACAGCAACATTAACTACAACTCCGTAAGTAGCTCATCCATGACATGCATCATTATCCAACCCAATAATAGTAAAAAGCGCTAACAGCGAGTACTACCACTAGAACACCAACTACAACAGCAATGACGTCGTTGAGGCTGCCCCCGTCGTCGAGACCGTTGTCGAGAAAGTCCCCGTTATCGAGACTGTCTACCAGCCCGTAGTCGAGTATGAGACCGTTGAGGTCGTCGAGAAGGTCCCCGTCGTCGAGACCGTCTACGAGCCCGTCACCGTCATCGCGGAGGTAGTCCCTGCTCCCGTCTGCAAGACCCCTGAGTGTGTCGTCCCTGTTGCCCCTGTCCCCGTCTGCAACACCCCAGACTGCCCACAGAAGAAGACTATCACTACCGAGACCACCATCATCGAGCCTGTCGTTGAGACCGCCGAGGTCGTCCAGCCCGTTGAGGTCGTTAAGCCCGTTGAGGTCGTTAAGCCCGTTGAGGTCTATGCCGTCTTCTTCACTGTCACTGGATGTGGTGTCCCGAACTACCCTTCATACTCTTATGGATCTTGCCACAAATAGAGGTTTGATCGGGTTCGCGGGGGGTAGTGTATATTGCCGATCCTCTGCTGCTGTCAGATGATTGTGAGATATATTAGATGGTGGTTTTATTTTCTCTTCCCTTATAAAAAAGCTACATAATCATAATGTTTTTGGAGGTTAATGATGACTTTTTTATAATCTCCTTTGCCGCCGCGTGTGGGCGGTTTTTTGGGCGGCGGGCTGCATGTCGATGGTGGTAGTGGTTTAAAAGGACGTGTATAATAAAGTTAAATTAAATCCCTCCTCAATTGCTGTGTCCTCTCATCTCTCGGACTCCAACTAGATGTGTGACTATCAAGTGTGTTGTGTGTATGGGGGGTGTGGTTTGGTGGCGCATGCAACAAAACAGGGGTGCGTGTGCGGTCTAGGTTGATCATGAACTGTCACTCGGTTACTATTTCTGCGCTAATCCGGTTTGGGATTGATTATTTGATTGAATGATTGATAACTAATCCGGTTCGGGATAGATAAATACTTTGTTACTTTTCCGCTGGATACATCATCATCGTGTTTACGCCTGGTCACTGTACCTATTTATATCTCTTCCTCTTTGCCTCAGAGGCAAAGAGCAATGTAGCTATAGGTATGTACCTACTCGGCGGTGCACTATCTGTGGACAGACCGGGCGGGACCACTAACATTGAAGTAACTACATGTACCAGGCCCGGGCTCGGGGACTTGACTCGGCATATTTATAGCTACATATATGAAGATACTTGTCTACATAGCCTTAGACCCCACCATGAAACCAACAAAGAAAAATAAAAAATTGTTTTTTATCTCCCAGAGTATCTGTACCCGTGCCTAGCCAGACCAGACCGGGCCCCCCGGGGGGGTATAGTCTGGAGCTGAGGGCGTGATCCGCCACAGCTCAACCAAGATCTGCACACACACACGGTCAGCACACGCCCACCATATATATCTAGTATCAGGTAGGACACTCACGCCCGGGTCTGTAGGTACATATGCTCCCGGTAGGGCTACACCCGTCGGGTTCGCACTTCCGCCGCCCGTAACCGTAATCTGCGCACAGCTCCTACTCACACCCGTTAGCACCACTACCACCACCACCACCACATGTACACCCCCCCCCTAGCTAGAGCGTCGTAACGTACGGGTAGAACTGCGCGCCCATGAGCGTCCCCGCGACGTGCAGGCCGAGGATCTCATGGCGGAGGAGGTACTCGCCGTTGCTGATGCTGGCGGGGATGGTGACAGTCCAGCTGGCGCCGAGGGACGCGAGCTTGTCCGAGCCCCAGGCGGGCGTCTCGGTGGGCTTGTAGCCCCATTGGTCGATCTTGACCCAGACGGCGCCGGTGTCGCCTTTGAAGGTGCTGCAGCCGTTCGGGCATTTCGCGATGTAGGTCATTACGGGGCCTGAGTGCGAGGAGCCCCATTGGTCCCATTGGAACTTGCTGGTGGGTGTTAGTGTGTAGGGCGGAAACGGGGGTGGAGGGGGGGAGGGTACACTTGGGAGCCGGCTGTGACGGGGATGTTGTTGGTGATGGGGACGTTGCCGCCGACGTTGCAGGTGATGTTGGTGGTGGTGAAGTCCTGTGCTTGTCTGTGAGCGGGTGGTGGGGGAGGGGGCGGGGGTAAAGATACGTACTGGGACGGGCCCGTTGTCTTTGTAGGTGCGTGTGTACCGCACGGGGGTTGGCGTGATGTACGGGTCTGAGAAGGGTGCCCAGCCGGGGTAGCTCACGCCGTCGACGATGATGCTCTGTAGGTATCCGTGCGCCTGGACATAAGCCGGCGCGAGAAGGAGAAGGGCGGCGGCGGCGATATGCATCTTTGGCTAGCTGTGTCGAGAGAGGTCGATCGTGGTGAGGAGGAGAGAGGAGATGGCCATGGGGGATTTTTATATTCAGAGATAGCCTATAGGGCAGTTGGGGAGCTGGAATCAATGACTGATGGTGAGGGCCTAGACCATGGGCTCTGCAGGGGCAGATCAAAGGGTGTGCCATTGTGATCGAGGGTGAGGACACCCGGTGCCGGTGCTCTGCTTTACAGCTCGTCGGGGGTGCACTGGTGGGGTGAACTGGGTGAGGACTTTGATTTTGGTACGTATCTGACCTTGGCCTCTGGGCTGTCAGGTTAGTTAATTAGGAATCATCATCAAACGTCCCCGGGCCCTAGATCCAGGTATACGGTGTGGACAGCGCAGCGCCATATATATTGTTTGATTGTATATATATGTACCCGCACGTTCATTAATTACAAGTCCTGGGAAACGGTGACGTTAATGTGCAACTCAAAGGCCACCACCCCGGCATTAATTATAGGGAAACTTACAAGAGAGATGGAGGCAACCTGTATCCTGGCTAGATATTATATATTCAGTTCGCATCATCTCTATAATGGATTTGGTAATCTTTGCGCTGCGTTGCGTTGAGTAGTGCTGGCCCGGGTGTTATTTCTCAGGACTTGGTTATACGTTAACGTGCGAGTGTGTACTGTGGTAGGTAATCAGTCATCGGACGGAAGGCCACCAGGATAGAATCCGCAGGCAAAATTATAGCTAGCTCGTGCGATGACTTATTATCTATCACAGTACAGGAAAACACCTTACCAGAGAGCATTTATCGATCCCTTAGCCCGCAGCTGGCAATGCTGACCCCCCTATAGTAGAAGAGTTAATTTTGTACTGAAAATCTATTATTTGACAAGAGATCTAGATACAGGATGATTTGCTAGCAAAGCCATGCCACATAAATTAAACATTTGCATTTTGGAGGAAGGGGCCGGGGGGTCGAGCTCAGGGATACTCGAAAACCATCAGACGGACCATCTCCCCGCCTTGGGGCCCCCAAAGATCGCCGTGCCAAGCCCTATCTACGAGAGGGGGGGCTGATGTCAATTTATGCTTGTTTTGCGCGGGGTGTCAAGGTGCCGGACCGGAGGGGTTTAATTTGCGGTGCACAGGGGCGGGGTCGGCCCGACGGAGCCGTAACGTATCCCTGCGAGGTTAGACGTCGTTTGAGGTACATTATCGGGGTGCTATATATCGGCCTCGGCGGAGAGGGGTGGGATGGATGGATGGTGGGGTGATATTAGTATATAATAAGAAGAGGTGTATATAATAGCTGGGAGATATATGGTATCCCATGGTCGACCCCCCTATAGTAGGGGGCCGGGGCTGATTGGTATGGGAGGTTATGTCTATTGCTTGATAGGAGAGATACTTGGCAAGATCTGTTAGTAGCGCTACTCTCTGTGAGGGGGGTCGGCGTTTTCCTGACGGACTATATATATAGTGGTTCGCCGTCGTTGTGTGGGGTGTACGTCCGGGTGGGCCGGGGCGCTATAATAGGAGAGCCTAACTGTGGGGATTGAACCGTGAGATGCAAGAGAGGGGGGGGGGGCGGAGAGAGGTATTTGGGGACTGTTCTAGTGCTCGGGGTTAATTGTTAAGAGACGTAGGGTCACGATAAAGTTAAGGTTGCATGTCGGTATCGATATGACCGATATCGATGCATGCAGCGTATTATTGTACATGACTTGTATAGAGCAGTAAATGTGTCAAAAGCGATTTTACCAACGGTGGTACAAGCACTGAATTTCAGTCCTTGCTCCAGTATAAATGCTGACTTTCAGTCTTTATTCTGCATTATCACTAATACCAATAGTTTCACACCGGTGGTAAAACAACCTACCACCGGTGGTGAAATTCCCCATTGGCGGACAATGTTCATATATACTGGCATTATATAGCCCCTTTTGACCAAAAGGCCCGTGATTTTATCCATTTTAAGGTATAAATGCTGGTACTATTTCACCACCGGTGGTAAAATCACTTTTGGCACGTTTACCGCACCATGTTGACATGCCTCTACTGACTCGTATAACAACAGCACTTTACTTTTTTGTGACACCAGAAAGAGATATGACCCGGGCCCTATTGGGAGCTGGTTACTACTATAATCATACTTGGACTCTCAACTCGTGGTGTGAACTTGTCCGTACGAACCCCCCTCTATTTCAAAGTCCCCATCGCCTCAAATAGCTGACAAACTCCTAGGCACCAGAACCACTCGACCCAGAACCACCCGACCCAGAGAACATTTTTAATGAGGGATGATGGATTTACCCAGAGACTAGGACTTGTACTAAACAGTTGCCAAACCCATGATATTCCCTATTCAACTTGTGCCATATTCCCCGTGTCGTTTTGGGCCTTTGCCAATACATCAAACTTGCATGTGATACAAGTAATACCGAGATACTTTTAATTTGACCTACGTACATGTCTGTGACCTGGGCTCCTCTTCCTTACCGTCCTGTGTATTCTGTGATCGATTGGACAGTAGCGCAGCACCACCCGATACATCACACTAATAACACCACCCACCAGTCCCTCCGCTGCGTAGACTTGGTTTGAGACCCTACCAGCTAAGGCGCCCACCACACACACCGGTTCGCGGGCACCGAAAGACCCTGATGGCCGGTACGTGCCAAGCTAGATGCGCCCTTATGACAAGCTCCTGGCAGGAACTCCGTATCCAACGGCGCCGGCGACATGTCCCAGGCGTGCAGGACCGACGGGGCAGGGTGTAGCCGGGTTGGGCAGGCGTGACTAGCTATAGCTCTGTAGCTCCAGCCAAAGAACCGGTTGAGTCTTGTTCCATCCCTTAAGTTGTCGGTTTCTGCCCCCCTTAACAGAGGGCGGGAATTTGTATGGGTGGTCAACTGTTTGGTAAGGGAGATAACAATATCTATCACCAACTTTTGCTTTTTTCTGGGGGGTAGTATTTACCAACAAGCTAATTAGGGGATACACAGATACCTGCACACGACCGACCGACCGGGCGCGCGTGTGGCACCTTACAGTTGGATCTCTCTGGGCGGTACGTCGGGGCTAGAGATTAGTATCTTATAGGGAGATTCGGGTACTGTAGCGACACACACCCCCTCCCCCCTCCCCCCTAGTGGGCGACCCGTCGTCGGTGTGAGGGCTGGAGCACAAATAGATACTTACCCACCATACTAAGAGTATGGGCATGTAGGCCTGCTGGGGCGGATGGGGTGTACCTCTACCTAGTCCCGTTCCCGGCCGGCTGTGTCTCTTGAAGGCGGTACACCTATATGGTGGGCGTTATATAGGTATCGGTTGCATGACCGCCGGGACGCCCCACGCATCTCTCCACCCAACGAACCCCCGCGGTGTTACAGATCAAGCGGGTTCTTTCCTATGCCTATAAAGGAGCCTTAACCCCCGGGAGGCGGGGAAGGGGGGGGGACTGGGTTTACCATTGACTGACCGACTACGCAACAAGAGGGCCGGGTCCTACACAGAACAGCCATATTATGCGCGCGTATGTACCGGCCCTAGACACTACGGTCGACACTGCTCGGTGGGTGGCCGTGATGCATCCTCAGCTGCACAGGTGGTTGGTGCACATTCAGCTGGGGGCCATTATGTAGGCGGGGCGGGTCACCGCGTATCACTCGGTGGGGTCAATGATCGCCCGCGCAGGAAGTTATGCTGGGGTAGGCGCCAGCCGTTCAGTCGGTTGGGCCGGCGAGCCAGGTAGTCCGGGGGGGTGGGACGGACTATGGTGGCCGCAGGCAGTGTTTCAGCCAAGCTAGACAGGCCGTCTAAGAACTGGACAGACTGCGGACTGCGTAAGTATACGTTTTGGGTATTCGGATACACAGCAAGGTTGAATACCGGGGGGGAGGAGTTTTCGCAAAAGCCACACAACACGCCATTCAATGGGGGGTGCCTCCCGCACAGCAATCAGTGCAACATATCAAAACACCTGGGGTTACACTATACCAAGCCGTAAGTGTTCCCAACCTATGTAGTAGTATTACCCCGCCCCGCCCCGCCCAACAGCCGTGACTACAGCCCAAAGCCTTGACTGCAGTCCGCATGGTCCTGTTGACCGGCCGGGCGCGTCTAGAACTGGGGTTGGTGGGCGCGCAACAAGGGACAAACATACAGCCCTGTCCGTCCCTGTAGGTCACGTCGGTCAGGACTGGGCGGCTGGTGAACGTGCCCGAAGCCTATTATATACAGGGCCGGCTCCGCCGCGGAGGGGTCTTAGTTTACTTCCGGTAATCAAAATGTGTGTTGAGGTTGAGCTGTAACTAGGCAGTCCAGGGGGCGGGCACAACAGTAACCTGTGTAGCCCCCGCGGGCTCAAGACATCCGGGGCTATTATGTATGTTTTCTTCCCCCCCCCCCGGGCTGGCGGGTGGTTAGTTGGTGGACTGCGTGGAGCGGGTACCGTCGGTTCTGTGTATGGCAGGTGGGTCTAGGTCTGGAGTTGTGTACGTACATAGACGTACCAGATCTCCTTGTCAAGTAACCTGGCCTGGGCGTACGGTGATGGACCAATTGCAAGCTAAGTGGCGGCCGTTGTTGGGACGGCTGTTGTGTGTTGTGTATAAGGCTAGGGCCCCGGGACTACCGCTGGCATGGGGGTGCCGGGGTAATACATGGGTGTTGGGGGTCGTGGGAAGGTGCTTGATGGTATGGACTAGTTTATACCCCAGACAGGTGTCCTGAACGCCCGGCCTTGGCCTTTCTCTTCGTCTCTCGCGATCGTAGTGCATGATGGGGGCTTATATTCTCTTCTCGTCCGTATGTGCAATTACTTGCCTACCGTCGATATATGGGATAGCCCACTATAGGCCGAGGTCCGGTGCACCAGGTATGTAGTAATGTAGTAGTAACCAAGACCACCATCGGTCATATCACGTGACACGCCGGGACTTGAAAGCGAACTATCATTGACAGCTGCAGGTCGGTACCTTTGTCTGTCTGTATCGGTGTCTCACGCTAGACACCCGGAAGTAGGGCTTCATGTACCAAAGCCCACTTGAAAACAGCGCAACATTCAAGACCGGGGACTAGCTGGCTACTATATGTACGTACGACCCGACCCAGCTGTGTCTAGAGTAGTCTATAGATCTGATCCCGAACGTACACGCTACATTGATATTACACTACACTACACTACAAAACAATGCCCCAGCGCTACAAACTACTCGCGCGCCTCCTGTGCCTCCGGATCCCCGTCCGCAGCCGCAGGCCCCGCGCCCGCCCGCAGATCAGCAGGCCCTTCAACGCGCAGGCCGGGAACCTCTGCTCCTACCGCCGCGGCCGCTGCTCTTCGCCTAGCTTTGCGTGTGTGGGCGTCGTGCCAGAGGAGGAGGAGGAGGGGGAGCCGCTGTCGCCGGCGTGGACGGTGGCGGCGTATGAGCGCGACTCGTTCTGTCTGGTTATGGAGGAGGAGGTGGCGGAGGAGGAGGAGGTGGAGGTGGACTCGCCGACGCTGCCCGCCCGGTGCGGCGGCTGGACGCGGCCGTTGAGCGTGGGGGTCTCGAGGGCGGAGGAGGTGGGGAGTATCGATTTTAGTGGCAGCTATTATGGCCGGCTGGGGAGGGAGTGGGTTTCGTAGTATGTTTTCTTGGCTGGCTTGGTTCGCGGTGAGATGTGTATATATCGGTTGTTATAGACTATACTGCGGGTTATATGCGTGCCTATATAAATTACATGCAATAGCACCGTACCGCCGACCACGTGCGCCGAGTGACCGCCCGTGACCGGTGCAAGCCCCCCGGTGTAGTACCCGGACCAGCAATAGCATATGGGCGGACATCTAATTCCTTACATACTCCCCACCCCACCCGGCCGGGCCCGGGCGCGGGAGGCAAAACGGCGGTAGCGAGCGCGCGCGGGTCTAGCTATCAAGTCCTGCCATTATGGTATGATGGTGGGTGTCGTTCTGGTTTCAGGGCTTTGGTCAGCGGGGTGGGGGGGTGTGGATGTGGCTAGGGCTAGGGCTGGGTGGGTTTGTCTGCAGGCTTTTACTTTGCAGCGACGGGGTGGGGTCTTGTCCCGGCCACACGCAGGCTCGGAATGGACTGGCAGGCTGGCACTGGTTTTGTCGCTGTGTCTATACACGGCTAGCTTCGGACATGGGAACAGGCCTCGCTGGTTGGAGTGTGCAGTCTGGGGCCGGGGGATGATCTGATATGATTATCGGATAGCAACTGATCTCTCGGCACGCTACTATTTCCGTTCGATCAAGATTAGCGGGACGCACCGCACATTAGTACCACTGCAGCCAATCAGCGCGCGGGAGCCGCAGTTGTTGATAAACCTTACCCGAAGCGATGCGCGCGACAGGGCTTTGTAGACAGACGGTTTCCGGCCAAGGGCTTACCCCCCGCCTTACAGAATCATCAAGTCAGCGCCCCCCCGGTTGGTAATGTGGTCCCCATTGCATGGCTGGGGGTGTCTCGAAAGTCCCACGAACTGCCGGGCGGCAGATGCAAGACTCGGACCGGGTATCGACGTTAGGGTCTCGTGGTGTGGTGTGGGGTTGGAGAGGTTGCTTGCCACTTGTAGTTTCTACGGGGCATGGGCGTGGAGATGGAGTACAATCGTAGACGGTGTTGATTGTGCTCGGGGAGAGCCGAACCGGGTGCCGTGCTCCCGTCAATGCGCACTGCATCGTATGCCTAGATAGAAACAACATAGGGACTGCAGCCAGGCTTCCCCACGCCGCAAAAGCGCGTACCTGGCATACTCGAAATGTACATGCAGTACATCTGTAATCAGCATCTTGGACTGCCCGATCAATAGTACATGTACTTGGCTATCCATTCCTCCCGGCTAATGCTTTCTGTGCCACCGCTTGTAATTGATGGGCGTCTTTGCCGCAACATGGGACGGATGCCTGGCGGGGGGGAGGAGAGGGGGAGATGGCTGGCTGCTGTGCGGTGCGGTGGGTACTTGCTTGCTTGCTACTTGTACCATGTATGCTTACCTCCCTCCCCAGCTAGCTCAAGAAACCTCCACTGATCCGAGAGGGAGCACTAGCTCTGCGTCATGATCAGCTCTCGCCAGCAGCCAGCAGGAGCACAGGAATGCAAGCACCTCATATCACAGCGTAGCTGATTGATGGGTGACCTCGTATTTGCGATAAGTGCCCCCTCGATGGATACCTACATGAGCTAAAACCCCCAGGACCCACCCACCCAAGGCGCAGAGTGGATCGTGCATATATCATCTACCTAATAGGTTTCGAGTCGCAACCCGCGGGAGGGGCCCGTCTGTCTGCCTGTCTGCGCGCCGTGTAACACCCAGAGGGGAGAACGGGGGACCGGTAATGCAGCAACGTACGCGGGGCCAACCAGTCGCGCCCCCTGCCCTGCACGCCCGGAAGAGACATGGCCGGTACTGTAGGGCTACCTCCCACACGTGGCTCTGGAGCCTCCCCTCAGTGGGGGGTTGTGCTCTGCTTGCTTATAAAGTGGGCCCGCGTCTGCCCTGTCCTGGGCTCTCTAGCACTTAGCAGCAACAACAGACGCAACGATGCTCCTACTACTACGCTTTGCGGTTGGGTTGTCGGTCACGGGGGGCGCCCTTGCGGCGCCGTTCTTGGGGCGCATCTTGGAGAGGCAGGAGCAGGTTAATGGCACTTATGATTATGTCATTGCGGGCGGTGGGACGGCGGTATGTTGGGCTAGCTAGTCTTCTCTCCCCGACGACGACGGTGGCCAATTGTTGGTGGTGATGTAGCTAACATGGACAACCCCCAGGGCCTTGCCGTCGCCAACCGCCTCACCGAAGACCCAAAGAGTAAGGACCCCCCCCCCACATACAGAACGGCCGACTGACCCTTGTAGTCAGCGTGCTCGTGCTCGAGGCCGGCGTGCCCGACCAGAAGGAGTGCGCGGCCATCCTGCAGCGCTGCCTCGGCGACACAATGCGCACAAAGTACGACTGGAACGTGACCACGGAGCCGCAGACGTTCCTGTCGGGGCGGCGGCAGAACCTGACGGTTGGGCGCGCGCTCGGCGGCAGCTCGATGCTCAACGGCATGATGTTTGACCGCGGCTCGCCCAGCGACTACGACATGTGGGAGGAGCTCGGGAACCCCGGGTGGGGGTGGGAGGGCATGTTGCCGTACTTCAAGAAGGTTTGTCGGTCCCTGCTCGGTTTGGGGAGGGGTGCACATGCTGATGCGGCGTACGTAGAGCGAGACGTTCACGCCCCCCGCTGAGCACCTTGTGCGCGAGTTTGGGATCACGTATGATCCGGAGGTGCACGGGGACAGCGGGTACATCCAGAGCGGATATCCGAACTTTATATTCCCCCAAAACAGTGCGCCCCCCCGCCCCCACCGCCCCCTACGTGTTACTTACCGGCATGCAGAGAACTTCCAGGAGGCCATGATGAGCCTTGGGATCGCCCAGTCGCGCGACCAGGCCGGGCGGGCCATCGGCACGTTCTGGTCGCCAAACACCATCGACCCGCGCAACATGACGCGCTCGTACGCGCGCAGCGCTTACTACGATAATTACACTAATAGGACGAACCTGCACGTCCTCACGTCGCGGCATGTCACGAGGCTGCTCGTGGCTGGCGACCGGGTCACGGGGGTTGAGGTGCGTTGTGCGTTTCTTTACTGGGGGTGGGGACTGCGGCTGACCGTTTGGTTGGGAAGTACATCGAGGTGGGCAGGAATACTACTTACACGGTTGCGGCCAGGAGGGAGTACATCCTCTCGGCCGGCACGGTCCATACCCCGCAGCTCCTGCAGCTCTCCGGTAAGGCCCTTGTCATATATATCTCGGTCTATTCTAACCAACCCGGCCACAGGAATCGGAGAAAGAAGCCTACTGGAGCGCCTCGGGATCCCCGTGGTCGTTGATCTGCCAGGAGTGTAAGTTGCCCCAAAAAGCCGTAAAGGACGTGCCACTGATATATGGATGTTTTCTAGTGGTCAGAACTTTCAAGATCATCCATGTAAGACACAACCCTAACCCTGGTAATGATCGTAAAGCCGGTTAACTGACGAGTACGCAGTTGCTACAATGTCGCTCAAACGTATGTTTTGATCCTCCGGAGGGGGAAAACCCCGGCTGACATGTATAACTCTAGTTGATAATGTCGAGCACTCGCTCTGGGACCTTGACCGCAATGCTACATACGACGCCGAGCAAAAGGCCCTCTTCTACTCCAGCCGCGAAGGTAAACCCCCCACCCAACGTACCCCCAACAACAACTAACACCCCCCGCACAGGCGCCTGGACCACGGGCGGCCCCAACTCCGTCGCCTTCCTCCCCCTCTCCTCCTACACCAACCAAAGCACCCCCCTGCTAACCGAGTACGCCGCCGCCCCCCCCGCCGCCCACCTCGACGCCTCCACGCCCCCCACCGTCCTCGCCGGCTTCACCGCCCAGCGCCGCATCCTCCTATCGCACCTGGCAACGCCCCACACCGCCGCCATGGAATTCATCTGGCAGAGCGGCGCCGCACGCCGCTACCAACTCCCCTTCTCGGTCTCAGTGCAACACCCGCTCTCGCGCGGCCACATCGCAATAACGGACACGGACCCGCTCTCGCAGCCCGCCGTCGACCTGCGCACCGGCTCGAACCCCGTGGACCTGGCGCTCCTGGTCGAGGCGTTCCGCTACGCGCGCGCGGTCGTGGAAACCCCCGCTATACAGCGCTTGGCGCCCACCGAGCTCCTGCCGGGGAGTAACGTCACGGCCGGTGCGGACGTGCTGCAGTATGTCAGGGGCGCTGCGTCGACCATGTTTCATCCTGCGGGGACGGCGGCTATGATGCCGAGGGGGTTGGGAGGAGTGGTGGATCCGTGGTTGAGGGTTTATGGCGTGGGGAATTTGAGGGTTGTGGATGCGAGTGTTGTGCCGTTGATTCCGGCGACGCATATTGTGTCGACGGTTTATGCGGTTGCGGAGAAGGTATGTCTGGTTTTTTTTTTGGTTTGTTTGGTTTGGTTTGGTTTGGTTGGGTCAGGTTTGCTAATTGGGTGTGGCTTCATCTACTAGGCGGCGGATCTGATCAAGGCTGCGCAGTAACTTATGTTTTCTTCTCTGCAGTCTTGTGATTTATGTATCTCCTTTATGTGTATTTTAGGCAGTTTTTATAAACGAATTCAATTCCTTTTTTTTTCTCTCAAGACAAAAACAATCCTGTCAGATATCCAGCTAGCTACAGTACAGTATACATATATAGGTCCCGGCCTTCTACACTTGACCGCCGTACAGTTACAGGCGTCCACGGGTCTCCGTCTAGATACTGATACCAACCGAGATGGTGGCGATGACACCGTCGGCAATGGTGCTTCCAATCAGCTCAGTGGTGGCAATCGCTATCAACCACACACCCACACATCAGCACCGGCACACAGAGAGGAAAAAGGGGGGGGTGGGGGGGCCACAAACCGTCGTATCCAGTATTCTGCTGGTTAAAGATTCCATCTGCGGTGTTGGTGGTCAACTGGTTCCTGTTGGTCGTGTACGGTGAGACAGTCCCGACGCTGCTGATGAGGCTCTGTTCGTAGAAGACCTGGCCAATGTGCGGGCGGCTGCCGCCAACATATTTACCGCCGCTGACGGTGCCGCCATAGTGCGCGAGGATGTGCGTGTGCACCGCACGCCCTTGGTACCAGCCGGGGAAGATTGTGGTGATGTGTGCAACGCTGTGGGGTTGCGTGTTAGCATCATGGATTATCACCCGGGATTAGATTTGGGGGGGGAAGAGGGAGATTTTGTTTTGTTGATCCAGTAACTGGCAGGGGAGGGAGGGGAAAGATACCCGTTAGAGTCGGTGGGTTGAAGACCACGGAGTTGGGTTTCGCCCTGGCAAGGGGGTTAGTTTTTTGGTCTCCTGTTGTGTGTTTGTGAGGAGAGGTAGCTTACGAGGGTCCCTTCGACTTGAAAGCCGGAGTAGACGCCGGTAGCGTTTGCGTGCCAGGCGTCGATGTAGAGGTTCGGGATGACCTGGCAGGTCTTGACCTGTGTGTAGCAGATTTTTCTCAGCACCGGAAATCAAGAAGGGTAACGGCTGCAGAGATACATACATTGACAAACTCGAGCTCAAGGAGCATCTCGACACCGGGCTCACCCTCGCGGTTGTCGACACGGATGGGCATGCCATCGAGGTAGTAAGGTCCAATAGTGACCTCCGGGGCAAGAATACCTGTAGATCCCGCGGTCAGTTTCCGTAGCCATTGTCTTTTGATCATGGTGGTTATCTTGGGCTGTGAATCTGGTACTCACAAGAAACCGCTGCGGAGCTGGTCTGCCTCTTTGTGAACGGGACACTGCGGCGAGTGATTCCGCGCTTCTCAACAAACTCGTTGATCCAGGCTTCACGCTTCTGCATCTTGTCTGTGTCGTCACGAGCACGGAGCTTGTGTGCGCAGCTCTCGAGGGAGCGGCGGGCGGCCTCGACGTGCTTCTCGCGGGCAACGAGCTGCTCGAAGGTCTCGTCGTGGCCAAGGGAGGCGCCGAAGAAGAGAGTTCCTAGGAGGAGGAAAGTGGGCTTGAGGAAAAGCATGTTTGCGGGTTTGTCTGGGTTTCCTGGTTTTTTTTTTTTTTATATCTTGAGGAGGTATGAGTTGCTCGAGGTGTTGCTGGCTGGTGAGAGGATGAGGAGGAGAACGGAGGAAATTGCCTCCCTTTTTAAATATTTTCCATTTGTGCGATATGGGGAGCTTGAGGTCTCCCTTGTTAATTGGATTTTGTTGTCTGTAGAGCCTATACAGTCTGCTTGGCGTGTTTGCGAATATCGACCGTCGGCCTCTCGGAGTAGCGATCCTGTATTGCCAAACTACTTAGCTACTCAGTACGTACTGCAGTATCTGCCCAAGCCTTCCTAGTAGAATAGTATACTACTATGTGATCAATAATAGATTAAGCTTAATACCTTAATGCTATTGCCAGATCTGCACTCTATAGAGCCGAATTTGCAAAACCACGCCAGGGGGGTATATGTATATAGTAAGCGTATCCAAGTCAATAATTAACGGACGCATATATATTAATTATTGAGCTCTGGCGATGCATCGATGCCAAGGCCGACAAAGAGCTTAAATCCATGTCCAAGAACGTACACGCGTCGGTTAGATCCGAGAAAGCTGTCAAAAACTTCCAATCGACACGGTAGCAAGGATCCACATTCAGGTACAGCACCGGCCACTTAATTCATAGTAGCGAGTCGACAGGGACCGGCTTGGGGCCGGCCGGGGTAACCCCCCCACTTTACCATGGGAGAACTGCATGCAATTCTCTTGACACTGAAGAAACGCGGGGTAGACCGAGGGTAGGTATAGTGCCGTTAAGGAGGGCTGTCGGATAAAGGGGGAAAGACGTCGTAAGCTTGTTTAATTGCAATCTAATTGGCAGCGCAGCAATGTAGCTGGCTGGCTCCACCGTGACTGGGTTTGCAGTCCTGCGAATCAGCTTTACTCTATTGCATACCGACGACTGATCATGGAGAGGGCAGTTTTTCATTCGGATAAACTCTATAGGAACGTGGCTGCTTACTTACTGGATCCCCCCCTCCCCTCTAAAAAGTTCCCGACTTTGTAATAAAGCCAGCCTGGAACCAAAACAACATGGGTTTAAGTTTTAACCCTCGCGAAGTGTCGATCAATGCCCTAGTCGTCTGCGGGAGTGTCTCTACCAAACTAGAAAGAATTCTTGGCAAATATATTTGACATGACCCTGCGTATGCAGCCGGGCATCGTGGATTGTTGACCGCCGGTGGTTTCGGCGAGTCCACCGAAATAATGTGGTGGAGTTGCTCAAAATTCGGCAAAGCTTTTTTGCGTGCTTAGAAATCGCGCTCGCTCTCTTGTAGAAATAACTGCCTGTAGAAATAACTGCCCCTGGATGGGCCTCAAGGGGATCTTGCGCCCTACTGATGTAGATACCTCCATGTATATCGTGGTTGCGATGGCAACGGGCGTGTCGAGTGATGGTCCGTGATTCCAGTTATACCTCGCACGAACATGCAATCTGACTAAGAGGGAGAAATTAGTGGTTTTTACTCGAAGTTTCAGCTATAAAACTAGTACTATGAATCACAAAGCTACAAGATTTGCCGAAATATTGGCGATAGGCCGGCCGGAAATGAGTAGCAAGCTTTTGGGCTTTGGTTCGGATGCCCAAACCGAGGTTGTGACGATGTGGCTGGATGCTTGATGGTTATCGCGACAACTTAGACCCGGTTCCATTATAGATCAAACTAAGGGGTCTTCCAGTGATTGTGTAATTCCTGTCTTTGAGCTGAAAGACGTTCGGAAGAGTCTCTGGGCATCCGGAATTCATTGTGGGGTTGATCGTTAGCTGTGACAGCAGCATGCATATATCAAGTAGTAGAAACACTTCAAGTCTACCGACATATATGCATATCCCGGGCCACATACCGCACTTTCATTTATTAGAGATCGTGAGTAGGTTTCAAGGATAAATTTAAGCTTGGCGAACCTGCGGAGTTTATTCCCATGTCAACCTGCACGACTGGTAGAAAATAATTTAGGCCCTCAACTAGAATTCATGTTTTTTTAAATTCTGTAATTTCCTGAGCGATTATTAGCCGGTAAATTTCTAATTCGAGCTTTGTGATTGGATAGCTGCCAGAACTGAGACCTGGCACTTAGTATCGTGCCTACGCGGCCTAGGCAAGGGAGATACCTTTTAAGATATATGCTAGTCTTTATGACTCGATCATTCGAGTAATTTACCTGCATTTGTTGCGTTGTTTATCATTGATTAAATGGGTAGAGTGACCCAGATAAAGGCGCCGAACCCAGGTACAGTACTCCGCGTTCTTTCCATCAAAGGCGTAAAATTCCAATCCCTTATCTGTACCCCGGAACTTAGTTCTTGCTTTAGGTACTATATCGAAATCCTACTATGTTTCAATGTGTATGGGAAGGCAATTTTGATGAGCTCTGCGCACAGCGGGATTTCCCCATTTTTTTCCTTCTTTTTTTTAGAGAGGTACTGCTACTCGAGCTAGGGAATTATCATAGAGTGTCAATCTACCGCTACAGTCGACATGTGTCGTAGTAGATTTATTTCGACCTACCACTTGTAGCTGCAAAATGCGAGTAGATTTTCAGCGAGAAATACCCATATACCGACCTCAAAGCTGGAACAGAATGATAGGTTAGGCGGTCCGAAGTGGCCCCTTGGATGTAAAGAGGGACTTGGACTAGAATAAACTATCCTGCTGCGGTATCTTATTGGTCAGCGCAGAAAGTTCATGCTCCGTTAGACTCTTAGGGTTTTCTTTGAAGAAATCACGTTCTTAAAAAGAAGGTATCTAGCTTGCTTCGAATTCGTTGTAATTGGGAGTAGTCCAACTCAAAAACCAGTATTCAGTAATGATGAAATTCAGAGTTGACTTTGGGCCGTCCTAAATTTCGCACATATGGGTTTAACCTTTATCATTGTTGTAATCTTAATTATTAATCTTTCCTATGCTTACGGTTTTGAAGCCGTCGCATCATAGTTAGCCATATGTGCGTGCTTTTCAATCATGGGGTCACGATTCCCCAATGATTCCCCAATTCATGTATGTTATACTGAGACGGTGATTCCCCGTTAATACCGAGTCCTATTCTTCCCACGCGTGTACTATCGTGGTACTGTCCGGCCTTGCTGCATTTAGAGCTATTGTAGAAATGTCGGTACTTACCGCTTTCAAAGTGCTGGGGTCATTGAGTGTGCCTCTGGAAGCAAGGATGCCCGGAACCCGCACCTAGGACCGGGGGTTTAGCAGCTAGAGCCACTAGTCTTGGCATCAATAAGATGATCCTACAGCCGGCCCCGGTAAGGTTGGGGGGTATGTAGCCACATACTCGCCTTAACTAGTGCCGAGATATCACAAGCTGAGAACAGAGACACGTCGGTGACTAAAGACGCCGATGAGAGCTGCAGTCCGCCCACCTTTTAGTGAGAATGCTTAACCGCGAAATTATATCCAACACTGCACGTGAAGGCCAGCTAGTCTAACTAGCTAAAGGATCGGAGATTTACGATGATACTTAATTACCAGAGAAGCCCCCCAAGTCGCCGGGCTGTTGAAAGTAGGAGTTAACCTCTCAGTGTAAAGTATAGGATGGGCAAGGGTTTTTTCGACCCGGCATGTAAGAATACGCCTATTTGAAAGAGAAAAGGTCATTCAGCGAGGGATATCTTAGAACCAGAATTTGGACACGAACTCACCAAGTGATAAGTGGGGCATCTGTGAGCCTTCAGGATTACCATTAGGACAAGACCAGTCATCAAAACGGAATTTTCCTACTCTTTGCCACTGGTAGATTTTCGACTTTCTATGTAGCTACTTGGAGAGACAAATTTTATGTGTACCTTATTCTTGACCTATGATCTCTTCCCTAGAACCTAACCCAACATTGGGTTTACGTTTGCGAGTGATTTCGTGTGAGCAAATGACCAGGATGTGTGGAAATAATATTACACCTACAAGCTAGTACGACCTAGCATGAATTCAAAAGACCCGCGCTGTGATATAATGGCTGTGTATAGAGTGTCACCTGTATGTTTTCTTATCCGACTTTGTCCGAAGGGATGTGGAGTTAACCTCGTAGGAGGTAGAACTGCAAACAAACCGCAACAGATGCCCTCAATCGCGGTCATTAAGTTGATTCCAACTATTAACTGAAGTTCGGAGCCAACCCGAGGAGGAAGTCATTAGGTTTCTCACTGATTTTACCCCATTTTAACACTAGATAAAGTTTTTTATGCTTTGTATCGGCCAAGCTCTGCGGTCTTCCGCGCCCAGCACGAAGTACGCAAGTATGCGGTAGGGAGGTTTGGTGCAAATACTCCCCCTATTTAAGAGAATGACATCAACTCGGAGTTAGTAAGATATTAAATCTGCAGTCTAAGAGATACCGCCTTGATATTTTGGCAGTAACACTGAAATATTCACCTGACAAAATATCAAAATAGCTGGGTTTTGATATCCTCATAATAATTGGAGCGGATTGACCCTCGTGTCAGTAGAACCCGCTCTCGTCTTCAGAGAAAGTGCGTATACAAGAACGAGCCGGGCCTTTATTAACGGGGTTATAGTTCGATTATAAGATCCTTTCGGATAATTCTTATTTTCACGTACTATTACGTCGTGGAATAACATGATGGCCCGTTAGATCTCGTAAGCTTTTTGAAGAACCCGATGAGATTTCCGGGTATAGGATCTGTTTCTTTCCCCCAGGGCCCAGCGGGGTGCAGCCGGGCCACCGTTCGGGTTTTATTGGTTCAGGGTGTTGAGGGGAAGTGCTCGAACAGGTATTAGGAGGATTGGATTTTCTTTATCTTGGGAGTTTGTAGGAGGATACCCCGGGGGGAGGACACATTTCAAAGGAAATGGAGTTTGGCTCCTGGTAAACACACGAGAGAGATTGTTGAGGCTGAAAATTTGGGTTGCTCAATTTGGCCAAATGAGTAGGGCCCTTTGGCCAGAATTGATTTCTTGGCACAGGGCTAAAAGCCTAATAGGTGTTGTGTAGCCCGTAGCTACAAGGTTAGATGCAATTGATTGATCGATTGATATATGTAGCTCATACATGGCAAACCCTCACCTCTCCGTATCTGAGGCAGGTCAAATACAATGTACATGTATGTACGATGTATACATGTGGATTTATTGCCCTGGAATTTACAGTATGGAAAGAGTAGAACCACTACATACATATGACTACGTGATCTAGTGACGAATACCGAATTAAACAGGAAGAGTACTGTACCGTGTCCTCACCGTATTGCTAGCGTATTAACGGGGATGCTCAGGTAGTGATCCCACCCCTCTTTTTGGTAATGGTTGAGCGGATATATATACGTATGTATTAAAACCTCTGATTATAATATATACTAATACATGTACCAGTGCTGGCAACTATATTGCTCTACCGATATTGTGGGGTCAAACTTGAAAATTACTCTGAATCGGCGCAGCTTGTGGGGTCTAGCTATGAGTGTTGTACTTCGTTGGTTTATACTCTGATTTACATATATGTAGTTAAGCAAGCTGCTTTCAGTACAACCTTAGTAAACATAATTGTGTCGAGAATAACTTTATTATACACAGCATTCCCGTCCTGTCATGTCCTAAATGTTTGTTTCCTAAGGCTGCGTCGGTTCAGTGCTAAGCGCAGTGTATCTAAAGACTTCTAAAGTACGCTGGCCTCTCGTGGTCCCGCGGCGCTTAAACCAAGAACCAGATAAGGCTTTTTAGAAACATAAACAGCACACGACATGACCCGGCCGGTTATTGTGTTGCCGCCTGAGTCAGCCCCGCGATTACATACAATCGCATTATGATATTGGGTTCTGGAGAGGCCGTTCTGCAATATGGTTGGTCAGAACATGTAAGCAATACAGCGCATTTTCCCTCGTAGCCTCTCAGAGCCTGGTGAAATTGAAGCGAGCGCAACGACCACGAAATAAAAACCCCGCGAAAACATACAGTTTTCTCTCAGATAATTCTCTAAGCAGCAGTTATTCGTGCCTACTATTTGAATTTTCTGCGCGAGCCCTGGTTGTTGAATTTTACTATGATTTTGGGTGCGCGGTGTTGCGCGCGCGCAACGCTCACCTCAGGCTCTAAGAGAAGATATGCTGAGGTAAGCACAACTATGTACCACACAGAGCCCGGGATCGAGGCTATCCCCTCGTGCCAGATACCTTCCATCTCCATGTGCACTATCTCCTGGACTCTGCTTCCTCGTTAGCCTTATATATCTAATTATATTAAAATGAGCCAAGACACAACACGCTTCCTTGATGCTACGATCCCTTACAAGGTTAAAACAGTATTTCTGGAGGATGGCGTAGAGCATATCGGTATTGGAGAGGATGTGGTGAAGGGCAATTCGCGCCCTGAGGTGGATGGTGTTCTTGGACGATGGATAGATATTCGACGTATCGGTCACAAGGTTAAAGCGGTATTTAGGGAGGACGGCGTGGAGCGTATCGGTATTGGAGAGGATATGGTGAAGGGCAATTCGCACCTTGAGGTGGATGGTATTCTTGGACGATGGATAGATATTCGATGTATCGGTCAAGGAGGATTTGGCGCCGTTTTTCTACAAAAGGAGGCAGTTTCTGGGAGTGAGAGGGCTGTAAAGAGGATTCTTCGGGATAAAACTACAGAAAAGAGTTTTTCACGCGAACTTCTTTCGATGATAAAAGTTAGGGATGTAAGTTGCTGAACCAGAAAACATTATATTAATAAGTGTATTTTGTAGCTTCCTGCAGCTGAAGCTAACGAAAAATCTAAACGCTAGTTCGAACACATTGTGAGGTTTTTCGCCTGGTATGAAAGTTCGTATTTTTATTTCATTGCTATGGAGTATGCCAAATACGGGGACTTAGACCAGTATCTTAAAAACTCGGAACCGAGGCTAGAGTTAGGGATTGCGAAGGAAATCATTCATCAAATTATCAAAGGGCTTGTGGTACTTCATAATAAGGATATATGCCACCGGGATTTGAAGCCACAGGTCTGTAATTAAATTTCAAAGTAACGATTAGTCCAGGGCTGTGTGCTAATATATATACAGAATGTCCTTATTACCTCATTGAAACCTATTTGCGTCAAACTTGGCGATTTTGGTGTATCCAAGGCTCTTGAAGGCACCGAGCTCAGAACCATGATAGGGACACCGGGTTATCTAGCTCCTGAGATCCTTGGGGCCCTTCCCACAGAATTCCGTTCAAGGGGATCAAACTCGTACACTAAAGCAGTCGATATATGGGCTCTGGGTTGTCTTGTCCATAAGATCCTCACCCGAGAAGCCCCATTCCTTTCCACGGAAGTTCTTGGGGAAGATTCGACCATGTCCGTATCCGGCATCCACAAATATTACAGAAGGCAAAGTGATCCCCACCTCATTTACCAATTCTGTAACGGCAAAGCAGATATTCTTACCAGTTCTTTGCAAAGGCTTGGGCTAGACGAGAAGGATATTAGGTTCATCAATAGGTTTTTAGCCGTTGATCCTAGGGTTAGAATTTCTGCCTCAGCTGCCCTTTTGGACACGTGGTTCCTTCCATATATTACCGACCCCGATGACATCGATAAAGCTTTGATTGAAACAGCCGAAAACGGTAACTTGAGCCTTGTCTCCCTCTTATTGGCAATCGGAGCGAACTGTCGAGCGGTCAACAAGAACGGAAGCACCCCTATACATCTCGCTGCTTGGGAAGGCCATAAAGACGTTGTGCAGCTTTTGCTAGAAAAGGGCGCAGACTTGAGCGGGTCGAACCTGAACAGTGACACACCAATACATCTCGCCGCTCTGGGTGGCCATAAAGACGTTTTGCAGTTTTTGCTAGAAAAGGGCGCGAGCTTGAACGGGGCGAACAATAACAAAGACACCCCAATACATCTCGCTGCCTGGCAAGGCCATAAAGACGTTGTGCTGTTTTTGCTAGAAAAGGGCGCAGACTTGAGCGGGGAGAACCTGAGCGGAAACACACCAATACATCTCGCTGCCTGGGAAGGCCATAAAGACGTTTTGCGGTTTTTGCTAGAAAAGACCACGAGCTTGAACGGGGCGAACGACACCCCAATATATCTCGCTGCCTGGCAAGGCCTGCAGCCTTTGCTAGAAAAGGGCGCGAGGCTGAGCAGGGTGAACCAGAACGGAAGCACACCAATACATCTCGCTGCCTGGAAAGGCCATAAAGACGTTGTGCAGCTTTTGCTAGAAAAGGGCGCAGAGTTGAGCGGGGCGAACAATAACAAAGACACCCCAATACATCTCGCTGCCTGGGCAGGCCATAAAGACGTTGTGGAGATTTTGCTAGAAAAGGGTGCAGACTTGAGCGGGGCGAACTTGAGCAGAGACACACCAATACATCTCGCCGCTCTGGATGGCCATAAAGACGTTGTGCAGTTTTTGCTAGAAAAGGGCGCAGACTTGAGCGGGGCGAACAATAACAAAGACACCCCAATACATCTCGCTGCCTGGGCAGGTCATAAAGACGTTGTGCAGAATTTGCTAGAAAATGGCGCGAGCTTGAACGGGGCGAACAATAACAAAGACACCCCAATACATCTCGCTGCCTGGGCAGGCCATAAAGACGTCGTGCAGATTTTGTTAGAAAGGGGGGCAGACTTGAGCGGGGCGGACCTGAGCAGAGACACACCAATACATCTCGCCGCTCTGGATGGCCATAAAGACGTTGTGCAGCTCTTGCTAGAAAGGGGTGCAGACTTGAGCGGGGCGAACCTGAAAGGAGGCACACCAATACATCTCGCTGCCTGGAAAGGCCAAAAAGACGTTGTTCAGTTTTTGCTAGAAAAGGGCGCAGACTTGAGCGGGGTGAACTTGAGCGGAAACACACCAATACATCTCGCTGCCTGGGAAGGCCATAAAGACATTGTGCAGTTTTTGCTAGAAAAGGGCGCAGACTTGAGCGGGGCGAACCGGAACGGAAGCACACCAATACATCTCGCCGCTCTGAATGGCCATAAAGACGTTGTTCAGTTTTTGCTAGAAAAGGGTGCAGACTTGAGCGGGGAGAACCTGAACGGAAACACACCGATACATCTCGCCGCTGTGGATGGCCATAAAGACGTTGTGCAGTTTTTGCTAGAAAAGGGCGCCGACTTGAACGGGGCGAACTGGGACGGAGACACACCAATACATCTCGCTGCCTGGAAAGGCCAAAAAGACGTTGTGCAGTTTTTGCTAGAGAAGGGCGCAAGCTTAAGCGGGGCAAACGAGCCCGGAAACACCCCAATACACCTCGCCGCTAGGAGTGGCCATAAGGAAGTTGTACAGTTTTTGCTAGAAAGAGGCGCAGACTTGAACGGGGCGAACTGGGACGGAGACACACCAATACGACTCGCTACCCGGGAAGGCCATAAAGACGTTGTGCAGTTTTTGCTACAAACGGTGCAGACCCAGGGGGCGACAAAAATGCGTTGAAAATGGCAGTAAAAGGGAAACGGCTTTAGCTAATACTACATCACATTATACGGCTCTGGTACGTACTGCATATACATGTTTTTTTTCCTGAGCACCCATTAATTCGTTTTATTGGTCTATGTAACTTTTAAATTTTATTTATCAAATCGTATGCCGGTCGTCCGTAAAACCCCAGAATGTACAACTGACTCGGAGAAAACCCTACAAGAGTGACCGTTTATATTTAGCAATTTGGAAAATATTTTTAACTTCCCTCTTGTGTGGATAAATTTTAAGAACCCCATATAAGTAGGCACATACTTGTAGCTTTTCATTTTGACAAACGTACCTACATATACTAGCGCCGCGCACCCCATTGGGCCGGCCAATGATTTCTCCTACATGAAACAAGCTTGAGGCTGCTTTTCTTGGCGCTACCCCGTATACAACCCCGACGCCGTTCCCGTCCGCCATGCCAAGCGCCCGCCCATCCCCCCGCCCCGTCTACTGCCCTAGCATGAGTTATCGGTAGGGCCACCTTAACCGATCGATCCTATACCTCTAGAGCCGCCAACGGACTACTCGGGGCAGGTAAATAGTACCGGACAATGCAAGTTTTGTCTCTGGGCTTTTTTTGCAGTAGTTCTCGCCTAGTACGCGCACCCATTGGTGAACCAAAAACCTCTATTGTCCGGTACTTTTTACCTGCCCCGAGTACATTGACCTGGCATGCACCATCTACACATAGCTACAGCTATATCTAGGTCCCGATACGGACCCACGCGCCCATGTCCCTCGACCATCTTGAACGTCACCACGCCCTCCGGAAGCACCCCGGTCACAGCCGTCGCCTCTGCTCTAACTGCACGAGTCATGGGGTATGACTCGGTCAGCCCGGGGAAGGTGCGGTAGTCACTTTGTGGTAGCGGGGGTGGTCATGTCGGACAAATGTGCCCAGGGCTGGTTAGATGTCTGGGTTGTGTCTGTTATTGGTGGTGTGTTTTATGGGATGATCTAGAGGTACTGCTTTTTTTGTAGGAGTAGTCGGGTCAATGTTCTTCGTGTATTAAAATACAATATCCAACTTTTGTAGTCCCTGTCGTGCAGTGAGGCGGCATAAGCACATTATATCTAAATTTACTACAGAGGATTTCAATTTCAATCTGTTCTTTTTACAAAAGGGGATTCATTCCAATAGTTATATATATTAACCCCAGCCCCTACTTCATCTTTACCCTCAGCCCCTCCCTCGGCACCATGCTAAGGGTGACCTTATACCTCTCCTCCCCCACCTCCCCCACTCCCTCCATCTCCCCAAACGCCTGCAGCACCCTCACAAGCACATACCCCACCTGCGTCAGCGCCATCTGCATCCCCAAACACACCCTCGGCCCGCCATTAAAAGGAAGCCACGCCCACACCACCTTCAGCGCCGCCGCCGCCGCCTCCTCCTCCCACCTCTCGGGCCTAAACGCCCCCGCATCGGGCCCATAGATGTCCTCGCGCCTATGGAGCGCAAACACCGAATAAAAGATTCTCTCACCCTTCCGCACAACGATGGGCGCCTCGCCATCTGCGCCGCCGCCGTGCGGGAGCGTCGTTGTGCGCAGGGCGCTGCGTGAGTTGATTCCGACGGGGGGGTACATGCGGAGCACCTCGTGCAGGAAGTGGCGGAGGTATACCATCCTGCGGAGGTCCGCCTGTGTTGGGGGGCGGGTGCCAATGGTTTCTAGAATCTCCTTGCGGAGCTTCTGCTGTACCGTGGGGTGGCGGGAGAGGGCGTGGAAGGCCCATGTCATAGATGATGCGGTGGTGTCACGGCCAGCTATTATGACGCTGAGGAGCTGGTCCTGGAGAACCTGTGGGTCCTGGGTTTGGTGGGAGAGGGCGTCAAGGAAGATGTATTTCCCGGAAGTGGAGGATTCTTTGGTGTAGGGTTTGTCCCCTCCGCCGCCGCCGCTGTTGCTGTGCTTCTGGAGGGCAAGGGTGACATAGTGGCCAACGAGTTTGTGGACAGTCTTTTTAGCGAGGACGAAGCGCTTGGGGTTCACGATCCAGTAGAGCTCGTGCAGTATGGAGCGGGTAGAGATCACATCTTGCGATATGTCGAAGGCCTCCGAGAACGACATTTCCCCCTCAACAGACGCCTTCCCTTCCTGTGCGCCGATGGGCGAGCCAAAGAGGAAGTCTGTAGCCGCGTCCATTGTCAGCTCGAGAAGCAGCGCCTGGAGATCAACCTCACGGTACCCATCGCTACCCGCGGTGGCGTTGACTTTCTCAATCATGCGGGTGACGAATATCTCTAGAGCGCTGAGGTCGGCGACGCTTGCCCGGTCGAAGGAGGGCCTCAGGAGAGCGCGGGAGGCCTTCCAGTCGGCGCCGTCTTGGGTGAAGATCCCCTGGGTGCCGAGAAGAGCATTGAGGGCACGACGCCCGTGGGCTAGGCCGAAATCTAGGGGGGTCCATTGTATATAAGCTTCCATTATCTTATGGGCCACTCATAAAGTGGCTTACCCTCGAATTGTAGGGCGAGCATGGCCTGTATGTTGCGGTGATCGCGCGTCACGATGGAGCGCACGCCAAACACATTAGTACCGAAGGTGTGCCCGTGCTCATTGAGGAGGTCGGTGAGGAAGAGAGGAAGCCGGCCGGCGAATTTGGCCTTGATGGCGTGGATTATATCGTAGATACCGAGGATATAGGGGTCTTTTCGGAGGCGGAGGGGCTCGCAGGCCCGGCCTTTAAAGGCGGCTGGGACGGGCTGTTTTGGGCTTGTTAGATGGCTTATTGGAGGTTTACGTGGATGAGGATAACGGTTTATATATAAACTTACCTCTTGTTTTTTCGACAGAACATGGAGAAATACTAGCGTAGCCAGAGCAAGTCCTACCCAGATGAAAGCCATATACTCTCTGTGCAGCCTGTGGATATCTAAGGAATACCGTTAAGCCCGAGTAGAAGTACGATGGCGTAGTTGCTCGAAGGAAATGGTGGGGTAGGATGATTAGTTTTGCGACCCAGTCTGTGCTGCCAGCGAGGCTGTCTCAGCAGTTGTCTCGGCGCGACCCATCTGGCCTGCTGCTCATGGGCGAGTAAATAAGACTCTGGGCTCGGAAGTATCAATCTCTAAAAAACATCCCTACGTAAAGAGCCCATATATCCTTTGACACGGAAGACTTGTAATTGCAGCTGAGTTGCTACGTTAACGATTAAGAGTCACTTATATATATCTCGACGTGACTGCGTGACAACGGGGGTTATTAACCGCCTCGCCTAACCGGGGCTAAACCATTTCGGCTTCATGTATCGAACCTCAAATACTATTTACATGGAATGATGTAGAGCCGATACCCCACACTTACAATGCCCCCCACCCTATCCTCTTTATCACTCACCAAGCCCTAATCCCTCCGCAAAACAAAAGTAAAGAAGAGTGTTGACAGGTGAGCATATATGTATAAGGGTTCGACCCGTCCACCCATCAACTGCCAGACCCTGTCCTAAACCGCATGGAGGCTCCGCCAATTGCAACAGCGGTATTGATTCCTGGGGATAAACCTCTACAGTTAACACCCACTATAGCTAGCAAGAGCAGCATGGATCCAAAGAGTATTGATCCCCCGAGTGACAGCCCATGAACCTGTAAGGCTGCGTCTTGGCACCCCCACCGCCCGGATCCCACCAGTTCCGTGCATAAGCCAACACCACCGAGTTTAAATATGCGTACTCTCCATACTTTACGTAGGCATACAATTTTTAGTGTTGCACAACCACGGCCATTGGCATTGGCATTAGAGGGCCAACCACAGCAGGGCAGGGGGTGGGGGAGGTCGTTGGTTGGTACGTATGACAACACGGATGACCGCTGTTCCGAGTGATCCGGGAAAGGAAAGAAGAAAAAAAAAAACGAGGCCTTCCCCGCCCTCGGTGGATTTCAAAGCAGGGCATGGTCTGACTCAGTCAAGTCCTTATGTATGTTATATATGAAGACTTTCCCCCTCCCTAGTGCATGCACACACACACACACACACACACAAAACACAAACCCCACCTCCCCTCTCACTCTCACCCACTCTCACTCGCTCTTAGACATACATGGGCGGCTAGCTAGCTGCTGGAGTACCTACTCAGGAGTGTCTGTCATGGCTTTGATTTGATATTTACTCCAAGGTATAGTCCTTTATATCATGCCCAAAGAGGGAGGACCACACAGCCGCTCCTCAACGGGCATTCGGACGCCCCCCAACTAACCATCGAGTACCATGACCTGACCCGACCCGACCCGTCCACCCGCTGTATCTTTTACCCGCCGGGGAACTAACCACACCGCACCTCAAGGGACCGGAGGGACGACGGATATTGAGGATTGCTGCCCCCCTTCCGCTGAGTTCGCACACATAGGCTGTAATATACTCGTCTGTCTAGGGATGCCTTTGATACCTGTGTGGTCCTGTAGTGTGATAAGCGCGACGAGATATGGCATCTTCTCGACGGATGTTGGTGTTGGCCAACCTGGGTAGTTTGTTATCCCCCGACGTCGGGGGCTGGCCAAGGGGCGGGGATAGGCTACGGAGGACGGGCCCATGTATGCAGCGGAGGACAAACGGGTAGAACGATAGGGAGTTGGGACGAACGGCATACAGCATGGCTGCAAAATATCACGTACCAGAGGGGGAATGAAGGAGCAGAGAGGAAACAAAGATATAGAGGGAAAGGAGGTGAGGGGAAGAAAAAGGCTCTTTGGGAGGGGACGTCTTGAGGCCGGCACAAGACAAACTGTAGAACGGGAGGGGGTGAAAATGGCAAGCCAGGAGGCGGGGGAGGGGGGGTACTATCGATAGAAGTAGGCAGAAGTTGGCCGGGTGTTCACTAACCCTCAGGCAAACAAACGGAAAAAACGGCGCAAGAAACGGCAAAACCGGCCCCCCCACAACCTAGACCGGATCAACCCATGAAGATCCCAATCTAAGCTTTCTGCAGTGCCCAGGGAGGGGTGGGGGGATCCAGCATCCAGCATCCACCCCCCCACGGAACCATCGGAACACCACCACGGATAAACAATTCTCCTTATACATATACCCAGCACATCGCAGCGCACAATTAAACCCACTCCCTCCCCCAAAGTAAAGTAATCCTGCCAAAGTACATGTATATGAAGGAAGGGCCCGTAAAAAAACAAAAACAAGGGTAAGAATCACACGCCATCACTCGGCCTTAAATCGTACCTGCATACATGTACATACGTCACAACTACCGTGCGTGCGTGCGTAGGGCGGCAGATACAGGCTTAGCTTTCATAGCCCAGAGACAGTCTGTCAGTCAGTCAGCCAGGCAGATGAGGAGGCACTACCGCACTGGGCACATCTGTCATATATGTATGTAGCGGCCCACAGTCCCCAAACTCTCGCTCTGTGTGTTGGGGGGGGATTAATGGCGTACGTGAAAAGAAAAGCACCCCCAGATTTTGATTCAAGGGGGACGCATTTGGGGGGGGGGGGTGAATATGTAATCAACAATTAACGACGTTCCTGATCGCCGCCCGCCCCGGCCCCTGCTGATCCTAATCCCGGAGGATGGAAAAAAAAAAATACATGTAGAGTAATTTCGCATTGCAGACGGACAGACACACACATTTGTACCTACATACATGATCTCCTACACATACATGAATAGCAGGGTAAAAAAAAAAAAAGGTAGGTACTCTATTCTATAGAAGTACTAGTACACGAGCCAGCTTCCTTGGCCTACATGATTCTATAAACCCAGCGCCCTGGTCTGTTCACGTCGCAGCAACACCAAATCACGGCGAATCGGCGCCCGGCGTGCAATGGGTAGGGAGAATTAACCGTACGCGTGGCGTGTCGCAACTCGACTCGTGAGGTCATCAAACAACCCCTCCGTCCTGGAAGAAAAATGCGAGACACAGAGACAGAGATAGGGAAAGGGGAAAGAGAAAACTACCCCATGGATGTAAATACGTATGTAGTTAGTAGCTGTTTGTCCGACACCTACCTGCCTACCTACTTCCTAGCTAGCTTGAAAAAAGAAAAAAGAAAGAAAGAAAGATAAACGCCGTCCACCAACAGTAAGAGATATGAACTACTGCCTTAACCTACCATAATCAAAGAGTACTGGCCAGAAATAAAAGATAAGAAAATAAGAAAAGAAATAAAACAGCTTTTCCCCCTGCTTCCCTCCATCCCTCCGTACAAGATAGAAAACCCAGCACAACCATCGACCAAGAAAGAAAAACAAGACCCAGGACATGAAGGGATATAAAACTATAACCACACACGCATCCAAAAAAGAAAGAATACCGTAAGAAAA
Organism: Morchella sp. 2016-72; assembly: GCA_024713865.1. Taxonomy (NCBI): domain Eukaryota; kingdom Fungi; phylum Ascomycota; class Pezizomycetes; order Pezizales; family Morchellaceae; genus Morchella; species Morchella sp. 2016-72. The sequence goes on from JAMJEY010000023.1 coordinate 324,206, forward strand.
AATATAGCCCTGTGTGTGGTGCGTGGTGGTCAGAAGAAAGGGGGGGGGGGTAAAAAAATGTACAAAATCAAATTACTCAAAGAAAAAGAAAAAGGATAGACCGGAATTCCAAAGCCCCCGTCTCTAGAAGAAGTAGAAGAGTATAAAGAAAAGAGGGAAAAGAAGGTGACACCCGTACACAACGCGTAAAGGTCTACATACTTATAGACAGTACATCCCTCCTCGTATATCACATCCGTGACAAAAAAGAAAATTAAAAAAAAAAAAAAAAGAACTCCGTAGACATCCATCCCACATCCCACATTATCTTCCGCTCCCCGCCGCCTTCGAGATCCCAAATCCGATTGCCACCGCTCCGACCACAAATATCAGCGCGCACAGCACCTTGATAATGATCCACTTTGTTTTTTTCTGCATGACCTGCTTCTGCATGAATCTCCTCGCCGGCCACACCGAACACGGCTCCCCCATGGACTGCCTTGGATGCGGATGCGTATTCGTCCGTATCGGCTGCGCGGGATACTCCTTATGCTGCGGGACGCTGCTAGTCGAGCCTGTCGGGTGAATCGTGATCACGCATTCCTTGTCCTTATCCTCACACACGGTGGCCGCCTTGACAACGATCCTGGGCGCATCTGTCTCGTTCTCCGGCTCCTCGGCGATTGTGGTCGTCGATGAGGGGAACTTGGCGAGCGGCGGCGGTGACGGCGAGTGCGAGTGTGGAATGGGTGGGCTGGGGCTGGGGCTGAGGCTGAGATCGCTGGGGGTGGGGGTGTAGGAAGAGAGCTGGAATTGCTGCTGTTCGCTGCCGGCGGCGGGGGGTGGGTACTGCGGGGACATGCTGCGGCGGTAAGGATTGTTGGATTGTACCTCTACCATTATGATTATGTGTATGTGTGTGTGTGTTTATTGTTATTTCACGCCCGATAAATTTGATAGGGCTGTTGCTGTAGGGTCGGAATGGAATGGTTCGAGAAGCTTATGGGGTGCGTGTCGGGGGGGTAAGTAACGTAGGGAGTGAGGGAGGACAGGCGGTCGTAGGTAGGCTTTTGTTCATGAGCAGGCCATGTCAGCAGGGGGACATAAAAAAAAGCATGTCAATGGGGCATTGTGTGTGTGCGTGTGTGTGATGAACGTGTAAATGCACATATCATAGGAAGGACACAGCTTCCCTACTTGCCTACCCTAGAAGCAGATAGGTAGGTAGATAGATAGGGTCATTCCATCACAAATTCCAATCCAAAGGGGATATACCAATACCGTCCGTAACCAGAATGACTTTTCTCTTTCTGCCCAATTGGGACACAACAAACACCACACAAGATCTAGGAACGGGTTCTGGGGACGATGGTGATTATGAAAGGCCGGACAACGCAAACAATGGGAAGGAACTCTCGCAGATTATGAGGAGGGTGGGGAGAGGGGGGGAGGGGGGGTGTGGAAGTGAAGTAACGGAGGAGGAGGGAAGGGGACTGACTGAAGCCTGACTACTGCAGCTGGTAAGTTCCAAGGGTGTTGCTGGGAGTCTAAGACTGCTGGGACTAGGAATGGGGAGTGGGAGTGGGAGTGGGAGTGGGAGTGGGAGTGGGAGTGGTTAGACTCCTTTTTCCACCTGATGCACTGCACGGACGGGCTGCAGTTACGTACACCGCGGATACTGCGTATGAGACCGATCAGGTCAGGTAGGGCAGGGTACTGGCCTCTATATAGTACTCTTCTCTACCTAGAGTAGAGTAGGTACATGTGCTTAGTTACTATTTTGCTACATGTATGGTAGGTATGTATTGACTATGTGCTGCTAGCACCGACTACGTTAACAATAATCGAAAGACTGGCGCTACCAGAAACCATATGGCGTGTATTTACCGTATAATCGTCGTAGCAGGATTGATGAGAAGGGAAGGGAAAGGGGAACAGACATCCAGAAATAAGAAGGCTCAAAAGTCCCTACCTATTATTGCATGCTTTCACCCACCACCACCACCCACCCTCCCCTCCATTCATCTTCCGTTCCCTCCAGCTCCTCCAACCCGAAAAGAAAAGTCACGCAAAAAAAAAAAAAAACTAAAAAGTAAAAATAAACGGCAGCATCTACCTTTTGCCTGCATATATATCTTACCCTTCCAGCTCCGACTCCGCCGCTGCGCTGCTGCTGCCCAGGGAAAAGAAGACCGACTTCACTCGCTCATCCTTCCAGTGGACAGGTCCTGGTCTTGGTCCTGGACAATGTTCTCATCCATCCACCCCAATGTCCCTCTCATCCATTCATTCATCCATCTACCCTCCCCTTCCCTTCCCTTCACTTATCCAACACCATTCCATCATCAAAAGGGAACCGTGTGTGCGTTCGTGCGTATCATACCTATAATCCTACCCACTAACCATCCAGAGAGATTCAAAAGGGGCGTCGTTGAAAGACCACACCCTTGCAAGCTAGTTAGACCATCCCATCCCTGCACCGCCCAACCCCAATTTCGATACATAGAAAAAAAAACCCTTGCTGGCCCTCACGGTTAAGGTTATTTACGCGTTCGCTTGGCGCGCACCGCCCATTTCGGGTGCGTCGACTGCTGATTTCGGAAAGCCTTGCCACACCCTCCTCAACCCAAAGCGACGGGTCGGGCCTCCGGTAGGTGTCGGTAGAGTTATGTAGGTACAGGTACTTCATGTACTGACTGGGTGGGAAAAAAAATAGAAGGGACAGGGCACAGGATGCATTGGTATAGATATCGAGATTCGATCTGATGGAATGGTTCGTCCTGATTGCTCTGGAGCCTGGTCCGTACTAGTTGTAGGGTAGTCGGGGATCATGATACACATACTCTACATAATACATACGTCGACAATATCATCATCACCACTACATTATCTCCACCCTCTCAGAACACCTCACCGAGCTAGAGCAGAGGAGAGGAGAGCTAGAACACATAGAGAGAGAGGGAGAGGGCTTAACTGTTTTACTCTAGAGTAGAGAGCACTCCTTCCCATCATCGCCTTCCCCCACCACCCCCCGGTTCCATGCAAACCAACGCACTCGGCGCGGCGGCGGCGGTCCAGTACCCTCTACCTACAGGTACAAGTCAAGCCAACGACGGAACATCCCTCGGCCAACGCCACGATAATGCCGGGACAGGCATGGAGCAAAACACATCGTGAGATTCAAGTTGCACCCTATGGACCCGTAGCACACCCCGCGTGAAGTGGAAAGAGAAAAAAAAACCCCCCACCTCCTCGACTTGTGCAAGATCTGGCTTCCCTTCCGCTCCAGATAAGGTGTGCTGCCAGCCATGCAGCCAGCAAGACCACCATCCGTCACGAGCCCACCGTCCGACTGTTTTCTTCTTCTTTACACACTGCAGCTACCTACTACATGTAGGTGGATAATAATGAAGAGAGCGCGCTCTAGCCAGTTCGGCGCGCTTTTAGCCTCATCGCGGAAATGACCGGACGGGGAGAAAAGCCCTGCTTGCTGGCAACCAAGATAAAAAATTTCTGGAAAGATAGATAAACAGATTTCGGGGGGGAAGGGGGGGGGATTTTGTGTGCTGCAGCAATTAAGATTAATTTAGACGTGTTTTGCACTACAAACTAGATTACGCGTGTACCGCATAAGCGCGGTACAGGAAAACCCGCGCGCCTAATACTCTACATGTAGGTACAGTGCCCCTCATTCGCATCATCCGCTTCCTCCACCGCCCCCACGGCGGTAAGTAGCGCAATCCAGACCCCCCTCTAGAGTAGTAGGTACTTGCATGATGTACCTAGGTGCCCTGAGATCTTCCACCACGACGACCCCTGTACATAAGTACTTTCCAGTCAGCAGAGCCCCCACATTCTCGCGAGTAATAAGCCTTGATGCTCCTATATCACCCTCACCGGTAGAAATGGTTGAGCTGAAGAATAAGCTTTCGATTAGTAGTCGGTGTTCATAGCGGACACCCATAGAGTACCTACTAGGTACTGTAGGCCTAGGGCACATAGATAGGCGAAGAAGATGGTTCGATTAAGACCGCACCGGCGCTGCAGTGCCACCACCATCATCTATGGGATGGTGGTGGGTGAGATACTCTGCAAGAGACTTCTGCATACCCATTCGGCCCAATTCCTGGGTCCGCCTGCCCCGGGAAAGTCGCAAAGAGAACACGGACGCACGGAAGCTCTTCCTGGAGAAAGAGAGATATGACAGGTACCAAAGACAGTCCCTTCCTTCCCCACACTTCAGCGACAAAGTCTAGAAGCCCTCGCTCCAGCACTGTCCCTCTCTCTCTGGCGTGTAGAGTAAAACCCCGTTTCCAGTCCCTTGGGGATTTTCCCGGCGGGGGTGGTGGTGGTGGCGATTGGCTCAGGCAAAGCAGTAGTTCGTCTGATCCTGCACAAGGTCGCTACATAGCTTGGTGGCTGATTGGCTTGCAGGTTAGGCTGTGAGTGAGTGAGATGGGGGTGGAAAACTTGGTTTCAGGGTAGCGGTTGTATATGTAAAATCGCTCAAATCATGAGTACCTATGTCTAACACTAGCGGGTTTCTGAAGGGGGTAATGATCAAAGATCCATCATTTTTTTTTTGAGCGGATCACTCTCGGTACCGGGATGGTGAGCAGTCGTAGACATGAATGACCTGGGAAGGCGCGTGGCCTTCTCCCCCGATGGCATGTGCGCTATTACTCCAGCGCACAGCCAATCAAGAACGTTATTGTCGGTATCGGCGGGGACGGGTATCCTGGTTTTGATCGGGCACCTTCAGTTTAAAGCTTGTTTGCCCGGCTCGCGGGCTTGGCGGGTGCGGGGTTTTAGGTTTTGTGGAGGGGAACTCGTCGGGATGAGATGACAGTATGTACGGTCTAGACACCTGATACACATACCATGGATGATGTAGATGCGCACATACCCTACAGAGTAAACCGAAGAATCAACCTTTCTACTAGTTTAATATACCCGACCGACGCGACTGACCCTCATCAATCAGCCTCTTACTATCACTCTCGTCAACCCCGCCATAGTAGATTTGCGATTGAGCCGTGCCGTTCGTTGTCGAAGAATTTCCTACTCGCATACCCGGCGACCGGTAATTAAACCTCCGGGTATATACTTGATATATAAAGTAGAAGGGGTTGAAATCGTGATTAATTTTGTTGCTCTTAACCCTAAACAACAATCGTTCATCTCCCGGCTGTAACCCTAGCCCTGGAACTAGTACTAGATATGGTTAGAGAAGGGCGTCTAGGTTTCATGTAATCTACTGGCAAATCGGAGTCCGCAGGGAGATAGAATGTATGTACAACGTAGTACTGTAGTGAGACAAGAGGGGTTCTACACGCAAATCGTAGGAGCGGTTTTAATTTCTTGGATGCGGAGGGAAGAGGATGCAATGGACTTTCTCTCTCAGTCTCTCTCACTCAAGTGGGAAGTAGAGATGCTAGGGGAGAACGTCCTGCCCAAGTATTTGCTTAATAACGGTTAAAGGGGCGGGTTAAGGGCAGGAGCTGATCGTGATGATATTGTAATGACATGACACTGTGTCTAATTTAGCTATAGGGTGACCACGGAAGACTCGAGTTTTTAGTGGGGGGCATTGAGAGCGAGCCGGATAGAGTTCAGTTGTATTATTGAACTGATGGATGATGGAGACGAAAGAATGTTCCTCTATATAGTTTGAAAACAAGGGCATCCCCAATACAAAGATACAAGCATGTGGTTCGGAAGTTATCTTTTGAACGGCCCCGTCTAAATACTACATGTACGCACCGACCCACGGGCCGAGGAACCGCCAATTGCAATGAGTACTCTAGAGTTGTGTATATAGTGCGGTGCGCCACAATACCGGCCGGACACAGCAGCAGACGCGCGCAAAACCGCGCCGGTACACCATCTAGTATTCCACCAGCTCTGAACCCTTCCCCCGGATCGGCCCGCATGGTTTGCACTTACCTCCGCTCTTGGCAGTTTCAAACCCCACACCACATTACTACTGCCAAGAATTAGTACCGCATCCAGAATAGGTATGCATCTTTGTTATTGTTTAGAACAGACAGGACGACGCTCTAAGGTTGTCGGTGGTTGCGCTTTTCAGTTGGGATAGATGGGTGGGTGCATGGGTGGGCTTTAAAGGTGCGAGCGTGAGCGGCGGTGAACTGCTAGCTTTTGCGGTTGAGTTGGCTGGGTGTAATCACAGGGTATCACTCGGTGCCCAGTCGCCCTAGCCCGCCAGTCGCTTACCCCTCAGCGAGTGCGGCCCCTCAGCGAGCGTCTGCCCAAAGTTTAGTGGCAACGGGAAACGCTCGCTGAGGGGCCGCGCTTGATAATGGGCAAGCCGGTCTAATTATAATAATAATATAATCCTCATATCATTCCCGCATAATCGATTGATTGATTTGTTAATTCGCCAAGTACGGCCCACCTAGTCTGTGTTGCATAGCTACAAGACGACGCGGTATAATAGGGCCGTTTTAGACGGCTCTTTAGAGCTTTTAGGCGTTGTTACGGCTTTTGATGTAGGCGTTGTCGGTATATAACTACATGTATAGCTCTAGTTGGTGTAATTCCTCCCCTATCATTCTAGAGTAGGCCAAGGCGTTTTGAATGTGAGTTGATTCCGCGCATGTGAGCCCTCGTATCAAGAGTGGTATAGTAGAGGCTCTTATACGCTCACAGCAGCCACTAGGGAGCTCCACTCCCGGAATTTAGCGGGGGCGGGCACGGGGAAGACGTGTAAAAATACCTGCACCAGACAAAGCTCCCTGCAACAGGACCTTGTTTCACGATATCCGGCCCCAATTTGCAGCGTTTGCTAGATCCTGTCATTGCGATAGATAGTACACGGTTAATTGTCAAGAAAATCTTCTTACTCTAAATTTCTTTGTGGCTCTAAATAGCTGCGCACAGGGACCCCCCGTATCAACGGGAAGGTTCTAAACGGCGTAGTTTTCTGTGTAAACTATTCAATGGCTAGCCCTCATAACATTGGCCGAGAGACTGTTTCCCTAGACTAGTTACATGTATGAGATAGCCTATGATGATACTTGATGTACATACTCATGTAGCCGTTGACTGTACCTGCACTCGACCAAGTAGACCAAGTAAACTTCTGTATTGTGGAGTTATAGGTGAACCCGGGGTTTTTTCTTTTTTTTAAAAAAAAATACAATAATAGTCTAGTCAAACTACAATATATCCCTATTTCATCTTGGTTGAGCCAGCCGTTGAGACCAAGTACAGTCATATATATACTGCCAGTTGACGATTCACAGGGATTCCAAGTATATATCGCAAGAAACAGCCAACCTGCGAGGTCTCCAGTCCTACAATTTCCGTTGGCCTAAAGTCAACTGGCGGTATTCGTCAAGCGACGGTGGACGGCTGTAGCGAGTTGCATACAGTGAGTCATTCCAGGTCGTATGGCGGCGGGCCGGGAGATATGCCGTTTTACGACGCACGTTAACACCACCTCTGTATATAAACGGCGGGACTTGGACGCTCCCCACCATTTTAAAAGCGCGCCTGCCCCTAACTAAGGCTATACGATGGGTCCCTCACCTCCCCTCCCCTCCCCCGCCCACCAAACCACTCGCCTCATTAGCCTACAGGCCAGCGAAGCTATCCGTTGATGGGTCTAGCCTTTCCGCCCGGCCGGCATTTTTGCCGAGACCTAGCGCTAGTGCACGTGCCTAACTCTATATAAATATCCGCATTGATGTGGAGTCCATACCGAAAGAAAGGAAACATACTATTGAGTGACCGAATTGTCACCGATCACATATAGTAGCCAACGAGAGATCAAGGTCTTCAGGGCATCTCAGCAGACGAATACCCAACGGCAAAGGGTAAGTCCCGACACATCTTCCTAATCTTTTTATACACAGCACACTTGCACATACTCAACTGGGAGTCATCATCATCATAATTGACTAACATTTATGGAGCCTTTTTACTTGATATACCCAAATCCACATTCATAAGTCATATGATACAAAACAGAACTATATTACAGAACACGCTCACACCGTCCCCGAACTCCCGCCCGCATTCTCCACTTGCTCCTCCCTATCCTCTCTCGCCTCAACGATCCCCCTCTCAGTTTCCGTCATCTTGTACCTGAACTTTGCTAACAAGATGGGCATCAGTGCTGCAAGCACCGTGCCTGCCCCCAGGAAGCTAGCCGTGCACCCGAAACCCACCGAATAGCTGGGCGCATTCCACGACGGCCAGATGCGGGATCCGTAGACGGACGAAAAGTTACCGCAGGCGTTAACAATCGCAAGGACAATTGCTCGCTTCTCAGCAGGGAGCTCGACAGTGTTGGATGTCCAGGCGAGGAGCAGGGGCAATGCAGACCATATCCCAGAGGCGGTGAAGCAAATCATAACATAACGAACGGTGTTAGAGGGGATAGTGGCCGTCAAAACGCAGGAGATGAAGCCGACGAAGAGAGCGATGGTAACGTGCCAGCGGCGCTCGGCAAATCGGTCGGCAGAATAGGCGAGGATGTTGCAGAAGACCGTGGCTACTGCGTAAATTCTGTATGGCGGAGTAGAGGTATCAGCAACTATCGCAAGGATAATGATGTCCTTAGATTGAAGGGTACTCACGGAACGGTCATGTACTGTGCCATCACAGTATCATACCCCAGGCTCTTGGTCAGTGTCGGGATGAAATACGAAATGGTTCCACTCCCGGCAACCATCATAAACAAGAATGTAAAGGTCCACGTGCGCCAATCTACCACCGCGGACATGAACGCCTCTCTATGGGTCATTCTCTTCACTGTTCTACCCGAATCCAGCCCATCGTGGAGTAAGCGGATAATTGCGAGGTTCCGCTCGGCCTCCGTGAATTTCTTAGTCGTCGCCGGGAAGTCTAGGAGCACGAAGAAGGCGATGCCGGAGATCCCAACTGTGGCGACTCCCTCAATGATGAACAGCCAACGCCAGCCGTGGATCCCATGGACGTTGTCCAGATGACCGGTGATTGCACCCGCAAATAAGCCTCCGAATGCACCGCTGAGAATGGCGGCTGAATAGAAGATGGCAAAGCGCTTCCCAAGCTCGCCTTTCTTGTACCAACAACTGAGAAGATACAAGACTCCTGGGAAGAAACCAGACTCGATACACCTACTTACAATTAGCACCCGTAAAGGATAAAGCAAAGGTTGAGAGCCAGACATACCCAAGGATAAATCTAAAGCCCAGTAGAGCACCATAGGTATGGCTGACAGCCATAATAGCACTGAGTGCACCCCAAACCAGCATAATCCCCGGTAAGAAGATTGACGGCTGCGATCTTGACAGGATCATGTTCGATGGCACCTCACAGAGCAGATATCCAAAGAAGAATATACTATCCAGTTTACAGTTCAGCATCTCACCCCTCCGGTATCGAAGAAAAAGAAGGAAGAATATACCTTAGGACCCACGCATACTCCTGGTCGTTCAGCGATAGGTCATCGCCCATTCCCGCGATACGGGCATTCCCAATGTTTGTGCGGTCAATGTAGTTCATGATGTACATGATCCACAGCATTGGCATTAGGAATAAGTCAATCTTGCGTACCAGCCTCTTCTCCTCCTCCGTGTCGGGCACATAGCTAGCAAGCGCTGCCATGCGCGCCGCCTCCTCCTCGGTTATGCCAGTGTCTTTGCCAGCTTTCACATCCATTTTCTGTTAATATGGGGTGATGTTGGAGGGAAACAATGGGTGGGTGGGAAAAGCGAAAGAAGAGGATGCAGGACCAGAGCGCGTCCGTTGATATTATATACACGGTTATTTACGTTGATCTACCTACGCTACCTAGCTTCGATCTAACCTGGAATGGCCACGGACACTCTCCCTGTTTTGTCTTACTAGTTGCGGGTAGGTATCATTTCTAAGCTAGCAGGAGTGCGGAGAACTCTGCGGGTGCGGGGAAATCTCCACAATTTTTCCTCGCCTTGTGGTGAGTTATAACAGGGGGCAGGAGCGTCAGGGTGGATGATCAATCGGATGTTGGTGTGCCGCAGATACTTCTGCCGGAATTGTGATTTGTTATTTGTTGAGTATTCATGGTATAGGGATTGATATCTAAAGCCTAGAGGTAGGCATACGGGTAGATAGGAGGGAGGGCGTTAGTTGATGGAGTCATGCTGCATGTTGTAGGTAATAATTCGCAGGAGAAGCTTTAGCTAAAAGACTAACAAATACATGTAGCTACATACCACCCGGGCATCTACTCTAATAATCTATCTATCCTGGTCACTTCAACACACCTACCAAGAGCAATCACGGCCACCGTCTTGGCATGGCAATGATCGACTGAAGTGCCACGATTACTGAATTAGTAAATGGTGGCGGCGGCGCGGATTAACTTCGGCGAAATGATTACATGAATCCGGGAAAAAATCAATGATGCACTTTAACTGTCCCCAACCGCCGCGAACATCGCGATAATCTGAATAGATAGGTATCAGTCCTTTTATTTTTTCCGGATTGCAGCACGGGAAAGCATGGTGTGTTTCAAATACGTAAAGCACCGTTAGATCGACCAGTGCCACGAATTAATTATTATTGCTACGATGTATGTACGGTACTAAAATATGCAATAGGTATTTACCTACATGGGACAACTACAATGGCGTAATTATCTACAAGGTAAATAGTATAGTAATCCTGACAACAATTTCGTTATATATGAGGGGATTTAAACTTCTGCGAAACCACATCAGAAGATACCACCGGCAGTATTCCGATAGCGCGATATTCCGATATTCCGATATTCCGATAGTGCAAGTTAAAGATCCAGAGTTTGTGCCTTACACTAATTATTTGAAATCCAAACATCTCCGTTAGTAATCTATAACGGCTCGGCCGGTGGAGGTTTAGGAATGCTAGTCTTACCATCTCGAAATACATGCCCCTTCTACGGATCAATGAATCGTGGGTTCCCGTCTCCACCACTCTCCCCTCGTCGAGCACAAATATCACGTCCGCGTTTTTAATAGATGAGATTCTCTGTCGATTTCCCCACGTATTAGTCAGTTTATCTAATAGCCCAAAGAAAGAGAGTACAAACATGAGCCACGGCGATCATCGTCATTTGGCGGTTTCCTCTATTAATTCTTTCCAAGGCGCTCTGCACAGTCTAATGTTTCACACTACGTTAGTTTCTCTGCTGGTAAGCTAAGAAATGCGGGGTTCGGTCCTTACCCTCTCAGAATCCGAGTCTAAACTAGCGGTTGCTTCGTCAAGGAGCAAAATCCGGGGTTTTCGGATGAGTGCACGTGCAATTGAGAGTCTCTGTTTCTGCCCTCCAGAGAGGCCAATGCCCCTGTTCCCACAGAGCGTATTGTAGCCATCCGGGAGTGAGGATACAAAATCGTGCAGATAGGCATCTCGCGCAGCCTGTATTATCTCTTCCTCGGTAACGTTTGCTGTAGCACCAAGGCAGATGTTCTCACGGATTGTTCCTGGGTAGGGTTTATATTAGCATTGGGATTCCCTGGTTAAGAGGTTTTCCGGCCCATGGAGATTACCTTGATAAATTGTCGGCTCCTGTGCAACAAGCGAGACTATATTGCGATATTGGCTCACGTCCATTGGCGCCAAGCTCTGGCCATCAATGAGGATATCACCCCCACTGACATCATAGAACCTGCTTTTGATTAGACTAGACGGACCGAGGTGCGAATCCTTTGGGGCTTCAAGACAATACCTTTCTAGTAGACTGATGACTGTGGTTTTTCCGCACCCGGAGGGACCAACAAGCGCCGCAAACTGCCCTTTCTCTATCTTCAGATTGAGACTGTTCAAGACGTTGAAGTTTCTGTTTTCATATTTGAAGTTGACCTTTTGAAATTCGATCGCACAACCCCCTCTTTCCTGCGGATTCAACCTCTTACCAAAAGATATCAAAGCCTGGGGTCGGATCGCAAACATCCTATTCGCCGAAAGGACAGTCATCGCGACTCTGTTCGCGATGGTGAACATGTTGCCAACTGCATCACCTCCCTGGAGCACTGTCAAATATACCACATAGAACTGAAATATGCTGATCTCCTCTCGTCGAATCAAACTCCCACCCCACCAGAACGTAAAGGCCGAGGCCAGAATCGTCATCGACTCCGCAGCTGAATAGAAAACAGATGACCATAGGACTCTATTTGACTGCTTCTTGACATGGTCGCCCAGCAGGGTTCTAAATCTGTGCACAATCGGCCTCTCCAAGCAGAGTGACGACACAGTTCTATAAGCGCCAACAGCCTCCGTTGCGAACTGCGAGCTCTCTGAAAATATTTTTAAGGAGTCAGTGACGAACCTGCGCTCGATGCAGATCTTTGCCCAGCCAGCGAGGACGTAGAGCGGAACGCAGGCGGTGATGATGGCGCCAGCGAGCTGGGGACAGACATAGATTGAGATGATGCATGACGAGAGGAAGGTTGCGAAGGAGGACGCTACCATGCCGGCGGGGGCGCCGATGAGCTCCTGGATGGCGCCGGGGTAGATGTTGAGTCTGGAGGTGAGCTCGCCGGAGGAGTTGGTGGGCCTGTCGAAGAAGGGAATTTTCTGGGATAGGATGTTTCGGAAGTACTCGGAACGGTAATAGCTGCCTGTGATCTGGTGGGAGTTAGAATGGGACGGTAGAGGTAGGAAGGGGACCGGCATACATAGGAGGACTTTGTGAGCATGAAGCCCATGAGGAAAGACATGAGACCGGAACCGACGGCGAGGACCATGAACATATGTGCCCAGAAGGAACTAGCTTTGTTGAACAGTGCCATCTCTCCAATGGAAACAAGGTCGAAGGTGGTCAAGAAACTTGCCAGCAGAAGAGCTGACATTGGGAAAGCAATCCCTAGGGAAGTCAGTATTTACATGGCGGGCACAAGCGTAACTCCGGAACTTACCGGCTCCCAGAGCTCCAGCAAAACCGGCCATATAAACCGGCCACAGCCTAGATTGCTCCCTCAAAACCAACCAGATGAGCGCGAAAATGCCCTTACTCTTCCATACTGGGTCTTTTGGAGTGGCACCGGATCCCGTTGGCGCCAAAAGGCCTTCTTCATCACGAATCATGGTTATGTCTTCATCCTGAAATTCATCAGGGTCCCTGAAGGGATCTTCCTGCCTGAGTGTGTTAATTGCCAGAGACTGCATACGGACTGATGCCCGGTAGGCGCCGATTGGGCTCGCCATAAGCTCCGCATGGGTACCGCTCTCAACGATGTTGCCCTTCTCGAGGACAATGATTTTGTCGGCATTCTTAAGGGTTGATAGCCGATGCGCAATTATGATTGTAGTCCGGCCTCTCGAGATAGTATCAAGGGCTTTGTGAATCAACTGCTCGTTAATCGGGTCCAAGGCACTAGTTGCCTCATCCAATATCAGAATCGGGGGCTTTGAGATGATACTCCTGGCAATCGCAATCCGCTGCTTCTGCCCCCCGGAGAGCTTGATTCCGCCCTCTCCAACCAGCGAATCATACCCGCCCGGAAGCTCGCCAATAAACTCGGCCGCGTTCGCCTCAGTGCAGGCTTCGTGCACCATCTGCCTTTTACCAGCCTCCGAAACACCTTCGTATGCTGTTCCCTGCAACCCGTACGCAACATTCTGATAGATCGTGTCGTTGAACAGGAATGGCTCCTGCGCCACGAACCCAATCTTACCGCGCCAGTACCGGAGGTTGAGGTTCGCAGTATCGGTCTCACCAATCACAATACTTCCCATCTGTGGCTCATACCAGCGTTCTAGCAATGCCACGATCGTGGACTTACCCGCACCAGACGGCCCCACAATTGCAGTTGTCTTGTTGCGCGGGAAGCTCAATGTCAAGCCGTCCGCATCCCAACCGGAACTTTCGTCCTCATTTTCGAGATATGGGGTATCTGAGGATGATGAGTTGCGCTTACCCCCCAACACTACAGACCGATAGCGGTCCCCGCCGCCGGGATATGCGAACTGGACACCCCAGAACTCAATGTCACCAGCGGGGAGCTCAAGAGGTGATTCCCCTTCGTCGGAGAGCGCATCAACAAGAGGGGGGCGGTCGATTACTTGGAAGATAATTGCGGCGGCAGCCGAGGCCTTGGCCATGGCCTGGATCGGGGTTGCAAGAGCCGCGAACGACCCGATGCCGAACAGTGCGGAAAAGAAAACACTACAGATGTCAATGATCGATCCACCAACTAAAGAGACAAGGATCTCTTACATCAATATCTCACCAGGGGTCTCAATCTTCTCCCTCATAAACAAGCTGACACCGTATCGGAAGCATATCGTGTACGCCGAGAACATGATGAACGCGCCCAGAAAGAACTGCACGCCTGTCAGCGGCGCCTTTCTTACACCCTCCGTCTTAGCGCGGGCCAGGAGCCCGTCGTATTTCTTTGCATGTGCCCACCCCGCGTTGAAGCTCTGGATGGTACGGATACTCATCAGGACCTCTTCCGCGAGATCGGCAGCCTTGGTGTACGCCATGAGGATCCGCTTGTCGTACTTAACCTGAACTGGGATCGAGAATGCATACGCGATCATCGCGGCGGGCACAACGGCCGCCGATGCCAGTGTCAGACGCCAATTGACCGTGAGCGCAATACCGAAGCCGGCGAAGAGCATTGCAAGCGACTGGCAGACTGAACCAATGCGCTCGCCGATGCCCATCTGGACGGTGCTGGTGACGGTGGTGATTGAGACCGCCACGGAGCCGGGAGTGCCTGGCTTGTGCACGGCGGGGTCGGTGTGATCGGTGCTGAGATGGCTGTCGGTTCCGGTGAGGACCGGGTTGAGGGCTAGTGTGTCAAAGTAGGTTAGGTCCTGGCGGAAGATCGAGGTGATATAGGAAAGTCGGAGTGTGGAGGAGATGCGCATGGAGGAGATGCGGAAACAGGTCTGGCAGCGAGAGGTTAGTGGGGTTTGAGGGAGTAGTAAGGGAGGTAAGTACCATTGAGACAAATCCCATAATCCATTTCGCGAGAAAGATGTAGACAAATTTGACGCTGTGGGATGCATTTCCGGGTTAGCAATTGCTGGTTCTTTATGTTCCAACGGAGGAGGAACATGCCATAGCTTTGAGGTCTCTTTTGCAAAGGTTTCGGGATCACCGCTCGCTGCGTAGTGGAAGAATTGGTTGACGAAGCCGCCCAAGACGAGAACCATTACAGGACTAAGATATCGGATTAGCTTGTTTCACCATACAGCTGCTTTGGCCCTAAATCGGAAATTCTGTACAGCTAGAAGGTATAGTAGGGGAAAAAGAGGTACTTGATATACTGAAATGATGAGCAAGAAAGGCGTGGAATAAAAATGCTCGTGGAATCATTTATAGAGATCATCTCTATTATTGATTCCAACAAAGCCCATCTCTTGTGGTATTTGATTGAGATAATAACGGCGATATTTCCGGGTATACAAATACCTCCGCCATCATGATACAATATAAATATACCCTTGCAAAAGAAAATTCAAAAGCTTAAGGGGTTTATTTGGTCACTTACAACGCAACGCCCGTCACCAACGCAGCAACGGCGCCGATGCCCATCAGCACATAATCCAGTGCCGTCCCATACTTCAAGATCCTCTTTTCCTCACAGTCAACACGTCTCATAGTACAGTAGGTATACAGATATCAACTTACAAAATAATTACCGGCACCACCGCCCACGCCGTCGCCAGCTGCTCTCTCCTCTCTCTCTCGCTTCAACCTCTCTCGCCTATCCCGTATCGCCGCACGTACACCCTTCAGTGGTGCCCTAGGACGCGGGGCTCCACCAGCGAAGTCACTGAGCTCTACGGACACCTCTTCGGGACTGGGGCGCCGGAAAAGCCTGCTACGAGGCTGCGTCATTTTTTGTTTGTCTTTTTGTTTTGGCTGGTTTTGTTTCTCAGAGATTGGAGCCAAAATAATTGGAAGATGAAAAAGAAAGAAGAAAAAAAAAGTGTTGGTTGGGTGCGGGTGCTTTTATACTAGTGGCAGACAGCCCTAGAGAATCTTTTGTGCGAAAGACCCCTCTGTGACGCTGTTTATCGAGACAAAATCACGTTAGCCTTCTGTCACGCGTAGCGATATCCGCAAATGATTATATTATGAGTTGCAATTGAGTGTTATTTGAGCTACGCACCAGAAGTGGTTAGTAATGGCATTATACCTCCGGATTAGATCGTGTTTGACGTCTCCCAATTTTCGAAATCGTCATTATCTAAAGCCACATTAACTTGGTGTCCCTCGGCGTGCTGTCAAGTTCAGAGTAGCAATCGTCACAATCAACAATTTACAGATATGCACTATTATTAGAAACTTCAATACTATTCTAGGAGCACTTAAGCGAGTAGATCCTCCCTAGAGCAGCTGACCTCTTAGAAGCTCTCGGAGCGGAATTGAGCCAGAGACATCATTCCAGTTTACAGTCCTTCTCAGTGCCAACCCTTACCCACACCGCACACAGTCCCATCCGAATCAAGCCTAGGGCGCCGACGCAAAAGCTGTTGCAAGATCATTTCCCGCTTGCTTCCGAAACAGGCTAGAGGTTTCTGTGCCAAGATATTTGGCTGGATTTAGTTAAGACTTGAGACAGAGCCGCAATGTCTTCATGGCTTAGTTGGTTAAAGCGTCGGTCTCATAGGAAATATGACCAGTTCATTGAGTGCTGGATATCCGAAGGTCGCGAGTTCGACTCTCGCTGAGGACAAAAATCATCATCAGTAACCCTAATAGGTTACTTGCGCTTTTTTCTTCCCCTTGAAGTCAGGTGCAGCGTTGGTAGTATATGCCCGGTCTGAATTGGTCTAGATCGGATGGGGTTCGGGATGTGTTTTGGGTTTAATTTTCTACTTCATGGAGTGTGCATAAGTCCCTTCATCTTGATATCGCTTGGAGAATTACTCTACGGCACTAGGTGAGCCTTTCATGTCACGACAGAAAATCATTGTCCCCTCAAAGTCGCTATATAAATCAGTGCACATGGAATGGAAAGTGATGAAGCGTACGAATTGCGTGTTTCCGTGACATAGACAAACCTTTCTCTTGCCAACTACCCGTTACTCCGTCGTTGAGAAAATTCCGTGTTCGTGTCAACGCGGCAATCATCGGCCGCGGGCAAGGAATTGTCTAGCGAGGGAGTTTTGGTTCTGAGCATGATCATATGAGCTCATCATATGATTTGTCGCGTTGTTGCTTTTCCCCGGCCCCACGAAGTTATTACGCCTTGAAAGGGCTTGGTACTAGAGAATCCAGAACATATCACCACTCTGTGAACAAACTAAGTGTCGTATCGAATCACACACCATCACTCGTCCTTCGACTAACTTCACGTGATATTGCCAAGCCCTTCTGCGCCAAGATACCAACGTCAACCGCATCTGACGTCCTCAACGTACCCCCCCAAGTTAACCCCCACCCTACCACAAACACTACCACCATGGCCGGCCACCACCACGACGGTACGCTTCCTCCCCTACATCCCAGTTTACGCAGCTGTTTTGCTAACTCAGTGTAGTTATCCACACCGACCCGGCGCTGACAAAGTACGCCGGTAAGCACCACCACCACTAGCGGCGGTAGGAAGGGAGTGTACTGACGGGAGCAGCACTCAATACCCACCGTTACAGGTACTTTCGTTGGAATAATCGCACGGCAAAGCTTTCGTTCATCTATGTGGTTGCAGTGCCTTTTGCGTTGGGCGTGTTGGCATTTAAAACCGATGTAGGTAGCAGCTTTTGGGAGGGGGGCGCGAGTGGTGTGCTTTGGAGTGGTGTGAGTACTGACTTGGGCATGATAGGGTAAATACGAGTTAAGAGGAAAGAGGAGAGGGGATGTCATCTCTGAGTACTAGACTAGGGATTGGATTTTCCTCGCGCCTAAGTTTTTAGGGCTGTTCATAGATAGTATCAATTAGGGATCGACCTTGCGGCGATCCAATATCAATGATTTAACTATAATTTTCCACAGAGGATCTCAATGGATGTGTGCAAGAGGTTATTATTGACCTATTCGCAAGAGCAAAGCTAAATAGTCCCTAATTTGAACTAGTATCACTACGAAAAAGAGGATACTCTTTAGAGCTCCCTGTCCGCAAAGCTCCTCACCACGCCCTCCGGCGTAGCCTCGTACTCCCTTAACTCTACAGTCCCATTCTCACCCAAGATAGTAGTAGCCTGCACGAACATCTTCCTGGGCTGCTTCATCCTCATAACCACATCCCTGTAGCTCTGCATTTCCTCCGAGACCGTCGTCATCTCAGCATAGAGCCTAGTCCCCGCAGTAACATCCGCTGTGCTCTTGAATACATGCAATTTTGTGAGATAATCGCTTACGGCAGGGACACCATGACTGAGGATCTTGGTCCTATCGACCTTGACCACTAGGTCGCTCTTATCTGGGAGTGAGTGCTCGAAGGTTACAAATCCGTCACCGGCAGAACGGAAGCATTGCAGAATGGAGTAGCGCGCTTGCATATGTGGCTGTCCCCACTTCGAAGTCTTAGGATCCCACATTTCGAGGGCGAGAAGGCCTGCACGCGCCATCTGTAGGTATTCAATGTAGAGGACGTCCTCTGCGTCCTGGTCCGTGTGGCCAAAGACCGTGAGAATCTCTTTATCGACGCCCAGTACCATAGCCACACACTCGGCTCTACACTCTTCGTAGGACCCTGCAACACCACCGAACACGCCACCCCACGTCTCGCCGGGCTTGTACCATGTTGATATAGGCTTCCCAGTTACCGGTGAAATTGGTGGAGAGTCGTGGGGGAAGTTATAGACACCCTTAGAGGTCTCTTGAAGAAGCTTACCCGTACCGTGACCGAGAAGTTCGTGCACGCCGACTTGTACCTCGAATGCCTTACCACGGAGCTTCTCATAGAGTGGAAGGTCGGCTTCAGAGAGAAAGGTGATTTTCTCGGTAGGGGCTTTGGCATTGAGGACGTTTGCGAGGGAGACATTCTTGAATCCGATGTTTTGGCGGATGTCGTCGTAGTTAGGAATATTGATACCTGCTGGAATGCTACCTCCACCAAAAGAGAGAACCTCCAGACTTGTAAAGTCAGGTTTATTGAAGGTGTCTTTTTCGAAATCTGTGCCCCAGGGGAGTCGTTTGATGAACTCCTCGGCCCGTCGTACTAGCTCACCGAATTTCTTGGTCTGCTCTTGATTGACGACTGCTACAAAGCCTTCCCACTCACCGCGGACACCATGCGGGTCACGGTAAGTCTCGATGAATCCAATGTTAGACTCGACAACTGGGCCCTGGTCCTGTACCCAGAGCTTTTGACTCTCTTTGTGGGCTTCGATAGAGCCGTCTTCAAAGGAACGGGCGTACTCGAGCCACATCTTTTTCTGGATATCGTTCGCTGCAAATTCGGAGGCATCCCTACAAGCTACGGCGATCTTCTTCATCTCAGCTGCATGGTCTCCATAAACCAATTTAAGCTTCTTGCCGTCCGGAAGTGTGAATTCTTTGTCGTCATTGGAGTGTGCAGATGCGATAAGAAGATGGAACTCGGTGGCATTGATTTTTCTCAACCGAGTATTCTCAGAAAGGAGAGAGTTATCATTCATAAAGCTTTGCACAGCTTCAATCTCGGCCTTGGTGATATCTGGCGAGTCAGGGTAATAGGTAGAAATATGACCAGCGTCGGGGTATCCCAGAAAGTTCTTTGCGTCTGGCTCAGTAGAATAGATAGCCTCTTTCACCTTCTCAAAGGACTCTTTAGCACCCGCATCATACTCTGCAAGCTTCGCAAGCTCTTCTTTCGGGATACGAGGGATAAACTTTGCGTCCCCAAAGCTCTTGTAGTTCCCACACGACGTCAGAACCATGGCTGCATACTCGAGGAAGTACTTGACATTCTCATCGCTAACACCCGTAGCGGAGGAGAGCTTCTTGTAGTCCCCAGTGGCAGCCTTGTGGAGGTTCAGGATAAGATCGCAGATATGCTCTGACTCGGGAGAGCATTGGCGAGCACAAACACGGGTACCGAGGTATGCAGCACGAGAAATATGATGGGCGTAGAGTTTCTGCTGGGGTGTGAGGGAGGCAAAATGGGGAGCAATCTCGAGGACACAGATTGTTGGAGGGGAGTCGACGTAGACTTTAGGCGTTTAGCTCTAGTATTGTGGTAGTTTAGTAACGAGGATGAGGAAACTTACGGTGTGATTGGATAGTGATTGGGGAAGCCATCTTTACTGTGTTGATATCTCTAGGAGTGAATGCCGAGCTCCCACTTGTTGCAGTTAATGTGGAAGACCTTTGGAATTGCGGGAATTGCGGGGAAGCAAGTGGTGGTTGGTGCGCCAAGACGGGTACAGAGAGCTTGCTTCGAGTAACACAACCGAATCGAGTGAGGAGTTATGATTCCAGAATTTGTTCTCCTAGTGCTTGCAAGTACATGTACTTGATAGCCATTGGAAGACGGTGAGCGCAAAGAGTGGTATCCCTGATTTCTCTCTATATATGCTGGTACAGGAAGGATGTCTACTCTAGTAACTGCGCTTTCCATTATGACGTGAGGGGTGATCCTATGGGGCGGATGTTGACTTCAAAGAGCAAATGTAGTCGTTAGTTTATATGTAGATTTCAATATATTATGCTATTGTTAGCCTGTTCTTTTTTCTTAAAAAAAAACACAGACGTTTACACACCTGCCCCTCATAGCCATATTTGTACGGAGACATATATACATGGAACTTTAAATGGTAGAAATCTATATGTTTCGAGGATCCACTGCTTCAGTTAGTAGGAAAAGTCATGGATCTACTGGTCTTATCTATAATTATTTACTCATGGTAAATAAAAAATTCTCCATAGAAAGGGTTAATTGCATCTAGTCATCTCCGTGACGAGTTTCGTTACATCTCATGAACTCATCGACTTCACAACAACAGCTACATCCACAAAACATCCTCCCATCACCGGTTTCAACCACATATCCACCCTTAAACCAGCCCACTAAGAGTAGGATACCATTTATCGGCCACCTTGATAATCCCAGCATCATTAGGATGCACCCCATCGCTCGTGTCAGTGCTTGTGTTAAATCCGGTCCACTGATCAACCACATATATCGGGCTTGCACTTGTGCTCAAGCCGGACGCCCAGCTCGGGATGGCATTGTTAAGTGCCACAACACCTGCCGCGCAAGTGGAACATCCCGACGGGTTCATTGGGATGATTTTTGCTACCTGTAGACACCATTAGCTAGGCCATGCCATATATCTGAGATAAGAAGGAACTTACGAGGATCTTCATGCTCGGGTTCTGGGCCCTCATCTGCCCCACGAGCGTCGTGTAAGCGGCAAGGATAGTGGAGGTGGCAATGCTGCTCCACACGTCGTTGGTGCCGAAATGCATCATAACAATGTCTGGGCTAGTAGCGGAGAGCCATCCAGGGAGGAGATTTTGGCTGGCAACATTGGTTACGAGATAACCCCCATGACCTAAAGGAGCCCTCAAATTAGTAATAGAGGCAGAATAATAGGTAGGAAACAAACCTTCATTCTCGCCGTCATAGGTGAAGCCACAGCCTTGTGCAGGGAGGGTTCCAACGAAGTCAATATTGGTCTTTCCAGCAGCAATGAGGTCTTGCCAGAGGAGAGCACGCCAGCACCCCTATAATAAGTGTCTTGTGAGCGCCCGCTTCAGATGTGAAAGGAATAAGGAGACTTACCGGTGACCCTGTGATACTGTCACCCAAAGGCATGATCTTCGTCGCCGCCATTGCATGATCGACAAATGTACTCAAGGCTCCGAAGAGCCCAAGGAGAACAGCAGAATTGCGGGCAGGGAAAATCATTGTGAAGGCTTGCTTGGGTACTTGTTACAGAGCTGAAATATTTCACTATGGTAGGTTTGGTCCAGCTTCTTATAGAGACTAATCCCCATGTTCATTTGTGTGCAATCGAAGGGATCCTATATGCTAGGTGTAATTATATTAACGGTACTTTCCTGCAGCAGGTAGTATATGTCTCACAAGCCAATGCAGGGTATGGTGACATGACAATATGTGTGATATAGTTTTTTAAATATTTTTTTCCCTGGGAAACCCTACTCGATCAAGGCAAAGAACCAATTCGCTCCCAACCATAAATAATTACATGTACTTAAGTTGCAATGCTGATATACGTCTACCGTACTACTGCTACATACTCTCTCTACCACATACCACCAAGCTTACAAGTAGATTTTACCCGGCGAGTAGCAGCATCCAATTAGCCAACCCGCAAAGATCACCATGCACACTTGAGACTGAAGGACATTGTCGGAAATAATCAGTGGTTCGGCGGAAGGGATGGGATCGATCCGACCACCACGTGCGCGTATAGGGGAATAAAGATTTAGGGGGACGTTGCCTAAATGCATATCTCCAAAGTCCCGGGGGGTTTCCAGGGTTTCCCTTGTAGTTCCTGAACGGAGTGTTACAGTTTGACTGGTTGGACACTCTGCAGCTTGGGGTTTCGGCCCGGGCGCCCGGGCGGACCGGTTTCGGCTGGAGATCGCGGGAGTCAATTCAGGTAGCCGGTTAGTTTAACATGCAGGCTTTCGACGGCTTTGCGGCTATTGCGTTCGTAGGAATGAAGTCTATAACGTAATCAGGTTATCTACACGTGCACGGTCGCGTCATGGTGTCTCACTCGGTTGATAGCTTGGCGAGCATTTGATTTTTCTTTTTTTGTTTACTTCATTTATTGCATCCAGCGGCGATGATTGATTATTTATTTATTTATTTATACTTCATACATATTTGATTGGCTGATTGATTGATACTGCATATTTGCACCGAGAGTAACTTTCCATTCTCGCAGCAAGTACGCTTGACGAGCATTTAAATTTTGAGATTTGGGTTTTGGGGGCGGCACAAAGGTTTATATTGATTGACCGTATGGAGCTGATTTGGCATGCACGCATACCTTGTGTACAACTTTTATCAAATATATACATATATATATATAGTGTATCCAATGTAACTTGACTATTACCGTGTCCTCAAACTTAACTATGACATGTACGTAGCGTGGATAATGCTCTAGCACCATGAATAGGCTCTTAAGTACAAACATACTAACAGATATGACTGACTTTCCACGCCTTAGGATCGGATCAAGATCAACAGAGTACTGAGATCAGGGTAGGTATCTGTCCTCTTGCTCTCAAATCTCGTGTTGCCGGGATGCATGCTATACTATTTTTGATAGTCTTAAAATTATAACCGTTAACACAAGATTTGAACAGGAACGATTATCATGGCCGCAGATCCCGCGAGATGAGGAGAGTTCGACCTGTGAACCTTTCCCTCTCGGGTGGGCAAAGAAAAGTTTGCATTCAATACTAAATATCCACAATAAACCTCATGACTTAAAGTCCCGCCCCAATACTTAAAGAAGTCGAAACAAAATGCTCAGGCCCAGGTGAAATGGAGAATAAATTTGTTTTCTGATTTGATATCTTAAAAAAAAAAAAACATGGCAGACGCGAGGAGGAAAGTCAGACTAAATATAACCGACTATACGCTTTCAGCGATGTGAAAGATATGCGGGGTGATAACCCTGATCTGTTATGTGTAAAGTTATAAGCATGAACGACACCACTCAGCGCCAAAGAGCCTGATTGGCTTTTGACTTACCATAGATAAATGAGTAATTAAATCACCGTACCAATGGATTTGCCTTCCGTAACAAACGACTGATTGAGGGTAACAGGGAGGTGGCGGATGATTTCTCAGCTCCGTTCTTAAGAAGAAGCTTGACCACCGCCAACTTGTTTTTGCGCCCCCAGGAACTGGAGATACTGAGCGCATTGTCCAATACACTCTGTCCCCTATCGTCGATGGCGTTTACATCAGCCCCTTTGTCGAGAAGCAGTTTGACCACTGCCTCGTACCCTCTGGCGGCTGCCATGTGCAATGCGGTCCTTTTGGAACTGTCAATGACGTTTACATCAGCCCCTTTGTCGAGAAGCAGTTTGACCACTGCCTCGTACCCTCTGGCGGCTGCCATGTGCAATGCGGTCCTTTTGGAACTGTCAATGACGTTTACATCAGCCCCTTTGTCGAGAAGCAGTTTGACCACTGCCTCGTACCCTCTGGCGGCTGCCATGTGCAATGCGGTCCGTTTGGAGTCGTCAATGGTATTTACATCAGCCCCTTTGTCGAGAAGCAGCTTGACCACTGCCTCGTCCCCTCTGGCGGCTGCCTCGTGCAATGCAGTCCGTTTTGCATTGTCAATGGCGTTTACATCGGCCCCTTTGTCGAGAAGCAGTTTGACCACTGCCTCGTGCCCGGAGGCGGCTGCCTTGTGCAATGCGGTCAGTTTGGAACTGTCAATGGCGTTTACATCGGCCCCTTTGTCGAGAAGCAGTTTGACCACTGCCTCGTACCCCCCGGCGGCTGCCCCGTACCATCTGGCGGTTGCCTTGTGCAATGCGGTCAGTTTGGAACTCTCAATGGCATTTACATCGGCACCTTTGTCGAGAAGCAGCTTGACCACTGCCTCGTGCCCGGAGGCGGCTGCGATGTGCAATGCGGCCAGTTTGGAATCGTCAATGGCGTTTACATCGGCCCCTTTGTCGAGAAGCAGTTTGACCACTGCCTCGTACCCTCCGGCGGCTGCCTCGTGCCCTCTGGCGGCTGCCGTGTGCAATGCGGTCCGTTTGGAGTCGTCAATGGTATTTACATCAGCCCCTTTGCCGAGAAGTAGCTTGACTACTGCCTCGTCCCCTCTGGCGGCTGCCGTGTGCAATGCGGTCCGTTTGGAGTCGTCAATGGTATTTACATCAGCCCCTTTGTCGAGAAGCAGCTTGACCACTGCCTCGTCCCCTCTGGCGGCTGCCTCGTGCAATGCGGTCTGTTTGGAGTAGTCAATGGCATTTATATCGGCCCCTTTGTCGAGAAGCAGTTTGACCACTGCCTCATGTCCATGGTGGGCGGCCAGGTAAAGCGCGGTGCGTTTTCTATTGTCTACAATTTTATGTGCATTCCTGATCCATGGTGGATATAGGCTCTTTCGGAGGAGTAATATAACTACCTGCTCATGACCTCTCGAAGCCGCCTCATGTAATGCAGTATACCCATCATGTCCTTTAACGGTAGCTATCCATGGCTTCCGTCCATATCTGACTTGCAGAAGATAGTCAACCACTGCCTCCTGACCCTCTGATGCGGCCACATGTAGTGGAATCCTCAATTGCCGGTCACTGGCTGAAGGATCCTCGCCCATTTCGATCAATCTTTTTACGGCTCCTAAATGACCCGCATCGGATGCGATGTGTAGCGGCGATCTTCCGTTGTGTCGATACTCATAGCCTGACGTTTCAGATCGTATCACATTAAAGTAATCGATATTGTCCGGTTTCCCGAGAAAATGTAGTAAAGGCTCGGTTACTGGTCCCTGTTCGCAGGATCGGACATGGGAGGTCATCATCTCACTTGAATATCTAAAGAACGGGTGCCTTTTGGATATCTCCATTCGCTCTGTCGGGGAATTGCAAGACATTGAGAAGGGGTTAAATGAAAGATAAGTAAGACACGCTATAGAAATCTCTGCGTTGCTCTTCAGCAATGAAAAGCGTCTTTCCAGAAGGTACTCCTGGACTGTGTAATGAGCGAGCCGGATCGAGCCTGTCTGATCATCAGTTACAACTAGTCCACCGCATACCTCAAGCAGCGTCCTCTGATCTGGCAAATCCATTATGTCCATTTCGTACCGCTCCGGGACTATCGATACTGCCTCCCTAATCTCATCCAGTTTCAGCACTCGCTTGGCTTTAACCAACCAAGTGAGAATTTTGATGGCGAGCTCTGTTTCAGGTGGGTGCTGACTAGTGATACGATCAATCGCACTATCGTACGTAGGGTACAGTGATATCTCTCCCGCGGATAGGGTTTCGAGTTTCTCAAGTGCATCCAATATTTGTCTTATTGTCGTCTGTTGGCATAGGTAGCTGATATGTAGATGTACTAGCAAGAACCTGGTAATTGCTTAGCATATACAAGACGGTTATAGAGTTTCTAAAACAAAAGGAAGTCTTAAGAACCGTGACTTACATTCCATTTGCACAAGCTTCAATCTTGGAAATGATTTTCCCACTGTAGTTTCCCTGATGGATAAGATCCCTCGCTCGGGGGGTTTCTGAAATTCTTTCCTGAATATAGGTTGTAATATCTTCTTTTTGTGCTGCTAGCTTAACCTTTTCTGCATCCCGAAGACTATCATTTATATCGCCAGGGTGTGGACGACTAGTCAAGAAAATGTTGATGCCACTCTTCCCCATACGCTGGAACAAAGGAAGTAATTCTCTCCGCTGCTTTTCAGGATCGCACTCGTCTAAAGCGTCGAACACAAAAAATACTTGGTCGAATAGCCTTGAGATCGTGATAAGAATATTGTATAACTCGTCCAAGATCGGCCTCTTCCCGTCGGAAACCGACTTTTTGTACACCTCCTCTAACGCAGCAGGGATGTCCTGTGTTTGGCTAGCAAGTTGTCTAATTAGGCTGGATATAACTTCAATAGGTGTTTGTCTTCTTTGATCTTTATAGTCGAAGTAAACATATCCTAGCCCACTTTTTGTCGACGACGCTTTTCCTAGATGATCGATAACGGTGGAACTGGAGAAATCTTGTCAGAGCTACCCATCAGATGGAAACATGAATAAACCGGAAGATGGCACACCTCAAAAATGTCTTGCCGGCTCCAGCTATGCCCATGAGTTATATTCAGTATATATATAGAATTCATATATTTAAGATATTCTCGGTATTACATACGGATGCCGTAACCCCAAAGAAGGCGAGACTTTAGCTTCCCTTCAACCCACCCGACAAATTCCGGAGATCTCAAAAGCCACTCGCCGGTGCCTTTTTGTCTCCTGTGCTGAATTTCGTAGTGTTTGGCGTTGAAATCTCCCGGGTATATCCAATTTAGTATGGCCCCGCGTCGTGTTGATACTTATTATCCGAAAGTCAGTGAAAAGCTTAATATTTAAGTTTCTGAGACTTACCCGGGGTGTCTTGCGACCCAACATTCTGAGTCGCAAGGTTTATCATTGATTGTGTCTCAGCCCTGATTCAAAAGTCAATGACGGGTCGGCTCGGCAATTCAAGGAAACATAAGTCCCACATACCTGTAGTCCTGAACCAAAAGGTTCGTGGATTTCGTGTGCGCTTCGACCATCCTCAAAATCGCGCTAAACTCAGGGTCAATGATGTTCCGATCAATATTCATACTCAAATAACTTACTGATTATCCAAACCCAAAGCCATATTAACTGTTGATTTGAACCTCTCAATCTTCTCTAAGTACTCCTTTGTTTCACCCGTTTTTAACGGCCATTTAAGGCGACCTAGGAGTCGATTGTTAGGCTTAAACCTGGCTTCCAATGCTCCTAGCTCTAGAGCACAGTCTAGAGCACATCCCTGAAGCACACCTTCCCTAGTGCATAATTCTCGTAGTGACGGTGATGACCCCTCCCAGTCCTCTCTAACCGCGTCTTGCAAGTAAATAATGATGCGGCTAAGTGCTTTGAGCTCATCTAGTAACTCTTGGCGATTTTTGTCGGCTCGATTGACACCCACGATGTAGGTATGAACGTGGTGGCATACAACAAGTGTAATTTGTACCAAGCCGGCGACACTAGCAACAACACCGACTACCTCCGCCATGCTTCTCAAGTGATAACGACCTTTTGAGTGCGAAAGAGTGAGTTTTTGGGGTGCCTGGGAATATATCTTGAAATAATGGTAAAGTTCTGACCCCGCACAAGAGCAACCCGGGGGTTATATGTATTCACTTCTTATTGGCCGCCTTCTCCTGAGTCTACACGCGTAGTACCATACTACATCGATTTGCGTACTCCTTGGCATAAAACCGCAACCTTATTGGTTGGGGGTGACGGGGTATTAACTAAGCACGACACAAACTGGGGCCGAAGGCCGCCATATGAAATGTCTAATTAGCGGGAATGGGGGCGGGGGGGCGAAGGCCCCCATAACTACAGTATGAAAAAATGGGGTGAAATTACTACTATAGGACTACGGAATTTAGTGATAAATACCGAATTAAATCGGTATTAGAGGAAGAGTACTGTATAAATACCGTATGCTTACCGTAATGCTTACCGCAATGCTAGCGTACCAACGAGAATACCGTAGTGATCCCACCCCTCTTTTTGGTACTGTACATGTACGTACTGTAGAGAGAGGATTACAGTACCGGAAATGGGCAGAAATTAGACTCTCGATATAAGGATATTTGATATAGTGATAATCTGATACAATTTACCGGTCCGCAGGCCTAGGTGCCATTTTGTTAGCATCCTCTCACTTCGTATAAGGGTAATTCCCTATCAGGATACATACTTTTAGTACTCCCGACCGTATCGATATGTCCTTATAGCGAGAGTGTACTGTACCGCATTCTAGTCATTACGCTAGTGATTCTGTAATACGGTATCGATAAGGTATCGATATATATGGTATTCTACTTGCGATGCTGGTTTAAACCGGTACCCTTGACTCAAAACCGTAACCCCACGGTTACATTTTTACCCTCACTTCCGAGACTGTAGTTTACCACTGTTCCCTAAAATTTACACAGCTCGCGGTTACGAGGTGGTAACCCCTAGTATACATATACATACTTTGGCCAACTAAACACTAACAAAAACACTATCCAGTAAGTCAGAGTTGTATTTTTAGCATGGTGACATTTTGTGACATTTTTTTCCAATTCTGAGCGCTTTTCATATCACGGCTACTAGAATTAAAGGGTTTGATTGTCTGATTTTAATTCCGGACCCACTAGATACCGGGGTAGAAGGTCGTTCAATCTTTGCGACTGAGCCGACCCCCTTCCTCCATTAGGATGAGTTGGAAGTTAGAGTCCACGCTGTCACAAGTAAGCGAATATTGGGAGAGTAACCACTAAACTTACCAAACAAGTCGAAAGTTTCGAGGTAGTGCTCTTGATGGGACACTTGAGCTAAAGATACTCCACTCAATTCCCTTGCGATTGCGTTCCCATGCGGACCTTGGCCGCGACATGGATGTTCAGTTACTTCTTATGATACATGATAATACTCTACTTACCGTTCATTAGGTCCAATTCAACTCTGGAACCTAGCATATAGCATTACCAGATATGCAAATAATAAAGATAACAAGCTTTTGTCTATATACATATACAGAATGGACTAACACTAGATAGAAAGTGAAAGGGAAAGAGAGAGAAGGGGGAAAGAAAGGTCATACAAAATCTAATCTAACATAACATCATCATCGGCAACCCTATTACCTTCCGCTTCACCTCTCCCACGCCCCTCCAATAACTCTCTCCTGATCTCTGGCGCAATACCTGGGTGCCCTTTAATAAGTAACACATCCAGCAACACATCCCTCTGATCCTCTGTCACATCATTGCGGTACCTCTGCGCGAAACTTAGGAAGCTTTGGTGCCACAACAGCGGTAGCGTTCCTTCAACGCTCTTGAATCTCATAAAGTGAAACACAAGTGCATCAACCACCTTGTATGGAAGCGCGTATTTCTTATCGATAAGCACTTTTATAAAGACACTCGTGGGACCTGTATATTCCATTTCACATAGTCTCAATAGAGCAGCGGCTGAGTGGAGCACGGGGACTGAAATGCGGGTAAGTACAGATCCAATGATCTGAGCTTCCTTGAGCGTGCAGGTTCCACTCTGTGCAAGGGGAAACAAGAAACCTTTGAAGAAAGCGGCAGGCTTATAGAGAGACTTCTTGATCGCATTGTAGAGGTGAACATTAAGCTTTTTGTTTTCCGCGATGTCGTCGCGAACACGGTCGAGAAGAATGGTGTTGAGGAACTTTTGGCACTGAGAGGATTTTGTGGCAGCGAATAGGCGAGTCGCCTCAAGACAGGCATTGGCAGACCAAGTGTCAGGGCGAGTGAGGTAAAGGATTTCCTCCCAGTTCTTGAGAGAGGGTATGATTTTAAAGGCTTTAGGGAGCTTTCCGGACTTGTAACGAGAGAGGAGAAGACCAACTCTGGTGGTTGTTAGTTTAAATTCCAACTCAAATTGTGTAATTGGGTTCGAGTAGGGATCGCTACTTTGTATAAACCTCAATGACCTTTTCCGGTAAAGAAGGGACGGGTTCCTCTTCAACCAAGGTGCCTGCAAGGCGTGCTTCATGCTCAGCAATTTTCTCCAAAATTTTGTCGGCGAGGGATATTCGTTGAGTGGGTTCTTCGCTGTTTGAAGGCATGAAACGATTGAACATTTCTACGTCCGCCTCGTCAATTTCCTACATAGCTATGACGTTAACGTCGGAAATTCGCGGGGTGTTTCGTTTCATTGAACCACACATAAGAGAGCCGCATTCCACATACCACTTCCTCGACAATCTCCTCTTCACCGAAATCAGCGTCCTCATATTCTCTCTCACTATCCACTTCTTCTTCTTCCTCCTGGTCAAACCTCATCTGTGCTGCGACACCCATAAAGTTCCCCTGCATGGCAGCACTGGCCGCTGCTTCGTTCTGAAGCTCATCCTGTTGTTCCCTTGCTATCTGGAGAATCTTCTTTGACAGGTTGGAGTCGACATATTCCTCTGGCTTTGACTGGCGCTCCTTTCGCTTCGCGCGGGAAACTTTTCTGAGGTTTCCAGACACATCTTCGAGAAGTTCCTCATGGAGAGGATTATGGCGACGGTGTGGCCGTGGGCCGGAGGTACTTTCTTTAGGCATGGCTGTGGGTCAATTCAGGCTACCTGATCTTCTTATCTACTTATCCTGTAGTCAAAAATCGAATGGATCATGTAGTGGTGATTGCGGGTTTAACGGTATTCTTTATGAAGATTCTTGTTATTAGAGATGCGAAAAATTAAGGTGTTGGTAGAAAAAGATCACTTGAGGGGTTGGGCATGCAGATCCAGATAAGATAAGATGGCGATCTCAAGTGGGGCCGATAAAAAAAAATGTTTCAAAGAGCCTCATAAAAAAAATACCCCACCACTTTTCACCATCATACGAACCCCACGAACCCCACGAACCCCAATAAAAGCTCTATATAGATTGGCAGAATGTCCAAGCGTCCAGCAGAGCCCACCTCGCCTAGCAGCGGCGGTCTCAAAAACCGCTCGCGCGAAACACCCGAAACACAACCCCCGGAGATGGGCGACTTTGAGGACAACTTCGAAGATGAATTCGAGTCCGATGATGAGGTAATTGAAGCTGGTGCTGACGGCGAAGACCCCGGCGAAGACGAGGGAAAGGCTGTGGAGGAAATGCAATTGGATCAGCAGGTCTATATGCCTTCCCGACGACAGCTTGCAAAGGATGAAATCCTGGAGCCGGATCCAAGTGCGTACCACATGCTGCATAGCATAAACGTCAATTGGCCCTGTTTAAGCTTTGATATTCTGCCGGATGGGCTTGGTGATGAACGGAGGGGGTACCCGGCGACTGTATATCTGGTGACCGGGACACAGGCAGCGAGACCGAAGGATAATGAGATCACAGTCATGAAGTTAAGCGGACTACAGAAGATGCACCAAGGTAATATTTCCTCTATTTTTTTTGTTTCCCCTCAAGCCGGCAAGCATTTCCTTTTCTCTTCAGGACTCAGGGGTTAATCTGACGTCTGTATAGCAAAGACAGAGGAAGAGGATGAAGACTCGGATTCGGACGACGAAGCTGAAGACGATCCGATTCTCGAGTCTCGCTCACTCCCCCTACCCACAACCACAAACCGCATCCGCGTCTCCCCGCACTCTGCGCATGCTGCCTCCCTCGCAGAAACCGGTGATGTCCATATCTGGGATTTATCCACCCACCTTGCCTCCTTCGACACCCCCGGAACCACAATCTCAGCAGCCGCCAATAAGCCCACAACCCTGCGCATGCACAAGCACGTCGAAGGCTACGCTATCGATTGGTCTTCTCACCCGCGCGAGTCGATGGGAAAAATTGTTACCGGTGACAATGATGGCAAAATCTTCGTCAGCACCCGGAAAGAGGATGGGACCTGGGCCACCGGAAAGGACCCTCTGAGAGGACACACGGGCAGTATTGAGGAGCTTCAGTGGAGTCCTACTGAGCGCCATGTGTTTGCGAGTGCATCAAGCGACGGAACTGTCAAGATCTACGACGCCCGCGCTAACACCAAGAAGCACCAGCTATCAGTTTCGGTCTCTTCGTCCGATGTAAACGTCGCATCTTGGTGCAGAGCGGTACCACATCTTCTCTCGACTGGGGCTGACGATGGTGTTTGGGGCGTTTGGGATCTCCGGACTTTCCCGAATACTCTGAAAGGTGAGCATGTTTCTGCCACAGCTTCTTTCACCTTCCACCAGCAGCCTATCACGTCAATCGAGTTCCACCCGACAGAAGATAGTATTGTTGCTGTTGGGTCAGCGGATTCAACGGTCACATTGTGGGACTTGTCCGTGGAGTTAGATGACGAGGAGAGCAGAGATACTGGTGGCGTTGAAGACGTGCCCCCACAACTGCTTTTTGTCCACTACTGTAAAGACATAAAAGAGATCCATTGGCAGAAGCAAGCACCAGGAACGGTTGTGGCAACGGGAGCGGATGGATTTAGTGTCTTCAGGACTATCAGTGTGTAGTCTTGTTTGGTGAAATGCATTCTTTTCTCTCCCCCTTGGAGAGTTATAATCAGGTCTGGAGGTATTACTGTGGTTACAATAAATTATGCTCCGTAGTAAAGGTTCTGTAGATGTAGGCATAGTTCATGCCTTTAGTATATCCTTCTATTCGATAAGCTACTTTTCAAGCCCCCTATTCATTCACGTATGCGCTGGAAAGTGTCGTAAAAACATTAAAAACTAACTTCATGATATATCACTCGCATACTTTAGCACAATCAATTAAGTCATGTATTTATATATTTATTTAATTATCGTATGGTAGGATAAAATGGTCAAATTCGCGACCTCGTGTGTGCTGGATGTTGACGCTGATAATTATTATTCTTGGAAATCATGTGATACCAGACCCAGATTTGCGGGGCCATCTCTACCATCCCAAGGACTGCATTGCATAATGTATCAATAATGCATTACGCCGTAAACGGGCATCTATAATGCATCACAGACTCATTACGAAAGGCTGACCTAAACGAGGTGTTTTTTGTAGATCTTGTAGGGCAGCACCCTGTGGATCCGCCATTGTTGATGGTGGAGAAATGATTAGGTGTTGTAGTTGTAGTAAAATAGGTGTTGTAGTTGGTATTATTTAACTTGGTAATGAAGGGTCACTCAAAAAAATTTCTCCGCTATGACATTCATTTTGGCGTGGCATCCTAGATACAACAAAAGTCCGTAGCATCGTAGTCTTTTACGAAAAATAATAGACAAG
Organism: Morchella sp. 2016-72; assembly: GCA_024713865.1. Classification (NCBI taxonomy): domain Eukaryota; kingdom Fungi; phylum Ascomycota; class Pezizomycetes; order Pezizales; family Morchellaceae; genus Morchella; species Morchella sp. 2016-72. The sequence continues at coordinate 357,506 of JAMJEY010000023.1, forward strand.
ATTGGCAAACATTTATTATTTATTATTGCTGTGGCGCCCCTCGCTTACACCAGCGCGGACTAACTAAACTAAACTAGGCTGATAATAAATTAGTTACCGCGCCCGGGAAAAAACTCCACCGGGCGCTTACCTTCAACCATTTCTCACAATGGCTCCATGGCTCAACGCGACATTCATGCAGTCCACAATAATGGAGTAGTCGCTCATCCACTTATCTTTTTCTTGATCCATTCCTTCAAATAGTACTTCAATCTTCCGTGTCATTGCAAAAGATGTACCATCGTATCTTAGCATTCGCCAACTTTCTCCGGTTGTAACGAACCCGTACACCTCGCCACCGCCATTGTTATCTTTCATATCTTTCATTGCCAATAGGCACTGTTTCATTGCCTCTCCTAGAGAAGATTTCTTTGCTTCAATGACAAAGATAAAGCTTTGTCCCGTAACCCCGATCATGTCCACCGCAACAAATTCCTCAATACCACCTGTCTCAGAGTCGATGGAAACAATTTCTTTCTCCCTTAGTAAACCTATGCGGCGACCAGTCTTCCGTCTGAAATCGGAGAGTATGGGACTGATGATGTGGTGGACCAAGTCGCTGACGTTGGCTTCTTTAAAGTCCGGGTCCGACTCCGTAGGAAAGCCTTCAATTTCAAGATGGTCCAATATCAGGTCATACACCTTCTCCTTCACCTTCTGAATGGCATCCATTCTGAGACCTTCAATCCCACCTTGAGCTTCTGCCAACATACGGTCTACCGGAATTGCTTGAGATCCAAATGTTCTAAACCTAAGGCCTAGTCTCTCCTGTGCGTCGGATTGGGACATGCTGGAATAGGAAGTGTTCCACCTGGACTTTCTCTTCTTCCTTTGCTGCTCGGTGGTGTTATCGTCACCCATCGTATTCCACGTCGGAGGATGTCGCTATTTCTATACCGTATGAATCATGGATTAGCATACAATTCTAGCTATAGGCTAGGGAGAGGGGTAGACTCACGATAAGGCCTAGGGTGTTGCTGCTGTAACTAGTATTAGTACTATAGTGGGGAGGGAGCTTTTGGTCCCAGGCGGGGGATGCCTGGCCTTTATCTGGTGGCTTGTCAGGCCGAATTGCAACGGGGCACTCAAACCCTTTCCGGTAATCGTGGTATAAACAGCGCAATAAATTGAAATAATGGTACCAACTGTCACGCGTGCCAAAAACTTCTGGGCGTTAGATTGATCATGTTACCATAAAGGGTTTAAGTGCCTTGGATTGAAATCTTGCCTGACAAGCTATCAGATACCTGCGTGCCATGGCCGGGTAACCCTCAGTGCGGTTGCCTAATCGGGGAAGGGTTAGGTCTCTGTGCCAGGACCACCTTATACCATGACGTGTATTCTACAGTCTTAACAAATTGTCAATATGCCATGTGCCAGCTTTTGTCTAGCAAGTGTTCCAATGATCGTTAGGCCGTATTGCAACGAGACACCTGAACCCTTTCTGGTAATTATGATATAAACAGTGCGATAAATTGAAACAATGTTACAAACTGTCACACATGCCAAAAACTACAACCTGAATATTCTAGACATTAAATTCATCATGCTGTTATAAAGGGTTAAATTCGGCCTGACGAGTTATCAGATATGCTAGCCTTACCCTGTTTTCACTCAAGCTTCGCTCCTGCCCTGGCGTCTGGCGGTAATGTACTCTAAGTAAGTGGTTTTGTGCGATCCGAAGGTTGAGGTTTACTAGCGGGGTCTTGGCAACACTAAGAAACGGAAAATGCCGTGTTTGATGATTACATGAGCATCAAAGTTTGTGTAGAGCCTCAGCGCGGCGATATGGTTTCGAACTCCCCATGACTCTCCAACACCACTGTCCAGGACCGCCTCTCGTTCTTCGCACAACGTCCCCCAGATCTTTTGCGCAACATGCCCCCACGCAAAGTACCGGCTGCTGCCTCATTTATAGCGCCATCAAAGCCGAATCCCCCTAAATTTCGAGCAAAGGCCAAAACCAACGAAGTTGAAGAAGAAGCGTCTAAACCTCAGGGAGATGCATTCGATGACTTGCTACAGACCTATTACAAAGGGAAACACTTGACAGACTCCATTAGCACTGCAGAAGATAAATGGACGCTACTACCTGCATTTTTAAAAGTAAAAGGGCTTGTTAAGCAGCATATTGACTCGTTCAACTTCTTCGTTGATGTGGAATTGAAGCAAATTGTGAGGGCGAATGAACGTGTGGTTAGTGATGTGGATCCGCAGTTCTTTTTGAGGTAAATATATACTAAATTTGGCTTTTGAGGTTTGTAAGGCTTGAACTCATATTAGCAACGCAGGTATACGGATATCCGAGTAGGTACACCTGAGCGACTAGATATTCAAAGTAATGCCGAAATCACACCCAACGAGTGCCGATTACGCGATCTTACTTATGCCGCACCAATTTTCGTCGATGTTGAGTACAGTCGTGGAAAGCAGATTGTACGAAGGAGAGGGATGAACATCGGACGATTGCCAATTATGCTAAGAAGTAGCAAGTGTGTCTTATCAAATAAGAATGAATGGGAGATGGCAAAGCTCAATGAATGTCCCTTGGACCCGGGAGGATATTTTGTTGTCAACGGTACAGAGAAGGTCATTCTTGTCCAGGAACAGCTGAGCAAGAACCGTATTATTGTTGAAAACGATCCGAAGAAAGGCTTTGTTCAAGCAACAGTTACTAGGTTAGTGAAATCCACACGTACCTACAACCAAAAGCTAATTTACCAAAGCTCCACGCACGAGAGAAAATCAAAAACCCACGTTATCACCAAAAAAGGGTGTATCTATCTTCGACACAACTCTATCATGGAAGATATGCCAATCGTTCTGGTCTTGAAGGCCATGGGTATACAGTCGGACCACGAGATCCTTCTACTCGTTGCCGGCACAGATATGGTGTACCAGGATAGCTTCTCGATTAATTTTGAAGAATGTTCAAAACTCAAAGTATTTACACAACAACAAGCTCTTGATTATCTTGGAGCTAGAGCCAAAAAAGCAAGAATGCCCCAGAATGCGATAAATCGAAGACCACCAGCTATGGAGGCCCTCGAAACCTTAGCGAATATTGTTTTGGCACATGTTCCCGTGGAGAACCTCAACTTCAGACCAAAAGCTTTGTACTTGGCTTTCACGACGAGGCGGGTGCTAATGTGCATGACAAACCCAGCATTGGTGGACGATAGAGATTATGTCGGAAACAAACGTCTTGAGCTGTATGTCGCCCCCACTTCCAACTACATCGGTCAGACGCTGACTAAACCTCTAGTGCTGGCCAGCTCCTATCTCTGCTGTTTGAAGATTTGTTCAAAAAGCTCAATAACGATATGAAGATGAACATTGATAAGATTCTCAAAAAACCCAGCCGAACTGAAGAGTTCGATGCAAGCACTTTATTAGCCACCGGCGCTAACCTTATCACACATGGAATGAATCGTGCCATCTCGACTGGTAACTGGTCTGTGAAACGTTTCAAGATGGAACGTGCTGGGGTCACACACGTTCTTAGTCGATTAAGTTATATCAGTGCTCTTGGTATGATGACGAGAATATCATCTCAATTCGAAAAGACTCGTAAGGTCTCGGGTCCTCGTGCACTTCAGCCTTCTCAATTTGGTCTGTTGTGCCCATCAGATACGCCTGAAGGTGAAGCCTGTGGCTTGGTCAAAAATTTGGCTCTTATGACACACATCACAACAGACGACGAAGAAGAACCTATCAGGAAACTCGTATTTGCACTTGGTGCAGAAGATGCAACATTAGTAAGCGGGTATGAGCTTTACGCGCCAGGGGCGTATATTATATTTATCAACGGTACGGTCGTTGGTCTCACGAGGTATCCAGCAAAGTTCCTGCAAAACTTTAGGCAGTTGAGGCGGACGGGCAAGATTTCCGAGTTTGTTAGTATTTTCATCAATCAACATCATAATGGTGTCCACATAGCGACAGATGGTGGGAGGATTTGTCGGCCATTGATCATTGTTGAGAATAAAAGGTGCAAGGTTACACCACGATACCTCAAGGTTTGTTCAAGTGCCAACTTTTGCTCGCTATCACTGATTTTATTATTAGTCGCTCGCAGCTGGTCGCATGAATTTTGAGGACTTCCTCAAGCGCGGTCTTGTTGAATATGTCGATTGTAACGAAGAAAATGATGCGCACATTGCCATCTATGAACACGAAATCACTGAATCAACAACCCACCTAGAAATTGAACCTTTCACCATGCTAGGTGCTGTTGCTGGTCTTATTCCATACCCTCACCACAATCAATCTCCCCGTAACACTTATCAATGCGCTATGGGGAAGCAAGCCATTGGAGCTATCGCCTACAATCAATTTCTCAGAGTAGATACTCTCCTGTACCTTATGGTCTATCCGCAACAGCCTATGGTGAAAACAAGGACTATAGAATTGATCCAATATGACAAGCTCCCTGCCGGACAGAGCGCTATTGTAGCTGTCATGAGTTATTCAGGATACGATATTGAGGATGCATTAGTGCTCAACAGAGCGTCGCTAGATAGAGGATTCGGGAGGTGTCAGGTTTTTAGGAAGTATTCAACGACATTAAAGAAATACCAGAATGGGACGGTCGACCGTATTGGCGATATAAAGCGGGAGCCAAGCCGAGACCCGGAGAACCTCGACGAGGTGGTCCCAATAAAAAAGCACGCTGCTCTCCAAGCGGATGGCCTTGCTGCAGTGGGAGAAAAGATATCAGCAGGCGAAGTCTACATCAACAAACAAGTCCCCACAAACACCTCAAATGCTCCTACACTCCTCAGTGATGGCCCTCCACTGGACGAATACAAAGACGCGCCTATGACCTACAAACTTGCCGACCATGCCTACATCGACAAGATCCTCATCTCAACCGCAGAATCAGAACAAACTCTCATCAAGGTGCTCACCCGCCAAACTCGCCGCCCAGAACTCGGCGACAAGTTCTCCTCCCGCCACGGGCAAAAGGGTGTCTGCGGCATCATCGCCCGCCAAGAAGACATGCCATTCAACGACCTCGGCATCATCCCCGATATTATCATGAACCCGCACGGTTTCCCCTCCCGCATGACAGTCGGAAAGATGATTGAGCTACTCGCCGGCAAGGCCGGCCTCATGTGTGGAAAGCTGCAGTACGGCACCGCGTTCGGGGGTAGCAAGGTCGACGACATGGCAAAGATCCTTGTCGACAGCGGCTTCAGCTACTCTGGAAAAGATTTTGTCACCAGTGGCATCACGGGCGAGTCTTTGCAAGCATACATCTTTTTCGGCCCCATCTACTACCAGAAACTGAAGCACATGGTACAAGACAAGATGCACTCCCGCTCGCGAGGTCCCCGAGCCGTAAGCCCCCGGCCCTCCTCTCCCTCCTCCCAGAGCCCCTTAAACTAACACATACCCAGGTCCTTACTCGCCAACCCACAGAAGGTCGTTCCCGCGACGGTGGTCTCCGTCTCGGTGAGATGGAACGTGACTGCCTAATCGCCTACGGCGCCTCGCAGCTGCTCCTGGAGCGCCTAATGCTCTCGTCCGATGTTCACGAGATCGACCTGTGTGAGACGTGCGGCCTTATGGGCTACAGCAACTGGTGTACTACCTGCCAGTCTAGCAAGGGCGTCGTCAAGATGAAGATCCCTTATGCCGCGAAGCTACTGGTGCAGGAACTACTGAGCATGAACGTTCTCGCCAGGATCAAGCTGGAGGATCTGTTTCCCTACGGGGAGGCGGATGTGAAGGAGGCTTAGAGGGTGAAGGTGGGGTAGGAGGATTAGTTTGGTTTGTTTGGGCGGGTGTATTTTATTTAGGTGTATATATTTGGTGAAACGTGCTGCGCTGTGATTTATGACAGGTGCTGTAGCTATGGGATGTCCAATGTCGAATTTTATGGAAGTATGTTCGTCTATTTCGAGTTCCAGAGGCAAGGTGGTGGGGACGTCAATGATCATGCTGGCGGAAACAGTATGAAGTAATAAAAAAAAAAATGCTGGCGGAAACAAAGATGCGACCAATCGAGTGATAATTCATGACGCCTCAGTTTCATCCCACCAGTTCAAGCAACACAAGCCCTAACCCTACACACCTCTAGAAATACCGCAAAAGTCCGTTTGATAAGACCAGCCTCTCTTTGCAGGTTAGCAGCGTAAGCCACACCATTTTTCTGTGTCTTATGCCGTGAACCCGTAAGAACAGACCGGTCTTATCCAACGGACTTTTGCGGTAGGACCTATCATCTGTTCAAATATAGAGTGATCAACATCACAATATTATCATTCAAGCCAACTATCATTAACAAAATCTAGTCGGTACATACATGATGCGGGATTCTGATCTAGTCTAGTCTACCCATACCCACCACTCTAGCTGTCTCCTCCCAAACTACAGCGCCGCATGTTGCCAAAACCTCCCCACACCTAGAGCTTTGTAGCCCAAGCCGTATGCACGATGTAATGCACGGCAATCTCCCCCTTCTCATTCCTCTGCACATCATCCCCCTCCAGGACCTCATCGAACCCCCTCCTCAAACTCTATGTGACACCACATCAGCACCATTCCCCTCCTCCCCCCTCTCACCTCACGCCACAAAACAACAAACCCCAAAGGAAAGGAGATAAGGAGAAAGAAAAGCTCACCTCCTTGTCCTCCTCCCCCAGATTCGCAATATTGCTCAGCGTCCCCAACCGCTTCCACAGCGCCTCCTTCTCGAGCCATATCTGCGTCTTGAAGATCTTGTCCTCCAGCGGTGAGAACGGCCCGGGGGTGGCAAAGGCGCCGGCCCACCCGCCGTCCTTGTACCGCGGTGAGCTGTCGGTGGTGTGTGTCCAGTTGAGGTCGCGGAGGTGTCCCTCCCAGACGGTCGTGGTGGGGTATGCGCGCGACTGGTTGTAGTCCTCGACGTTCCAGATTAGGCCGAGGCGGGCGCCGGGGCGGAGGGTACGTGCGATAGAGGCGAGGGCAGCAGTGTCGGCGAACCTGTCGGAGTGCGTTAGCTTGAGTGTTGTGTAGTGAGGAGTGAGGGGTTGAATAGGGTAAGGAGAGTAGTTAGCTACCAATGGAAGGCCTGTATTAGTGATATGCCGCCGACGCAGGCGGAGTAGCGTCAGTAACCGCCGAATTATATATCTCCATACGAAAGAGCTCCTCCGCGTACCTGCGCAACCACCACTGCATCTGCCCACCCATCCTCCACCGGGATCCCATACGCATCACCCTCCCTCACGTCCACACCCTTCAGACCCTTCGCCTTCAGCGTCGCCAACATGTCTTTATGCGGCTCGACGGCCACTATGTCGAAGCCCTCCTCCCGCGCCACCAGGAGCTCCGTGAACTTTCCGGTGCCCGCGGCGAGATCGAGGACCTTGGCGCCGGGAACGGAGGCCACGTTGAGCTGAGTGAGGAGGTGCGTGAGCGCAGGGGCGATGTAAGAGGGGCGGTGGGCGTCGTAGGAGGCGGCGGCGGAGAAGCCGCTGAGTGCGATGGGGTCGTAGGGTTTGGGGGTGCTCATTGTGCTGTTTCGGTGTGATAGTTGTTGTTGTAGGCGTGGGCGTGGTTGTACGAAGGGCCTTGGGGGATGTTGGAGTGTTATGAGGAGTGAGAAGGGGCGAGGCAGAGAACGAGGGAGCTTTATAGGCATTTTTTTTGTTAGGTTTTGAGGATCAATTGGGGGGAATTGTATATGACTCCTTGTGTCAGTGAGTCAATGGGTGGTATTCGCAATTGAGGATCTGGATGTGTGAATTTCTAGTATGTAGCTGCATGTAGTCAGGGCCTAGTTAGGATTAATAATTAATTCTGCAGATAATTAATATCTACAAATCTGTTGTCTCCAGACCAATTGCGGGGTTCTTACCGATAAGTAGCCGAATTGATAGGTCCATGTAAATCAGGTCGTGTGTGAGCTCCAAATACTGCCAAATTATGATTGACACTAGAGTATGTATGTAGATCCATTAACCAATAGGAGAGAATCATTAAGTAAGATCAGATCCACCTAGGGCACGGGTTGAAATTGTACCGGCATTTGATACATATGTAGGCGGCCAAGAAAGTGTGGTTCCCCACCCTTCGGGCCCTCCTTCCTGGAATACATAGAACAAGCCAAAAAGAGACAGCCAAGCCAAGTTTTGCTTGCAATCCGTACGTGTGTGTGTGATATGATGCAACACCACAGCCCCAGTTTGGTATAAACCTTGAGTTGACGACCGATCGGTAGCCGGGTATTCGGGTTTCACTTGACCGTTCCTGTCCAATGCAATATGTGCTATCTCGGGTTACGCGAGAGCTCCGACCAATCTGTGGATTATAGACCTTTGTCAATCGCTCGTATTCTTCGTATTCTACATAAGTACAGTGACGTTCTCGAGTAAAAGTGCTCAAGAAGTTTCAATCGTCTCTCTCACGCGTCGTCCTTCAGCTTTCCACAACTACAAAAAGCCGGCCATGTTGCCCCACGATCATGGAAAGGGCCCACTGTTGGAGTCTGACTATCAAGAGTTATCCGAAATGCCATCTCAAACATCATCTTCACGGTTGAGTTCACGAGCTTCTCGTCTTCTTGTAGCGCTCTGTGTGGTGGGATTTGTACTTTTCAATCCGGCTTCGTGTGTCTTCTCCGGTGACAGTTCGGTCGCGTCGAGAGATGAGGGGATGTCTGTGAGCGACTCGGTTGAGCTGATCTTGAGTTCAACACCATTGATAGGTATGGGGGTCTAGAAAGTAGCTATTGGTTATGGCAGCCATCTTTTCGGACGCGAATATTAATCCAGATACGTCCAGACGGTCATGACGATCTACCTATTGCCATTAGATTTTTCTACCAGAATAAGATTTACAGCAAGAACTTCACGTTTGACACAGAGTTGATGGGCCATGTTGATCTTCCACGCTTACGAAAAGGGCGCGTAGGGGTTTGTTTTTCTTTCCTTTTGCTATGAATAATTCTCTATACCTGTCAGCGTGCTTAATTCATCATGGTTTCGTCAGGGGACATTCTGGAGTATTTATGTCGACTGCCCAGCCACCGATAACAACTTCACCAATCCCGTTTATTACGAGGTAGCCTTACTTCCTTCCTACCTCTCTAGCTAGTCCGCTGACAGTTCCCATTAATCCAGAGTGTCCATGACGCACTCCAGCAGATTGACCTTGTCAATCGTCTCATCACCGCGTACCCAGATGACCTCGAGCTTGCGCTTACGCCGTCCGCCGCCGTCAAGGCCCATGCGGACCACAAGATCGCCTCCATGATGGGTGTGGAGGGCCTGCACATGATCGGCAACTCTGCGTCCACCCTGCGTTTGTACCACTCCCTTGGCGTCCGTTACGTAACACTAAACCACAATTGCAACAACATCTATTCCGACAGTGCTCTCCCTGCCAACTCGCCGTTTTGGAATGGGCTCTCGGAAGATGGGGTGGCGATCATCAAGGAGATGAACCGCATCGGCATGATGGTGGATCTAGCACACACGAGTAAAGACACAATGCTAGACACGTTGAGCGTTACCAGGGCGCCAGTCATCTTCAGCCATTCCTCTGCGTAAGCCAACCCAGGGGGCCCACTGTGTGGGGATGAAACTATGTGTTGCCAATTGACTTACTAACATGCTTAACCGGTTCAGATTCGCAATCTGCCCTAGTCCTCGCAACGTTCCTGACGATGTCCTGCCTCTCGTCAAAGCTAACGGCGGTGTAGTCATGGTCAACTTTTTCCCAGAGTTTGTGCACTGTGGCCCCGGCAATGACCCTAAAGACGCAACGATCTACGATGTTGCCGACCACATATTGCACATTGCGGGACTCATCGGGTGGGAGTATGTCGGCATCGGTTCCGATTTCGACGGGATCCCGATCGTTCCAAAAGGGTTGGAGGACACATCAAAGTTCCCAAGTCTTTTTGAGGTACTCATGTCTAGGGGAGGTATGACGATTGAACAGGGTAAAATGCTGGCTGGTGAGAATGTGCTCAGGGTTTGGCGGGAGGTGGAGAAGGTGGCAAGAGAGATGTCGGAGGAGGGGGTGGAACCCTTGGAGGATAAGGTGAAGCAGATGGTTTTTAATATGTAGGTTTTTCTAGAGGGGGCAAGGCCGCGGCGGCCGAGGTGTTGGCAGAAGGCACACCATAAATATCAGATCTGTGCAAAAATTTACACAGGACTCAAATAATAGCAAACTTATCGCGTTCTATTTACGCTAACGAATGCAAACGACATGTATAAACTTCTTTATAGGGAGAGAGAGATGAGAGTTTTTTCTTGTCATTTTTTTTCATATTTTGAGGTGATATAATATAAAATCGACAAATGTCTCCTTTTTCAGAAACGGTTAGTAGGATTGAGTCATGAGTTATCACTCGATGGTCGTGAGCACAAGACACTAGTACGACTGATTGATTGATTGATACTTCATACATGACACTAGTACGACGGCCTAAAAGAGTAATAGGAAAGTCTGGCAACTGGGGGGACATCTGGCCAGTAAGTGTTTTAGAAAGAATGCCAAGTCTTACCAAGGCCTGCTCGCCGGGCTTTTACCCCTGCTGCACCATATGTGAGACCCCCATTATTATTCGCCTGCCCTCATCTCAGTTAGTAAGCTGTTTGAGCATCCGAATCAAGAGAGAGTCATGCAAACGCCTACCGCAAAATCTCAGTTCGTTCGGACGGTTGCCAAGAGGACAATTTTGCAGAGGAGCTGAAAAATATCACCCCTTAAAGGAAGAGATCAGAGCCTTTTACAGCCAACACCACCCTTGGCAACCGTCCGAACGAACTGAGATTTTGCGGTACTCCAATTGGTAACATCTTCTCACCACCCAATCAGACCTAAAATTACATTTTTATAGATAACGCGGATGCTTATCACAAACCAAGATTTAAAGGCTGATACCTGGAGCTGAGATGGAAGCATCCTAGAGAGGTTAGTGCGGGGGGGGGGGGGTGAGCCGTTGTAGGCTTTGAGATTGTAAGTGAGAGATGGACTAGAAGTCAAGCTGATGCATCAGTGACGGAAATGAGGTACCTGAAGTAACACCAGGCGTTGACTGATAAATCCCCGAATGACAACAGTCCTCCTCAGGCTCTTCTCCACGTAGGGTGTGTATTATCTGATATGTCCAAGCTGTGATAAATACCTAGCCTAAGTACATGTAGTTACATGTACTAATGTGGGGACCGTTATATGGGATTCTCATAGTGCCATCCTTCTGTATAAAACCTCATGGACATACTTCGCACGCCCCCTACCCTGAAGGAGAGTGCGGATTATAATGAGGCTTGCGTGATGGAAAGATTAGAATTGTGATGTATGTAACCTGTCAACTTAACATTTCAAGCCCTCAGCCCTAGCTCGGTGCGGCCAGGGTGGGTTGCCCTTGGCGTAATGCCTGGGCGGGTGTTTACTATGTAACTTGAGGAACTGCATGCACTTTTCCCCGGTGTTTTCGTTACCCCGCAATCCCCTCCTTCCAGCATTCAGCTAGTTTTGCTTGCCCTACCAACAACACTCAGGACAGATATCCACGGGAAAGGTTTACTCAACAATCAGTTAACGGCTAAGGGAGATTCCCATACAGGTGGGGCTTTCAGTCCATAATGACTCAGTATAGAGTACTGCGCAAAAGTTATTACCCTGCTAACTGCGATTCGGTAGACTATTTAGGGGCTGGGTTAGTGAGTAGCGCCGAGTGATCTCTTATGATCTAGTCAACTATTTTCTCGGTGCAACAAATCACAAGGAAGTGAGCACCAGGCAATTTAGGCTCATGCTCCAAGTACTCTGTTTTTTCCCCCCACAGCTTACACTACACGAAAACATGTGAAAACACCCGACTTCTCCCGTGCCGGGTATGCATCGAGCCGGATTTCCGGATATATGGATGGCTAGGCTGAGAATTTTGGGGTGATGGATTCTCTTCTCAACTGATACTTGTCTATATCTACGAAGCAGAAACCTGTGCAAATAACTCGCCCGCAGCAGCTTAGCATTACCAACATCCCCACAGAAAAATGTCCCAAGCCGTTCCTACAAGCTTTCGGCTGGAATGATGAGTCTTTACAAGAAAACAGCAGGATTTTTCTACTCAGAAATGACCACACCTCTCCCAGCTCGCCTCATACTATCCACGAGCCTGCCCTATAGAGTTGACTCAGGATTAATACCTTATTCATTTCTAGTCCAGAAGGTTCTGGACAGCACAGGTGGGTTACAAAATCAGTATTTACTAGAAATACCATCAAACATGAAGCTCAAACTAGTTACATTTTATTGACTCTTGATCTATCATAGATATGACCACCCGTTAGTCAAGACTGAGATTTGATATCGCAAGGCTCGCGTTGGGCAGGAACACAGAGGAGATGCATTATGCCCTTTAGGGCTTCCATAAAATGACTGCGCTTCAACATTTAAAGTATCAAGATTTCAAGGCTCGGGCCAAGCCGGGCCATCCCTCGGCGGTGCCTCTTCGAGAGGTGTTACACCCCTTTGGGTGGCAGAACCAAGAGACCTCTGAAGAACTTGGTCTAGATTAACAGATGATATTGCACCGTACACGCACTTGCCGAGTAGCCCAGCCTTTGTTTGGCGGGGTGGGCAACAACACCTGCCTTCATCACTCTCACAACCAGGCTCGTGGTTTATGTCGACCGGATGATGGAGCTGCACTAGCGTCTTGCGCGCTTACCACCTCCAGACACCAGGTAGCCTCGAAATGTAGCGCCTGGTGGGGGGGGGGGGGGTAGGGATTGGGGCTGTGCTATTCCCTCTACCCGAATGAGCCTTATGATACAGGCAAAGAAACGAGCACCACGGAAACAGATAAAGCCCCGGCAAATATCTGCTCCTCTCGTCTAAAATCACCAATCGCCCGAGCCGAGGAAAGGAAACTTTGCACCATTATCGGCTGGTACCACATGCTGACGACCCTGTGCTATGTGGGCACCAGAGGGTCTTCCTTTGTAGGCATATTTGAAGGTTTCTTCCGCGACCAGTCCAGGGAACTACAGGTCTAGCCTATCTATTACATAAATTCCATTCCCGGGGAGAAATCAAGGCTATGGCTATGCCCATATGTTAGAGAGGCCGGCGGTCCGCAGTCGATGACTCTGGACTAGCTAGGCTAAGACCGAGAGCTCTCAGGGCCGTTGTCTATATCAACTTGTTTAGCCAGGGCATGTGACAATAGGCTAGACAGGCACGGCGAAGCTTATTTACCTCTGGTTATCCATAGGAGCGATCGCCGCGAGGCCGGCCATCAAGTTAACGCCGCAGAGCTACGGACATAGGAGGGCCTAGGATTAGAAAAAAGGAACTACCATTCCTCCGTAGTAGCCTTCCTCATCGCCGCTGGGGACAAGGTTGAGTTGTATTTCTTTGTAAACTCCAATATGTATACAGTTGGTCAGGCGACTGCAGATCTTCGAGGGTATATTGTAGGACGGGCAGTGCTTGAGGCTTCGATTCTGATCATGGACGTTGTGTTGTAGCCTTGTTGGGGAGTGCTGCATTGGTGTGGTTTGAGAACAGCTCCTGGTAAGGCTGCAGAGCGCGCTGAGGCAGTAAAACGGCGTGCCTCCTCGGTTTTTTTTTTTTTTTTTTCCTATCCAAGAAATCACCGATAGAGTAAATATGTTGAATGTGGAGGATGTGAAAGGATGTGAAAGGAAAAAAAAGAAGGAAAAAAAAAACACCCCGGTATGAAGCTAGCTCGTCAGGGTTCTTGGGGGTTGTTTGTTAGGATGATTGGATCCGTAACCTGAGACGTCTAACCGTTGAATCAAGGATATGGCGTGCCTGGATGCGTAAGCTTTCGCGTGGGCACGTGCGCGCTAGACTACGAAATCTCGTTACCACCAAAACAAAACAAATGCCTGCTCATTCGAAAACTCCTCATTTTTAGCTAGGTCATCGTTCCGCTTGTAGGGTCTTGATTATTTAAACGACCTCATGGGTGATCAGTACGGTAAGCGACTTGACAGCCGGGGTGCACTTCACCACATTGTGCTTAGTAGGAGCCAAGTGATTCGATCGCCGTTACGAGCGTTAAGGGACACGACAACAGCTATTCAAGGAGTAACTATGGATACATATCCCCCATCAAACTCCCTCGGGGATAAGATTCCCCCATATAATGTATCTTCTACTTATATCAGAGAAAGTTGCAATAATACATGTGCCCAATCCGGTCGTTGTTACAGCAGGTATGCTACTGGGTTAATTGGAAGTAGCTTGCGTAATAGGAAATGTGTTTCTGTTACGTGGTGGTATGTACTCGCCAATTTTTAAAGTCTGTTGATATTTTGCGTGGCAACCGCGCCTAAAAAATCAACAGACTTAAAAAAATTTGGCGAGTATATACTCTAAGACGCAAGAATACATGTACCTACATTTTGGCGTGACTTGAGGAGAAGCGTTCCTGCAGTAGGCGGCCCTAGAGTACTGTACTCCACTCTGGAGTGCACGACATCGCATACGCACCCGATCGCATTGCATTAGAGCCTCAATCCTTACCCCAACAATTTGAACTCAGCTGTATGTACTCCATGTAGTCTCCTCAGGATACACGACATATATATAACACTGAGTAAGTACTCTAGATTAAATGCTCTAAGTGTACCATATGTACCTGGGGGTGCTGGGAAGTCATGCAACGTTTGGCCTAGAAACACGGAAAAATACTCAGAATCTCAGCTTTTAAGACAACACAATATTTGAAGAACATAGATATTTAGCTATATGTATGATGAGTCTCCAGAGTAGATCTGCATGTTTCTTCTAGTCATTGATTTGGGCCTTTAGCCCGCAAAACAACAACTTATGACAGGAGACAATAGTAAAAGAAGAGGCAAGGGCTATTCGTATTAACTCTTACCATAACTAGGATCTCCAGCTTCTAACTTACCATGGATTTGGTCTAGATTCTGCTAGCTAGCTTGGTTGTTGAGGAGTATGGACTATTTGATCGTTGCATCACTTCCCGGCACCCCCGGGTACATAATGTATGCGAATATAATCTTAATAACTCACTTAAGCATAACAACGACTTTGTACCAAGAGTTAAGATTAAAGTAGTAATATTATGTAGTATCGTACCGTACGTGGCTACATGTACTATCATACCAGCATATTATAAAGTTCATAACCCGAATAAACCAAATAACTAGCCCAGGCCCTAAGATGTAAAAGGAAGACAAAAGAAATCTAATCAACCAATACCCTCTATTGTTCTTGTTCACCCGCCCATCCGCCATATCCAAAACCGTTTTTCCAATATGAGAGAAAGCGCCGCAAAGAAACCAACCGACACCCCAACGAAACCGAGAGATGATTAAAGTAACTAAAGCACCAAAGAAAAGAAAACAGAAACAAAAAGAAAGATATGCAATTTCGTCTTGTGCCCATCCTAGCCGCGAACGATTAACACCAACCACCACATAACCTTACGAAAGTCAGTAAATAACTACAAGAGCCCAGCAGGGGTGGGTAAACATACCGTAGATACCCAATGAATCTATGAAGATTTGCTAAACCAGACTTTGGAGGAGTCTTTCGATGGTTGGTCAAGGTAGTTTTGCATCATTGGGCTGGTGACGGATTGATTGCTGCTAGATGATGGCTGAGTAGAACCTAGTAAAGATGTTAGTATGGGAGGTTGAGCAATGAATCGTGGACGGCGTGGAGTAGTGATGCTTACTTGTTGTGGTGCTAGTAGGAGGGGCCTGGCCTTGGGTGGTATTTGTGGGTGACGGCATGGTAGGAGAAGGATGGATTGAGGAGTAGAAGCTGTTAAGGCGAAGTGAATCTTTAGATGTAGCTTGACTGGGTGGAGGGAGTCGAATGGTCGGGGGTCGAGAGGTGGGAGACGCCGTCCTTATATGCTTCCCTAGTCTTCACTTCCAGTGATGTGCAAATTGGCACGGCTGAGATATTATACACGGTGGTGAAGGAAGCTGCTGAAGGGAGGAAGGAGGCGACCGGGTTCTGGGTCGTTAGATATGACGCCTAAACGGTTACTCAAGTATCGATAGTAGAGACGGTTTGGTGAATGGCATGGAGATATGGCGTAGGGCTCCTTATTTAACTTCTTCAAGAGCTTAGGCAAGTAGCACCTTGGTGGATCAGTCAATGTATGCACTGCTTGAGGTGCGGGTGCAAGTGGGTGCTGCTTGATTCTGGGCAGACAGGGGAAAATGGTAGACAGCCCCGCCCCACGGCGGTTCATCATTCCCACAGCCGTAGATGTGTATGGTCCGGATTTTCCTCGTAGCATCGAGAAGTCACCTCTTCATTCTCACAACTCCGTTCCGGGTCGATTGCGCCAACAAAGGCCCACTCAACCTAGCCCGCGCCTCCACCATTTCCCAACACCAGGAACACAATCGACAGGACACCGCCATGGACCAATCTAGGCAGGTGAGGGAGCACCGAAGGCGTTAAGGAGCCGAAGCGTGGAGTAGGGCTGGTGGTAAAAAGACGCCTCTTGGATGTTGTTGGGGGCAGCAGGGATTGACGACACTGACAACTGCGTGTTCTCTCGGCCTTCTCGCAAATAAGCGGGAAAGCTGTTGAACTGCGGTCTCAATCCGCGAGAGCGCGCTCCGAGTGCGCACGATTATCGGGGACCTGTGTTTCGGCATTCTAGTTTAGGTGACGTCTAGTTCCAAAGTAACTTATTGCGTGCATGTAGAGAGATACATATGTAATCTCAGCCTCAAGCTTAAGGATAGTATACGACCGGGTAGAGTGAAGAAATAAGGTAAACAATAGCGTGTGTGTGTAAAGAGGGGTGGTGAGGTGGAAAAGAGGCGGTTAGCTGGTTACATGTAGCTGTGTGATTATTTCTTGGCAAGCAAGGTACGTTGGCACTCTAGGGGCGCAGAAGAAAAGGCCATTGTCAATCGATCCTGGCGTCTTGACGAACCCAAACCCCGAAAGCCACACGCAGTCTAGAGATCAAAAGATATTGTAATTTTATATATTTCACCCTGCACCACCCACAACGTGTAGGCCTATCCCTTGGACGTATGAGACATTTGGAGAAACTCTCTCGATCTCATGTTTAGCAGGTGGCCTTGGCAACCCCCCGAGTAACTCGTACTCCAATGTCTCACACGTCCAAAGGATAGGCCTAGGAATAGAAACAGGCACCCTAGTAAATACAATATTATCTCATATAATGTCTTATATTGCTAGACTCTCATGTAGCTTGAGGAACTACTCAAGGCTTGAGGTGCTGATATTCGTTCGGAATCTATATAAGGAATGTGAACGGCTTCATCTTGCGTTATGAAAATGGTTTATTTTTGGACTATTGTATTGTCGATCTCAGATCGTGCAGGTTCTATACATATCTATACTGATAATTTAGGAACTCTATATATACTATACACCAATCCCAAAAGTACTAGTGGTAAAAAATTAATTATTCATACCTCATTCACACACATAACGTCGCGCTCCGAGTTGACGATTACCGTCGTGACTTTCAATTATGGAATGTGTATGTATATGTAGTCACTTGACTTGGAACTCCTATGCGAAAGAAGTTTCGCTAGCTGTGTTCCTGTGGAAAAGTGTTTACCGACGTTATGACTCAAGGCGTTTTTTTGTGAGGCTTGAAACAGAAGGGTTAGTGCAAATGTTAGAAAATGTTCTCAGGCATTTACTTCATTAACTGATTCAAATCATCAACCTAATACAACTATATGAATGTACTTTAATTTGTTTAAAGGGATCGTCGCACTAGCTAGCTCGATTAATCTTGGCCGCACACCGCACCTGCAAGACATAAGGCTGTAAATAGAGTAATGTGGTGGGCGTGATATGGCAATGCGGGCCGACCCGAGCCCAAGCACCGTGGTTGACCGTGCCTACTCCCGTTGGCTTGAAGGCGCCAGCTTTAAAATTGTTGCTTGATCGTGTTGCACCGCCACACCTTCCTCCAAGCTAAGGTTGCAGATCGGAGATCATGATCAAAAGATCTGATTTTTCCAATGCTTGTTTTGTTTTTTGGTCGTGGTGGTCGCAATTTAGAGGTGGGGCGGGGCAGGACCTGGGGTGAAACGTTCACAGTGGCTCTAACTCGTTATAACTGAATGGGTCACATCACACAAACGAATAAGGAGTACATTAATTAATCACAGTAGTGTTGGGAAATCGCCATCTGCTACAGGTGGCGTGAACTAAAGAACATTGATTCAAAGTTCATCCGGACTCAACGACTCAGGAGAAACACCTCCCATAAGACTATGGAAATGCGATTAACCTGAGGGTTTGGTCACGACTCAGCAGGGCACTTGGCTCCGCAAAAGGATTAAGGGGGAAAAAATGCATCTGCGTCAAGAATATTGGGCTATTAGGCGGTTCTAGGGGTATTATATGGTGTAGTTGTATATATTTAGGTGTACTTAAACATATGAAGTATTTAGGTTATAAGGTAAGAATTGTTCATAAACGAGCAGAAGATGTGAGTACTAACACGCACTTACATGTACACTACATGTCCATCCGTGTAGATTTTTAAATTAACCCGTGTAATGTATTTAAGCATTTTGTAGCACCAGCTAAAGCGCCTTGTTTGCCATACATGTAAAGTATAAAACATACATGTACATAATAATTATACATGTATGTACATGTACATGCATATACGAGTGATATTATATTGTAAAAGGAAGTTGACGTCGTCTATCAGACGCAGTATACGTAATGCGCATGCAGTACAAGCAACTGCTGCTATTTACTACAGTACCAAAAAGAGGGGTGGCATCACTACGGTATTCCCGTTGATACGCTAGAAATGCGGTAAGAATACGGTATCCGTACAGTACTCTTCCTCTAATGCCGATTTAATTCGGTATTTGTCACTAAATTCCGTAGTCCTATGGTAGTGATTTCACCCCATTTTTTCATACTGTATGTACAGCGGGTTTCTAGATCACTACGTAGGTACACATGTAGCTTCACCTCTTATCTCCGAAACAGAATCGGACTATATGTGCCTATCAACCCAAGTCTTCCCTTAATAAGAAAAACGATATACCGCCGCCGACGTCTCAAAGGGCAAATCACAAAATAGATCGAGGAATGCATATTACTTACTTCTCCTCGGTCTAGATTTTCCCTCATTCATGTTACTCACAATCACCGTTATAGCGCTGGCGAGTTCAGCTGAAAGCTAGGGACCAAAGTTTGGCCAGGTTTCATCACATGAGGATATCCGAGACACTCACGGTATTCGGTGGGTAGAGTTATGAAATGCGCACACAAGTCTTCATGGGGGCCATTAGAGCTCTGGGGCTTGTCCCGTTCTGGGTCTGGGAAAATGTAGGCTCCTCCCGCTCCTTGAATTTGGATTGAAGTCAGACTATAGCAGTAGCTACATGTAACACGAGGTTTAATTTGCTTACTATATATTATATTTATATTAACCACACCACTACATGTAGGTCTACATGCACTTTATAGCACTCTTTTACATACCGTCTGTATAGAGGGGAAGATCAATCGTGTATCTACCTGGTTTTCTATCCGTACGCTAATAATTCCAGGCTTACAGATGCATATTTTTTTTCTTGGACAGCTAGAATTATATAATCCCCAAAATATGTCCATATGGCTAAATACAACTTTGTTGGGTAGGTACGGAGGGTGGGAAGCGCTGGCTGTTCATAGGGAGTTACTATTACTCACTAAAACCTAGTAATATGTCACTCCCTGGCCCCATATCTTGCTAGAGAACTTTTGTTTGATCTCTGTGCGAACTTTTGGGAGCGAGGTCATCTTGACGTTGGCGTTAACACGGGTCCAGATGCCATGACATGATGAACTATACAAATCGTATCACGATATGTGTTTGCCAATGAGGGATATCCAGTTGGAGGTTGCTAAGTGTCATACCAGGCAATGTTGCAGAGTCTTTTGAATATCACAACGTCTCACAATCTCACAAGCTAGACCCCCCACATTATCTAACGTGTAACGTTAAAGAATGATTCTCAAGATCTCGCCAATCTAATGTTAGTTTCCAATTAATGGTTCCCGATTTATCCGATGTCGCACCGAAAAAGAATCTTACAGAACCGGATTTCTGATGTGGAGAGGCCAATCATAACACTTGTTTACGAGTCAATTTCTCTTAAACTTGCCCTGAGATGGGCATGTTAGACAGAGAGCTAGCAGGGAAACCCATGACTTTCAAAGTCGCTCTCTTTCCTGTGCAAAAATTGATTCATCAATTAGAGGACCATACAGAAAAAAGAATGTGAGTACGTACTGCATGGGCGTTGTCGCTCATCTCTCATCATGTTATGGTGTTGTGCATGGACTTATTCCAAGATTCGCTTCCATCTAGATTTAAATTCTCGGATATCGGATATCTTGGGGGGGCTTGTGCGCCTCGCGTGACGGCTCGTTCCGTGCAAATCAGCCTTCATTAATCCGGTGGACTTGGCGAGGGTATAAGGAATACATGTAGTTAGTGGTTCTTTTAATTTATGAACTCTGTAGGAGCGAGCGAGTCCGAGCAACTTACTTACAGTACCGTACTTACATGTGTACATGTATGTACCCCTAATTCACTTAGGCAAAGCCTCGAGAATGAATGATCTGCAAACCGTACCTACATTAATACATGTATGTACTCCGGCCACGGCTCCGCTTGAGACTGACGGGGTTGCTCCGTCAACAAGTAAAAGCACCAACGGAGGACCCTCCGTCCATGGAATAAAACACAACAGCTATCCCAGGAACCTCTGTATAATGCAGAAGCTTATTCTTCTCATTGGCGATCCTGGCGAGCGCGAACAAACCATCACGCCAAACCATCATTAACCAGTTGTTCGGCACTTCAAGTATTATACTGCACCCTCCCCCCCCCCCCCACACACACAGATACACATGACATTTGGCAGACCACCGTACAGCGTTGGGGTGCGGCGCGCGACCCAACTCCTTAACATCGCTGCAGGGCTACCTCTGCAGGCGGCGCACAGCATCTACGATCTTTGTGCAGTTGTCTATGGCGCTAGAAGGAGAAGAAGGAGCAGGAGGAAAGGAAGGGAGGCAGAGACGAAACCGTTGAGTTCTAAGGTGCGAACTTACTTGCTCGCACTATCGTGTTTAAATATAGTAACTACATTGTTTGACAAGAATTCGACTACCTACCGCAAAATCTCGAGTTATGTTATTTGGGGAGTTGCCAAGGCCACCTGCTAAACTACATTTAGTAAAAGAGAGCTCTAATGGAGGAAGTATGTAGGCAACAGCGAAATTGTTGGGCTTCTCACTCCGAAACTACATTACTAGGCAGCGAAAAAAATCGGGCCAAGGCTCTGTCGATATATTTCCGATACCCCTAGAAGAACTCAACGCTAGCTCTTGTGAAACCAAGCTTATTGACATCGGACTACATGCAATAAGTAATATTGGCTATAGCCAGCGGAATGATATCATCAAAATTTGAAGAGTCGAATTACATAGACGGAATAATGAATTCTTTGCCAGGCGCGCAGAGGTAATAAAAATGAAATTTTGGCGAGGTGGCCACGGTAGTAGAGCAGACGTTACATGATCAACCCGTTTTAAAATCAACGCGACAAAAAAAAGTAAAGAAAGAAAGAATGTCTCAAGCCGCCCCACCACCAACCCCCTCCCCACAAATCAAACCGACCCACCCAGGCCCTTCACGCCAGTGAGCATCACAATGCTCATATCTGGCGTCATGAGTTCAAGGTCGCAGTAATCTTCCGCACAAGCATGTTGCAGCGCTGCGGCGTTCAACTAGGTACCCCCTTGCACGTCGGAAGAGGATCCGGCTTTTAATGCCGCCGTTATCGTAGTCTATAAACGAAAGTTAGACGTAGGAGTCAATCGGAGGGCAACTTGCGAAACTAAATACCTTGAATAGAACAGTGTCCACGCGGTTTAGAAAGGAAGAAAAGGAGCATTCAATTACTTCCAGTTCTTTACAACGGCGGCCACAGATTCCTCGCTGGGAGCCTGGTTAAGGAATCGCTCCATCATCACGCCCACACGGGCTGGTTGAGCGCCAGTCGCACCTATATTTCTGTTAAGGCCTGGTTTGGGGGGATAAAGGGCGAATTGTATACCTGCAGTACCTCCGGCGACTGTGTTGGGTGCTTGAGTACTAGCTTGGCCTTGAGCACCACTGCTCGGCGTCTGCTGACCCCCACGGGAAACCTTGGTGTCCGTCATTGCTGAAATAAAGGATGCGGCGGAAAATGAATATGATAGATAAATCTTAAGTAGTACTACTGAGAGCAAAGAAGAAGGGGGTAGAGTAGCTCGAAGGGGTTTTGGCTTCTTGTGTTGTAAAGCAATATAAGAGGTGTTTATTGGTTGCAAGAAGGGTACTGATGAGGTTACTGTGCTGTTGGTGATGGTTGAAGATTTGAAGTAACTTGGGGAGGTCTGTCTTCTTATAAGAACCAGGACATCTCTCTTTCAGTCTCGTGGGCGTGTGGATCATTAATTTCATCCCTGCATGTATCGAGCCTGAGCAGGCTCGCACGAGTGCTTCGCCAGTTTCTGAACCTAGACGTTATTTGCTAACGTGTTCACTGAGACGTTCGCTGGAGTATCGGGGCGGGCAGATCTGGGAGGCGGGCCTTTGAATGCCCTCGAACCCGACTCAACTGGCTTTGTGATACTGTGGAATAATAACATAACATAGATCGGAAAATTACAGGTAGTGTGTCTCAGCACTGACCAGGAACTAAATGATGTTCCCCTACTCTCACTACCTGTAGTCTAATCTACATACAGTCTTAGTTTCCGGATTCCTATTCTGCATACATGTACGTATACCACGTGGGATATGTGCCACATACATACATGTACTAAACTTACTTGCGCGCCTGCAAGGTACGGTAAAGCTTGAATCTGAGCTGAACACACCATGTCTTTACATGTACATGTAATTACAACCTTCTAGAAGATATCATCGCCTGAGCGACTGCCACACAAAGTACACACCATATAATGCATGTACTATCTGCACCCCAGTTGCTAATATAACACACATATCTAAGATACATAAGTATACATATCTTATGTCGTTGACATGACTTAAGTTAGGGTACGTATACTGAGGACAAGGCTATCTTTGGTCGAGCTGACCACATCATCTCGGGGAATTCTACCGTCTCTTTTTGTGAGGCGAGAATGGAAGGGTGTTTATAAATTTAGTCTGTTGTAAAAAAAAAAAAAAAACACTTTAGGCCAAATCCGATATTCTCAGTTACTAGTGCCTCGACTCTGTCCCTGGAGTCCGAAGGGGGGGATGAACGTATATATAGTTTAGGCTGAACAGACTATCATGCATCTAGCCGCTGTTAGTGTAACCACATGATGCAGCTATTGGCCTTGCTTTTGTAAATAAATCCAACGGAAAATCGTGCCTGCGCCACAGGTTTGGATAAATATTTCTAAGGAAAAGACGGATTTAAACTAATTGGCAAAGCAATTTCGCCAGCCCCAATTCTTAGGGCTGACCTGTGTGATAAAGGTTTGGCCGATATCTAAGGCTGACTATCTATTATCAGTATGTTTTCAAAAAAGTTTATGCCAAGGAGATCTAGTCGAAAGACTCATTGCAAGGGTATGTGGCTCATGCATGGTTTGTGTACTCAATACATTGTGTATAGCATCTTTTGTGGGCAACTTGTGCGCATAGTATTGTAAACCCATATTTGGCGAAGCCACAACAATGTGATCCTATCTCTTTTAGCGTAAGGCAGATTGGATAATTGACGTTTCGTACGAGTCTCCGTGTAGTTTAACCTAATGAGATAGCCAGCTGAATGTACGTGTTTCACATGTGACCATGAGAACTCTGAGGATGATGTTCAGCAGCTGCAGGGGCGGAACGGGGTCGATGATCCGCAATGCATAAACGACTGGCTAGTATTACTAATTTGCAGTGAGATATCGGTTTATGTAATAAGTAAGTGGGCCATTGGTTGTAGGGACCCTTGTAAAACCCTTACAAGCCCTGCTTAATACATACATGTATTAAACAGGTGACATGGTCTGGTACAAGATACTGAATCCTCGAGTGATACAGTATGATGTTGTGGAAAACTGCAAAACACGTACATCCAACGGGTTTCTCGTCTTTTGACCAAGGGTGCTTTTGGGAGAATGAGAGATATGATTGTCGATATGGCCGATGTCTTAATTGATTGATTCGCTCTTATACAGTATATCAGTTTCAATTCTGTGGACATGGCAAGCTAAGGGAAGAGGACAGGGCCAGTGGGTAGGGGGGGATCACCTCAGTATAGTATGAGTCAATCCAATGTATCTGCCGTATTCCATTCATCACAGCTGTGGCAATTAATTTGTGTCTCTTCGGGGATTCTAAACGTACGGGATGTATGCCAGGGTGTTAAGTGAGGGGAAACAGAATGAAGGAAAGCAGATCAATAATCCATTTTACAACTATGTGGTGTGCGTAAGCTAGAGCGGCTGGTGATATTTTGGCTTGGCATCTTTATTGGATATGCGTAAGTCAATCGGGTTTCCATGTGCATGTACTTAGTTGCGTATGTACTATATGCGATGTGGGGATGGAGACTTCCGTGTGAGATGTGTGGCCGCAATGTAAAGGCACAGTGAGGAATATAATTGGTTTCAAATCGTATATAGCTCGAGGATCGTTTTATTTAATACATCACTGAAGCTGATTGGTTTACCTATCGACAAGGCCTATACTTCTTAATCAGTACAAGTAGCTACATGTAGTTTAACTTGGTGTACTTATTGATGCTTAATAAATTCTCTATGCTACTTGATCTACTCGCCAAATTTTTAAGTCTGTTGATTTTTTTATGTGTGGTTGCCACGCAAATCAACAGACCTTAAAAATTGGCGAGTAGTAGAAGATAGAGGCTCAGCTTTGACCAAATTCCGCTTTATGTAGTCGGTGTGTGCGTCCTATCAGTTGAAGATGTGGCATATAATTAATTATAGTTATGATATGTTTCTGGTCCACATATACCGTTACCGAGGCTCTGCGGTACATAACCAGCCGTCTAAAAGCTAAGATATGATATGCACATGCAACTGCGGGGTCTAAAATCTGAATTGTGCGGTCTTCGATCTAAAGTGATTTAGCTATATAGATAGAATCAAAGTGGCAAAAAATATTCCAAATTATGTATGGGTACGGGCCACGGCTGCAGGAACGGTATTGATATCATGATCTACATTTGAATTTGAATTCTCTGGAGTGTGGGGTAGTGGAATTAGCATAACGCCTTGCAGAAACTCCCACTCCAAAAAATTTTTCCCATACCTGCACAAGATATAATTTTGCCCTTGTGGCGGGGTCCAATTTAATTTTGAGGCCATGCAACCTTTGGGTCATAAATATGTGCAATTTTGGACCGACGTGAACCACCCCCCCCCCCCCCGCAGGGCCTTGATGAACTCTAGCACACAATCTACTCCAAGAAAATCCTAGCGCCATCTCCGTCCTAATCGGCCTGCCCGAGGGACAAAGCCCTACCCGGACCAGAGCCTATCGCATCATTGGGTGGCCATTGTACGAGGCATAAATAGGATGATCTATCCAAAGGGCCTGATATGTACTCGCCAAAATTTTAAGTCTGTCCCTTTTGGTACCTAACATTTGGTTGCATTGCAACCGCAACACCCAGTACAAAAAGTGACAGACTTAAAAATTTGGGGAGAGCTTAGGTAACTCATGTAGCTTATCTAGATTGGGCGGCTCATGCCTAATACTTTGAGTGGTCGAGATCGAGATCAAATAGTTTTTTCCACGGTTAGTAGCGAAGCATAGAAGATGGGCTCAGGAACTTGCCGTAAGAAAATTAATACCTATTCTGCCATAATGAGCGGGCGTGATAGGTATTTGTCCAGAACAGGCCCACAATCCTGGAATTTCCAAAAATTACGCATGTTCCCCACGGTGCGTATAGAAATTTCGGTCAATTTTCAAACAAGGCCAGCCAGTTGAAGAAGATATCACAGGGCTACTAGTCCCCACACCCTTGGGTCCGGGCCCTCCGGCTGACACCATTCTTCATATCACGAGACATGAAAGCTGAAACGTTTTTCGCTGTCCTGGAAGGCATGCACCGGCCGTGGCTCCCATAGTAAGATCTTTCCCCCCAGTACAGGACCGGTTACCTATGCTGCTGTCCAATAACTGGTCAATGGGTGCTTTTTAGATCTCCTCATCGACGGTATCAGGCATTACCGCAACATCTCATAAGCAATTCCAGATAACCATGCGCGCTTACTGTCTATTGGATAAGTGATAGACCAAAACACTCCCCCTTATAGAGTAGGAAGAGCTGTTAGGAGTGGGAGACCGGGACAAAGTCGCATCGGTTGTAATTATCATCGATCAGTCAATGAAATCACAGAAGGAAACGTGAAACAAAAGATGTAAGTACGTCTTATATGTAGGTTCAGCTAGAATAAAGGGCGAAAGGGAATTCCGAGCCCTTGCCTATGGTACCGGTATGCCTGTTATACCATGTCAAACTAGATCCTCAAACAGGTTTCACCAATATCACACGTAACCTCTTCTCACTTTCTAACTCCTTGTACCTCGAAAGAAATATTTTTATCTAGACCGAACGAATATTTCTAGATAGGGTTTAGAACAAGTATTCGTATATACACATATACCTCTTCAACCCCCCTTTTCTTTAAAGCAGATCGAGCTAATCTCTACCTCGTATCCAGTCTAGACCTTTGCTTCACAAATCACCAGAAAAGCACAGCACCAAGCTCGACACCTCAATCAACCATGCGACCCAAGATTAGATAAACCTCGGCGGAAACTATTCAGCAGAGTCATAGTGGCGCAACATCCGCAGCAATGTACCTGTTTCCGATGAACTTCACCCCCGTGATCTATACATGTAGTATTGACTCAGGGCTCGAACATATCGACCCCAGCATCCATGAGCCTGGTATCTGCATACTCAGTTAGTAGACTGGAGATTATTATGGGGCTTGCAGAGTGGAACCAGTACCGTAAGAAAGGTTTCTTCAATTACTGAGAGCCGCGTTGGGGCATCTGGCATCACAATTCCGATGACCCCTGATGCATACTGCCAGGCTCGAGAAACCAACTCCCCGGCCCTTCGGAACCTACAATCTTGCTCTGCAACAGCCCCCGTCACTAAACCAGGGATATCTGATATCGTAACCTTGATAAGGTCTGGTGCATGCCACCAGGCTCGAGCTGGTCCATGTTGAGGTCCTGCCTGACCAGGCCTGGGTAAACACGTTTCTCAACCTTCTGAGATTAATGACGGTATTTCGCCGTAGGCCCTACTCAAAGCCTGGGGTACACGGCATCATGATTCCCAGAACCCTTAATTCATGCTGCCAGGCTCGAGCGGGTTCACCTCTAGATACCGATTGACCGGTCTGGGAAAAATCCCTCTTGGACCGGTGATGATGCTCTGCAACAGTCTCTCCCACTAAAACAGAGCATCTGACACCATGTCTTCGGTAAATCTAGAGTATGCTGCCAGGCTCGAGCTCATCTACCGGGGTTACCGTCCAGGGCTCGATATGCAGGCAGAATCCCTAGGCTCGAGCTTAAAGCAACGACCTACCAGCGGAACCCTGCAAAATCGTAGGTAAATAATCCTAATCCCCAGAAAAGGCTCTCGGTGTTCGCAAATATTCTTACACAAATGTAAGGCTCGAGCTTAAAGTAACGGCTTACCAGCCGAGCCACCACCCAGTTGTGGACAAGCGACTATAATCTCCGGGGAAGTAATTTTCGTAGGGTCTTCCTTGGGGGCCCGATGCCACGAACCAGCCCTCGTGTTGTCGTGTGCTGTATGTCAGGCTCGAGTCTGGCTGTTGGCCTCGGTCCGTGAATGTTGATTAGCCTGAGGAGTCTGAAGAAACCGACCTACTGCATGGACGGGACGTTATCCGTTACGCTAACCCAGTAATACCTCCTCCGAATATTTTTTTTTCTTGTTGCTGTCATTAGGGGCTTCCATCTTTAAAGTGTAAAGAGAACTCCTGCAGCCAAGAGTCTCCGCTAAGATGGCAAACAGAGCATCCTGCAGGCGCAGACTGAGAAATACTCGAGGACAGAATATTAAGCATTAAGTATTTATCAGAAAGTGACATGTCAGCTGCAGATCTAGAAGTAGACGCAACTTGAGTTTCCCTCTCACTTTAAGTCTCTATTGTCGTGTCTTGCTGTTGTCAGGCTCGAGGGGGCGGCCCGAGTACCTGGTATGGCCCGTGCCTACATGTAATGCATACATCCCATCCATACATCATGCGTGGAGGTTTCAGGTCCGTCCATCAGGCTCGACTAGCCGCCCGGTTGAGGTTTCAGGTGATTGAGAGACATAGTTTTACCGTAAATTAAATGAAAATAAAAATTACGAATCAAAGTCACGACAGAATCGCGTGTTTTCGAATATTTGTTGATATAGTTTGTTGAGTCTGATCTCAACCAATGATGTCGAGTGAGAATTTATGATGACCAACAAGAGCCTCATCTACTCACCCCCCCCCCAACAGACCGGGTAACCATAACCCTAATCCAACTTCGCCTCTGCCAACCGCCAAGTCAACCCTAACCCACCAAACATCAACAACCAATCCAGCCCGCTGCGCATCAAGAATAACCGCACAAAAAAGACAAGAAGCAAACGCAAGATGCAACCGACAGCCGCCCTCCACCGCTCCATCCGCCGCCTGGCGCTGACAACAAAAATGGTCAATGGCGGCTTCTACAAGGGAACGCGCACGGGGAGCATGGGTACCCACACCAGGCGCGGAGGGTATGTCATCGACTACAAGAAGGTTAGGACGTATGTGGTGCCCGATTTGGAGGGGTTTAAGGTGAGCTTTTTTGTTCCACGGGAATGAGGGGATTGGGATTTGGGGAGTGGGGTTGTGATGTGGGTAGTGACGAGGGCTAATTGGTGGTTTGTGGCAGTTGACGCCGTTTGTAACGAGGAGGATGATGCCGACGGTGGGCGCGGAGAGGTACAGTGGGAGTAGCCCGGGAAGTGGGGAGCTGTATCTGGAGAGGTGGAAGAGGGAGAACGGGGTTAATTAGTGGGTGTAGAAGGAGGAGGAGAGGACCGGGGTGTAAATATTGGAGTATAATAAAAAACGTTTCGATATGCATATATATAGTGTTCTTATTCTGGGTTGTAGGTTATGTTTTGGGTGGTGGATGTTTGGTGGCGGGGGTGTATATACAGATTCTAATGAAGGAATTTATGTACGATGCAGGACTTGCAGCAGATAGATACAGAAGAGGAGGAAGAAGAAGAAGAGGAAGAAGAAGAAGTATTTACAATGATATTTTTATTCTTTATTTATTTTTTCTTCCTCTGCTGCTGTTCAGTACCTCTTGTACGGATTCAGCAAGTCCATGATCGCCTCCGTATGGTCTCCTCCACTCCTTCTCGGTACCGGCGGCGAACCTCCCATACTTGAACTTTCGTTCAATTCTGGGTTAGCATCATACAATGATTCCCACCTCCTGTTCCCCTGCCCGAACCCCCTCAACAACGACGCCGCATCTCCCGCCCTCCCCTGGACGCCATACGCGCCCCTCAGCGACCCATCCTCGTTCACCGTATCAACATCCAGCAGCACCCGGCCAAGCGCATCCAAGCGCGCCTTGTCCGGAAGATACTTCCGGGTGTGCTGCCTGTTGTTGTACAGCTTCAGCGGGTTGTCCATACGCATGGCATCAGTGCTCTTGGCCACAAAGCCTCCAACGCCGATCATGGTCCCATAAACCCCAGAGTGGTTCAGGTACCGCCCCGTGACGGCCTTAGGTACCGTTTGTAGGCCCTCGAACGGGTCGTTCCTGACCGGCGCCGAGGACCGCGTATAGTGCAGCCCTCCGGAGGGATGCGTCCTATGCGGGCGTGTCAGTGTCGGCAGGTCCAAGAACGCCACCACCAGCCGGCCCAGCAGGAACGCGTCCGCACGGAGCGCCATCAGGTCGACCTCACTTGGCTTCGCCTCCTCGCCCGTAGCAGGAACAGCATTCGGCTGTCCATCGGGCTGGCTGGCAAACTTGCGCTGGTTCTTTGCGACGAAGGCCAAGAACTCGGCGCGGCGCGGCCTGACGGACTCCTTGAGGTAGCGCTTGAATTCGCCCGCGGGCATGTCGGGGATGTAGGGACCCTCGTAGCGCCAGCGGTACTTCTCCTTGTACTCGCCGGGCGCAAATTCAAAGACGGTGTGGCGCCCAGAGTACATGCTTGCCAGGGCGGAGGGGTTAAGGGTGGGCCCGCGCAATATCGGGACGTCCATCTCTTGCCACTTCTTGAGCGTGAGGACGTCGTCGGCGGCGGACTCGTAGGTCGTAAAGTGCTCGAGCGTGTCGAGCTTTGTGTATCGCAGGAAGGGGTAGCGGGTCTTCGTGGGGAGGTCACGCTTGAGGCCCCAGTTGCCGCGGGCGTGGGAGGAGGCGGGGGTAGTGATAGACTGAATAGTTGGGTGTGGAGCTATGTCAGGGTTGCTCATGAAGTATGAGGGCGGGGGCGGGACGGGAGCGGGCATAGAGATTAGACGTGATCGCCGGAGGAGGCTGGCACCGGGGGAGAAGCGTTTGGCGGTGGCCATGGCGGGTATGTGTATCTGTATATTTGTATATTTGTATACCTCAATTGAGGTTTGATGCACTGTGTGGCACTCGGTGCTACCGGAGGAGGTTGAAAATTCGACGTGCGACCGGGTAACGTCGGCACCATCATTAAATATCACTCGCAGGTCAATGATTAACGGGTGCTTTGTTTATCTGTTTATTCTGGAAGCTCTGCAGCAGGCTGTGGAAACGAAACAGAATAATATGCATATTTCCCGCAAATCTGCGCCTGACGCCGCCCGCTAAGTGGTCCCTTTGTTGGTAACTTTAATATAATTCGTTTGAACGAATAGGATGGTTCCAAACTCAAAAGCACTCCAGTGTAGTACGTAGATCACTATGTATAAGCACTGCTGGTCTGTATGCAGATCATTACCGCTACTTTATCGTTAAAGGGGATCATCTCAGCTTTATCCATGGGTCCATCGATCACCTGTAGTGGATCCGCAGTTACTAGGTCTCACCTGTGGAGTCACCCACAATAAGATCACATTTTGGCAGGCATAGCTCTCAGTTTCTCATCCTTCTCTCTTCCTCTTCCATACAAACCACGCCTGCATCATTACCAAAACAGTATCCCCATCTACTGCACGCCAACCAATATTTTCCAGGGAGTATACTTAATCACCCCTCAAACCTTTCAGCTCAACGTTTGTGCTCAGCTTGTGGTGATAGCGAGAGCTGGTGGTCTCTGCAATAGCTTTGGATGCTGTCAAGGGACTAGTTGGTGAGTTACGTTGATTCGGTTCCGCTTGTTGCTTGCAGAGTAGGTACGATCTAGATCTCTACACCATATCATGACCCTTTGCGGTTCTTGGCTGATATAGTGGATTCTCGGGAGAGTGCTACTGGCTACGCTAGCAGTGGTAGTAATAGCTAAAGGGGGCTACATGCTCCGTTAACTGCACCTAGGTTCCCGTAGGGTCTACAGCGGGTATGTACCATGCTGTAGCAGGTATACCAGAAAATAGTTGATCGGCGGAAATTTCCAATATAATTCTCCTTTCCAGCCCCGGGAAACGGAAAATGTTGAACACCAGACGTAGACAGCTTCTCGTCCAGACGGAGACGGTATATCAGCCGGGGAACGAACTGAGCTACTGCTTTGATTCCTTTCTAAGTGCGCAGAATGACTTGCAATTCTCCCTCCCTAATCCTTCATGTTCATGAAGAACTAGGGTGCTAAACCTATGGTGTTGGGGGCTTTCTTTGTGACCCTTTGTAGATGCTTGCGCGCATGGGGGGGGGGGGGTTGAGCTTGGATAGATGCGGAAAGTTATGGGTGGGTACTATGTAGTCTCGTTCCCAGGCTGTCGCACAGCTGACACACACACAATCAACCACCACAGGCTGGGCGCGACTATGCAGCGAGATTTTCCTTATTTGTTGGCTATTTTGGTTAACCTTGGCTGGAGTGGGTCTTGGCTAACCTGGACTTTGAAGTATGGTTTATCGGTTGTGGCTAGCTTTAGGTTTTCCCGAGCGCCGCACATTTAGGTAAGAAGGAAGCTGGAAGCCTTATTGCTGGCTATCGGGCCGGAGCTTGAGGTGTGAAATCTAGGTCTGTATAAAATGTAAAAATATAGTAAGGAGCTTATATCGAAAGCTAAATGAAAAATAAATAAAAAAGATACAAGAGCATAAACTCGCGAATAACGATTAAATCCTTATAATTATTTGTTTTGGAGTTTCTTCGGGGTTACTTCACGTTACTACATGTAGCTATCGATTACGTAGATATTTATTCAGGGCATCAATTTCTTCTCTATAGAAAGCAAAGCATAACATACATGTACATGTACTTACATGTATCTACCTAGAGACAGTCGGTTTGTTCAAGGGTACAGCAACTGCCACGAATGATACCAAGACTGAGGTTGAAACAAGATACACACGTGATATGTCCAACTGAATTCCCACCAAGCCTGTGACTGGTCCTCTATAAGCCCTAAGACCCACTAACACTGAACCTTAAACTTACCCGCTTAATCAAACCTCCCTCTCTACCACACCTTCTCTATCCTCCACTCCCTATCAACCACTAAATAGAAATAATCCCAGAAAGCCGCTTATTCGTTCGAGAAACAGCGCACAGGGTCTGCCCCGTTACGGGACGCATTTTGTCTCCCTGCCCCCTCGCCCCTTCTTTCACCCTTCCACCTTCACATACTCTCTTGCAAGCCTCTAATCTTAAGCAAAGCTCCGACGGTACGATAGGTAAGATTTGCGTATGCATAGTAGCATGGAATGTGCGGGGCTTACCTGTCGCTCTGTGGGATGCAGTGGATCTTGTTTTTTTTTTTTTGGCTCTTTGTGGGTTTTTGGCTCTTTGTGGGTTTTTGGCTCTTTGTGGGTTTTTGGCTCTTTCTCTGTGGGGTTGGTTCTTTCTCCAGGTTTGGCTTTTTCTCTGTGGGTTTGCTTCTTTTTTGTTGGTACCGGCCCTGGCTCTACAAAAACGCCCCCGACGCAATGACATGTCTTTACCAGCCTCCATGTCGGTGACTTCTTCCTCCGTGGGATACTCCCTCCAATGGGAGAAAGGGGTATGTAGGTTCTTATTAGCCTCCGCCCTATGTAGGGAGCCAAGAAGGGTCTATTTCGGCTCTTGTGGGGTTTTCGGTTCTCGACTCTCCGATTGCGGGAGTGGTCAGGATTCATTGTGGTCGGTGCGTAGAGGCGCGGCCGAATGGTGCTGACCTTTTCGGTTATGGGATGTGTGGGGCTTTGGGCTTTGGGCTTTTTTATACGGATATGCATACGAGCACTCCGATACTTGGAGGGAGAGGCCAAGACTTAATAAGACCCATTCAGTAGGATGTTTCTGAGTCTCTATGGGATGTGGCTTCTGCCATTCGTTGGGTTTTTTGGGTTTTTGGGTTTTTATTTGATGTGGCTTCTGTCATTCGTTGGGTTCGTGGGTTTTTGGGTTTTATTTGATGGGTTTTAGTCATAGACGCCTCGATGGGGGATATTTTTGGAAGGTATAGCGCGTGGGTTGCATAAGGCGGTTATACTATTGACCTTTCCTCCATGGGATGAAGGGTACCTTTTTGGGAGCGCTGTGAGGGGAGGGGAGGGGTTCTTTTGGCGTGAATGTATATCGTGGGATGATATAGTGCTCTGGCTTTTTGTGGTATAGTAGATCTATGCTCCGATAGGAGGGTATGTTTCAGCTCTTTGGATATGCTGTTCCTGTTTGGCTTGGTGGAATTTCCTTCTAAGTACATGATAGATAAGCTGTACAAAGATCAAGGGTGAAGAAGCTCCGAAAATCCGATCTCCCTCCTCACGTCCCTCGATTTGCAAGAAGCTATTTCTAGAAAAAGCACCTCTTGCAAATGATTTCTTTGGTCCCTCTCCGCAGTTCTTACCACCCATTCGATTCCATGATTAAGCTCATAACCACCTCCTCCAGAGTTTTGGGCCAACGAGTGAAGCCGTGGATTGTGAAGAAAAAAAAAAAAAACTAGCACTCATGGCAGCAAGTATTCCTAGTACCCTTTAACTAACATTCAGTCACCTTTAACTAATATTAAAAATCTAGGAGCATTATGTACTTATACGGAACGCCGGCGTAATCGTTCAACATTCATTGTTAAGGGCTAGCAGTTGTGATGAACGCGCCACGTACTGTCCAGAACTTTGGAAAGCTCCAAGTGGTTGAATTGAAGTGGTTTACTGCGGGGAGTTAAATATGTGGGTGGGCTCTCTCTAAAGCGCTAGACTTCGGAATTGAATATCGCACCGCGGATTTATATCTCTAGTATGACGCGAAAGCAGTATTAGTTCAAACAGGTAGGGATCTGGCGTCTCTTTTTTCTCAGGCGCCTCTACTCCCGGTTCCTGAACTATCGTAAGGGTAAACTACAATCCTGACAAAACTCCATGGATCCAACATGTGTGGCCCTGTATACGGCCATCAAACACCACCGACACGTCTATATCACCAGAAGCGCGATTCAAGACTAGCTCTTGATCTGGATATCAATGTGGAAAAGAAAATCTACAATCATAGAAAATCACTCGTTTTACAGGAGCTAGACGGTAACGCACAGGAATACTTCGTACTAAACACCTTAAACATACGGAATCCCGCTCCGCGAGCACCTGCCGACTCCTCTCTGTCTTGAGGGCGTTGATGGCGGGATTAGCTGTAGGCATTTTTCAATTAGATAGTTAAACTCAAGTGATGATTTATGGATTCCCCTGAGTGTTAAGGGTGTGATAGCTAAATACAGGGCTTTAAGCTGCTGCCCAAGCGAGGGCTAACCATGCGTGCACAGCAACGAATCGAAGAAAAAAGTGAACGTGCGGGACGCTCACCCCATATTTGACAAGATTCACATTCACATTCCTTCTTCAGCGGCCCAACCACCCAAGAACGTCTGTTCGCCAGAAGAAATTCAATTCATGATTGTGGATTGACCCAAACAATAGATACACGAAATAGCCCAATGGGGTCTATGGGAGAAGCAGGCATTTGTAACAGACCTATCTATCTACAGAGCACAAATAAAATAATGGGAAGGAAAATAAAAACAATAATAAAAAGCGACTTTTATCCGTTGAGTAAAATACCAAGTAATACGTTTATACCATGACCAGTGAAAGCAAAGCCATTCTGCAGTAAAGACCATATCTCATCTGTTGTGATTGGTCAGCACTTAAGCAAAGCTTTTGATAGATGTTAAACGAAATCCTACCTGTCTAAAATAAGCTGCCCTTTGGTCGAAGTCCAATTCCTCCCCAATCTCCGCATTTCTTGGTAATGGGTGCATAACAACCATATGGCTCTTTGCATTCTTCATAACTGTGTTGTCAATCACGAAGCTGTCCTTCAATTTCTCGAACTCGGCTAGGTCTTCAAAGCGTTCCTTCTGAACACGGGTGCAGTAAAGAACGTCCGAGTTGGCAACAACATCGGGCGTAAGCTCGGTATACTCCTCGATGGTCATGCCAGAAGCTCGGAGTGCCTCGATGATCATTGGCGGCATGGCAAGCTGCGATGGAGAGACAAAGTTGATGCGAACGTGGTAATGCTGGAGAAGCTTCGCTAGGGAGTGTACTGGGCGGCCAAATTTAAGATCTCCCACGAATGTGATCATAAGACCGTT
Organism: Morchella sp. 2016-72; assembly: GCA_024713865.1. Lineage (NCBI taxonomy): Eukaryota > Fungi > Ascomycota > Pezizomycetes > Pezizales > Morchellaceae > Morchella > Morchella sp. 2016-72. Next base: position 393,305 of record JAMJEY010000023.1, read on the forward strand.
GACAGTTCCCAGTTCTTCACGTATAGTGAAGAGATCAAGGAACGCTTGCGTGGGATGCTCAAGACTACCATTTCCTGTATAATATATTAGTAATATAATTGATAGAATGAGACGATTGATTCTCACCTCCGTTGATGATAGGGACTGGAGAGAATCTAGCGGCTGTGGCAGCACTGGATTCGTCTGGGTGTCTTAATACAACAGCATCTCCGTAACATGCGAGAGTACGGATTGTATCTTGCAGGGTCTCCCCTTTCACTTGGCTCGAATGCGCAGCTGAGATAGCTACAGTCCGTCCCCCAAGGCGTTGCATCGCGGCATCAAAAGATGCTGAAGTGCGGGTTGATGGCTCAAAGAACATGGTGCAGAGTAAGCGGCCCTTGAGAAGGTCAATGATTCCCCAGCGCTCAACAGCTAGTCGCATCTCTTGTGCAACAGTAAAGAGGTGGTGCAGGTCCGCGCGGTTGAACTGGCTGACGGAAAGAATATGACGGCGTTTGAACATGTTTTCTCGGGATAGAAGTTTCCGAAGTGAAGGAGATACCATGGATACAGGTGGTAGGATCTGGGAGGGCAAGCTTGGTGCTGGCTCTACGATCGGGCTTCCTACATGAAGTACCGGCATCTCGTTGTTGATGGAATGCATACGTGCCATCAAGCTTGGACTCAAGATCTGGCGGGCATGCGAAGCCTCGGGAGCACGAGAAGGCTCAGGCGCCGCGGCCGGAGCATTAGAAACCGGGTTATGGAATGTGACAGAAGCCTGCGATCCCAATGTCCCATCGCTGTTTACACGGCCGTCAAGGTTGACAGTTGTATTTTCAAAAGTGACCCTCTTCACAGTAGCTTTGAGCTTGCGCCCGACAAGAGGAGACCAGACCTCGGATGGTTGCAGGACATATGATCTGTCCATTTCAACCTCTACAGAGGAGAGTGGCTGATCATGAAGTTCGAAGATTGCCTTTGGATTATCGTGCAAGCGAAGCTTAACATCCTCAATAGTCAAGCGACCATCGCAGACGGCAGTGATCAATAGAGGAAGCGAGTCTGAAATACCAATAGAAGAGCAAGTGCCATTCTTGGTGTCGTGAGCCAATTGATAAGGTAGACTTCCAACAGAGAAACAGTCAATGCTGGCTAAGTTCTCCCAGAGAGCCTTTTGGTCCTTGAGAGTCGGGAGTGAGGTACACTCAGGGTAATCCTCCTGTGTTAAAAATAGGGCGTAAATAGCTACATCGCACGTGACCTTGAGACCCTTTTCCTTACTCAACGCAATCAATTTGATGTCATCCTTGGTCGTCACGCTAGTTACGTGGACATTGCGGTTGTGCAGACTGGCGAGAAGCAGAATTGAAGCCAAGTCCGTAGTTTTTGCATCAGTCATCATAGGCTTTTGTGCAGGCCAAACCTCAAAATGCGAAGTGGCCGCTGCTACCTTGTTGATGTTGCCAGACAGGTGGTTGAAGGGAATGAAAAGAGAGCCGACCTGGGTAGTAAGTTGGCCAAGCTGCTGGGCGTTGGCTGATGTAGCTGCAACAGAAAAGTTGAAATCACAATGAGCCTTCTTACTGTTTGCCTGTGCGGTTTGCAAAGCCTTGGCATCGGTCAGACTGTTCTCGACACCGAGGGGCAACACTCTAATCATCGAGAATCCAGAAGCAACAGACTCTTTAGTGACACGCTCAAAATCTTTGCTACCTTCCTTGGCTAGACCAGGAACGAAAGCGGCAATATTCACCAGGCCAGGGAGTGTGATGGTGCGGTGGCTTGTTTGGTAGTCAACAGTATCGACATCGAGCTTAAAGCCACGAGCAATAGCTTCAATCAGTAGCTTGGCGTTCTTGACATTAGTGACCAGGGGAGTGTGGTAATCAACGGCCATGCGTCTGGTCTGGTAACCTCTTGACATGTATGAGGCAGGTCTACGAAACCTGTTGGCAGAAGGCAAGTTGATGTACAAATCAATCAAGTTATTGGCCAGATGTTGAGTCAAGGAGTATTCAGACTTCTGGTCGTTTGACTCCCCAGCCCCGCCTTCCCCAAGAACCTCGAGATATTGGACGGGGATTCCGTGTTCCTGAATAAAATCTGCGGTACCTGCGGTTGCAAAGAGCTTATATCCGAGCTGGTGTAGCTTCTTGACAGATGGGAGCATCTCCATCTTCTCCTTAAAAGAACCAATAGACAAGAGAATGTTCTTCTTTGGCAAACGGAACCCGGTAGAGAGCAGTGCCTTGAGGTATGCCTCAAATTTGTCGCGGCCGAAGCATGCAACCTCACCAGTAGAGGCCATCTCCACACCAAGGACTGGATCAGCACCTGATAAACGGGAGAAGCTGAAATGTGGCACTTTAATTCCAACATAATCTTTTGGAATATCAAGAGCAGGGTAAGCATCCACGGGAAGTCCCATGATAGCCATAGTTGCCATCTCTATCAGATCAACACCCATGACCTTGGACACGAATGGGAATGATCGTGAAGCTCGAACATTGCACTCAATCACCTTGATTTCGTTGTCTTTCGCAATGAACTGAATGTTGAACGGACCAGTGACATTAAGGGCGTTTCCGATCTTTCTGGTGGCTTCTTCAATTCTGCGCACTGTCTCTGGGTCCAAATCCTGCGGAGGCAGAATTAGGGTAGCGTCGCCTGAGTGGACACCAGCATTCTCTACATGCTCAGAAATGAAATGCATAATCATCTTTCCGCCTTTAGCCACAGCATCCATCTCAATCTCCTTAGCATTTTCGATATACTTGGTGATAACCACAGGGTGCTCCTTTGAGACATCGGCTGCTTGATTGAGATAATTTGCAAGATCGTCCCTTGAATATACGGTGTTCATAGCAGCACCAGAAAGTACATAGGATGGGCGGACTAGTACGGGGTAGGTGACCTTGTCGCAAAAATCTGCAGCTTCTTCGATGCTCGTGAGTTCCTTCCAAGCAGGCTGATCCACCTCAATTCTATCCAACATGCGAGAGAATTTATAACGGTTCTCAGCACTGTCAATCATTTCTGGCGAGGTTCCCAGAATCTTAACGTTCAGGCGATGTAGAGGAAGAGCGATGTTATTAGGGGTTTGACCACCCATTGCAATAATCACACCGCTTGAGGACTCAAGCTGGTAGATATCAAGGATAGTCTCGAGGTTAATGTTCTCGAAGTAAAGTTTATCGGCCTCATCATAATCGGTACTGACAGTCTCGGGGTTGTAGTTGACCATGATCGTCTTGACACCCTTCGATCGAAGAGTTCTGACAGCGCGAACAGCACACCAATCAAACTCCACGGAAGATCCAATTCTGTAAACACCAGAACCAAGAACCATGACACCTTTATCGTTGAAATCCACGTCATGTTCAATACCGTTGTATGTCATGTAGAGATAATTGGTGAAAGCAGGGAATTCCGCGGCGACTAAAGTACGATTAGAATCCTATAGCTAAATCGAAAGGATGAAGCCTACCAGTGTCGATCTGCTTTACAATGGGCATGATACCCTGTTCAACACGCAACCTCCTAACCGCAACTTCGTTCGAACCCCAGAAATCAGCCAACTGCCTGTCCGAAAATCCCAGCTGCTTTGCCTGTCTGAAAAGTGGTGCAGTGATAGTTGATGCGTTATAAGTGCTCATGATTTTACCGAAGTTAATTAGTCCCATAAGCTTATTCAGGAACCATTTGTCGATTTGGGTAAGGTGCCAAATCCTGTCCACGGTATAGCCTTGGTGCATGGCGTTCGCGATGGCAAACAATCTTTGGTCTGAGGGAGTCTGTAACTCCTGGTCAATACTCATCAAGGCCTGGGTCTGGTTGAAACCAATGTTGTGGAAATCGATTGCCCGGATTGCCTTTTGAATTGCCTCCTCGAAAGTACGACCAATGCTCATGACCTCTCCGACACTCTTCATTGAAGAAGAGAGGAGGGTAGAGACACGGGTGAACTTCTTCAGATCCCAACGTGGGATCTTGACTACAACGTAATCAAGAGAAGGCTCAAAGCAAGCGCATGTCACTTTGGTTACAGAATTCTTAATCTCATTGAGTGGGATTCCTAGACCTAGTTTGGCAGCAATGAAGGCAAGTGGGTATCCGGTAGCCTTTGAAGCTAGTGCCGACGACCTAGAAAGACGGGCATTGACCTCAATAATGCAGTATTCCTTGGAGAAAGGGTTTAGTGCATATTGAATGTTGCATTCACCAATAACACCTAAGTGCCTGATGACATTTACGGCTGTTGTTCTGAGCATATTGTAGTCTTCATCGGACAATGTTTGAGATGGTGCGACGACAATTGAGTCACCTGTATGGATTCCAAGCGGGTCAAAATTCTTAAATAGCGATTAGTTTTCCGTCTAAACAGACAGAGAAGCAGATCTTACCTCCATATTGCACACAGTGATACAGTTATCACGGCAATCCCGAACAACTTCATACTCAATTTCTTTCCAGCCCTTCATAGACTTCTCAATGAGCACCTGGGGACTTGCGGCAAATGCCTTGTTGCATAGATCAACTAGCTCTTCCTCGTTGTTTGCAAACCCACTTCCAAGGCCGCCAAGGGCGTAGGCGGCACGAACAATAACCGGGAATTTGATGTCCTTGACTACCCTCAAAGCTTCCTCAACTGAGGAGGCGGACGCAGACTTGGCGCACTTCTCCCCAATCTCTTCCATAGCCCTGGCAAAAAGCTCTCGGTCCTCTGTCTGGATGATTGTCTCGATTGGTGTACCGAGAACCCTGACTCCGAGTTTTTCAAACTCATCCTTAAGCTCGATACCAACTTGTAGGGCAGTTTGACCACCAAAAGTAACATAAATGGAATCTGGCCGTTCGTGGATGATGACCTTCCGGACAAACTCAGCCGTTACAGGAAGGAAGTAGACCTTGTCTGCGAGACCCTTCGAGGTTTGAATAGTGGCAATGTTGGGGTTGATCAAGATTGTGTAGATACCCTCCTCCTTTAGGGCTTTGATTGCCTGTGGAGTGTATTAGTCTATAAAATACTGAAATCCCAACACTCTATTCATAATTCCCTAAGAAGGAACGTGCTGCATTATTTCCAAAACACACGCTAGTGAATAATGGGGTTAATATGACTAGCTTCACGTACCTGACTTCCTGAATAATCAAACTCTCCAGCCTGTCCGATACTTAAACCCCCACTCCCCAAAACAAGAACCTTCTTTACTGAAACCTTAGGGTACACCTTCTCGTTATCAGCGAGAAGCCCACCAGGCATCTCGACGGGAGTATTCATAGCAGTGCTCTTATTAGGGCCCAAAGTCTTCTTCACAGCGTTGAGGAAAACATCGAACAGGAATTCAGTGTCTTTAGGACCGGGGGTGCTTTCAGGATGGAATTGGACACTGAAGAAAGGTTTTTTTGTGTGCCAGATACCCTCGTTTGAACCATCGTTGGCATTGACAAATAGCTCTTCCCACCCATTCTTTAGCGTTTCGGTGTCTACGGCAAAACCGTGGTTTTGAGAGGTAATGTAACATCGCCCGGAGATGAGATTGGTACAAGGGATGTTATGCCCCCTGTTACCGAATTTCATCTTCTTCGTCTCTGCGCCGGCAGCTCTAGCAAGAAGTTGATGGCCAAGACAAATACCAAAGATAGGGGTCCTAGCATCGGCAAGAGCCTTTTCAAGGTGCTTCACCGTCTTGGAGAGGGTTGCTGGATCGCCGGGACCGTTACTAATGAAAAGACCATCGTATTCACCATCTTCCTGAGAGATATCGTAATCCCAAGGAACAGTCTTGACCTCTACACCCCGAGAAAGAAAGCAACGGAGCTGGTTGTTCTTCCCACCAACGTCAACAAAAAGGATACGAATAGTTTTGCCATCGGGTCGCTTCAGAGCATTATTCGCAGGTGGCGAAAAGATCTTCGGCTCCTTGATGGAGACTACGCACTAGTTATTAGCAATTGGTACTAGGGAGTTCGTAGATAAATTACCTTCCGCGACAAGATTTTTAATGTTGGGATCAACCCAGTCCACCTCTTCGAAGTCGTCGCGCCAGCTTTGGCCCACACCCTTTGTGCCAACGATAGAGCTCAAGCCACTAGCAATTTTGTCTCCAACGCTGGTGGTCTTTTGGAGCAACATCTTCCCAAGCATGCTTCCTTGAGTTCGGATTTTCTTCGTGAGGGCCCTGGTGTCAACACCGTAAATTGCAGGAACCCCCTGCTCCTTCAGCCATGTTCCTAATGAGCTCTCCGCAAGATAATGACTGTAATCCTCTCCCGAGTAAGAAGCACAAATCATTCCCGCGACGTGGATTTCCTTGGATTCAAAGTACGGAGACAAAGACCCAAGAAGCTCATCTATAGTATCTCTAGAAGGTACACCTAAGTTTGAAATGAGCATTATTCAGTGGCAATATTAATAAGGTATCCTACCATAGTTTCCAACCAGGGGAAAGGTCATGACCAGAATCTGGCCCCGATAGGAGGGATCAGTTATCGTTTCCGTGTATCCCACCATTCCTGCAGGTGGGAGGCTGTCAGAAAACGTATTCCATAGATCATTCTTGGAAAAGGGAATATAAAGGTAAGGAAATCAATGATGTCACATGCTCAATTACCTGTTTGAAAAACCAATTCTCCAGATACGCTCTTTTCGGCTCCAAAAGAGAACCCTTGGTAGGCACTTCCATCCTGCAACTCAAGTGTCATGAGGCGTTCTTGAGTAGATATTTTACCATCCTTTCCCACAAATTGGGCCGCAACCGGCGGGTGCGGCGCAATCAAAGCCTTTGTCTGACCATCTTTTGACATTGTAACTACTGTTGTTTGCCCTTGATAACGTGGTTTTGGAGAGGTTTTGCTGTGGATGGCGGGGTAACGCAATGTACCAGGCGGTGGTGGAGCAAGGAATGGTATTCCGCAATAAGACACTCAATCCTCAAGTGTGAGAGCAAAAATGTTTGAGAAAGGTTGATGGGGGCAGAAAGGAATCACGGTGGTAGTGTGAGGATGATGAGTGCACACCTTGCTGGAAAATGAGAGCCTTCCATATAAAAGAAAAAGAAAGAGGGAAGGGGGGGGGAAAAAAAAAGAAGAGAAGAGGGAAGGGAAAAAAAAAAAGAAAAACTCTCACCCAGCTTGGGCTATTGGAGGCACCACCCCGCTTAGTGGCTGAATTGCCCCTCCAATGTCAGATGAGGCAGGGGTCTGTCTACCTGCCAAGATTTACTAGTACATGCCGCGTCTGAAGAACACCGTCACCCGTCGCTCACTCGCTGTTCCAAACTGCATTAACCAAGCCTTTTGTAGTGCGGCCGGTGGGGCTGTCCGGAATCCAAATCGAAAAATGGGACTGATGATGGATCAATTGTCTAAGAGTACCGATATGACAAAGTTACGTTCATTGTTCATATGTTTCAACGCATTTGCTCGTACTTACATGTATCTTTAGACAGAACTTTCTGTGTAATTACAACACTACATGTACATGTACTTGTATTTCGGGGGCAGAAGAGGTGGTGGCGTGGGGCCATGTACCTAGCTAGAGTACCAATAACCCTTATGATTGGTAAGTACGAGGCATGTATTGAACGTGAGTTACGGAGTTTTGAAGCCTGGTGCCACAATAGAGCGATTTGGCCAATCCCTGTTTTTCAAATTTTGTGCTCAAATTTTTGGTGTGAAAATCTAGCTAAGACCTCGCTAAGAACTAAATATTTAGATTCAGAGGTTGTTGGCCAAATCGCTCTAATAGCTATAGCCTTAATGTACTCGCGCGGATTGAAGCCGCCCAGACAAGGATCGCTCGCCACAGTTCATTGAGCGGCTTCACAAGTATACTAGTATATCACGCTCAAAAGAAATTTAATGATGTCAGCAACCCTCTCTGATTGGCCTGGGCTCTAAGTAATCTAACCAGATGATACGAGATTCGATGTGGTACAGTCGGAATTGCAAGGTTTTCAATTGGCCAATATTTCCTTTTAGATGCAATACTCTCATATATGGTGGTACCACAAGCACGATTACTGATAAGCGTGATTAGCGGCACTGGCTGTATTATACAGTGATATGCATGTCTTGCCCCTCCGCCTGGGCTAGTGAAGAAACTAAGCTCATCAAACGAAGCTTCTTATGAATACTCCTATAGTCGACCTAGCACTAACTACATGTACGTCACTATCCCTATTTCAACAGACCCTCTAACACAATACCTCAAGACTAATAGATAATGATGACCACCTAGAACAAACCTCGATTAGATTTCTATCTTAGTTGTGGTCACCGTGGGTTGATATATATCAGTATCATATGGCCTTAAACCCCATAGATTTTATCGATACATATATATACATGTACAGCCGCGTTTGAAAAGTCATGGCACCCCTGAGCTAAATCCACGAGACAGTAATGAAATAGCAATTGAGTAATAAAATAGCAATATGAAATAGCGATTGAGTAATGAAATAGTGATTGAGAAAAGGTTTTACCATTTTGTATGGCCACCTTGTACAGAAATTACAGTTTTAATGCGCTCAGGCATACTATCTACTAATTGATCCATTATACCCTGATCCATTACTTCCCACTCCTGCCTCATCGCCTCCCAAAGCTCATCTGCGCTATGAGGTTTCTTTTCTTCATGAGAATCGCATGTTCCTGGCTTTAAAAATACGCCAAACATTTTCGATAGGATTGAGATCAGGTGAGTTTGCTAGAAGAGATTTTTGATATGAGAGGTATTGTTGATTAAGGTATTTGCTTTGGACCAGAATGATACGCTTTATCCTCAACTACTTGATTTGATTGATGATTGACTTGGATGAAATGACCAGAAAGCAGACTAGATAGGTCAGATATTTCTTCAAGATATTGAGTCCCGCTCAAACCAAGCCTTATCCCTTTGTGAACTCTTTCATCCTGACCGCTACTGACGGATCGCGACGGAAAGAATCTTGACAAGATGAAGACGACAACGATGACGCATGACTCGGCGAACACAGCCAACAACGGCGACACCGACGAAGACAGAGATCTTGCCGGCCGTAAGACAAAGCGACCGCAAAGACAGCGCAGATGCAAAGCCCGGCGAATAACGCGACAATGACAAGGACAGTGAGATGAGGATCGGACCTCAACGAACGATGACAAGATTCGCGATAGATCCCGGTTCTGGGATCTCAAGAACTATGATTCAGAAAATATGAAAGATATTCCTATATCGGTAAGACATATAAGACGGCAGAGAGAAAAGAAAGAAAGAACTAAAGTTATAAGATCCGCTCATTTATTTAACATATCCCTTCACCAAATTCACATGACTACACCTCCATTCACGTAATCCCATAAACCCATCAGAACCACACCTCGTATTCCTTCCCACCATCTCCTCTACTTTCCATTACAAATCCATCACGCCACTAACCTCCGAGAATCTAATGACGCCACCATCTCCCCACCTCGTATTCCTTCCTCGCTAGCAATTCCTCCTCCGTCGCAACCTCCTCTTCCCTGAGATCAGGTCCCTCCTAGGCCTCAGGTCCTCCTGCGCCGCGGTTTTCGGCGATATCACGATAAAACAATTGTCGAAGTTCAGAGCATGCTCAAGATCGTCCGACGGCTGCCGTGCTTCATACCCAACATATTTGACAAGATATTCTAGTCGACGCCCTCGCTTTCGAATCCAGATCTCCTCCACTTCTCATTCAATCTCCTCTTCTATTTCAACCGCCATGTTCAGGGGTTTGTCCCAGACGATCATTAGCCACCTGGCGATAAGAATAAACACGAAAGACCGGATGAATCTTCGTGGATGTGAAGTTCTAATTGCAGGCGTAAGCGACTCACAATTGCTTTAATTGAATAAGCCGACCTGTTTCCAGTCGACGCTTTTTTACGCTTTCTAGTCGAGTACTGTGTCGACAAAGATACATGCCGAGTTCGATGTAAATTAGCCTCCTCTTGTATCTTTTGGGCCCTAAACATCTCACTTTTAAGAAATCAAGACATGACATCTCCTCATAACCCATCGGCTTGGCCTCATTCACTGTTTTTCCGTTGTAATTACCAAACGCCATTCGACGCCTTCCATATTTGAAAAGGAGAAGTTAGTTCTCAAACGCGTGATTGTTGGTAGCGAATTCAGCGAGAGGTAGAAAGTCCGCCCTAATTATCCCGTTGATATGATACATAATCTGCGAGATATCGTTCCACGATTGCATTAGTTCTCTCGGTTTGTCCATCACCGGCGACGAAGGCCACGAAAGATCGGCGCGCTATCTCTAGACGATTACAAAGCCGCTTCCAAAACTCAGCGTAAATTGTGGCCCCTATCTGAGACTATCGCTTTCCGTAACCCATGAGCTTCCAGACTTGCTTCAGATATAGACGAGCATGCATCCCCAGATTAACATTCTCCGCCGCGCAACGAGCATCTTCGCCACCGGCCCACTACCACCAGAATAAAGATTAAACCCCCGACTCTCCGGTAGTCCTCACAAAGTCCACAGAATATCTGTCCAAGCCGCCCTTGGCACCGATAACGTGCAGGACTTGCAGGGGTTGGCTTGACTTGCCCGGCGATAAACACGACATTCTGAACATAATGGTCAGATATTTTCGCATTGGCCGCCAAGAAGATTCCGGAAGTTCCAGTGTTCGATCTTCCGCGATGTCCCGCAGAGGGTTTATCGCGATATTCTCGTAGCAGGTGAAGTTTCAGTTCATCGCAATCAAGATTACTACGCGTGAAACAGACTGATGACGCGGGAAGAGGATTACAATGCGATTCTTACATACGTTTCTTGAGGTTTCGCTGATGGGTTCGGTTCGGTAATAGGCGCGGGATTAGGGGATAAGGATAGGCGCGGCCTGTGATTCTACGGGATTCTGTACATTCTTGGATGATCATCGCATACAGAGCAGATATATGCTCTCGCTCGTAGATAGCTTTCTTTCCTCTTCACGCAACCTTCCTATCGCCAGGAAATTGTAGTCTTTAGAAATATATCTCGACTTCTCGTTTCAGTGGTTCGGCCTTCTTCCTGCGTCGATCATCATAGCCTCGCCCGCTCGCCGCTTCATCTCGCCGCCGCTTCGCTTCGCCCGCCGCCGTGTCGCCGCCCATCTCTAATCGCTCGCATCTATTACCTCGCCCCGCCGGTTGTAGGCCTCGCCGCACTTCGCTGATAGCGCCAAGGCCCCAACGCCAACCTCTACAACAAAAATCAAGAACGTCCCGTGGATACCGATCGCGACACTGCCCTAATGGCAAGCCTCAGGACCTTCTTCGATAACAACCTCCGTCCTTCTCCCGATCCTGAGAACCCAGGGAATGAAGCCATATACGACCTTATTCTGAAATGTCGGGTCGCAACAATACGCCTCGACCTGACGAGGAAAGGGAGGATGGGGACGGCAAAGAAAGGAAGTCCAGATTAATAACTCACACTGAAGTCGCAGCCCTCCAAGCTCAGATCACAAGCCTGGGGAACCAGGTTACCAACCTGGAGAACCAACTCGCCACGGCCAATCAAGCTACAGAACGCGGAGCCGCCTGGCTCACATCAAGGCTTCCACCCCCACCACCATTAGTCGAATCAATTGCTCCCCCTCCGTCTGGTTACCGTCGAAATCGCCTCCAAGAAGGCACCATGTACACCTCGCCTCTGAAGCGATCGAAAGATCGGAAAAGCTTCCGACCGGAGAATACCGCGCAACAGGAAGCGACTCAGCTTCAAAACACGTTGCAACTCAAGCTTTCAAGAACGCCGACAGGTACCCTGGGCCTACGTAATCAACTAACCCACGCCATCTCTCGCCTGGAAGGACCCGCCGGGCTTTATGCCTCTACATCACGACCCGGTATCAACCTTCCTCCACAGGAAAGGTTCTTCAAATCTTGAACACAGCATTTGGGGACCCAGATCGGTAAAGACCGCCCGTCGCGCTCGTAAGAATCAGCAACTCAATCGCCTTCTGAAAGATTCGAAGTTTCAACGATACGATATGGACGGAGAAACCGCCAACGCGGTTTCTCTCACAAGGATCGAGAGAACTCACCAAGCTTTCGGTTCATGAAGAAACCCCGCCACCGTCATCGAACTCGCCACCATCCTACAACGCCTGACAACAAGCATCAGATAATCACTGCCCGCTACCGCCTCGCTACTGCACTTCGCACCCTGCTCGCCCCAAGACCCCGCTACACTGCTCCTGCCCCACTGCACTCGCTATCGCCTCCCGTACGTCCGCACTGACTCAAGACCGCCTCCGCTCGCCTCGTTATCGCTCCCGCCGCCTAAACCTCGCGCCCATCCGTCCCATACGCCTGGAGGAGCCGCTGATCTATCGGCGTACGGCCGTCCGGACCCTCAGGAGAGAGAGCCGGCGGGTAGAAAATGGTGTTTTATTGTGGCCACGAGGTCCACCTAGTCGAACGCCCATGTCCAGCCTCCCGAACGAGAGCAGCAGTGACTCAGAAGAGAAAGAAAGAAAGGAAGAAGAAAGAAGAAGAGCTTCGCGATAAGGCGTTAAGATTTTTCCCTGACTGAGCTACCACCTGCGACGGTTTAAGGATTTTTCTAAGATCTCGGTTTCTGGCTGGTTTCAGAGAAGGACGTGGATGGGAATCAACTAATGTAAAGTCTATTTCGCAAAATAAAGATTCTTTTATTCCATCATACGCCTCATTGATACTGGCGCCTCGTGATACGCGTTCATAGATAAGCGACTTCAGATGCCACCACAAACTCAAAACTATTCCCCTTATTCTTCCTCGACACATAGACGTAATGACTGCAGACCATTGAATCGTGAAAAGTCACCATAAGGTTATTCTCGCCTCAATATCAACGGCCACAGAGAAGACGCCCTTCTTTCAGAACTCAACTCTGGGCATTATCCAATAGTGATTCCCTCTGACGCGTCGTCACGCGGTTACGGTTCTTCCGGCAGCTAATGAGATACACTTCGACTCTTCCGACTGCACTAAGAACTGCTCACTCAATCATACCAAGGTCATAGCTAAAGGAATCTCGATTGAGCCCCCCAACAAACCCACAACCAACATCTCGGTCATCACCTCCTACGCCTTTCACAGACTCATCAACAAGAAAAGAAAAGGGATGAAAATATACTCACCACTGCTTCTCACACCCAAAGACTTTAACGCTGCACCCAAAGAACATCATCAATACTGATCCGCTAATAACCCGGCATCAAAGCTTCCTCCTCATCGCACCGAATACGATCTATCTATCGATATCCAGGAAGGAAAGACGACTATTCGGACCCGTATGCGAATGACTCGGTTGGAACTCCAGACACTCAGATTCTTGAAAGATTCATCCAATGGGCGGATTCGACATAAGACTCTCCCGCGCGCCTCCCGTATTATTTGTTAAGAAAGCGGATGCATTCTCTTCGACTCTGTGTTGACTATAGAAAGTTAAACGCGTAACGCGAAGAATCGACACCCTCTACCATTAACACCAGAGACTTCACGCATATCGTCACTAAATATTTCACAAAGTTCTGACCTTCAGAACGCTTATCATCAATTGAGAATTAGAGAAGAGATGAATGGAAAACGGCCTTCGCACCGCTACGTGACTTCGAAGATAATCTGTTACGCCTTCGACTAACCAACGCCCCGCTGCATTTCAACATCGGCCAACGACATACGCTGGCCCTTATTCGATCATTTCGCCACCGCCTATTTGGACGATATTCTTATATACTCCAACACCCTCGGCGAACACGCGAATAACACAACAAAGATTTCTGGGACGAGAACCGCGCTCACCTCAAACCCGGAAGTGTGAATGGCGTACGAAATCCATGATCTCTGACGGCGCCACATCGGAAGGAATCAAGATGACGAAGAGCCGCCGCTACCATCGTGAACTAAACCCCAAACTGCCTGAAAGACGTATGCGAATTCCTCGTTCGCGAACTTTTATCGACGATTCATCTACGCTACTCGAGCGTAGTATCTCCTTCGACCGCCTAACAAAGACAGGAGTGGTTTTTAAATGGACGGACAAAACGGAGAAAGATTCCAAGATCTTGAAGATTCACCACCGCCCGATTCTCAAACATTTCGATCCAGACAGTGAAATCATAAGAAACAGATGCCTCCGACTATGTTTCACCTGCCATCACGTCACAAATGACGACGATAATTCTTCACCCAGTCGCTTTTCTCCAAGAAACACACGCCCGCAGAACGCAACTACGAAATATACGAGCAAAGAAATTGCCATAATCATTCGGCGATTCAAGAACGACGCTACTTTCTGAAACCGCCTCATACCCTATCGCCTTAACAGATCATAGAAACTCGAATACTTCATGTCAACCAAACTACTAAATCGTCGAATTTCTGTCTCGCTTCGACTTCGCGATTCAATTTCATTCCAGAAACAAGCGAGGAAAACCGGACGACTCACTAGACGATCGGGGATCTTCCTAAGGAGGAGATGAACGCCATGATCGATCGACTGTTGAAAAGAAAGAATTTGGATAATGTTTGTTGGCGGGTTCTTTCAAATGAACGCGAACGCCACTGTTCAAGAGCTTATTTTCAAAAGCTACCAAGAAGACAGTTTCCAAGTAAGCGTACTCACGATGTTAAAAGACGGTACAAAACAATCGAAGCAAATCTCTCTCGAATGCGCAGAAAACGAAGATGGACCTCTTCTTTATCCTCGCAAACTCTTCGTGACTGTAATACGGCGAAATACAACTCGACTCTACGCGAACATCACGACAAACCATCACGTGACATCCAGAGTGCAAAACCTCGAATTACTCAGTCGCGAATACTACTACCGAACACGCGAAAGTACACCGATCGCTACGCTACGAATCGTCACATACGTCGCCGGAAAGTCAATCGCACGCCCTCTGCGAGCTTCTTCGACCACTATCGGCCTAAAGACCATGGACGATATCTCAATGGACTTCGCCACCGACTACCCTCAGTAACGCTATAACGCACTCGCCGCCGCCGATCGCCTTACTTAAAAATGGCAGACACTTTATTCCACGCACGTAAGAATCGTGAGCTAGAGACGCTGCTCGAACGCATTTAGAAAATGCAGGAAAATACATTACCGGAGAAGATAGTATCGACCGCGTACTCGGGCTTCACTCCGATTTCTGGAAAGACTCATGCGAAGCCTGGAAATATCTCCACGCTTACTCCACCGCATTTCATCCGCAGACCGACGGCCAAACCGAAGCGATCAACGCCATTAACAATACCGGTGTCTACGCGATTAATCGCGATAATCCACTTATTTACCCACAGAATTCGCTACCAACAATCACGCTTCCGAATCAACCAAACTCTCTCCCTTCGGCGCAAATTACGACGACATCCTCGCATTTAACTTCGCCCATTACGCACGGCCACCACAAACGGCGACCAAGCAAACACCACAAGCAGCATACGCCGTAAGTATTCGACTTTCTCCGAAATGGAAATGTTTCGCCCAAAGAATCTGGAAGAATCGCCAACATGAATCGGATTCCAGCCCACAGATATCATCGGAGATAAAGCATATTATCCACGCCAAATTTATCGACCAAACGACCTTCAAGAAGTTGGATCAAACAACCTGACCTTATCAGATTTCTCGATTGTCACCCCACGCCTACGAACTTAAGCTTACCAGCATCAACGGCTCATCCAGCCTTTCACGTTCGCTACTATCCCCGCCGCCTAACGACCCTGCACTTGACAAGTTCAACCTCCCCACCACCGCTTGAGATCGAGCGAACAGGAGCGAAGAGACGGTATTCTAGACTCCTGAAACGACGCGCAGAGTTGGAGATCTCGCTCAGATATTGCGCATGACGAAATTTCTCACAGAACCTTCCGCGATCTAGATAATTCCTCCGAGCTTTATTAAAGAATTTCATAAACAATGAGACATCTACGCCCGAGAGTGACCAATATCTATCACTACGCTGAACAGACATGTAAGAGTGATTAGTCGTGATTCTTCATGCTTTCGGCGCTTCATGACAGTGGCTGCACAAGGCACATGGACAGTGATGGATAGCGCGACGGCCTCGTGATTCTACGATTCTGTACAGCGCTACTTGATGAGTCATCTACGCACAGCGCAGATATATATGCCTGCTCGTCTGTAGATAGTTTCTTTCTTTCCTCTTCACGCAACCTTCCTATCGCTAGGAGCTTGTAGTCTTTAGAAATATATCTCTTTGACTTCTCGTTTCAGTGGTTCGGTCTTCTTCCTAGGGAAGTCGATCATCATAGTCGCCCGCCTCGCCGCTTCATCTCGCCGCCGCTTCGCTCGCTTCGCTGCCAGCTGCCGTCGCCATCTCTAATCGCTCCTCGCATCTATTACCTCGCCCCGCCCTGCCAGACCTTGGCCCGCTGCACTCCGCGATAATCGCGACATATAGTGTATTCCGATAAAGTAATAACCCCTCCTGGCTTTCCTTGCATTCCGCTAACGAAATATCCTTCGATTGTCGCACTCCGTCCCGGAGTAGAGCTAGAATTTGATTTGGAAAACTATCACCTTGGTAAGCTTTGTTAAATAGTTCAAGCACGGAAGACGCTCCTTCAGCGGGTTCATTTACCAAAGAACCCGCCAACAAACTTATCTTCGGATCCAGATTCTCCCTCTTCAATACCACCCTACTTTGCTGTTCCAGTCTTTCATCCCCTTCGTGGTAAATCCTGCACCTCCTCAAAAATATCCACTTTCCTTCCTCGCTTTCCGGGCTGCATCGAATGATGAAATTAAACCGAGACAGAAATTCCGCCCAACTAGCTTTGACGACGATTTAACAATTTAGTATATACGAAATACTCAAGATCATGACGATCCGCGAGGACTTTAACTTGAAATCACTGCTTTGCAGATGAGGCCTCCACTCCTCAAAGAACGAACGATTTACCAATAACTCGTCAGAGATTTCATAATTACATTCCACGCGAAATGAAGCCAAAAACGCGACCGACGCAGATTTGTTCGTCATCTTTTTTAATTCCAGCAGACACATAGTCGTATGATCTGTTTCAACAATAAATTCTTTCTCGGGATCGGGATGTATCAGTATAGGTGCAGTAAAAATTGTCTTGGCGTTTGAAAGGCTCTTCGACCTTCCGAAACTCGAGCCTGCTTCTTGGTTAGGGTGGTCGGCCCGGTCGGCTCGAAATGGCGTAAATGAATCGTCGATAAAAATTAGCGACCCCAGAAATTCCTGAACCTCCTTCACCGTCTTTGGTGCCTCCCAATCCACAATGGTTTGTATTTTAGTCTTCATTCCCGTTCGAGTCAATATCATGCCAAGATACTTGGTTTCTTACACTAAATTCGCACTTCGGGCTTGAGATGAACTTCGCGTTGGCGAGGACTTCTAACACCCGTTACATCCTGCTGATGCTGTTCCAACGCGTTTCCGAGTAGATGAGAATATCGTGAGATAAGCGGTAGCCGATGATCGAGAAAGGGGCGTAAGATGTCGTTAATCCATCGTTGAAAAGTAGCGGTGCGTTCAAACCCAAATGGCATTACCAAATATTCCCAGTGTCATAGCGGGTCCTAAAAGCAGTCTTCCATTCATCCTCCTCGATCCCGATCTGATTGTAACTCCAACGCAAATCTAGTTTAGTGAAATAATTGGCGCCTGAGATTGGCCATAGTCTTCGGTGTGAGAGGAAGCGGGTATCGATCCTTTACCGTGATGGCATTCAGCTTCCTGTAGTCAACATGCGTAACGACCGTCTGCGCCTTAACGAACAGTACAGAGCGTGAGTTGCTAGAGCGGAGAAACCCCTTCTGCAAGTTGTCGGCCAGATAGTCTCTTAATGCCTTCAATTCTTCCCTTGACATACTGTACATGGGGCCAAAAGGTGGTGCGGTCCCTTCCTGTAGTTTTATTTCATGATCATAGGGACGATGTGGAGGTAGGCAGAAGCGTTAGTTTAAAACAATTCTTGAAAGCGCTGATAGTCTATCGGAATGATCCCCTCTGGATTGACTGGCGTTTAATATTTTGTTGACTGCGTGAAAGTGGTCGAATATACTTGGACTGCAGGATCGCTGGGATAATTTCTTAAAGGATCGGCGCTGCGAGATGTGTGTAATCTCTCTGGAGGTGAGTCGAAATTCTGTGACGATAGGTTTGTGATTGACTATGCAATGCCCGCATACGGACGACTGAAAACAAATCTCATTCCTGCCGCCGATTCGACTCCATGTTTCCTCATCCAATCCCCATTACGATCGGGTAATGTCTAACTTGTAAGAAGGACTCCTCCACGCCCATTAATCTCTAATTCCAGGGTCACCTTCCTTGTCACCTTCCCGATTCAATAGGTCTTCCATCAATTACATCTATCTCCTCCGTCGCCTCAACTTCTTCATTTTCAACTCATGGCGTGCACACAAAGTTTTCATCAATGAATCATACTCGACGCTCAGTATCAATTAAAGCGTAGGTGGGTACAATAGATTTTTATTTTGAGAAATAGAACAAACTACAATCAATTGATTCCCATCCATCTCTCCTTCGATACTGAAAAGCGTGGAAATAAAGAACCTTAGAAAAACTTCGTGAGGTCGCCTATCGCTTAGGCCAGGACGAATCTTTTAACTCCTCCTCTTCTGACAAAACATCCTCCTCTTTTTCCTTCTTTCCCTTTTTTGCCTCCAACAATGGTCCCCTCATCCTAGGTGGTGCCCTTCCCGAGTGCGACAAAGTACAATCCCTAACCAAATGCCCACTCCCCACAATAATATGACGATTCTCTATCCGACGAGCTTCCCTCTCCTGGATCCGGACGACGACTATTAGACAAATCCATGAACGGCTCCCAGGAGTGTAGGATGGATGGGCTGCGGTGTCGCGTTCCTTGGTGGGAGTGAAGGAAGTCGTATGGTGGGGATGTTGTTGATCATTGGGACCCAAAGCGAGGCGAGCACTCGGAATCTGAAACCTAAACCTCCCCATCCTAGCGCTGTAAAGCTCTTTGTTTATTGTCGAGTCGCTGAAGAAGGAGTCCACTCCTTTGTGTCGGGGTTTCGTTTTGTACCATGTAAGCGTAGTCAATTCCCGATTAAGGCGCCAAAAGACATTCAATCTTGGCGCTCGTTGAGCTCAGTATAACGCTGGAACTCTGCAAAATACTCCGAAAAAGGGCGTTGACGCGTTGCTTGATTTCTCTCAAGTTGCGAGCGCGGTGGCAGCGATCGCGTCTCCAAAAGATTATTCAAAATTTCAGAACTCCGCCATTGAGTCAAAGCAATCCTCATTCGAGATATAAGCGAGGAACTGATCCGCCGCAGCTCCTTCCAGAAATAGCGTAGGCAATTTGTTGAGCAGAAGTTGGGAATCGATCAAGGTTAGCCCGTGAGCTTGATTTGTAGCTGAAACATCCTCGCTTTTCCGGTCCCCGATACTTCTCCGGATCAGGAAGCTTTTCAGACTTGGGTGGCTGTTTAGGTCATCGTGGAGCTCCCGAAGTCTTGCTTGATTCCTTCTTGCAGCTTTTGATCTTGTTCGTAGTCGCGGTTTCTTTATGGGCTGGAACTCGGGCTTGTTCGGTTTCGGTGTGGTGGGCTTTGATGGCGTATTGCCGGACCCTCCGTGGCGGAGGAGGCGCGTATGCCTGTGTCGCTCTTCCGTTGCTGAGAGGTCCCACTTGGCGACAAAGAAAGCGCGAGGTCATCGTGGAGCTTTTGATAGTCACCTCCATTGTAGTGCAGGAGGTGACAAACTATGGTCGAGAAAGCTTCGTCTGTGTTGGTCGAGAGGGGTCTCGTCTTAGTGTGAATGCTTGGACAAGAGAAGACGACAACGATGATGGCCTTGAAGGCGAGAACAGCAACAACGGCGACGAAGACAGAGATCTTGCCGGCGAGCGCAGCGGCAGCAAAGCAAGCGAGGCAAAGCTCCGGGCAGGAACAAGGACAAGGGCGAGGCGGGAGAGTGAGGATCGGATGGGACCTCAAGAGAACGATGATGTTATTTGCGTTAGATCCTGAAGCTGAGTTCTGGGATCTAAAGAACTATGATTCAGAAAATAGGAGTATATTCCTATATAGAGAAGACAGGAAGGCGAGGCAGAGAAAAGAAAGAAAGAACTAAAGAGAAGATCCATTTCTATTTAACATATCCCTTCACCATCATTATATTCCGTTCGCGAATCATGAAAGCCTCCATGTAGCACGTAATCCCATACAAATCCCACTCAGAATCTAATGGCGTCTACCTCGTATTCCATTCCATTCATCCATGCCTCTACTCTCCGAACCTCACGACGCCACCATCTCCCACCCCAGATTCCTCCGCTTCCTTCTCCTCCCTCTCTACCACCTCCTTCCTAAATCGGCCGGAACTCAGTAAAGCAAGATGCGGACTATGCAAGCTATGGCCACCGTTCAATAACTTCTATGCTGGTCATAGCCACTAATGTACGACCTAACTTAAAAAACAGCGCTGTCCATCTATCTCTTCTCCATGATTTCCGTGACACCATTCTAATCGTTTTCCTTTCTGATCTTTGTGGGCAATGGCTTCTTTTCGTGGAACAATCGGGTTTGAAACCCAACTTTGCTTATTTACTGTTGAACGGCTAATACCCAAATCAGGGACTAATTCAGTAAGTTCTTTGAGGGATGCTCGAGGGTTATCCAGAGTGACTGAATTTACTTTTTTCTCAACCTCTCCGGTGATTTTTGTTGGTCTGCCGGATCTGGGTGCATCAAGGACATGACCCCGCTCCTTATATCTCTTAACAACATTTCTAACTGTTGAAGGACTCAATCCTTTATGCTTTGCAATTCTCTTATATCCAAGACCGTAGTCAGAGAGAGCTGCAATATCTCTGTTACGGTTGCGCCTGTTGATGAGTTGAGCCATGGTTGAAGATGGTCGGCTACAACTACAAACAGACCCAATATAGTAGGGGTGCCAAGACTTTTCGAACGCGGCTGTACGTACGTCAATAAGTAGTCTTCACGAAAGGGGATCGCCACTTTATAAAAATCATCACTCTCCACACCATAATATGTATCTAGATACATGTATGTACATGTCTCGATGTCAACACGCAAATTAAAGTTTGGTATCCCTACCTAAGTGAAATTGAATCTAGAAATCTATACCTTATGATTTTCGGTGGTTTACTCGACTAATATGAGTTTGGGAAAGTCTTATGATGCCTCGCATTGGGTCCTAGGGCTTAGTATATATATGGCCCTTTACCAATTGCTGGAAGATCGGCGCTATAGCGCTAATCAGCCTATTAGAACTTGGAGCTGGGCTCTCCTGCGCAAAGGGTCTAATATATATGTTACTTAATATTTTATGAGTATTTTTGGCTATTTAGGGTCATTCCTCATTGAACTATGCTTTACTGTCGTTAGTCAGTGGCACATTAATCTGAAACATGAGTGCATGCACGATCGATCGTGGGTCTTGGAAGTATTCCGAATTAGGGTGCCATTGGCGTATTCTGGATATTGCATGTACATAATCTTACGTCTTGAACTATTCCCAGTGCCAACAAGCGAGTTACTGTTCTTATAGAATCGAGTTGATCGTGCGTACCTTCGGACCCGTGAGCTTATCTTCTGCGGTTGTGAAGAACTACATCTAGCAATCCTGTTACCACACAACTTCTCTGGCGTGTAACCTGTTTTTCTTGAAATGATTCCTTTTCAAGAGATCTAGTATATGTAGTTGATAAAAATCCCTAAACCTAAGATGGTCGAAACGCTTTTCCAATGCCAAAACTACATAGGTCTTGATGTTCTAGAACATGACTGGAGGTGGCTGTGTAGCCGTGCCAAGAGAACTAGAACTCGTGCTAGTGCTATGTAGTCTAGAGGGTCACGATTCATCACTCGACGCGACAGGTATGAAATTTCATGATAGATTCGCGCCAGGTTGATAGCTACATGTACATACAGATGCATACATACACTGCATCTATATAGTACTTAGGTGTATGCATGGCTGTCTTGAGCGCCGGAAGTACTAGATGTACAGTACCAAGAGGAGGGGTGGGGCCTCCACAATATTCCCATTGATACACTATAGCCAGCTAGCTGCAATGGCATCACATTCCTCCAATACCTGTTTAATTCGATATTCCTCACTAAATTCCATATTCCGATGGTCTAGTGATTTCACCCCGTTTTTTCATACTGTATGTACCTATTTACTACGTGTGTGCTTTAGGAGGACTCCGCCGCATATATATAGGTACATGTAGCTTCGATCAGAGGGTTCGGTCAGAGGGCCAACCCATGCAATAGATGAACTACCCGGGCCCAGGTCTGGCCCACCCCAAGAAGCCATAAGCCTCTCCAGAAAAATCTGCCCCTTTATGGGCTGTTCAAGTCATCCCGCAACCCGACCTGCTAATTGACAGCTCGGGACATAGCAAACGTAGAGGTCTATGAAGAGTAAAAACAAAACTTACGTGCTATATAACACTGAATGCCGTTTTTCTAGTTGGAAGAAACGGTGCGTATGCTTTTTGAGTACATCTAGCGCTCCATACGTTTACCGCTCTATACATGTAGCTTTCGATCCACCCATAACCTAGTGCCAGGGGTCGCGTCGTGCTTTCAGTAATAATATAATGATTATTTATAATTTATATACGTTTAAATACCTACAGTCTATTCTCGACCGTTGGCGAAATTGGGCATAACATTTATTGGATACCCAAGTGCGTCAAATCTTGGCGTTGTGACACAACTCCGTTGTAACCCCGCCTCTAAGCACTAGAGGCATTCACAGCCTTTATCATACTAGACACTCCCGATCGGCCAACACAAGATATTATCCGGAGGAGACAACAATTATTTCATCACTATGGCTGAAGCTCTAGGGCTTGCAGCTAGTATCATCGCGGTACTTCAAATTACAACATCGGTGGCATCTCTGAGTTATCAATACCTCAACAGCGCAGTCCGAGCGCCTGACAGTCTTCGTGAACTTACGCTCGAGCTTCAAGCACTCATATCAATCCTAGTGAATCTGAAGATATGCGCACAAGACCCTCAGGCAGTGGTTTTACGGACACTGGAAAGCTCATTACATATATGTCATAAGGAGATGCTGCGGCTGCAGGACAAGTTGAAGCCCAGGAAAGGTACCTTCAGCTGGTTACGGTGGCCCTTAGACGAGAAAGATATTCAGGGGTATCTATCGCGGATGGAAAGATTCAAGAGTTCATTTTCGCTTGCTCTTGAGGCAGATCACGCGTACGTAAACCATTTCCTGAAACTTTAGGCATTAGCTTAGCCGTGGTTGTAGCGCTCGCGTAAATTTAGTTGTGGATAGTGTTCGAAAGGTGGAAATCAGGATGGGGGGTTTAACGAGTTCTCAAAATTGCCAGACGGAAAGCCATAAAGAACGTGAGAGGAGCCTTAATTCAACCCAAAGTCTACTCCAAAAACATCTTTGGGCTAAGATAAAACCATGATCCAAAAGAAAAGCGGCGTGATGTTCTCAACTGGCTGTTTCCAGAGCCCTGCGACAAAAGGCATATTGAAATCAGTAGTCAAAGGAAGGAGAACACGGGCCAGTGGATATTTAGAACTCAAGAGGTTCAAGACTGGATTAAAGGAAATTCGAATTGTAGGCTGCTATGGGGATATGGTATCCGTATGTGCCCATTCCCATATCCCGGTACATTGACGCATTAAGCCACAAGACTAACCCACATTGCTTCTAGCGGGTGCTGGTAAAACATTCCTGAGGTATATCCACTTATAACTATATGTGTACATAAAAAGGTGTAATCTAATTTTCGGCAGCTCGTTGGTTATAGATCATATTCAAGGGCTCCACGCGAATAACGGAGTTGGATATATCTATTTTAACTTCAAAGAGCAACAACAACAGACACCAGTCAATGCCCTTTCAAGCCTCGTGAAGCAGCTTGCACTCAAAGCTAAAGTCTTACCTAAAGCGATTGAGGAAGCGCATGAGAAGGACACAAGACCTACGCTTGGTCAGTTATATGACGTCCTTCTGGAAATTGGAAAGTCGTTTGCACAAACCTTTATAATATTTGATGCCTTGGATGAATGTGATCAAGTATATCAACGGGAGAGATTACTACCGGTGTTCCATCGCATGGGAGACGCTGGCATGAGTCTGTTCTTGACAAGCCGTGAATACCCAGAGGACATTCAAGAGTCATTCACAAATATCCCAAAGCTGAGACTTATGGCTCAAAATGAGGATATTTCAAGTTATATCGAACAAAAAATAGCCGAATTCCCTCGAGCTAAACGTCTGATATTAAGCCAAGGAGATAGTGGCTTGAAGGAAAAGATAATTTTAGCACTCCAAGAGTGTGCTAACGGAATGTGAGTCAAGGTCCTTTACTGTAGTAAACTAAGGGCTTAGGTTGATGTCCGTTCAATAGGTTTCTCCTTGTTCGTTTTCATATTGAGTGCCTCTGCCAGCAGACAAGCCTGAAACAGATCCTCGCGGAGCTTGAAAGCATCAAAAGTTCGTCGAGCAAAGAGTATCCTATGGACCCCACCTATGACAGAGTTTGGAAAACCATCCACATGCAGCCAAAAAGCTGCATCAGGCTGGCACACAGAGTGATATCATGGCTTATAAAAGCCCGAAGAGTACTTACGGTTCGCGAATTACAACTTGCAGTGTCGGTGGAGCAGGACAATACCATCTTCGATGAAGATAGTCTACCAGACCGCAAGACTCTGCTGGACGTCTGTGCGGGCTTAGTAACTATTGATGAAGGAAGTGGTCGTGTTAGGTTTGTACACTTTACTACTCAGGAGTTTCTTGTTAGGAAGCAACTAGTCCCCGATGACGCAGACCTTCAAGTGGCAATAGCTTGCGCGACCTTTCTTTCCTACGACGTTTTTTCAGCAGAACGTTATTCCAGTATAAATATCGACTCATATCCATTGATAAAGTATGCGGCCTGCGAACTCAAGTATCATCTTAAAAAATGCAATGAGCCCTTGACAATGGAGATCATACGGTTTCTTAGCAGCAAAGGAAACACCAATTCTTATATGCGCCAAATCGATGATTACATGCCCAGCAGTTTGGATGGAGCTTATACATATAGTGCACTTGAGGTCGCAGCCCACCTAGGAAACAATTCTGTTGTCTCGCATTATTTAAGAGAGAGAGAAGATATCAATTCACCCTTTTTCCAAATAGATCTAAGTGCGCCGTTTGTGAGGGCAGCTAGTTCTGGAAGCGATTGTTGTGTAAATCTACTGCTTGATAGTGGTGCCGATGTCAACTGCCGGGATTTAGGTAATAGCACAGCCCTGCATCGGGCAATACCTGGGGGTCATGAATCGACGGTCAAGCTACTTCTTGAGAGGGGCGCCAACCCCAACCTTCGATTGGGCGGAAGAGCGGCCTTGATGGTGGCAGCAGAGGGTGGGCACGGGGCTATTGTGAAACTACTGCTTGGGGGTGGTGCCGACTCCAAGACTCGGGATTTATACCAACATACGACGCTAATGGTGGCAGCAAGGAATGGGCATGAGGCGATAGTCAAGCTACTTCTTGAGAGCGGTTCCGATCCCAACCATTGTAGTTCAAACGGAGATACGGCCCTAACCCTGGCTGCCGAGTCTGGGGATGAGGCGGCAGTTAAGCTACTTCTTGAGAGTGGTTCCGATCTCAACCATGGTAATTCAAACGGAGATACGGCCCTAACCCTGGCTGCCGAGTCTGGGGATGAGGCGACAGTCAAGCTACTTCTTGAGAGTGGTTCCGATCTCAACCATTGTAATTCAAATGGAGATACGGCCCTAACCCTGGCTGCTGAGTCTGGGGATGAGGCGACAGTCAAGCTACTTCTTGAGAGTGGTTCCGATCTCAACCATTGTAATTCAAACGGAGATACGGCCCTAACCCGGGCTGCCGAGTCTTGGGGTGAGGCGACAGTCAAGCTACTTCTTGAGAGTGGTTCCGATCTCAACCATTGTAATTCAAACGGAGATACGGCTCTAACCCGGGCTGCCGAGTCTGGGGGTGAGGTGACAGTCAAGCTACTTCTTGAGAGTGGTTCCAATCTCAACCATTGTAATTCAAACGGAGATACGGCCCTAACCCTGGCTGCCGAGTCTGGGGATGAGGCGACAGTCAAACTACTTCTTGAGAGTGGTTCCGATCTCAACCATTGTAATTCAAACGGAGATACGGCCCTAACCCGGGCTGCCGAGTCTGGGGGTGAGGCGACAGTCAAGCTACTTCTTGAGAATGGTTCCGATCTCAACCATTGTAATTCAAACGGAGATACGGCCCTAACCCGGGCTGCCGGGTCTGGGGATGAGGCGACAGTCAAGCTACTTCTTGAGAATGGTTCCGATCTCAACCATTGTAATTCAAACGGAGATACGGCCCTAACCCTGGCTGCCGAGTATTGGGATGAGGCGACAGTCAAGCTACTTCTTGAGAGCGGTTCCGATCTCAACCATTGCAACTCAGATGGAGATACGGCCCTAATCCGAGCTGTCAGGTATGGGGGAGAAGCGGTAGTCAAGCTACTTCTTGACAGTGGCGCCAACGTTAGTATCACAAACCACCGCGGTGAGACGGCCCTAGACACCATAAAAAGCTGGAGGCCCAAAGCCATAGTCCAAATGCTTGAGGAGGCAATGGAAGGCAATATCCGAACTTCTTGCCTTTCCCCCAAATAGCCAAAAGGTATATTGATCTCAAACCGCCCCTCCTCCTCCTCCTCTGCGGTCTTATTTACATGTAGTTAGGGGGACCCACCCCGATTCCGTGGATGCCGTGTTCGAGTGACGTTTCATGATTTTGACATTTTCTTTTTGTTGACATTTTTTTTTCCATTTTTTTTATTCATTCATTTCTTATTTCATCCCTTTTTCACCTCTTGTTCTTTTTTTTTTTTTTTTTTCTTCTAAAAAAAAAGAAAGCAGTCAATCAACGCCACGTCCCCGAGCCCGCAAATATTCTAGCTCTCTCTCTCTCTCTCGCACACACCGAGACATATCCACGGTCTGAGAGGCACCGTCCATATCATACCATACCATACCATACCGTAACACCGCCAAATGATGAAAAAAAAGTCCCCTCCGTAGCGTATGTTGTAAAAAGGATTCTCCGCCTTGAATTGAAGCCTCAAGTTCCCTTCCGGTCAATCACGGGGGCGGCGGTTCTTTGGTTGATATGGATTTGCTACTTGATTAATTAGAAGAAAATGATTCGTGGTGCACGGGCTTGTAACTGTTTGGTTGGATAGACTACATGGAGAGTTCTAGGGATGTTTGAAGTGGTATCTACGCTACACTGCTGCTGGTTCACACTGCTTACATGATAAAGGTACTACATGCAAGGACCATCGCACCCAACTACTCAAGCTCCCATTCCATTCCGATATGACTACGCTATTTATTTCTAACTACAGCGATACTGCCCCTGCACCACTACGCAACCACCTCCTCCCTCTCCTCCACCACAACCTCAACCCTCTCCTCCACAACCCTCTCCTCCTCCTCCTCCACCCCCTCCTCACCGCCCCCCAAACCCCTCTGCGCGCGCACCTCCTCCTCAACGCGTGTGCGCCACGCGCGCCACTCACTCAACATGCGCATGCGCGCCTCGACAACCTCCTTGTTGGCGGCCTCGCTCTCAAACAGGTCCTCCTCGTCGAAAGCGCGCGAGTACTCGCGCAGGTTCTTGCGGATTGCCTTTTGCGCGGAGGGCGTCAGGAGCGTGGGCGGGCGGGGCCGCCAGAGGAGTTGCTTGAACTTGTCGAGGTGCGTGGAGCGTAGGAGGGTGCCGCGGAAGTCCCAGATGTGGTAGCCGTTTTCCATCTAGACGAGAGGGGGGGTTAGTATGGCTGATTTGGGGGGATAGGGGGGAGGGGCATAGTTGATAGAAAGGGAATAACGGGTAATGATAGTCATGCTATCACGCCGAGTGATGGGCCATGACAGACAAGAAAGGGAATGAGTGACAGCCCGTGACACCACGCGAGTGACACCCCATGACCCAACCCAACCTCAAGCCAAAAGCCAAAAAAGCCAAAAGAAAAAATGAATACATACCGGTGTCTTCCACACACTCGTACTAGTAACGACATACCTGCCAGTAGGATCCCACTCGACGTCCGTAACGCCATAGTGCTCACCAACGGCCATGAGCGCCAAGTTCGCCGCCACATCCTTCACCCTCCCCCCAGCAGTAGCAGTAGAGGCGGGGGTTTCGGCCTTGACCTTTTCGCCCTCAAAATCGCAGTCCCAGAACTCGAGCTCGTACGACAGCGAGCTGTGGACCGTGGCAACAAGCACGAACCGGCCGCGCGGACACCAGTAGATGGCGTTGCAGCTCTTGCGGTCACACGTGCGCACCAGCGTGAACTCTCCCGTCCCCGTCCCCGCGCCTGCCGCTGCGGCGCGGGTCTTCTCGGGCGCATAGAAGTGGACGCTCTTGTGTGTCCCTCCTGCACCCCCCCCTGCGCCACCACCAGCGGCGGCAGCACCACCGGCCGGGGGGGCCGCATCCTCGGCCGCGATGAAGACAAACCTGTCGCCGTTGGGCTCCCACGCAAAATTGATGATTGACTGCTTGAGCTCGATGATCTCGACGGGGATGTTCTTCTCCTTGATGCGGAAGAACTCGAGCGACGTGAAGGTGGACTTTTTGGTCTTTGTGTGGCGGTCGACCTTGACGCAGAGGTATTTCCCGGCCGACTGCCAGTGCAGCTTGCAGTCGGTTACGTTGACGAGATTGCGCGTGCGGATGGTGCTGAGCGAGGGGAGGGACATGAGTGTGACGCGCGCAGTCTGGTTGTTGATTTCGGGGGTCCAGAAGGCGATCAGGTACTCGGCTGTGGCGGGGATGGGGGCGGATTGCTTCTTGCTGTTGCCTGCGGCAGCGGTGGTAGTGGTAGTAGGAGCTGGAGGGGGCACTTGCGGGCACCATTCAAAGTCGACAACGCCATCAATCTTGATAGGTTTCTTTCCCAGGAGAATCATCGACGGTGTCTCATAGACCTGTATTGCCTGCCCCGGCACCACCCTCGCGACATAACGGCCGTCCGCGCTCCACTTGAACACCGGCCAAGTAACCGTCTTCCTGACAACCTCGATCAAATCCTCATCCGGATTCTCCACGGCCGCCGGAAATGACCTCAGCAGCTTCCCCGTCCTGATGTCCCACACAATGAAGCTGTGGCCCTCCTCCTCGGGCCCCAGCGGGAATCCCGCCGGCAGCGCGTCAGGAAGAGTGATGGGCTTGTTGCTCCACGTCACGAGGTACCGCTCGCACGGCGAGAAGTCAATCAGATTGACGCTCGGGTGCGCAAAGCGCATAACGCGCTTCCAGGATGGGCCGCCCCACAGCTGCACGCCCTGCTCGTGCACGCTCGTCAGGTACGTCCCCTGCGGGGACCACTGCACGAACGACTCTGTCCAGCCAAAGCGGTCGATCACGGGGTCCGGAGCGTCCTTCTTGCGGTTCCAGAAGACGCCGACGGTGTCGCCGCGGTAGAGGGCAAACTGGTCGCGGCAGGAGGTGTCGCCGAGCCAGGAACGGAGGTGCTCGGATTCCACGAAGGGGTCGATGGACGGTGGGGTGTAGGCGTCGGGGACGCGGCCGGGACGGCCAAAGTGTTCAATGTCGGTGAGCTTGTTGACGGCGATTTTGTGCTTCTTGTCCAGGGGGGTTCCGTGGAGGATCTTGACGGCGAGGAGGGCTTGCTCGGGGGTTTCGTATTCGACGAAGGCGTAGCTGGTAGGTAAGTAGTGTTAGCATTGTAGAAGTAGACGGGGAAAAAAATTAAAAACGGTAGAAAAACTCACCCCTCGGTCATTCCTGTCTCTGCATCAATAGGCATAAAAACCACCTCTGGCTTTGTCCTCCCAGCCTCACGGAGCCTCTTGCACAGAAATTTGATGAGGCGGTCCTTGTTGTCCTCTGGGACTATGGGGCACCCGTCCACGACCACGAAAGTGTCCAGGCCCTCGTCTAGGCGCACTGCGTGCTGCTCTATGAGGTCTGTTTTTCACGTCAGCGAGGCGAGGGGTGGGGGGGGGGGCGGGGGCGGGGGCGGGGATGTTGACACACCTGAGAAATCGATATCTTCACCATCATCACTGTGCGGCGCCATGATGGATGGAATTGTTTATGTTTTACTTGATGGGGTATATAGCAAGGGATGTAATTTCTATTTTGGGTTTGGTGGGGGGGGGGAAGTAAGAGTTGTGGTTGGTTGGTTGGTTGGTTGAGAGGATTGAGAGGATGATGGTGATGGGTGGGGTGGGAAAGCAGTCCAGTAGTTTTTAAGTTACCCGGTCTGGTTTTTATTTATTTCTTTGGGTGTGGGTGTGGAGGGATGAATTGAATAGAATTGACGGGTGGATCAGTGTGGGTGGATGGATGCGGACATGTGCAGCGGGAGGAAAAGGTGCTGGTTCGATCATTGATAGATATGGGTTAGGGTTTGTAATGGTGACAACGGTTATGTAATTAAGCAGTGTGGGTTATATATTAGCAGAAGGGTACTATATCAGTGCACATCCCCGCCTTTGGGAAAAGAAAGTGCAAACTCCCTTACAACACTTGGAAGGACCGCTACCAGCACCGACGAAGGATTTCCAGCAGCATCATGTTCAGACAACTCAGCCGTCAGACTGTCAAGGCTCTTCCTAGGTCCCGCTTTGTGTCCTCGCGTCCGGTACACAGCACTCTCGAGCAGTAGTGGACTACCTCCTACTCCAAGATGACCCAGGCAGACGCAGAGGAGAGGCTGGGCGTTAGACTAGAATTACTGGCTACCGTTCCGGCTCAGAAATTGTTGGATGAAGCAGGGTCTATGGTTGCGTGGAAGGATACCATCAAGGAAATTAAAGAGCAGGTTTATAGCGGCATAGTAAGACATCTCCGGTTCGAAGGCTATCCTTGGGAGACCAATCCGGATTTCAAAGAAGCAAACATCAACGACTTGGTCTACATCACCCTCCATCCCATTCTTTCGGGTTTCGTTGATAAGACGGGACGCTGTTTACGCTTACGGAGGGAGAAAGAGATTGTTGCGGTGGACACTGTGACGGGTGGCACCGGGGAATTTGTTGTGGTGGACCTGATTTCGATATGTTTCTTTTCGTCATAGAGGCTAAGGAACCCTCTCCTGGAGAGGCAGTCAAACAGTGTTTGCTGGCGATGAAAGATATGAGGGACAATAATGGTGGAGGACAGATTTACGGCTTCGTTACAACGGGGGAAAGTTGGCGAATGCTTAGCTACGATGGTACATCGTTTCGAACGACACGCAAGATTGAGCTTGTATTTGATGAGATGGATCAGGAGAAAACGTTATGAATGAAAGACTATTCGGTTCTAGTGGACTGTATAGTCGCCGCACTGAGCAATGGAGTTCCAGGAGGACCTTCTTGTGGTAACTAATTTATTAAGGGAATATCACGGACCGATAGGAGAAAGCGAAGGGATTATGTATCATAGTTAATGTTTATTTAAATAATTTCAACCTTTTTTTTTTTATAGAAGATCACGAGAGGGGCCCCGAAAGAGTTTAGTTGTCTCATTACAAACCGGCCTGACGAGTGCTACGGGATAGGGTCGGGGGACTGGGGCGAGGCAAGGTGTGCAAAGGAAAAGTGCTTAATACTGTAGGAATCTGAACGTGTAGAACGGGACAGTACTTGGGATGGAACATGACAAGAAACCTGGCGGTTCGGGACACGGTGAAACCAAAGAGTACAACTGAGGACGGGTTCAGGAGTAATCGCAGATGTAGCGGTAATAGTCAAATATGTTTAACAGAGATATAAAGAACTATGAGACAGACTAAGAATCGAACCCCAAGGGAAGGGGTCAATAATTGAACGTTATGTAAGGAAAGAAAAAAGAGAGATCAAAGGAGGTCCAGCCTATATATACTTATGTATTCCTCACGATGGCTAATCGTGACTAGTAGTCGGTATTAGTAGCTACTAGTCTGCGGCGTATTGTCTCACACGAGCCATGTGGTGACATTGGACGCAGTAATTAACCCTTACAGATTCAAGTAATTGCCTTTCTTGGGTGTTAATTTCCCGGTGCAGGAATATATATATATAGCGGGGCCTGCATGCAGTACTAATTGTGTCTTGGGGTGCGTTAATAGTAGTAGGATTAACAAGTCAGCAAATATATGTGAAGGAAATATACTAATATTCCCTCTTTAAGATATTGATTAGCACTCCTATAATAAATACTAATAACTCCCTCCCCGGTCACCAACCCGGGCCCCGGCATGCAGTTGTTACCCTGCCTTCTCACCCAAGCCCCACCGTGGGGTAAAACCAACAGGCCGAATCCCGGTGCAGCAACACCATAGACAAACCCGCACACGATGAGCGCCCCCGACACCACCACCATCTCCGACCGGGAATGGGCCCTAATCTCCGGCACCGCCCTCCCCGCCGCCCCCTCCCCTCCCGCCACTCCCGCCCACCACCTACTCACCCTCGTCTCATCCGGCGACTTCCACTCCGTCTTCACGCACCCCGCCGCCACCGCCCTCCTCCCCCCCGACGATGCCACCCCCCTCCGCGAAACCCTCGACTACACCGCCCACCTGCACCAGCGCCTCGCCGCCGCCCCCCCCAACACAGACCCCCACACCCTCCTCGCCCTCGGCATCGCCGCCCTCTGGTCCTTCATCCAAGCCAACGTCACGGGGCCCCCCCTCCCCTTCACCCCCTCCTCCGTCCTCCTCCCGCCATCAATCACCGCAGACCCAGCGCTGACCGCCCGCCTCGAGAGATCCGCCATCGACTCCCTCGCCGTCGACGGCGAGACCGCATACCACCTGATGCCGTGCGCGCTCCTCCTAGTCCTCTCCAAAGCGCTGCTAACGCACGAGCGGACGGGCGCGGCGCCCACGGCGCCGTGGTGGCGCGTGCGCATCAACTTCTGGCACCAGCGCGTGCTGAGCGAGGCGACGGCGGCGCTGCACGACGCAATCTACGCGGACCTCCGCGCCGTCTCGGTCCTTGCCGGGGCGCGCGGCGCGGGCGTGCAGGCCCGGTTCCTCGTCGAGCGCGCGCTCGTCGATACGTACTTTGGGCATGACGGGAGGGCGCTGCGCGGGCTGGAGGAGGCCGCGGAGCGCACGGGGATGCGCTATGCGCTGACGGGGGTGATGGGGAGGCGGACGCGGTTCCAGCAGGGCGATACGAGCCAGCTGGTTGTCCTTGCCCGGAGCGCTGACGGGGAGGCGGAGAGCCACCGGGAGGGGCCAAAGGCGCTGAGGCTGGACGACGACACGCTGCTGGAGGCCATTGCGTTCACGCCAAAGAGCACGGCGGTGGTGGAGGAGGCTTCGGGGCTTCCCCGGGAGCTGCAGGGTCTCGACCCGGGTGAGCAGCCGAAGCTGCAGCCGCTGGACGCCGCGATCTTGCTCCTGGTCGCCGAGACGATCAAGAACACAAACCCCGCCGAGGGCCTCACGCGCGAGGAGATGATGCCCTACGCCGAGCGGGTCCTCAAGCACCCGACAAACTGGGAGGTCTACACCCTCGGCCTCCTGGTGCGCTCAAAGATGGAGGGGTACCGCTCCCGCACGGTCGAGCGTGGGCTCCTCCAGCTGCAGGCCGTCGTCGACCAGGTCATCGCAGACACAACGCAGTCCGCCGACCCGGCCGCGAAAAACACAACAGCCACCTTCCTGCCGCGCGCAACGGAGGACGAGGCCGCCCCGGTCCGCGACCGCCTCCTCTACATCCACCAGCTCTCGGTCCCGACGCGCTGGGACCTCGAGGCCGAGCTCGCCTCCCGCTGGATCTCGATGGGCGGCCTCCGCACCGCACTCGACATCTACGAGCGTCTGCAGATGTGGCCCGAGGTAGCACTGTGCTGGGCCGCCACCGAGAAGGAAGACAAAGCACGCTCCGTCATCCACGCGCAGCTCTTCGACCCCCCCACCAGCACCACCGAGACCACGCCGCCGCCCGCAAACGCACCCCGCCTCTGGTGCATCCTCGGCGACATCGACAGCAACCCGGCGTACTACGAGCGCGCCTGGGCAGTCTCTGGCCACCGCTACGCCCGCGCGAAGCGCAGCCTCGCGCGGCACCACTTCTCGGCGAGGGACTATGCCGCGGCGGCGGCAGCGTACACGGCTTCGCTCGCCGTCAACCCGCTCAACCATGCGTCGTGGTTCGCGCTCGGGTGCTGCCGCCTGGAGATGCAGGAGTGGGATGCGGCCGTCGACGCCTTCACGCGCACCGTCTCGCTGGACGACACCGACGCCGAGGCATGGTCAAACCTTGCCAGCGCCCTCCTACGCCGCACCACCACGCTCCCCGCGCAGCCCGAATGGCGCGCCAGCGCCCCCCACGACGACGCCACCCCCGCGAAACCCGAAGACCCCCAACAAGCGCAGAAGGAATCCAACAAGCGCAGCGCCCTCTCAGCGCTCAAGCGCGCCAGCGCCGCCAAACACGACTCCTGGCGCATCTGGGAGAACCTACTGATCATTGCGGCCTCCGTCGCCCCACCAGCATGGACAGACGTGGCCGTGGCCATGGGGCGCATCATCGCGCTGCAGGGCGCCACCGCCGGCGAGACCTGCATCGACGTCGACGTGCTGGAGATGCTTGTGCGCCACGTCGTCACCTCCGACCTCGACGCCGCCAGGCCCGGGCTCGCCAAGATGGTAGTTGACCTCGTTGAGCGCGAGGTCACGCCGCTCATCACCCGCCGCGCCCGCCTGTGGCGCGTTGTCGCCCGGCTGGCGCTGTGGCGCGGCCGCCCGCGCGATGCCTTAGATGCGGAGGAGCGCGCGTGGCGCGCAGTCTCCACGGCCCCCGGCGCGGTCGACACTACCGCCGAGGCGTGGGCGGCGCTGGTCGACGCCACGGTCGAGCTCGTCGGCGCGTATGAGAGCCTGGGGCCGCTGCAGAGGACGGAGGGGCTCGGCGCGGGCGAGGCCGTCGAGAGGGCGTGGAGGTTTAAGGCCAGGAGTTGTGTCAGGGGGGTTATGGGCCGCGGGAGGGGCGCCTGGGAGGGGGGTGAGGGGTGGGAGAGGCTTGTGGGCGTCTTGGAGGGGCTGGCGGAGTAGGGCGTGTATGTAGGTTTCTTTTCCTCTTCTCTTCTCTTGTCTTTGTCTTTGTGGGCCGGTCTTTGTCTTGTGGTGTAGATTAACTGGTAGAATAAAAGTTTCCTGCTTCTTCTGCTTCTTCTAGTCATGTGAGTATAAATGAAAAAGTGTTCGAAACCCACATACATGCATACCTCTCCAGAACGAGATACCAGAAATACAACTATACCAGGAAATGCATCCGTGAAGACGTAGACCCCGTGCCAAGACAGCCGAGTGATCCCCCATGACCCCCACCACACCACCGCACCACCGCGCACCCGGTCACCACGGCGATACATGAATCTTTACCTTTACCTTTACCCTGTAGACTCCACCCCAAGCACACAGTGAGCGCCAAGACCGAGTGATGGCCCGTGACGCGGAAACGTCCAGTCCTCTTGAAACACCGGGTTGGGGGCGGGCTCATTTGAAGGTGGTGGCTGCGTGGGGGCGGGTTTCTGGTGGTGGGTCTGGATAGCGCGGAGTGTTTGGGTGGCATAGCAACCGGGGCCGGGCGTAGCAACCGGGCGGGTGGGGATACAAAACAGACACCCGGGTAGGTGCGCCGGATGTTAAAATACAATGTATCAACACCACACAACCAGCGCCCCATCCACACCCTGAACCCCGGGGGGGGGGGGACACGCCATTGGCCGCGGACAGCGGGAGGCTTATTTACTGCCCGGGCGTGGGCTTGAGGTGTCCGGGGCAAGACAGACTACCGTCCTCCACCATCACTCGACTCTGTTTACGAGATGTCCGCACCCAGATACCTATGTATGTTTCCAGGGTTAGGGTTGGTGTCGGACCCCCGGTACTCAGGCCCCTTTCTCGCCGCGACTGAAGGGAAATCTCTCAAACAAAGGGTTATGGTCGGCGACTTGAGACTGGACATGGCCAGGGTTAGGGTTGCGCTCATCCCAAGACCGGAAGGGCTGCTTATTTCCGCTGGGTCTGGTGAGAGCCGGGTCGTGGTTGGGGTATGTGCATACTAATTATTATCGACTCGGAGGTGTGTAGACTTTGACACCTCCGAGACTCCAGATATCTTAAGACGGGCTGCTTGCTACTCGTGCTTGGTCCTGTCTGGTGGCCTGCGGTTGTTGCTTCATGCGCAGTCACTCGAGGGACTCTTCCTGTGTGGGATTTGCACTCGAACCACACGCACGCATCGGCCACGGCCAATATCAATACGCAACAGACAAACCAGACATCACCGGCCTCAGCTGTACAAACACACACACACACATCGGGGTGGTGGAGCACATCAAGCTGTTCCTCACAGGGTTAGGGTTCTCTGTCCACTATCAAAAACAACCATTTTCACATCCAACCCCACGCCCCCCCAAACCCGAAATGCTCACCGACACGACACGCCCCCCGCTCTACTCCCCCTCCCTCCGTAAATGGCTTCACCACCTCCGCGACCCAGAACGTACGTCCCCGCCCCCCCCCCTCCCCCCTTCACACAGCACTAACACCCCAGCGCACCACACCCTGCACCCCATCACCGCGCCGACGGCCCTCCTCCCGCCCACCTACCACCCCACCCGCAGCGCCCGCGCCCGCCTCAAATGCTCAAAGACAGAGTGGTGGTACCGGTGCCTCGCGCAGGACGCGCCAGAGACGGGCGCGGCCGTCGGCCACATCGACGCCCTGCTCGAGGAGAGCCAGGTGGTGACAACATGGGGGGAGCTGCTGGACCCGTGCGTCGGCAGCCTCCTCGCCTTTGGCTGCGCGCTGGACGA
Organism: Morchella sp. 2016-72; assembly: GCA_024713865.1. Classification (NCBI taxonomy): domain Eukaryota; kingdom Fungi; phylum Ascomycota; class Pezizomycetes; order Pezizales; family Morchellaceae; genus Morchella; species Morchella sp. 2016-72. The sequence continues at coordinate 430,160 of JAMJEY010000023.1, forward strand.
GGCCACCAGCGCGCGCTACACGGACACAATCGTGTATGCGGCGGGCCGCGTGGGCGCGGACGTGGCGCTGGGGGGCGTCGTGGCGGGGTGGCGCGCCCTGGGCGCGGTGGAGGTGGGCGTGCGGGGGGTTGAGGCCCCGGCGCGCGTTGTGGCCCTGGACGGACGTGTCAGGCAGCTGTGTGTTGCGGGGGGGGAGGACGAGGCGCGCAGATGTGAGTGTGCTTGTTTGCTTTGCGGTGGTGGGGGGTGGTGCTGACGGGGGGTGGTAGCGGTCATGGCGGTGCGCACGGCGGGGGGCTCGACGCTGTATCGGCAGTTGAGGATGCAGGTGCCGCTGCCGGGGTGTGCGTCGAGGCTGGCGGCGGTCCCGTTGGTCAGTGTGCCTGCTGGGACGGGCAAGAGGGCGCATGCCCATGTTGAGATCAATCCGTGGTATGAGAGGCAGTTCGGCATCATCGATGAGGGCGGTAGGTGGCGCGTCTACGACATCGAGGGCGCGCAGGCAAGGGACTGGCGCATCAGGTCCAATGTCAAGGCGGTCGACATGGCGAGGGGGTATGTGGGCTCGGAGGGCGGCGGGGGCTGGGGGAGACTGCTGTGGGGGGCGGACGTGAATAGCGTTATTGCCTGCGACAGGAGGAGGGCCGGGCTGTTTGATATCAGGGTGAGTGGGCTTCTATTACTTTATATTACTTCTACAGATTCTAATCAGAGCTATATACAGGCAAGCCCCTCCTCAAGATCCGAGATCCCCATCCCCGTCCACCAAGGCCTCGAGCAGGGCCTCATCCTGGACCTCCAGCGCGGCCCCCCCGCCGCCGCAGGCACCACCGACATCTTCCTCCTCACCTCCTCGACCCTCTCCTGGCACGACCTGCGCAACCCGGCCACCCCGGTCCTCTCCCTCCCGCACTACCGCCACCAGAACGACATCTCCCTGGCCATGTCCCTGGTGCCCATCGAGCCCGCGACAGCCACCACAAACGTGCTCCTCTACTCGCGCATCAACAGCCTCATCACGTCCTTCCTCTTCGCCCCGAACCCCGCCGAGAACTTCCCCGTGGCGCTCGGCCACCCCTCCAGCGTCCCCGGCCTGGCCCCGCGCACGGCCGACGCCCCCGTCCAGCTCACGCTCGCCGTCCTCCCCACCCCCGCCCGCCAGCGCGGCACCGCCGCCGCCACCGCCCCCAACGACCCCCGCTTCTTCACAGCATACAGCGTCGGCGCCGACCTCTCCATCACGCAGCGCACCTACAGCACCCACGCGCACCCCACCCCGCTCGCCCCCCCCCGCCACCGCACCATCAAAAGCGCCTACGCCATCACCGCCTCCCCACCACCTCCGACGAGGAGGCCCCCAACCCCACCTCCCCGCACCAACTTCCGCCGCCTCTACACCCACGCCTTCCCCACCTCCGACCCCACGCTGCGCACCCCCCCGCCCACAGACCAAACACACTCGACAGCAGCCTACGCCGCGCGCCTCCACGCAGCCCTCGAGCACCGCCTCCGCCGCGCCGACCTGGGCATCGTCTCCCTGCGCGACCTAGCCCAGCCAGCCATGCTCTTCCCCAGCCTCGAGGCCCTCGCCCACGCCGTCGCAACCCTCCTCGCCGACACCCCGGCCCTCGCGCCCTACCGCCGCCGCTCCCTCCTGCCCGTCAACGGCCCCTTCTGGCGCGCCGACTGCCCGGACGCGCTGTATCAGCGCCTCCTCGACGCGTGGGTCGCGCCGATCCCGGCGGCTGCGCCGCCACGCGTTAGGTTACATCGAGAGCGCATTGCGAGGCGGGTGGCGGCGGATATGTTTTTGGCTGCGGTGGGCGTGAATTTGTTGCCGAAGCCGGAGCCGGAGCCCCCGGGACTGGAGCAGCAGCAGCAGGAGCACGTCCTGGCAATACGCACGTATGCGAATGTGGCTGCGCGGGTCACGCTGCCGGAGGGAATGGCCGCTGTGTTGGCCCGCTGGGAGGTGGGCGGGGATCCGGCTGCCGTCGAGTATGTCCCCGACGACGGCGACGGCGGCGGCGTCAGGCGCGGGGCGAGGAGGAAGAAGAGGGCGGGGAGGTGGGATGCGGGGACGGGGAGCCAGCCGGGGCTGGGGCTGGGGAGTCAGGTGGTGCCGGCGGTGGTGGGGAGTCAGGTGGCGCCGGTCGTCATGAGTCAGGTTGAGAGGGGCAGGCATGGGGGTAGACCCTCTGCGGCGGGGAGGAAGAAGAGGAGGACGGGGTTTTAGGCCCTTTGGGGGCGGGGGGGGGCGGGTAGGTAGGTAGGTAGTAGATAGGTAGGTAGGTAATGGATTGGGTTTTGTGGGGCCTTTTCAATAATGTGGTTTTACTTATTTTTTTGTGACCTTTTGCCCACGGTTTTTGCAGAATTGTTTGTGGGCTGTAATATACATCCCCAGAGCCCTGGTATCCCTTAAGCTGTGGCTTTACTACATGTATGTACACACCAATGACAGACCTCCCCCCCCCAAACATAACTCGGCAGCACCGACAGCTTAGGGGTATACTATACTACGCAGTACACACGAGCGGTCTGTACGTCCTCTAGGTAACTCCAATCTCTGATATACACAGCGGTTTTCGAACAGGGTTAGGGTTTTGAACAGTTTAGAAACGGGTGTCCCCCACAACTGCACATCTACTGATTCATATACCGGGCTGTTGGAGGATTAGGGGATGTGGAGAAGGGGGGCGCGCGGGCTCGAGTGATGGGCTGTGATTCGCGGGTTGTGGGCTGTGTACAGACCGTTGTATGTGTGCTAGATACATTTGGGCGGATCAAACCTGCGGGCTTGAGAAGCGTTCTGGGAGGGGGGCCGAGGGGGGAGAGCGGGAGGGGGCATGTAAGGGTAGGAATGCAGCGGTGTAGACGGCGCGTGATAGATCTCGACTCTAAGCGGGCTACAGCGAAGGGACTGAAAACCGGTACCCTTGTAGGGAGCTTACGCTTTTAGAGGGGGCTTGGTATTTATCAAGGTACATGATTGGTGTGACGACAGAGGGGGAATATTGCGCTCGTCCAAAGTGGACTGTAGATACTCAGGTACAATAATGGCATGGCATGATGGTTGGCGCTAGATGGGTCATATATACCAAGATATAAACTACGAAAGTGAGCTGGAAACCCCTCAAAATACCCTAACCCTGCATTTTATATAAAGGTGCTCCAGCAAAACATTCTATATATATCGGTCAATGGGTATTCGTAAGCAGATTTACCCTTCCTACCCGGCACCAGAAAAAACGGGACTAAAAGGTGGTGCCCTAATAAAGAGATTACCCTTATAGTCAGTAACCTCATAGCGAGCTTTCACATGCATCGGCGCGGCTACATGTGTGGGGATGCCGGTCGGTACTGACGTTGGTGGTAGACGATCGATTCCCCTCTGGCTGGCTGTGGATTGTTGGTTAAGGGATGTGTTTAATCACTAGTCTGGTGGTATCTTTCTCGATCGAGATCAGAAATCTTATAATTAAAACAGGTGTTCTGTGCTGCTGAAGGTAATTTGTTAAATTGAACTACCGGTAGAACACAGCACGCTCGGTTTCAAGGCGTGCAGATACGAGAGGCTGGCGTGCGGTTGATGCCTGCGGATATAATTATTATAACAAAGTACCTACGTGTGTTTATTGGGGGGCTTATATGGCCAAATCTTTGGACTGTAGCCAGGACTGGCCGCAGGGTTACCGGGCGGGTCTTAATCTTTGAGCTCCCACAGCCCAGTCCAAAGAGTCTGTCCAGTTCGAATTCTTGGACGGACTGTCCTGGCTGAAAAATACAGTCGGACTCAGCCGCTGGCGGCGTTGGGTTTTTATAGTACCCATTGGAGAGCCTGTGTAGGTAACTTCACTAGTTCCGCCCCATTCATAAGAGCCACAAATCCAGGGGATAGATAAATTTCATTTGACGTACGGGGAACCTTAGATACATGTACTTTAGTATATCGCTGTTAATTCCAATGGTTTTGAAACCTACATCTGAATTTGCCGCTTTAGTCAGCATTTGGGGTATTCCTGGCTACTTGTAGCTGGAAAGCTCAGTTATGGCGGAATTGAGATTTTGTGGTGTCTTTTCTCGGTCTCGGGGTTCTAGAGAATGTGGTGGTGGTCCGTGTGATACGGCTCACTCTCTGCCTGGTCCCTCACGACACTAGGAAGGGAGAAATGAACTGTGTGCAACAGTAGATGTATTATGTGATGATGATCAGACTAAGAGACATAAAGTGAAACAGGCTATTTATACACCTAAGAGATTACTTACGTAATCTCCTCATGACATCTCCCCCTCGTTTTCTTGATCTCGTCCCGAGGTCCTCTTCTCCTCTCAGCGTTCCCTTTTGACATCATTAAAAACATATCAAACAAGCCACTAAAAGCCACTAAAAACATGCAAACCCGCTGAAAACAAGGAAATCACTTTTCTTCCGTCATTTTCCAACTTTCTCCTCTTTCTTTTTCGTCCATGCTCATCTCAATTTCCCTTTTTCATAACTTTCCTTTCCCCTTTTTTCTGCTCTTTATTTTCACGCTATTTCCCAAATAGTACTAGCCTCCTGCCCCCCCTCTGACTGAGTCCTCTCCTGACGGATCTCCATCATACCGAGCTCTGGACAATGGGTCCACATTTGTCATTCTCTTTCCTTCTCTGTAGATTATCTCCATATCATCTAGGAAAGGCATGAGGAGCATCCTGAACTTGTCAATCCGAAGAGAATAAGACGTGCCGGGTGCAGATTCTAGGCAGTCTTTTAGAGGTTGATGATCTGAAATGAGTATGACTTTCGAGCCTTCAACATAGTGTCTGAGTCTCATCATTGCCCAGCTGATGTAGCCCATTTCGAGTTCTGTTGCCTCATAGTTCTTCTCGTATGGCTTAGTTGTTCTGGAAATGTAGAGAATTGGGCGTTCGATTGTCTTTCCTTTTGCTGGTCGTTTGATTGGAAAAGGGGAGTCGATGCCGTTTTGCAGTCTTTCTGTACTTAAACTTGATGCCATTGCTTGAGCTTCCAGCGATCTTTCGTAAAACCTGATCGCTTCTTCTGCCACTTTCTCTCTTGTCCTCCACTCATCTTTATCTGAACCTAAGCCTTCCCAATTAATCCTATATTTTCTTGTTCCTCCAGCTGTATCCCTGTGATTTATCACTTTCATCCTTCTAGCATGTTCTCCGCTGCAGTCACTCCTTTCAAAAGTGCCGTTTGGTCTTTCAAGCGGTTTATGCTGTATGTGCCTGGAGAGATTTGGAGGGATGTCCAGTTCCACTGCCCGTCCTCCTGATACTACTTTCAGTATCTTGTAGGGTGGAAGTTTTTGTTGCGAGAGTTTATTTCTCTTGACAATAGCTACCGGGTGTCTGTCTAAACGTATACTGGCGTAGTCTCCCTCCTTATACTTTGGCAGGGGTCTGTGTCGGCGGTCGTAGTATATCTTCTGGGAAGTCATGGCCCTTACTATCGCCTCTTGAGCGTCTTTGAGTCTCGCTACATTACTCAGTAACATATCGTCAGCTGATTCATTGACGTTCATATCAACATCTTCAATTGCGGGAGGAATATGTGGGTGTAGGAGACGTTCTATTGGGTCCTGGGGCTGTGTGTATAGCAGTTCAAAAGGAGCGAACCCCGTGGGGGGGTTCTTGGCGGTGTTATACGCTAGTTCGATTAAGAAGAGGTATTTTGACCAGTCGTTCTGTCGAGGTGCGACGTAGTTCCTGAGGGCAATCTCTAACGTTTGGTTCATACGTTCTGCAGCCCCGTCCGTCTGCGCATGCCATGCCGCTGTCTTCCGATGATCAATCTTCAGGCGTTTGCAGATGGTTTTCCAGAAAGATTGAATCAATCTGGGGTCCCTGTCAGTGATGAACTTAGAGGGAAGAAACCCTCTTCCTACTACCCTTTCCAAGAATACTTCCGCGATCGACTCCGCTGTAAAGTTTGAAGTCGTGGGAATGAAGATGCCTGTTTTGGTGAAACGGTCCACTACCACCAATATCGCATCATATCCTTGGCTCTTTGGGAGCGCGACAATCAGATCCATGTTCACCGATTCGAAAGCTCTTGGAATCCTTGAACTGTTTGTGGGTGGATCTATTGGAGCTAACGTTCCTGGCAATTTTGCTCTTGTTGTTTTGTTTGTCAAACAAGCAGGACAGTGTTTTACGTATGTATCCACTAATAGCGAGAGCTTTGGGCGGTAATAAATACTTGATAGTCTTTCATACGTTTTAGCCGTTCCGAAATGACCTAAAACGTCATGCGAGACCCTAAGTGCTTCGGGTAATCTTGCTGCCAGAAGACATATTCTCTCACCGAATATGCTCTTGAACCTCATTGTCTGATCCTCTGCTATCCTGAATCCTTCTTCATCCCAAATTTCTTTATCAGACCTTTCTTCTTCTGATAACTTCTTATATCTCTGTCTAAACACGGGGTCAGAGATGTAATCTTCTCCCCAGGTGGGTGACTCCGTTGCGACGCGGAAGGCTGACATAGGGGGAATGTCTGCTACATCCTCATCTTCCTCTGTGTTTTCGTCTAGATTGTAATCTTGGTGAGTCCAGACTGGCATGCGCGCGCGCGTATGCAATAGCGATGTCATGTAAAGGATAAATGGTGCGCCAATTTGGGGTGTCTTAAAATTGAAATTTGGCATGCGGTTTTTAGCTCCTCGAAAGACTTCTGACAATTCTCGTCCCACTTAAGATTCGCCTTTGCGTTGTATTCTGTTCCAGGTCTGTCCCTTTTTAATTGGTTTAGGGGTTCAGAAATCTTTGCGAAGTTTGATATGAAGTTTCGATAGTAACTGAATAATCCCAATAGTCTGTGAAGTTCCCCTATTGTCTTGGGGGTACTGAGAAGCCGGATTGATTTTACTTTTTCTGCTATTGTGTGGAGTCTGTAACGGGAGAGTCCTATTCCTAACACTGTCAATTCGGCATATCCGAATCTGCACTTTCCTATATGAAACTTCAATCCTACTTTGCAAGCGGCCTCAAGAAGGCGACGAATGTGTGCAACGTGAGACTCCCATGTGTCAGAGAACACTATGATATCGTCTATGTATACCAGTGCTGCCTCCCAACGAAGACTGCCTAGGAGTTGATCCATCATCCTTTGAAACATTGCAGGGGCGTTTTTTAGCCCGAAAGGAAGGCGTTTGAACTGGTATAGGCCTTTATGCGTGATGAATGCCGTTTTTGGCTTGTCCTTTTCGGCGATTTCCATCTGGTGGTAACCTTTTACCGCGTCTAGCATGGAAAAGTACCTTTTGTCTGCAAGAGCTGAAAAAACGTAGTCAGAACGTAGCATGGGGTAGCGTCGCGCTGGTGACTGCGTTGATCTCTGAAGTCTACGCAGAATCTCCACCGTTCTGAGGCCAGGGACAACTGCGATCTTTGTAGAACATTGGATTGTTCAATCGCGTCGTGAGTTTCGATGGTTTCGTCAATTATCGCCCTTTTCCCTGGACCAACCAGTCTATTTTGTTGGGGTGGGGGAAGCGGTCCTTCTAGATCAATTTTTGCTTCATAGAAACTTCTATCGATCTTGCCGAGCGTCGTTCCGTCACTGAAGGCTTCCGGATATTGTGCGAATAAATCTGACAACTCGTTCCTCTGACTGGTGGAAAGATCTTTGGATATGTCTGGTTTTCCTTCTCTTTCACCGTTTATGTCTGGGATTGGGGAGATCGGGTATTGTTTTCCCAAGTCTTCCAATGGAAATCTTTCCCCCTTCTGTCTCTTCTTCGCTAGTCCTGATATCTTTTGGAGTTCTTCTTCTGAAATTGATCTAGGAGGTCTGTTGATTTCCCTTCCCTTGACGTCGAAACAGAGGATGTTTTCTGTCCCGTGAGTTTCGTCGTCTATCACCGATGCCGGTGGCTTAGTCCCGAAGAGATCGCTTTTCTTAGTGGAATGGGCCTTGGTCATATCGTTCCACTTTACTGACGTTCCTGTGGACCCCATCATTCCTCCGAAGAGAATTGCTTCAGCTTCCCCAATTACCTGTCCCTTCTCCAAGTAGACTGAGTGGTCTGACTGGTTCTTTAGCATTATAAACCTCAGATTCGCTGCGTTCAATCCGCTTCATTTTCTGAAGTTATTGAGTAAGTAAATAGGTAATCCATTTTATGTAGCATGGGTGATGTGATTTCGATTGCCATCACAGTGCGGGGAGGCACCTTCACTGCCTCCTTTGCCCTAATTTTTACTCTCCTGAATTTTATAGCCGGAGGGCAAAAAACTGGGAACCAAAGGTCGCCTGATTCTGTGCTCCTAAAGATCGCGGATTTAGTTGGGAGGCAGACGTCTATCTTGTATTCAAGAAAGGTGTCGAGTCCGATTAGGAATTTCGGCTCAAATCCTTCCATAATGTGGACCTCTACGTCTATCTTCACGCATGTGATCCTGCTTTTTGGGCACAGGGTGTCAATCCAAACTGGTATGACCGCCCAACCTAGGCTCTTTTTCTTTCCGATACCTGCAATGCTTGCGATCTCTGGTTGAATCTCTGTGTCAGGATAGTTGTCCTTGAAGCATTGGAGATCCATTAGCCCAGTGTTGGAGCATAAGTCCGTCAGGCCTTCGGTTACTTCTGAATCTGCAGATCCCAGCCTGAATCTTGCTGTCATTGGAGAAGATCTCAGGAAGCTCATTCCATCCCTGCTGAATCCTCTGGGAGGGAGAATCCTGAGTTTGAGAATGTTCTTCGATCTCTTCTGATGGTTCTGCTGGGTATTTGCGTTAGCCTCGTTGTTGACGAACGGAGTTTTGGGATGACATCCATCAGTGAACCCTGTAGTCAGACAGCTTCCGGACTTACTACCGTACTCAGCGCCAACTACAGGGGAAGATTTGCCCATCTCTGGTATGAGTTCCTCCTCCTTCGAACCGGTACAATTCTCTTTTCCCTTCTCTTCCAGACTTCTCCCCCAACTGGAGTCTAGTCTCTTTTCATTTTCCTTATATCCTTCTCTTTCCTTTCTTTCAAACAAGAGGAACTCTTCATCTAGTGCAACCATGTCCGTGCGGTGTTTCGATTTTTTGGTACCGGGACCGAAACGATGTAGTTCCCGGTAAGGATTAAGTTCGGAGGAGTCAGTAACCTCGTCTACTGACTCCCATCCTCGTTTTCCGAATCCTCTTCGGTTTCGAAACCGTCGTCGAAGTTCATCACGGCCGACGCGTATGCCATTGGGTTGCTGAGGAAAAGGTGGGAGGTTTCGTTCCTGTTTGGGGATTCTCTAAGAGAGAGAGATGAACCGCCAGGGCCTGTTGTGCTGTCCTTCGCATATCCTGCTAGAAAAGACTGCATCTTCTGGTCTTCAGTGCATTCGAACGTGAAGTGCCAGGCTGTCTTTCCTTTCAGCAGGCATCTGTCGCAAGGTCTCTTTATGAATACTGTTTTCCCTCTGCGATCCAAAAAAGAGCGTGTGATCTTGTTCGTCTCTGGATCCAACCTGTCCTTGACGCTCAATCTTCTCTGTGCAGGGTCTTGTCTTCCGTCCTCTCTGTTCCTTTGATTCTCTGGCATTTTGGAGGCCATTCTTGCGCTCTGAAAAGGTGCAGGATGCGCCGTCAGTGCTCTTTGGGGATTGGGGGAGGGGAGTTGTTTCCTGGCGAAGGGTCCAGTGTCTTCTCCCCAAATGTGACGGAGTAACTTGGACAGGAGGAAGACGGCAATGATGACGCAGAAGGACTCGAGGAACACAGCCAACAACGAGGACACCGACGAAGACAGAGAGTTTGCCGGGCAGGCACAAGCACAAGCACCGGCCAAGGCAAAGGCAGAGGCAAAGCTTCGGACAGAGACAAGGACAAGAGCAGGAAGAGTGAGGATCGGATGGACCTCAACGAGAACGATGATGATATCGATGATAGATCCCGAAGCTAGGTTCTAGGATCTCAGGGACTATGATTCAGGAGATAGGAGTATATTCCTATATATCGAGAAGACAGAAAGACGAGACAGAGAGAGAAGAAAGAAAGAACTAAGGAAAAGATCCGCCCGCTCTATTTAACATATTTCTTCGCTAGTCCATTATGACTCACACCTCCATCCACCGAACCTCATAGAAATCCACCATAGCCCCACCTTCGTGTTCCTCCCCACCATCTCCTCTATTTACATTACAAATCCAGCGTGTAACTCGCAGAAACTAATGGCGTCGCATCTCCCCTCCGTCATCGCCGACAACAATCATCTTAGTCATAGCCAACCTCGCCTCGCCATAGAACTCCCTGGAAACTAATGACGTCACCATCTCCCCACCTCCGTCCATCGCCGACATGATCGTGCCGTCATAGCGCCTCCTCCTCTGCAGAACTGCCGGAACCGATGCAAGGCAGGGACAGATCGGTCACTCGAGCTAGCTCACGATAGGCGGGTTTCAAAGGATACCGGCGATGAAATAGTTGCGAGTTGGCTATCTTCAAGATCACGAAGGTTCTTGGAAGGTTCGCCATGTATCAGCGTATTTAGCAAATATTACCTGTCGTCACTCTCGCGCCAGTCTAATATCTCGCTCTCCTCCATTTCCCCCTCAACCTCCACAGATGGTGGTGGTTCAACAATCTGTCCGGGGACGGGGTCATTGACCACTGGCGATAAAAGTGAGACATAAAAGACTGGATGGACCTTCAAGGAGGTCGGAAGTTCCAGCTCATAGGCATACGGACTAACAATTCGTTTAACCCGGTAGGGCCCGATTTGTTTCCAATCCAATTTCTTAGAGGGCCGTTTTGTTTCGATGTTTCGAGTGAAAAGTCAGACGGAATCGCCGAGGGCATAACGGGGTGCTGGGGTTCGATGACGATTAGCCGCCTCTTCTTGTATCTTCTGAGCTCTAAACATCTCGCTCCGTAGAAAATCGAAAACTTGTGACATTTCTCTTGCCAGTCCGTTAGCTTGATCCTCATTCATTGTTTTTCCGTGTCGTAGGGGGCCAAAGGACATTCGAGGATGTCTTCCGTAATTTGCTTGAAAGGGGGACATATTAGTCGTTTCGGAGGTGTGATTATTAGTAGCAAATTCAGCCATCGGCAGAAAATCAGCCCAATTATCTTGCTGATAGGATACATAGCTGCGTAGATACTGTTCCATAATCGCGTTGGTCCTCTCAGTTTGTCCATCAGTCTGAGGATGAAAGGCTGTAGAGTACCGCGGAGCAATCTCTAGTCGTTCGCAAAGGGCTTTCCAAAACTCAGCAGTAAATTGAGTCCCTCGATCCGAAACAATAGTCTTGGGTAGCCCATGAAGCTTCCAGACTTGTTCCAGATAGAGACGAGACAGATCCCTAGCGTTAACACTTTCTGTGGTACCGATAAAGTGTTTCATTTTCGTCAACCGATCCACGACTACCAGAATGGCGTTGAACCCATTACTTTCCGGAAGCCCAGTGACAAAGTCTATGGTGACATCCGTCCAAGGTCCTTTAGGTACCGATAGCGGTCGTAAAACCCCCTGTAGAGAATTATGACTCGCCTTGCTCCGCCGACAGAGATGACAGTTCTGAACATAACGATCTGTATATTTCCGCATGGTTGGCCAAGCATTGGCTACCGGTAAGTTCCAATGCTGATCTCCTGCCCCCGCTGGAAGGTTTGTCGAATGCTTCGCGCATGAAAGCTTAAGCTTCATCGCAGCAGTGAGAGTAGTATTCAGATAATAACATTCCTCCTCGCCTCCTCAGACTCTCTACTAACGAAATTTCCTTCGATTGTCGAACACCATGTCGAAGCATGGTCAGAATCTTGTTCGGAAAACTATCTTTCTGGTAAGCTTTGTTAAACATATCAAGTACAGGAGACGATCCTTCAGCGGGTTCATTTGCCAAAGAGCTCGCTAACAAACTTATCTTGGAATCTAAATTTTCCTTCTTCAAGACCACCCGACTTTGTTGTTCCAACCTTTCATCTCCTTCCTTAGGCAGGTCCTTGGACCTCCTTGTCAAAATATCCACCTTCCTTCCTTACTTCCCTGGCCTATATTGAATAATAAAATTGAATCGAGAAAGAAATTCTGCCCATCGAGTTTGATGTCGATTTAACAATTTTGTTGACATAAAATATTCTAAGTTACGATGATCCGTCAAGACTTTGACTTGAAACTGGGCCGTCTCCAGATGAGGCCTCCATTCTTCAAAGCATCGAATGATAGCTAACAGCTCCTTGTCGTAGATTTCATAATTACATTCCGCCGGCGAATGAATTTTTGAGAAGAAAGCAACTGGATGTAAAACTTGTTCATCATCTCGTTGTGATAGAATCCCGGCCAATACATAGTCAGAAGCATCTGTCTCGACAATAAACTCCCTTTCAGGATCGGGGTGCATCAGAATCGGAGCCGTAGTAAAAGCGATTTTGAGTTTCTGAAATGCCGATTCCACCTTTCGAGTCCATTCGAACCGAACGTTTTTCTTGGTCAGCGTAGTCAATGGTCGAGCCACTCGGAAGTAAGCGTAAATGAAGCGTCGATAAAAATTAGCAAACCCCAGAAACTCCTGAACCTCCTTGACCGTCCTCGGAGCCTCCCAGTTCACAATCGTTTGCACTTTGGTCGGATCCATCTTCATTCCCCCTGGGGTCAATATCATACCGAGATACTTAGTCTCTTGTACACTAAACTCACACTTCTCCGGCTTCAAATGAACTTCATTGGCCTCAAGAGCTTCCAGCACTTGCCGCACGTCTTGTTGATGTTACTCCAGAGTCTCCAAGTAGATAAGAATGTCATCAAGATAAGCAGTAGCGCAGTGATCCAGAAAGGGTCGTAAGATGTCATTAATCCATCGTTGAAAGGTAGCAGGAGCATTGGTTAGCCCGAATGGCATTACCAAGTATTCCCAGTGTCCATAACGTGTCCTAAAAGCCGTCTTCCACTCGTCCCCCTCCTTGATTCTAATCTGATTATAGCCCCAACGTAAATCCAGCTTGGTGAAATAGTTGGCTCGTGCCAAATTGGCCATGGTTTCCGGCGTAAGGGGAAGCGGGTATCTATCTTTGACCGTAATGGCATTTAGTTTTCGATAGTCAACATACAGCCGTAGAGAACCGTCCGCTTTTTTGACAAACAAGACCGGAGCGCCCGCTGGAGAATTACTAGATCGTAGAAACCCTTTTTCCAAGTTGTCGGCCAAATAGTCTCTCAGGGCCTTCAGTTCCTCCCTTGACATACTATACATGGGGCCAAAAGGCGGTACCGCTCCTTCTTGTAACGTGATCTCATGATCGTAAGAACGATGAGGTGGTAGTCTAGAGGCATTCTTTTCGTCGAACAACTGTCGAAAGCATTGATAGTCTATGGGGATCTTCCCATCCGGATTGGCGGGTGTTTCCAAAATCTTGTTGACAGCGTAGAGAGTTGTGGAATAAACTTGAACCGTAGGATCCTGTGAGAGTCTTTTGAACAAGCGAGGGGTGATTGCTGAGATATGAAGAACTGATTTTTCTGGCGATGCTGGAGATTCTGGTACGATTTATTTACTCACTAGTCGAAGAAATGTTCCAAGCAAAGATTAGACCTGAACTGAATCTCATTCCTTCCACTATCAATAATAACCCCATGTTTCCTCATCCACGGTATTCCCATCACGAGGGGGTAACGTCCTAACTTGGTGACAAAGAACGGACATTCCTCTACATGCCCGTTGATTTCCAGCTCCAACGTCACCTTTCTACCACTTTCCCCGATTCAATAGGCCTTCCATCAATAACATCAATCTCCCTCTCCGTCCTTTTTCTTCATTTTTAACTCACAAGACAAAGTCTTCATCTACGAAAGATATCCCGACGCCCAAAGATCAATTAAGGCATAAGTGGGTACCATAGATTTTTTATTCTGTGAAATAGAGCAGACTACAATTAATTGATTCACATCCATTTCCCCTTCTGATACTGAAAACGTAGAATAAAGAACCTTAGAAAGGCCCCGCTTATGCCGCTTAGGCCAGGGACGAACCTTTTAACTCTTCCTCATCCGACGAACTGTCCCCCTCTCTTTCCTCCTTTTCCTTCTTTTCCTTTTTTGCTTCCAACAGTGCTCCCCTCATCCTAGGTGGTGCCCTCCCCGAGGGTGACAAAGTACAGTCTCTAACCAGGTGCCCAACTCCTCCGCAATAGTAACAACGATTCTCCACCCGGCGGGCTTCCCTCTCTCTAAGATCTGGACGACGACGACTATTAGACAAATCCATAGGAATAACTCCCCCAGGAGTGTAGGAAGGATGGGCTGCCGGGGCTGTGTTTTTGGGTGATAGTGCTGAAGATGGTCCTCGTATGACTGGGGATGTTGTTGAAGCACCAGAGGGCCGAGGAGCAAAGGGGCGAGGAACGGGGCCACTAGGAATCTGAAATCTAAACCTCCCCATCCTGGCCTGTAATGCCCTTTGCTTATTATCCAACCGTTGTAGTAGTAGACCGCATTCCTTGATGGTATCGGGAGTTTCATTCTGTATCATCAGCCCTATCAAGTCTTGACTCACTTCTTCCAAAGAACACTCAATCTTGGCCGCTTCGTTAAACTCAGAGTCGGCAGCATAACGCTGAAATTCTGCGAAATACTCTGAAAATGGTCGTTGACGTTGTCTGATTTCCCTCAGGTTACGGGCAGCAGTGGCAGCGCGATCTGGGTCTCCAAAAGCATTGTTGAAAATTTCAAAAAACTCCGACATTGAATCCAAAGCAATTCCCTCATCCGAAATATAAGCGAATTGATCCGCCGCGCCCTTCCAAATGGTAGAAATAGAGTAAGCGATCTGTTGGGACGAGGTGAAATCGATCGAGATTGGTGTGAGTTTGATCTCAGAAATGTCTCTAACATCCTCAAACTTTTCTTGTCCCTACGATATTTTTCTGGCCAGGTGAAATTTTTCAGACTTGGGAGACTTGGTTAGCCATCATGGAGCCCCGATGCTCGCTTGATTCCTTCTGCAGCTTTTGATCTTAGCTCGTAGTCGCGCTTTTATGGAATTCGCTCATTGTTCGGTGTGGTTTTGAGGTCAATGACATCTGCCGGACCCCCGTGGCGGAGGAGGAGTGCGTATGCTGTCGCCTCTTTCGTTGCTGTGGCCCACTTGCAGGTGGCGACAAAGAAAGCCGCGAGGTCGTCGTGGAGCTTCCGATAGTCACCTCCATTGGCTGGGAGTGCCATGACAAACTATGGTGCGAGGAACTCGTCTTTGTGTTGGTCGAGTAAGAGTGCCTCGTCTTAGTGTGACGGAGTAACTTGGAGCGGGAGGAAGACGACAATGATGACGATGACTCAAGCGAACACAACAACGGCGACACCGACGAAGACAGAGAGTTTGGGCAGGTACAAGATAAGCACCGCCGGCGCAAAGAGCAGAGCAAAGCGGACAGAGACAAGACAAGAGCGTAAGAGTGAGGATCGGATGGGCGCCAACGAACGATGATGATATCGATGATAGATCCCGAAGCCAGGTTCTAGGATCTCAGGGACTATGATTCAGGAGATAGGAGTATATTCCTATATATCGAGAAGACAGAAAGACGAGACAGAGAGAGAAGAAAGAAAGAACTAAGGAAAAGATCCGCCCGCTCTATTTAACATATTTCTTCGCTAGTCCATTATGACTCACACCTCCATCCACCGAACCTCATAGAAATCCACCATAGCCCCACCTTCGTGTTCCTCCCCACCATCTCCTCTATTTACATTACAAATCCATCACGCCATAGAACTCCCTGGAAACTAATGACGTCACCATCTCCCCACCTCCGTCCATCCTCGCTTAACAATCCCATCTTCGTCGCAACCTCCCTCCTCCTACCGAACTGTCGGAACCGATGCCAAGACGCCAGGACACCAAATGGGGTTGCGAGAGTAAGGGTTGAACGGAGGTGCTTCCCTCTTTTTCCAGATAGAATTCTCGGTATTGATTTTGTCCAAATCTGTCAGCTCCCCGCTGAAAACTTCAAGATTGAATTTCTCCCTGCAGAATTTATTTGCATCGGGGTCTAATCCTCTTCTGACTTTCAGGATTAAGTTTCCATGTGACGCGTCAGAGTAGGCCATTTGACAGAGTTGTATCTTTTGGATAACGTATTCTGTATAGGATTCAGTAGGAAGCTTCTTGCGATTGTCCGCTTCCATCTGTTTCATGCTAGTTGGTTTGGATCATTTCATTTCCATGGCATACTTAAAGTGGTCTCAACAACCCGTGCCCTCGGTCATGAAGCTTCTTGTCGATGGGTTCTGGCTCTGATACCAGATCTTCACGACATCGCCATCGATAAAACAGTGAGCTTGAATGTGGGGGCAAACGTTGGTTTCACCCCATAGTCGTATGACGTCGTCCATGTCCACAATCCATCCTTGGAGGTCTTTTCCATACCAAAATTTTGGCATAGACTTGGGCCTGAACCTAATTCCTCCTCCTCTCTGGAGGTTGCTTGATCTGTCCCCCAGTTGATGGACTACAACATTCACAGGAGGACGACCATCCATCAGCACCATGGGCTTCTCCCATGTGCCTTCTTGCATCAGTCCTAGTTCCGTGTCAGTGTCCATGATAAACTTCTCGTACTCCGCCTTCCTCAACTCAATCAATTTCTTCCTTTCCTCCATCAATGTGTTTGCTGCAACCACCTCTTTCTCCTTCCTCAACTCTTTCACTTCAGCTGCCAATCTCTCCGTCATCGTGGAGATCGGCTTCAGTCTCTCTTCCAAGAGAGTGGCAATTTCCTGAATTGTAGGCATGTCTGAATCGTCCAATGTTTCACGGAGTATTTCCGAACCGCGACTAGAAGTGGCCGATGATCTAAAGGTTCTTCTTTCAGTAGATGGACAACCTGGGATCCTGAAATCTGTGTTTTTTGAGCCCCCGAATTTCCTCGTTTCGGACGCTTTCAGCACCGATTGGAAAGAGCTGAAAACTCTTGGTTGACTGGTCTCAAGAGTTGGGGTTCTCTCCCGCCAATTCAAGTTCCTTCTGTCGAAAGCCGGGATTTGATGAAATGATCTATCGGATCCTGGACTTCCGATGTCTATTCTCGCGATTGAGATCGTTGAGTCTGAGGTGATGGAACTTGGAGTCTCTGAAGGATGAGGAAAAGTCCCGGGGATGTTGATTATTAATGTCTGGTCGGTTGTGGGGGGAGTGGGGGAACGGGGACGTACTTGTGAGAGAGAATAGGGTACTAAGCTCCTGGGCGAAGGAGTGTTCGTATCTGAGGATGAAGAGTTACACACTGGGATGACTTTTCTAAAAGTCTCCCTTGTGGTTGGGTTCCTGGAAGTGATCCTGGGAGGGCAAAAAATCCATCCAACCTGAGCCGGCTGATTTGTGTTACCGGGTCTATTTTGCGTTGGTGACGTACCCAGCGGAGATCTCGCAACGGCTGTGCTTGGCGTGGAGATTGATGGCGGGGATGATAGAACCGACGAAGAAGAGGCTCTGTCAACGGGTTGTGTGACGGGCCTAATTGGTGTGACAGGTTTTTGCTTTCTCCTTGCTTTTTGTGTGGGGGCGTCCTTGTTTCGGTTAGGGGGTTTCCTCTTGGAGGGACCGTCCCAATAAGATCCGTCTAAAGTGGAAGTAAGACGGTTCTTTCCGACAGGGATGTCAAGAGGTGGGTCTAGAGATAAATTCGAAATAGATGGTAAAGGGGGGGACTTTGATGGGTCCACTGTTGCGAGGGTCTCCCAACCGGGAGGGGGAACGAAGCGGGAAGAAAAAAAACTATAGCCGCTTCTGAGGAAGCAGCAGGTGATTCGTGGAGTGCGTATGGGAAGAATGTCCCGCTTATTGAGAAGCCAATAGAGGGGCGTGGAAAAGAGATCCACTCCCTGGTGGTGCTTCACGTGTGGTGCGGGTTCCCGCGAGCTTTGTGAAATAGGAAACGCGTGGGTGTCGCCAGATGTGATACGGCTCACTCTCTGCCTGGTCCCTCACGACACTAGGAAGGGAGAAATGAACTGTGTGCAACAGTAGATGTATTATGTGATAATGATCAGACTAAGAGACATAAAGTGAAACAGGCTATTTATACACCTAAGAGATTACTTACGTAATCTCCTCATGACAGTCCGGGTCACGCTAGCAGACTCGCCCTGTGTTGCGGAATAGCTCACTACATGTATTCATGCATAGGCTATGATGTTTAGGGTATAGTAGGTAGGTGGCTGTCAACACCGCCGCCACATGCGGTGAACGTTGATAGCTATGGTAGGTACATATATGTACTCTAGTTTTTAAGGCCTTCGGCCCCCTCCCCCAATTCCCATTCCTGCCAGTTAGACATTTCATATGGCGGCCTTCGGCCTCCCTCCCCCGCTCCCCCCAATTCCTGCCAGTTTGACCTTTCATTACCCTGTGCTGCAATTCAGTTCACAGGTTTTTGATGTGTTGCCAAGAAATGAGGGGCTCATAAGCTACAACGACACAAAGAAAAGCATCGTGGCGTGGCCTAGTGGTAATACACTGGGCTTCGTCATATGACCACAACAGGTTCAAGCCCTGGTGGGAGCAGTGGTGAGAATGCCCAATATGGTAGCGACGCTCTTGAGGGATGAGTACTCATACACATAAGTCTTTTGTTGCCGGCTTTTTTTATCATTTAATTATTTTTATTAGCCTTGGGTGCTCGAGCTGTATGGCTTTGGCGGATGATGTGCCAGAGACTAGGGGTTACCACCTCGTGACCGCGAGTTGTGTAAGTCTTAATCCTCTATGTCCCTCCATTTTATACCTTTTGGGTAGAGTTCCGGTATTCTCATGTGCCGTGCTTAGTCAAATACCCCAGCCGTGCCCGACCAGAAACTTTCAAAACGGATGTAACCCAGTACATAATAGACATGTACTCCCACGCCTTGGC
Source organism: Morchella sp. 2016-72 (assembly GCA_024713865.1). NCBI lineage: Eukaryota > Fungi > Ascomycota > Pezizomycetes > Pezizales > Morchellaceae > Morchella > Morchella sp. 2016-72. Next base: position 449,000 of record JAMJEY010000023.1, read on the forward strand.
AAAAATATCTTGTGTATCCGATCATTGACCCTAGCTTGACACATCACGTGCCACATCAAACCCCCAGCTCTAACACGAACCATAGTCCGTAAGGATAAGCGTCCTCCCTCTACTTCGAGGAATGAGATACAAATCCCCTTTACGATAGAAAGGTCCATCAGGATCATGATATGTACTTTTTCTGAGGTGAATCCCGTAACGCTTACCCTAGAGGCCGAAGACGGTTTGAAACCTAGCCACATACGCATCCCCGTGGGCTGCGTACACCACCGGGATAGCACCAATACAACGGTCTTAAAAACCGACCGGGCTTACTCCTGGCTCATAAGCTAACATGTTGGGCTTTTGGGCTCTTGCTACACCACTCGCACGCACACCCATACACAGTGTGCCTGCCGTGCCAATTCCACGACTCCAAGTCCGTAAGCGCCAATATATGTGTGCCATGGGAGGCTGGAGAAAGTAATGCTGTATTTCAAGTCTCTTGACAATGTGAAAGAGGGCCCCGGAAATGACCTCGATCTTTAGGATACGAGTACTAGTATTTTAGACGGGGTTCAAAGTGGTATGCTCCTGGACGATGAGCGTCAATAGTGAACCATCTAGTACGCGATATTGGATAGTTGTTGTCGTTAATGGTATATTAGCTGCCCAGGGTTACTGGAGCACCCCATGCCGGGAGATGGGTCAGTCATACCACGATCGAATTGCCAACGCAAAAACCTTTATGAGAGGTAAAAATAAACCGTTTCATTAAGACATCTATCCATACCCACACCTAGCTTCCCGCCACCTGATATATCATACAAAATAAAAACATGTCATCCTTCACTTTTTTTTCCTCTGCCAGATCCTACTCAATTTGTAACGCTGCCGACCCCATACCGAAAGAAATAACAAAAAGGGGAAAGCTATAGAAACAAATCCACACAAGACCAAGTTTTCAACTACAACTATTCTTCATCCTCTTCATCCTCCTCCTCATCTTCATCCATGCCCTCTGCCGCATCAATCTCAAACTCCTGCTCTTGATCCACGCCAATGTAACTGTCGCTCATTAAGTACAGCTTCAACTCGTGCTTACCAGGCGTTGGAACGACGTATTCCAGCCTAACATCCAACTTCTTTCCAATAGTGATTCTCTTAATGGCCAATAAGCTCTTTGTTGCTTGCTCTCCAACGACGAGCCACCAGTTCTCCATCTTAGTCTGTGGATAAAATGGCGCATGAACAGTCGTGTCAACTTCCTTGGATTCATCGTGCTCGCGCACAATTTTGACCTTGATGTAGGCTGGCGATCCTGCAACCACAGAGTCCTCGTCCTCAAGCTCATACTCCATCTCCAGGTCAGGGTACTTCGCACCCACGAAGGTTGAGATCTGGTTGAGCTGGGATTTATCGAGATTAAGATGATCGACCATGCTAGCGCGTTTATCATCTTCGCTCATAAATGCCATAAACTCAAAGATATCATTAATCCTACAGAAAAATCCATTAGTCATTGATCGGCAGTCCAGAAAAAAACGGAGGGAAACATACTCATGCTCTGTTGCAAATTTGTCCATTTCCGGACTGAAGAACGGAATCTGCTTAAGTGGACTATCTCTATCCCACATTGCCTGGACACACATTTGAGACAGCTCCATTGCGTTCATCGCGTTGATATGACCCTCAGAACTCAACACATCCACACATGCACTCAGCAAATTCAGCACCTTTGACAGCACCACAGCTTGATCTGTTGCCAGATCTACCGGAAGCTGCATCCTCGAAAAGTGCGCCTGGATCAGGACAAATGCCTTGAAATGAGGGCTTTCGTAGTTAGGCTGCGACATCTTGACAGAGACATTGTCGTAAATCCGCTTAAGTACTTTATCCTCATGGCGTCGGATCTGGATACTTTCAAACTCTGTTGCTGAAGTAACAATTTCGAGAATTCCCTTGAGCTTTGTCTTCCCAGTGAGCGAGAGAAGGAATGTCTGCATAGTGATGAATGAAATGTTGTAATAAGCTGCAATCATGGCAGCGTTGAGCGGAGTAACAGTATCATCCTCCTCATCAACATCGATAATCTTTGCTTCAGCAAGGTCCTTCAAAGTGTTCTCCACCATTTCCGACAGATGTGTGCTAAGACCTTCATGGGATGTATCCGTCAAGCTGTAGAAACTAGGGTTCGCAAGCAACCTCCTATAAAAGTAGGTGTAAGTAGCCCAATCTACGGCATCTTGCGTGGATCCAATAGTTTTGGTACTGATTTCCGTAACGAACGCATCATGAAGGTATGCGGGTAAATGGGATTCGATCGGCAATGCCTCGTTCAGGAACTTCCTGTAGTAATCCTTCTTCACCGCGGGCGTCATAAGGATCGCTTTACCGCTCTTATCTACCCCCGCTCTAGATGCCTTTCCAAACATTTGCAAGACCTCCGAGAGGGGGTAGTCAATATATCTGTGCTCCCTCCCTTCAAAGAATTGTGTTCCCATCACAACAACCAAAAAAGCACTACTCTTCAGCTCCCAAGCTACATCCCTACTTGCCAGCAACACCTTGATCGCACCATGCTTGAACAGTCCTTCGACGATGAGCTTATCGTTCTTGCATAATGCCTCGTGATAGTACCCAATACCATGGCTCAGACTCTCTTTCAAAGCCTTTTCCTCGATGTCATTTAGATACTCGGTGATATCATCCAAATCGACGTTTAAGAGTTTATCCTCTTCCCCATCAGCAACGCAGTACGAAAGGATATCTAGCGCGGTAGCCCTGCATTGTTTGCGAGAAGGAACAAAAACAATGACGGGCTTATCTGCTGGAGTGCTACAAATTGCCAGATAAGTCGGCTTTGCCATGGCGATCATCAATGACGGCTGATGCGGTATTGTAAAAGACTGAATATGAATCTCCAATTGTGTTGGTCGGTCCCGGGGGCTGAAGTTGAAAATAGTATGTTTGTCTGCTCCAATCCATTCTCCCAAATCTCTAGCGTTGCTCAAACTCACACTAAGCGCAATAATCCTCATCGGGTTTTCCGTTTGGACAGCAATATAGTGCATCCTCGACACGATGATTTCATAATTATAGCCGTTTTGGCCACCGAGCATGTGTAGTTCATCTGCAATGAAAAGCTCCACAGTCTGCACATTCTTTCTCCTTTGCCACTGCCTGGACAACACATCCCATTGGGAAGGTGTTGCCATAATCAAATCACCCCTCTCCAGCAACTTCAAATCTGCACTTGTCTCTCCCGTCAACTTAACAATTTCCTTCCCACCAGCCAAACCACTCAATCTCTCCTTCCAGTCGCTGTATCTAATATCTACCAGCTCCTGGAATGGCGCAATATAGACTGCCCTTCCAGGCTCATCGTCATCCTTGCTCCAATGCCTCAGTAGAGCGAACTCGGCACAGACGGTCTTTCCACTTCCAGTTGGCGCGCCAATGAACACATTATCATCTGTATCGAAGAGACTCTTGAAAACCTGCGTCTGAATCTTATTGAAGTGTCTCCAGTCCGGGTATAGTTCCATGTATTCTTTCTTCTTCAACGCCTCCACTGGTAATGGTACAAGGTCCAGAAGAGGTGTGTGCGGAGGGAATTTCTCTGGTAGTAGAAGTTTTCGGAAGGACACGGCAAGTTTCGTTTCGGAGTGCATCCAGCGGTCAGACACAACAGTAATAAAGTAATTAGGTGGCATCGGCTCCGTCATGGGCACCGTGAATTCAACCAAATGTTCATTGTTTTCACTCTCCGCATATTGGCGACGGAGTATGAATTGGTCATGGAACAAAATGTCTTCACCATCGCAATCCTCCACAAGAATCCAGAAACTCTCTGCTTGTCCATGGTATTCAACATCCCACACAAAGTCAGGCGTAATAGTCAACTCCACTCTTAGCATACTCCTAGTGACAGGTTGAACTTGCGCTTGAACATCAAGCCTTGGAAATCTCTCGAGTAAGCTATGCACCAATTTTCCTGTCCTTGAGCTCGCGCCACCCTTACTCGAAAACAGCTCAGAGAGATGCGGCACGTCCATAGTGAAGTACTTGCTCCATGTGAATTCCGCTGCTCGTTCCGCCTTGTTCACAATCGGCGCCAATTGATTAGGCGGGATGGGAAATTGCCTAAATGGCGTCATAGTCGGCCACATTCGTTTCTCGGCCATTTTACACAAGTCAAGCGCCGTTTTCGCGACACTAGCCCACCCACGCTTGAGACAGATTTCAAAGATAGCGCGGAGAATACGCCCCGCAGATTGTGTAACGTAAACCATATCGGCCATCAACGCGAGACCCTCGAGTTTGAGTCGCGAAATGTACGCCTGGAGGAGAACATTGATCTTTGCTTGCGGCTCCTCGATGCTCTCTTTGACGGGGATAGGCACTCGAGCCAACAGCTTTTGTAGCTCTAGTCGCTCCTCAGAACGCACGGGGATGTACTTGAACTCCTCACTGAGAGAGAACACGCGGAATAGCTCGATCGGGGTGAGTGCAGGCTGAAGGTGGATGTTGTATGTCAACATTGAGTTGTGTGAAATGTAGTAATGAGACGAAATCCTTCCAAGCTCCGTTGACTGCAACTTTCCAGTCTTTTTGTCGTATTTAACAAGGTTACATTTCTCTAGTACCACCGCTGCAGAGTGGATCAGATCCACACGCTTTTGCTCGAGCGCTTCATCATCGGCGTAATCTGCACCAACTGAGTAGAGACCTGGGGATCGAAGCATACGAACGTAGAGATAAGTGTACCCCAACCATTCTACGGCTTCATCTCTGCTGCGAACTGTACCCAAAACAATCTCGGCGTTCAGGTTATCTGAAAGCTTCTTCATAAATTGCGACTCGATCGGAAGCTGCTGGTTCAAGAGCGAAAGATAATACTGCATCTCCGATTGTGTGGTAATGATGATACCCTCTCCGTAAGTATCATACTGAGGTCTACCCGCACGCCCAAGCATCTGCAATACATCCTGAGGACTCAACTCAACCCAGCTTCCCTTCTCCGGGGAGTATATTTGCGTTCCTTTGATAATGACTGTGTGTGCAGGCAAATTAACACCCCAAGCCAGCGTAGCAGTGCACACCAGCACCTGGATCGCCTTGTCACCAAATAAGTCCTCCACTGTGGTCCTGTCCGCACGACTCATACCAGCGTGATGTATGGCGAACCCATATGGTAATAGATCTTTTAAGTTTGCATCTGTTACTTGATCCGCCTCGTGCTGGAGCAACTCTCGAGTACCAGCGTCAGATTTGAGAATTTGCTGGATTGTTTCCAGCTCGAGTGCTTTGTCCCTGATATATTTGGCAGTCTTGGCAGTTTCCTTACGTGAGTGGACGAAAATGAGCATTTGATTGCTTGAAGCTTGCTCGATGACCTTCGTATAACAAACATCGTTCATGGTCTGTAGTTGTTTAATAGCCTTTTTGTCGGTGATACCAATGAATTCCTGACGCAGAGGACAAGGACGGAATGTGGCATCGAAATGGAAGAGGCCTGTATTCGTATCTACTCTCAGGAAGCTGGCAACATCACGGTAGTTGGGCAGTGTAGCAGACAGGCCAACAAGTCTCACGGGCTCTAATGTTGTCTCCATTTTACGAATGGTACGAGAGACAATCGACTCTAAAACTGGGCCACGGTCGTCGTGCAGCAAATGGATCTCGTCGATGATGATAAGTCGTACCAAGTTTGTGTAGGACATGTCCGTCGCCTTACGAGTGATAACATCCCACTTCTCGGGCGTAGTGACAATGATCTGAGTCTCCATTATCTGCTGCTTCGTGAGCTGCCTGTCTCCGGTTAACTCGGACACTTTGATCCCATAGGGCGCTAGCCTTTTCCCAAAGTTTCCGACTTGCTCCTGCACCAACGCTTTCAAGGGAGCGATGTAGACAATCTTAAAGTCATCGAGCTTGATCTGACCAGTGACCGGATCTCTGTGCTTCCCAATCTCTCGAGTGATCGTAAGCATTGCGACGTTTGTCTTTCCGGAACCGGTAGGTGCACAAATGAGGAGATTCCCATCATCCTCAAACGCAGCGGGGTAGCACTTTGTCTGAATCCTATTGAGTTCTTTACTTGTGCTGAACGGAACTCTTGCCCATTCTGGCATACTAGAGATTGGAATTGCTTTAGGTTCGTTCGGATCAATCTTCTTCTTGGGAGCCGGGACATGGATTTCCTCGTAACCCTTGAAAGTGCGCTTAGTAGAGCCTTGAGGGAGTTTAACTGATGCGTTTGTCATGAGATGGTTTCCCTGCTCGAATACAAAACTCTCTAAATCGATAGTCTTTCGCGGCTGTAGGCCACCAGTTAGACCAGAAGATTTAGCAGTAGTTTCGGGCCCTGTTGGGATGGCGGATGCCGGGACATCGATATCCATTAAATCTGCTTTCCCCTTCTTGCCCACCGTCTTCCCGTCTACATCCTCCGCCTCACGACCCCGGAGCTCGTCAAGAATCTTACGGTATCCGCTGCTTGCCATAGTCTGTTCTATTGCTGTGCGTTCTTCAGATGACTCGCCAGCACGGGCTAGGCGTGTGCACCACACTATTTTGGCGTTATTCTTCATGAGTACCTTGACAAGTTCGAAATGCTCATAGTCAAAAACCTCCATGAGCTCATTCTCAACCTGGCGGAGAGACTTCTCGGCCTCGGGGGCCAGAATTTCGAGAACCTTGGTGGCTTTCGACGATGCAAGATGTGGATCAGGGTATTTAGAGCTGACCTGACGTTGAAGCCAGTATGCGTCGATATCATGAGCAGGGACAACATCTTTGTCGACTGTCTGCTTCCGAGCATCTCTACCTCGTTCCTTGGTCCCGCCGATAACCAACTCGTCCTCAGATTCCGCACCATCAGCAGCTTCCTCTTCTGGTTTCTCTGAGTCTGACGCATCGTCCATTTCTTCGTCATCCGTCGAGTCCCCGTCCCGAACCTCAAACTCGGCCGCTTCGTCCTCATCTTCATCCTCTTTGTCGAAAACAACAGCAACTCCCTCCCTCTCATCTAGCTCTTCGCCACCAGCACCATCTCCGCGCCCATCCATGGCCTCGTCCTCGTCACCGGCATTCCAATCGTTAATTTTCTTTGAGAGATTTACGAGATCTGTGAACTTTTTCGAGTCCGTTTTTTCACCTATGATGTCGTCGATATCCCGTTTTTTATCGAAATCCTTCTTGGAACCGTCCTCGTCCTTTAATATCTCAAGGATCGCATCTGCTGCTGATCGCACGACAGACTGTGGCACATCACCACCTAGCAGGGTCGCAACAAGGGTAAGGATTAGAGAATACGCCTCCCGGGTTTCCGCAGTCCGAGGGTGATACACAAGCCCCAGAACATCATCTGTAGCAGACAGGATACTCCCGCCATAACTCGAAGCACTATGACGCCCCATTAGCAATCCACGCGCCTAAGACCCAATGCCCACTGTTTTAACACGCGTTTCTCCAAAGCCGGGCAGCAGGGGGAGAGGGTAGGGAGGGGATAGGGGAGGCAATACGTACTCTCTCTTGCGTTTCCGCTTCTCACGGTCCAAAATATCTTTCCCCTCCTCCATGGCATCGATATTCAGCTTCTCTCTCTTGCCTTTCAGCTTCGCCTTCGGAGCAGTGTCGCGCAGGACGCGATCCCCCATCATCTTGATGTCGACCTTTCCCGCCATCGACTCTGGGTCTCCGGTGGCCTCATCCGTGCGCCTGTGGATGAAGCGCTTGTCCGCCTGGAGGACCAGGTTGGACATGTTCGCATACTTGTATTGGGACTGGTCAGCCATGATTGTTGGGTCAATGCCTCAGACGAGGACTTTAGAGAGCTTCGTCGGGGGTATGGAGATAGCAAGTCGAGTAGTGGAACGGAACGTGAAATTCGGGGTGGGCAATTGATTTAAGAATGAGGTGGGGAATTATTGGCGGGTTAGTGGCCAGAGGTCGTCAAAGTGGATCTAAGATTTGTGATGGTGTTGGGGTTGGACGTGCTCTGGCTGGCAGACCTGGGGCAAACATGGGGCGAGTTGAATTTGCTGGTAGTAGCCACGCCAAGTATTGCCAAGAGCAACATGACTAACCCCCGATGATCTTGGGCCTTAGTATTGACCCAATAAGTACTTGTGCTGACAATAATTCAGACCCGAGACCTTACAGAATCACAACTAGCTCAACTCAGGTGTATTAAAGTCAAGCCGCGGTCATTTTACACCTAAAAACAGCTATATCCCACTTTAACTATGTATCATGGTGAGGTCAGATGCTATCGTGTGGGCTAGGGTGGCTAGGCCAGTATACATACTTTAAGTACTTGAGGGCAAAATTTTCCAAGAATCTCTTGAGTCATTTCCAGTTTGATAGAAGCTATGGTGAGAATATACTACAATCATACTATATCACTCGATGGCAAAACCAGCATTCTTTGGCGACATTTCTTCACACCAGAAAAACACCCCGCCCAGCTAGGCCAGAAAACCTTAGAACTACACATCCTAGCCCCTTATTGTAATCTTGATCCTACACGCTTTAGTCAGAATCTAGAGGAATACAGTCTAGAAATTCTCCAGGTTAACTAAGCTATTTATGTATAATATCCAAACAGGCTCTCCCAACGGTAGGTTTCAAACGGACTAAAGCTCGACACTTAACAGGCCTTAAATTTACGGCTCTCAGGAACCAATGGGCGTATGCATAACTCAGGGCCAGTCACCAATAAAGACCATTAACAGACTGCCATGATCACCCGGAGCATCATAATCCCATACTTTCTGTACCCACCATTGGGAGCAAGCTGCCAGCGGCAGATGTCTCCTACCGAACACCCCAAACCACACATTACTCCCTAGTACAGAAGAGCACAACACAATCATAGGTAAAATTTACAATGCTATACACATCTACGAAGTATTTATTAAGTTTTGAATTCCCGCCACCGTTAACGCCAACAACCCACCTTATATAGCAAGCAAGCACTATACTATGTAATCCCAACACGAAACCGCACAAGAAACACACGCCCCACTCTACCCAACGCTAAATGAACCCCCACCGCGCTAGTAAGCACTATTCCGCCTACTATCTCCCCCCCACCTCTCTCCTCAACCTCCCCGCCGCAGTGAGCGGTTCTGGTGCAGGCCATGTGGGCACAATGTCGTCGATCTCCTAAAGAGAAGTTAGCCTTACAGGCGAAAGGAGAAGGGGGCATAAAATGCATAGGGAAAGCATACATCCAAGAACGTCCTACTATTCAGCACACTCGTCCCTCCCAGTACCACCCTCACACCCGGCGTTGCCGCATTAATCTGCGCAATCAGCTTCGCTTCCTCATACGTCGTCCCACCGACCATGAACACAATGATATCCTGCGGTTTATCCCTTGTTCCTGTGCCCTCCACGAACGGGTGCGTCTGCTGGCTCAGTCGGCCCTTAATGAGATCATTTAGGACCTGCTCCATGCACGGGACATGCTGCGTGTAGACGTTCTCCACGCCCTTCAACCCCTTGAATCCTGTTCGTGCCAGCGAGAAGATTGACTCCGCCTTCGAGGCGACATCCTGGCGCTTCACGGATGCCTGGTATGCCAGGAGATTCGGAATCACATTTACACGGCCTTGGGGGACGCCGTTGACGGAGAGGAGGTCGAGGAGAACAGAGATGGCGCTATTATTTGTGTTTCCGTAGCGGAGGCTGTAGAGGGCGACGAGACGGACCTTGTTCTCGTGGGGGATGTTGGACTGGAGGAGGCGCTGGATGGTCTTGAGGTCGGTGGAGTGGGAGTCGTTGCAGGCGAGGCTTTGCTCGAGCTCGCTGACTTCGAGGAGGTTGTGTTTTTCGACACGCCTGCTGAGCTCCCCAACGAGGGTAACGTGCTTGCTGACGTTTCCAGAGAGACGGCGGAATTCGGGGTATTCTTCAACGAAGCGCTTCATGTCTGCTATACTCTCGATGTTCATGTTGGATTTGGTCTTGTGTTGGTATTGGTCGACGTACTCTTTGATGTTGCCACCCAGGTCGCCGAAATTGAGGTACATATTTTTCTTGAAGAATGGATCTTGATCTTGGGACAGCACGATTTCCTATAGCAATTAGCCCGTGCCCGACAAACGGCCAGCTAGCCCTGCAAGCACACACCTTCAACTCTGGCCTCACATCCGGCACTTCTGACAAGTCCACCCGCCCATTCTGTATCCCTAGCAACTCATGTACCATGGCCTGATACGTCCACTGCGACAGCAACGGCGTAATCGGGTCATTCCTCCTATCTAGAATCAGCAATATCGGTGGCGTATCCGCCCTCCTCCCAAAATCAAATAGCTGGTCCTCCTGCCCAATCTGGTACCTGACCTCCGCCGCCAGCTTCTTCGCCAGAGCGCTATTCTTCTCATACCGAATTAGCGGCTTCTTCTTCAAGCTCAGCAGCACCGCAAGCACGCCGTCGGCAGCCCTCGTGAGCGAGTCCATATTCCACATGTCTGGGCTCGATGACCAGACCCGCCGCTGCGGGCCCCCAAGGCTCAGCGCAAACAGGTCCGGGTTTATGACGAGGTAGTCTGCGAAGTACTCCTGGACCACGCGGACGACCTCATGGTCGTCGGCCTCGGCGAGTCGTTCGAGCGCTGACTTCTTGACGATATTGCTAAAGTCTATACAGACATGTTTTGGTTAGCTCCGACACTAGGAAGTGGAGAGGGGACGTCGGAGAATGGAGGGTGGTACAGATGTGGTACTCCCCGTACTTCGGATCTCGGAACTCATCAATCAAGAGCTGTATTGCGTCCGATGACGGCCGGACAAAGCACAAACAGCGCAGATGCCGCATCTTCTCACGGTCGGCGTTATCTAGGCGGCTTCAGAGAGCATTAGCAGCCTACCCAAACCCCCACCCCGGAAGCCTCAAGGTCACAAACTCTATGAGGTATACCTCATGCCCTAGCAGCGCCGACTGCGTTATTGCCGTCGAAACAATCGCGACCTATGTACCCGCCGTAGTGTCAGCTCTCCTCCTCCTCCTACTCCTCTTCCCCATTACATAGTCGACAGGGTGGGGTGGGGGACTAACGGTTTCACTATCCAGAAGCAAGATCTTCATCTTCCCCGAGGAGCCGGCGGCCCCGTCGGCTGAGACCATCTTCCCGACATAGTTTGACACGGCAAGTACGATATCCATTGGCTAGCTAGGGAGTTGTAGATTTCTGGCAGGTATCTCTCTGTGGGAGCTGTCGATCTGGCGGGGAGGGAGCTATCGGCGGGCCCTGCGTCATGGTTTCGTTTGGTTGAGGGTGGTGATGCCAAGACATTCATATGCTTGTTCCTGACGCGTCTAGCTCTTCCGGTTCGTTGGATCATGGGGCAGCACTCGTGCCGGGTGCTGTTCAACAAGCGGTAAGTGCTGAAATGCCCCCCCCCCCCAACCCCCTCACCCACCAATTATTATTCTTCCCCGAGAAACATTGAAACCTACAACATTCCAACGTTATGACATATTACTCCTTTTCCCAGTTGGGCGGGTAACATGGCATCACTCTACAACTTATTATCCAGGCTAATCTTTCAAAACAAGCCCACGCAGTGCCCAGTCTTTCGTGCACCACTCCCAGGACAACTCACAGAGCTAGTTGACCTTCTACGGAAATACTCTCCCGATCCTTCTGGGGCCTTACCTGAAGACACCGGGAGCTTTTTAGGTCCCAGACTCGGTATTTTGTGGGATTGTCTTTGAATCGTTGTATGCAAGCCTTTTTCTAGAGTTTGGGTTATGCTGAGCCAGCTTCAGTCTGTGGTAACTCAAATAGGCGCTGACCAATTTTAACCTCTTATTAGCCCCTCTTCTAAGTAGGGCCGAGATAAAGCTTGGGCGCCATTCAATTCTCAACATCGGTATTTCCAATTAGGATAATACGGCAACAGACACAAATTTGGTAGAGCCATTTTACACTGCCATTATAATATAAGAGGGGGCAGGCCGTGGATATATAGGGGAGCTCAATCGCACCTGGGGCATCATGTCATCTATCCCTTCGTTATATGGGCTGGTAGAGGCTCCATGGGGAGTAGGTTCACGAATAAATACTTATAGAGGCCACCGGTTGGGACTTATTCAAATCCATGCAGAAAGCCCGGAAAGACTATCGAAGTGGCTATACGTTTATTTCCAGCTATCGCCGATGAAAAGCAACTACACCCAAAACTACTAAAACACCTTCACAGGGTTGTTTTATTTGAGTATTTGGATCATTTGGAATGCATGTGTTGCAGCTTCCAATTGCAACTACCAAGAATAGGAAATCTCAACTAAGGGTCTCCCGGGTCCTACAATCCTGTAGCTACGTAGTTATTCCGGAAGCCTCGGGCTAAGACACACTGTGCTCCTAAAACTCATACCATTCTCTAAAGAGGAGAAAAGAAAGTCTGTATTAATACCGGGTATCTCTCGATTAATTTTTTATTAACGGCCCACGCCTACGCCCGTCGCCGCCACCACCGCACCATATCTCCTTATCCTCTTCAATTCTGCCTCGGCTTCACGATTCCATCATGCACAACATAGTGCACGACCGTACTATCATCTGACACCACCGCCAGCAAGATCCTCTTTCCTCTGCCCTCTCCCCAGTACCCCTCCGGCAAGCTATCAAAGACTTGCGCCCACTTCCGCAGCGTCCACTTCTCGCGCAGGTCCACGGGGAGCACCCACTCGTGTTGCCTGCGCTCGGGTGATTCCTTGTCCTCAGTGTTGTATGTCGACGCGCGGTCAGGGTGGATGTAAACGGGGTCTGGTGGGAGGCCGGTTATGAGTGGCCGGGGGAATGAGGGTGGGCTGTGGATGACGAGGGAGGACCAGTCAGCGAGGTGCTGGAGGTTCTTGTGAACGATTTGGACGAGGTCGTTGAGGTGCGCAGCAGTAGGAGCGGGGAATGAGGACGACGCGGGAGTAGTCATGACTGCAGTGCGTTGCGTACAAGTGCGGTGTCAGTTACGGTGGTTGTGTAGTGGTTGGGGCTTGGATGACAGTAGTGGGGTTGATGAGTGATGGATGAGTGATGACAACGGACGGGCCTTCGTCAGGAATTTATTTTATTTTATCCAACCATGCAACGTACTCGGTCCTTCGCCCTTCAGCGTCTCTCCTCTGCGCGATCAGCTCTATGGCGCATCAATTCTCCTGCCATTAATTCCTCCCAACAATGCATTGCTATCCCTCGATCACATCTGCAGCAGCAGCGGTCGCTCTCCTCCTCCTCCTCCGTGGCTCCCCCGCCGCAAAAGTTAGCATTCGGCCAGCCTCTCTTTGAGACACATCCCCACCTCCTCAAGCGCGGCGAAGGTTTCTTCCTCTCCCCTCCCCCTAGCAAAAAACCACAGACAAACAAGAAACTGATACCTCAATCAATGTGTAGTTACCCCCGGCATCTCTGCCCTCGAATATGCCACCCGCCGCGCCCAGCTCGCTGCAGAGCTCCCTGACAACTGCATTGCAATCCTCCCCTCAGCACACACAAAATACCGCTCTGGCCCCGTCTTCTATGACTTCCACCAGAATCCCGACTTCTACTACCTCACTGGCTTCCTCGAGCCCGAGGCTGTCTGCGTAATCAGTTCGTACTCACCCACCCACCACCCAAACTCCCCCGCAGCCAAAGCTAACATATCCACCACTAATTAGTAAAGGAGTCCAACCAGCCCCCCGGCGAGCACATCTTTCAGCTCTATGTTCGCGACAAAGACCCCAAATCAGAGCTCTGGGACGGCGCGCGCAGTGGCGTCGAAGCCGCCACAGAAGTCTTCAACGCAGACGAGGCCTTCAACATTGACAACCTTGAGCTCCACCTCGAGCCTTACCTGCGCGGCGCACACAGCATCTACACCGATCTCTCCGTGTTCCCTTCACGCGCACAGAGCGTCTTCCATGCATCGTTTGTGCACTCAGCGGCAGACACGTATTCCTTTGTGCACCGGGTGAAGAAGAAGGCGGTACCGATGGCGCCGATCATGCACCGGCTACGCAACTTCAAGAGCACGGCGGAGGTTACGAATATGAGGAATGCGGGTAAGATCAGTGGACGCGCGTTTAATATGGCGATGCAGGAGAGGTTCCGGACGGAAAAGATGCTGCAGGCGTTTTTGGAGTATCAGTTTAAGATGGGGGGGTGTGAGAAGGAGGCGTATGTGCCTGTGGTGGCGGGCGGAGAGGTGAGTATCAAACCATCTAGGAAGGAGCTTAGAGCTGTAACTAACAGTAGCGATAGAACGCTTGTACCATCCACTACACCCGCAACGACGAAACTCTCAAGTACACCCACCCAACCCCACCCCCCTCTCTACCTATACTTACCCCCCTTCTTCTATACAGCCCCAATGACCTTGTCCTCGTCGACGCCGGCGGCCAATACGGCGGCTACGTCACAGACATAACACGAACCTGGCCGCTCTCCGGCACCTTCACCCCCGCGCAGCGCGACCTGTACAGCGTCGTCCTCCACGCCCAAAAACAGTGCGTATCCCTCTGCCGCGCGAACGCCAACCTCTCGCTCGACGCGATCCACAACGTTGCCGAGACCGAGCTGCGCAGAGGCCTGAAAGACATCGGCTTCGATGTGGCCGGGCGCAATATGGACACGCTATTCCCGCACCATGTTGGCCATTATGTCGGCCTAGATGTGCATGACTGTCACAGCTTTAGTAGAAGCGGACCGCTAAAGGAGGGCATGTGTGTTACAATTGAGCCGTAAGTTTGACTTCAGAATGGGGGGAGAGGGCGGGAGACAGAGGGGCTAATGTGGGCGATAGCGGTGTGTATGTACCCAACGATGACCGATGGCCGGTGCATTTTCGGGGCATGGGGATCCGCATCGAAGATAGTGTGTGCGTGGATACAGAGCACCCGATCGTGCTGTCCGTCGAGGCAGCGAAGGAGGTGTGTGCCGACCCCAAGGAATGACAATACGATGTGACTATCTAACTAACTGTCTATGGGTGTAGATTGTCGATATCGAGACGCTGGGCGAGAGTATTGGCCCCTAGCTAAGCGGGCTGTCTGACCGAACAAAAGTGGAACCGAGTGATTCCTGGTGATCTTGGTTTTTCCGCCTTGAGGAAGTGGCAGTAGAAAGAAGCCAAGCTAGGTCCTGTGTAGTCCCCTGTATAAAAAAACTGCATGGCGATATCCATCGCCATGACTCTCCATCAATATATCTCTACCCTACATACCATACCCATAGCCCATCTATTCCGCCCCGCCGCTCCGCGGCCG
Source organism: Morchella sp. 2016-72 (assembly GCA_024713865.1). NCBI lineage: Eukaryota > Fungi > Ascomycota > Pezizomycetes > Pezizales > Morchellaceae > Morchella > Morchella sp. 2016-72. The sequence goes on from JAMJEY010000023.1 coordinate 464,241, forward strand.
TATTAGCACCTACAGCCAACATAACCACCCCCATACAAAAAAGCCGAGTAAGAGGCCTTAGAATTTAGCTCTAGAAGCTGTGAACGTAACATCCTCCGTGGTACCTGGGATATCCGCATCACAGACTATCACTCGGTGTCGGTGAGGTCCTAAATGGAAGTGGCTATTCCTTCAGGTGGCTCATAGTTTATTGTGGGAACCCTTTCTAGCAAATCACTGAGTGACTGGGGTTTATGTGCACTCAGGGGTGAGTGTCGTTGGTCATGAGCTATCACTCGATTGTAGTCACATCCACCCCGTGCCCTTGGGGGGGCCTGTGCTAAAAGCACCTCCCTACGTGACATAAACATGAAGTGTGCAATATTTATCACCAGCTCATAAGCCACGCCAAACTATCACTCCACAGACTAAATAAAAAAAATAGCAAATAGGGACAAAGGTAAAAAAAAAAGGGAAGGGTCCTCGCATTGGTGGGAGATAGAACCTTATGCTGTGATCACTTGGCATCATTACTTCCTCACCAAAACAGCGCATATCTCACTATTAGAGTGCGAGAAGGGTCCCGGGATATAGCGAGTCATGGGTCGTCACTCGGACTTAGCACGTCGCTGGAACACATGCATTTATAGTAGCATACACCTAATCAAGCTCTACCCTTGTATAATTAGAGGCTCGTGATGAGTACTACGGCGTGGGATAGGTCATAACAGACCCCGTTACGCCGCCTAGCGGGAGCAGTGATGAAGATGTCCGACGTATGGCAGGCGTTGGCAGTGGCGTCAATCGCTCATGAGGGTGAACTCATCACATAAGTCTTTTCTTCCATTAATTAACGAGAGCCCCGTTTCCCCTGACTTAGATGGCAACTTTCGTACCGTTGTTTGGGGGAGGGGGGGTCTCCTTGCTTTGGTGTACTCGTAGGATAGATTATTTCTTCCGCCACTTTGATGCTCTAATTCGCACTTGTGCATCCCCGTGCTTAGGAATACTAAATAGGTGCGGGTGGTGATCAAATAGTTGTTAACGATTGATCGCCAATACACGGGCCAATATAAACCGTACAGCCTAACAGGGACTATCTAGACGTTGGTTAAATATTTATTATGGTCTGATTACGATGGGGTCTGCTTAGAGATCAGGTCCCACACGCGAGGAAGAAATCAAAAGAGGACTGGCCCAGCCACCATCTCGAGCGATCTTAACCACACAGAAGCCAAACCCACAGTACCACCTTGACCCATTCTCCCGACTTTTTCACGGGCCCCTCGCAGCTGCCAAGAGTTCGTGAAAAAGAGATGGGAGGGCCGTAGGCACACTACTGGTCCGCAATTCGTCTCCAGCTACGAAGCTGGCAGCATCCATTGTAGAGGGTTCGTATGCCTGGGCCCTAAGAACAAGAGAGAAATAAAGGGCAGGAGGGGAGCAAAGGGGGGTTATACGTACAACCAAAAATAGAATGTAGCTAGCTAGCTAGCTAATTTGATACCTGCTTAACTCTTTGTGGTTGCTATTGTTGTGTTGCCCGATTCTCCCTAGTTGTCTGTTGTTCTGGTTTGGGGTTGATGGTGTGTGGTGAGGGGGCTTTATGTATGGTAGGTGGATTTCATGGATGTCTATGTTATCAAGATGAATTTTTTTTTTTTGCTCAAGATTGTTTGATTGATTGACTGCCTACCTAATAGTACAAATTTTTTCCAATTACCGCCCCCGCCTACCCCATAGTCACATCTCCACCTCCCTCCTTCTTCATCTTACTCCTCGCAATCCCCAGCAGCAATCTCTCCTTCACCGCCTCATTGAGCACCAACCTCACGGCCGTCGCCGTCGCGATCGCCCCATCCATCAACAGATCTAGCTCATCAGTGCCTTGATCCGCCGTTTCGATAGCCCCCTTGGTCCACAGCAGTGTGACCTCGTCTCTACCAGCCATATACCCCACCACGGCGGCAGAAAGAACCAAATGCCCGTCGGCCGGGCTCGGATCCAGCACCACCACCGGTCTTGGCGCATCAACTTCCATATCGTCGGCACTGCCAGGCACCTTCTTCACCAGCGCCGCAACCCCTCCCGACACCAGGTCCACACACTCGATACCAGCGTCGGCGACCGCAGCACTCGCGCACGTGATTGCGCCCGCAAGCACATTCATCAGCCCGACCTCCACGTTATCATCATCATCGCCCTCCAGGCCACCCTCGCAGTCCAGCACCGTGATGAAGATGTCAATCCCGCTCTTGGGGTACGCGGCGGTCTTGATACTCTTTACGAGGGCGTTCTGTAGCTGCACGGAGAGGTCGCGCTCAACTGCGTCGCGAACGTAGCCGCGGCGCTTATGGGGCGTCGAGAAGGGCGCAAACTTGAGTTCCGCGGTAAGGCGGGCATGTGGTGAGAATGGGGCGCTGGGAGGTAGCGGGCGCGGGCCGTAGACAGAAGCGGTCAGTTTGAGGGTGGGGGTACCGGCGGGGGCGGGGGAGGGGAGCTCGAGAAAGGAGGATCCAGTAGCAGGGGGCGTAAGGGAGGTCTTGAGAACTGGTTAGGGGGTTAGCTATAGTTATTTTAGGAATTGGGGACTATGGATGGGTAGACTTACATATTTTCCGCAGGGCGTCGGGAGCTCTGGTAGGGAGCTGTTTGATCTTGGGTGTGCTGGTGAATACGGGGGGAGTGGTACCCTCTGAGGGTCCGTTTATACGTCGGCGGTCAGTCATATTGGTATCTCAATGGGTAGTCGCAATTGCCTTCAGTTCTGGTGTTGAAATCGTCGTTGATTGCACCGACGTTGCTAGGTGCGGATCTGGACTAGCTAGGAATGAGGCTCAAGCGAAAAATCCCGCCGAAGCCAAGCAAAAGGATCTCGGTGAAACTTTTAGCGGGGTAGGGTCTTGCCCTTGCCCTTGTCTCAGGCACAACTTAAATTTTCTTCACTCAGCGAAAAACGACAACTCCTCTTTCCATCATCATTACCATCACCAACTGCAAAGATGTCAACAATGACGGCGGGAACCAATGAAAGGGGTTCCCAGCTGAATATGGACAATAAAGGTAAATTTAAATCTCACCGTGTTTCTCCCTTCCCTCTCCCCTTCGAAATGATGAAGTCTTATCACTTTTGTTTCGGATATTCATATGTGATCCATTAAACAAACATGCACTACCATCTGATCTTCGTCCCTCTCCCCCCAATTTACACTACACCCTCCTACACTCTCCAATCGTCCTCAATTGCTAACAGCTTTGTTGTAAAGGATAGATAACAGCCATCACCATTACCACCACTTGCAGCACCGCACTCGTGGCCCCAAGAACAAACTGTAAGTTAGAGAAAATTTCTTCCACCTTTGCCTAGCTCCCACCGACGTTTCCGTGATGAAAGAAAAATATTCAGTTCTGCTTCGGATATTCCGATGACGATAACCCTTTACCAAAACATTCATTCTGATCCTACGTCTAAATCCTACACTTTAACACTTCACCCTGCACTCAATCTTACATTGATGCTAACGATTCTCAAAGTACTTTACAAGCCCAGCACCCCATCTCTCACACCCCGCCCACAGGTACAACACTAATGGTAATTACCACCCCCCCCCCTCTCCCCGCCCCTATCCCACTTTCTATGATGACAATAGTCGATCCATTCAACGAGTCCCCCCACCCGCTCTACTTCCCTAGCTCCCGGCTTCCCCTTCACTACCCGTTCTTCTCCCGCCCCCCCATGCTTGACTCACCCACGACCTTATGTGCCCGTAGCGTTCTGTTGCGGTGTACGGAGGGTACCGGGGTGTAGGAGGACGGCTTGGTTCTAGGGCGGGAAAAGAGTTAAGGTTTGGGAAGGGGGTTGTGGCCGGTGTAGTTTTTACGGGTAATTGGGCCTTTGCGTCGCTCTCCAAGCTGAAGGGTTCACCGTTTTGGGGGACCTGGACGTGAGGATTGAGGCGGGGTGGGGGGGGGAGTACACACGGCTTTCTGAGGCGCAGTGTTACAACCGTTTTTTAAACGTTACTATTAGTCGGTATGAGTGCTAACGTACCGAAGGTTATATTATTATTATTTAGTTTATTGGACCATTATTACACTAGCCGGATATGGCCATCAATACTAACAAAAGTTTAAGTAGAGATAAGAAAAATAAAAAATAAATTCTCCGTGATCATTGACCCATATAATTATTACTACTGTGACCTGTGCCATTTGACAAGTACACTATAATCTCTATCTAACCGTGAAGAATAACTACCTACCACCAACTGCTCTCCTCAATCCCTCCTTGAAGGCCTTCAGAGCCTCCTCCTCCTCCCGTTTCATCTCCTTCTCAAAAGCGTCCATCCGCTCTTTCAATCTCTCCTTCCTCGCTCGCTCTTCGCCCGCAGCTTGCTACGCCTAATTAGCATCCATAAACCGCTGTAGAAACCCAGTACAGAACCTACATTCTTCAACTTACACCTCAACCTCCCCTCCCTCACTTCCGCCAACCTCACCCTTTCTCCCTCCCCCCTCTCCATCTCCTCTAGCGCGCTACTCCTCCTCCACTCCCTCTCGACCCTCTCGACCTCGACGCCCACCTCCCGCATCCTGCTAGCAGCAGTAAACAGTGTCGTGTCCTCCAACAGCGGGTCATGGTGCGCCACGAAGCTGTCCAGCAGCGGCTGCGTGAATGCCGTGGGCGGCGGGAGGAGCGTCGGCCGGAGGAGGGTGTTGTAGAGATGTATTAGCGTGGGACCCGTCGGGGGGGGAGAGGCGGCAGTGATACTGGGGGCAGAGGCGGAGGCGGGGGTGGTGGGGGTGGTAGGGCGCGAGGTGGAGCGCGGGAGGGGGAGTGGGAACATGGTGGGTGTATTGGGAGCCGATCGGAGGTGGGTATTCGAGGCTGAGTGAGTGAGTGTTGCGGGTAGGCTTTTTGTAGGTTTTGTGGATATGTAGGTAGATCCAAATGGTTGTTAAGTGTGGTCCTGACGTTGACAAACAAGCAATGATAGACAAGCAGGAAACAGCGGACCTCTACTAATTGTCGTCAGGCACAATCAGATGCATGATAAAGTCGGACTTCCAGATCATTTTCTTACGTAGATTACAAGGATCCTGAAAGAAGCAAAAGTAAAGAGTGTCCGCAGTTGCAATCATCAAGGAATATAAACTAGAAAAATAAAGACACTACATCCCCCAACTTTTTTGTATAGTACGTCCCTTGCCCCAATATGATATATACCACTAGATTCGAACATGAGAAGAAAGACCATACACAACCTTTCACCCACCCAGCAAACCCAATACAAGATATCCCAACAAAAACTTTAGTCCGTGCAAAGAAAGGAAAAGACATCGCCCGCCCGCCGGAAGTAAGTACAGAAAGGGAAGGAAAGAAAGAAGCAAAGTTTCAAACTTTCTCCCCCCCTCTACGCGACCTCCTCCTCGTGCTCGCTTATGACCTCCTCCACAATCTCCTCGATGACAGTGTCCTCCGCCTCATCCTTCTTCTGCTGGGCCGCGTTTGGGTCCTCGGGCAGGCCGCGCTCGACACGCTGGGCCCTGAGGTCCTTCTCGACCCGCTCTCTCCATGCGCGCCATTCATCGAGCTGTCTCTTCCGTGCCTCGACAACCTCGCGGTTGGCGGTCTCGGCCTCGAAGGTGTCCTCTTCGTCAAACTGTCGCGAGTACTCACGAATGTTCTTGCGGATGGTCTTCTGCTCTTCCTTGGAGAGCATGGTTGGTGGGCGGGGACGCCAGAGGAGCTGCTTGAACCGTTCGATGTGCTCTTCACGGAGAAGAGTTCCCTTGAAATCCCAGAGGTGGTAGCCGTTTTCCATCTATAGATTATGATTAGTGCACGTAGATAAAGAGACGGCCATAGAGAAACATACAGCATGCCTCCACATGCTCACGCTGGTGGCAACATATCGCCCAGTGGGGTCCCATTCAACATCGGTCACGCCGTAGTGCTCAGAGGTGCCCATAAGTATGAGGTTTGCAGCTACATCCTTATTCTTAGTCTCTGGCTTCTGCTTCTCACCTTCAAAGTCGAAGTCCCAAAATTCGAGGTCGAAGCTCTGCTGCGAGTGGACGGTGGCAATCAAGACGAAGCGACCCCTGGGAGACCAGTAAATGGCATTGGAATTCTTCTTTTCAACAGTTTTCACAAGGCAGAATTCGCCAACACCGCTCCTGACTTTCTCGGGGGCGTAGAAGGAAATGTTTGTCTTGGGGGCCACAGCGGCACCCTGAACGACTTCGTCGGTGGTAATGAAAACGAAACGATCGCCCTTGGGTTCCCAGGCAAAGTTGACTACTGTTTGCTTAAGTTCGACAATTTCGACCGGAATTTCCTTTTCCTTCACACGGAAGAATTCGAGAGAAGTGTAGGTTGACTTCTTAGTCTTGGTATGCTTATCAACTTTAACACAGAGATATTTGCCTTCAGACTGCCAATGAAGCTTGCAATCTGACACGTTCACCAAATTTCGTGTACGAATGATGGTCTGTGAAGGAATGCCCATAAGGGTAACACGGGCAGTTTGGTTGTTCACTTCTGGGGTCCAGTAGGTGAGCATCTGTTCAGGCCTGAATTTTCCCTTCCCTTCTGGGATTGAAGGAGACCACTCGAAGTCGACGACACCCTCAACCTTGACCGCTTTCTTTCCGAGGAGCATCATGCTAGGTGTTTCGTAGATTTGAATAGCTTGTCCAGGGAGGACACGGGCAACGTACTTGTCGTCCGATGACCATTTGAAAACGGGCCAGTTAATCTTCTTGCGTCCTAAAGCCTTGACACCCTCATCTGCATCGTTCGCAGCCTCAAGAGAGGTGAATGACCGCAATAAGTTACCTGTCTTAATATCCCAGACAATAAAGTTTTTGCCATCTTCGTCTGCGGTGAGAGGAAAGCCTGGTGGTGGGTTCTCGGGGATCGAGATAGGCCTGTTCGACCAGGTGACAATGTAGTTTTCGTTGGGTGAGAAATCAACTAAATTGGCAGCAGGATGGGCAAACCGCATGACACGTTTCCAGCTTGGACCACCCCAAAGCTGAACACCTTGAGCATGGACGGAGGTCAGGTAAGTTCCTTGGGGAGACCACTGGACAAACGACTCGGTCCAGTGTAACCTATCAACGACTGGATCTGGCTGATCCTTCTTTTTGTTCCAAAACACACCCACGCTCTCACCACGGTACATGACAAACTGATCACGACCGTTAGGCTCGCCAAGCCAAGAACGGAAATGTTCCCTCTCAACATATGGCTCAATTTCAGGCTCCACATACTCTTCTTTGATACGTCCTTCCCGACCAAAGTGTTCAATATCTGTAAGCTTGTTGATAGAGATGGTGTGTTTTCTGTCGAGTGGCATACCGCTCAACTGCTTACAAGCAGCAAGCGCCTGTTCGGGGGTCTCGTACTCAACAAATGCGTACCTGAACCGTCGTCCTCAATATGGCGTCCTCTGGCATGAAGCAACAAAAAAACTAGAAACTAGAAAACAAAAAAACCCACTGGCGAGGCCGCATGGCGAACTTACCCTTCGGTCTTGCCTTCGGCGTTCAGAGGCATTGTAACTGAGTCGGCCTTTATCTTTCCAACTTCACTCAATTTCTTGGTCAAGAACTTGATCAATTTGCCCCTGTTCTCTTCCGGAACGATAGGGCACCCGTCAACAACAACAAATGTATCAAGTCCTTCATCAAGTCGTACTTCATACTGTTCTCGGAGATCTACACACCCAAAAGTCAAAAATTGCTGGAAAAAATATAGAAAGCTGAAAAAAAGTCCATTACTCACCTGAAAAATCAATATCTTCATCATCGTCATATGAGCTATGGGGCGCCATGATTGCAGGTGTCTATTAATGACTAAATTATTGAAGGTGGGGTTGAATCAATGAGGGGTGCGAAGTGATGTTCTGGTTTTTTTGGTGGTTTGTGCATCACGTGGTTGTATTATCTTGGCGTGGTAACGAGTCGGCGGTCACTAAGCAAGCATACGACCTTTAGCACGCTCAAAAATTTAACTTTTTCCCCGATGTCGGACAACAATGAGGTTTCAATTTCAGCTGTGGCGGCTTGCCCACAAAACCCTCCCCAGACAACCTCCGACGAGGGCAGTCATGGCGACAAGAAAATTAACAACGACAATCAAGACAAGAACAGCCGTGATAGAAGAGGCCAAAGGGATAGAGGTGGTGGAAGAAGCGGTGGCAGAGGCCGGAACGGCAGCTGGACTGATAAAGGCCGTAAGGAGAAACGGGCTCGTGAGGACCATGGAAGAGCTGCTTACAAGTATGTTCGGGGAGTTCGTTTCCCTTCAAGATTACAAAATCATCAAAAACCTAACAATAGTAAATTTGAAAATAGTCACACAACCAAGAAACAGCGATCCTATGGAGAGGGCCATGAAGAAAACAGAGTAGAGGGGCTAGATCAAGAAAAAGAAGAAAGAAAGCCCAAACGTAAGGTTGCAGTCCTTCTCGGATATTGCGGGACCGGATACAGAGGAATGCAGTTAAATCCGCCACATAAAACCATTGAAAGCGATATATTTGATGCCTTTGTTAGAGCCGGCGCGATATCAAAGGACAATTCCAATGATCCAAAAAAGGTATATATACATGCATATCAATATAGATTCGGCCTAGAAGAAGAACTGACTCCTGTAGTCATCTCTTGTTCGTTGCGCACGTACAGACAAAGGTGTTCATGCTGCTGGAAATGTGATCTCTCTAAAGCTCATAATTGAGGACCCGGATATTGTGCAGAAGATCAACGCCGAACTTCCCGGACAGATCCGTGTATGGGGAATCGTACGTACCCTTGGCTCTTTCAGTTGCTACCAGCAATGTGATAGCAGGAGATACGAATACCTTATCCCAACCCATTGTTTCCTACCACCGCACCCAAAGACATTCCTTGCAAAAAAGCTCAGGAGCATTGCCGAGAGAGAAGGTGACCTTGAAGGCTTACTCGGGAGGCAAAAGGAGGTTGAAGGGTGGTGGGAGGGAGTTGATGCGAAGGTCAGGGAGCAGTTCAAAGATGAAGACCCTGATTTATTCAAGAAGGCTATGTTTGAGGAGAGCGAGTCAGACGATGAAGTCGTTTTGGGTAATGATGGGCGGCTAAGAAGCAGGTCTCCAGAGGTAGACCTAAACATGGAACCTGTGGTGGTTGAAGGGAAGATCCAGAGTGAGGCAGAAAAACTTGAGGCCTTGCGCTACAAAATTAGAGCTGTCCACCGAGTTGAAAAGAGGGCATACCGGATCTCCCAGGAGCGACTGGCGAGAGTCAGGGAAGTGTTTAAGGCCTATGAAGGTACTAAAAATTTCCACAATTATACCATTCAGAAAACTTTCCACGAAGCAAGCTCTAAACGACATATCAAGTCTTTTGAGGTAAGTTCACTAATATATCCTACTATTACTCCTTACAATTCTTTTACTAACGAAACTGTTCAGGTCTTTGATCCGATAATCATCAATGATACAGAATGGGTATCTCTGCGTGTTCACGGTCAATCTTTTATGATGCACCAGATCAGTAAGTGCAATCCTCTCCGTGTTTTATGGCTGATAGCCCTAATGCTAGAGTTTTGAAAACAGGAAAAATGGTTGGTATGGCAATGATGGTTGTCCGCACAGGCTGCCCTATTGAACGTATCGAGCAAACATTTAGACCTAGAAAAATTACTATTCCAAAAGCACCCAGTCTAGGGCTTCTTCTGGAGTACCCAGTCTTCGAAAGCTATAATAAGATGGCCGTAGAAATGCATTCTCGGGAACCAATAGATTTTACCTTATATTCCAAGGAGATTAACGCGTTCCGCGAGAAAATGATCTACTCTAAACTCTTCGAGGATGAAAGGACTGGCAACATGTAGGTCCCCAATGTTTTATTTTAAGTGAATGAGTTATATATTGACACTCTCAGATATACGGGATTTGTCCACTTTTTGGACTCGTTTAAGAGCCCATATCTTACCTACTTATCTTCCACAGGGTTCAAAGCTCTTGATGAAGAGGTTGCAGCGCAAAAAAGCATTAATTCTGAGGTTGCGATTGATTCCGAGGAAGAGGATGCCGGGTCGGGTGCTGAGGCTGGTTAGATTAGAATTTATTAATTAGATAATGCCCTGCTACATGTAGATTATCTTGAGTATTATCGAGCCATGAAAAAACTTCGAAATGAAGGGAAAGGGTGATTAGAGAAGAGCTTTTAGAAGTGAATTTCTTTTCACAAATAGATTTCTTGGTTGCGGCGACATGCATCCTGATAAAGATATGAACCTAAAGTACATGAGATCCTAATCGTGAGGTCACGCCAAGAGAATAGATCACGTGTGTTCATGGAAGTCTCTCGCGTCGGCACTTGGCTCAAAATCAACCAGCGTTTGTTTGCACAAAAGACCCAACACTCCGCGACTTCCCTCTCATCCCTGAACCGCGACAACCATCATGGCTGCTACGGAACCCGCAAACCACGTCTCTTCACTCTTCAGCTCATTGCTAGAGCAGTCGCGAAAACTTCGACAGGAAACTGATAATGATGGGCTAGAAACTGTCCAGCTGGGATTGAACGAGCTCGAGAGAAGAGCAAAGGACCTGAAGAAGACCCGTGAAGGGGCGCAAACCGATGCAAGAGCGTACGTGCTCTCCTGAATAGAGCTCTGTGAAGCTGAAGGAGGGGCTGACACTGATATGACTTTGGCTTTAGGCATTATTTGTTGGCTGCTGGTGGGATCAACACGGATGAGGCTTTGCGCGACTTGGATTCCATAGATTTTCAAAACGCCTATGAGCCATCTACAGTACGAGTTGACACCGATATCGATGTACGTATTCTTTTGACCCTCCCGTGATAGTCGCTACAAGAATTTGCGTTACTAAATCACAGGACCCCTCGAGTAGACCTACCTCCGCAATCGGAAAGAACAAAATGTGATGTCTTCGATCGAAGATGGAATGCGTCGCACATCTCGGGATTTTGATGCCTTTGTCGCTAAGAATGTTACAATAGAGTGGGAGGCACAAAAACAGCGTATCTTCGAACACTTTGGCCTTACACCACGAAACACTACAGCCCCGGGTGCTGCAGTAGATCCTCGCCACAACACATTTAATGGCGGTCTTAGCGCATTTGGTGCGTCTTCGTTTGGTGTCTCTTCTTTTGGTCGCTCCAAATTGGGGCAGTCTTTTGGACCTGGAGTTGCAGGTAGAGGAAGCGTTTGGGCAAAGTCTACAATGGGCACTAGTGTCTTGGGCAGGCCAACCGCCGCCAACACTCCCGGGGCTGCTACAGGGAAATTATTTGCGGATATCGATCCTACCAGGCAGAATGATATGAGCCGGCAAGTACAGCTTAGGCAGCAGCAGTTTTCGGCTGCTGTCAAACGTTTGAACGAAGTCAGGCTAGAGAACGGCACCGACGGTGGAATCTATCCTGTCATGAAAGTCTTTGGGGATATTACCGGGGCTTCCGGAAACGACATGGTAGGCGTTATAGAAACCCCCGGAGATGGTGCGTCACAAGCTTACAAGTATCCGGGATAGTTAACCTTACAACTTCACGATTCCTGGAAACTATTGGGATCTATAACCAATGAATCTGATATCCGTGATGGAAACCCATTTGGCGGTCCTCGTGAGAGGCAGTTCACAAAAGACTATATTCTCAACACGTCTCCCGACAGTGCTGAGGCTTCTAGAGTTCGGAAAAGTGTTCAAAAGGGGGCTAGGAGGTTTTTAGAAAAACAGTATGATCCTCTTTATTCGCTCGCCTTATCCATATCTATTTCCTTATATGTTTCTCACATTGCCATAGATTCTTAGAAATGGTTGAGCGTTCAATTTCCGAGAATCCTCAAATTGCCAAAGTGGGTGGTATCCCTTCAGTTTTCCACAAGTTCAGAGGCTACATCAACGTCAAACTAGCCACCAATAAAGATATACCTGAATGGGACCCCAAGAACTTTGATTACGTATCTGACATTCCCTGCTGGGCAATCATATTTTATCTTCTCCGGGCCGGCTTTCTAGAGGAAGCCGACGAATTTGTCAAGCAGAATCAACAATCATTCCAAAAACTTGATCGGAGTTTCCCCACATACCTCCATGCTTATTGTTCTGCAGGCGATGAGCGCCGCTTGCCTAGGAACTTGCTCGACAGGATTCAAGGTGAGTATAATAACCGTGTTCGACATTCCGAGGACACCAAAGACATCTTCAAGCCGGCGGTTTACAAGATAATTGGAAGATGTGATCTTTCTAAAAGATCTGTGCCAAATGTTATGCCGACTGCAGAGGACTGGATGTGGTTACAGCTTGTGTTGGCTAGAGAGATTGACAAAACGACTGAGCCGGCGCACGAGGTTTTTACTTTAACGGATCTTCAAAAGGGAGTGCTTCAGTTTGGTGCAAAACATTTCTCGCAGAAGGGAAGCAATGTTGGATTGTATTTCCAAATGTTAATGATGTCAGGCTTATTTGAAGATGTTAGTGGTTTTAGCTTCAGACCTCTTCTTTTAGAAAAATATAACTGACCAAGGTTTAGGCCGTTCACTATTTGTATTCGTTCCAGTATGTGGATGGTGTCCATTTCGCCATTGCGCTCACATATTACGGACTCTTAAGGCCAACTTCGAACCCTGCAAGTGGAGAATTGCGTAAGAATTCATTCGTTTTTTTTTATCGCCTAACTCTAGTCATAACTAATTCGAGCTCAGTCACTCTTGGTCAAAACGGAGAAAAGCAAATAAATTTCCCTCGCCTAATTGGCTATTACACGAACGATTTCCGCACACCTAATGCCGAGGAAGCTGTCGACTATATCAGCCTTCTGTGCCTCAATGCCGATCTTCCTGCACCTACTGGGCCAAATCACCTTACAGTTTGTCACGAATCTCTTCGCGAGCTCGTCCTTGATACTAAGGAATTCACCAAACTGCTTGGTGATGTTCGTGCAGACGGAACCCGTGAGAGGGGTGCAATTGAGAAGCGGATGAGACTTATCAAGCTTGTTGATCAACGCGAATATCTTCGAACAATTACCGAGCAAGCCGCTGTTCAGGCAGACGATGATGGTAGGGCTAACGACGCGGTTCTATTATACCACCTCGCAGAGGATTATGATACAGTTGTCCAAATCATCAATAAGAATCTTTCGGACTCCATCGCGAGTGAGGATCCTCAAACATACTACCAAGATCCTATAGCAGCTAGTGGACTTCTGACCTCTAGCATCAGCCTAACAAGTGTAGAGGACCCAGTGCAGTTAGCGCAGAACATGCTTAATATGTATGCAGCCAATGCGGCTGTGTACAGTAAAATTGGGTTAAGGAACAGGGAAGCCAGCGGTGTTTTACTTAAAATTGCAGAAGCCAAAAAGTATTACGAACAGGGCAACTGGGAGTCCTGCTTAGTCGTGAGTAATCCCCTGGGTCCACAAAAACCAAATTACTTATTGCGTAAATAGACAATCGAGGGTGTTGATGTGATCCCTCTTGATCCCCGCGTAGACGTCGGTTCCATCCGTCGGCGCGCCCAAAACTTTGCTACCCTTCACGAAACCGTCTCTCGAAATGTCGGAAGCTTACTCAAGATGGTAGTCGAGTGCTGCCATCGCATGAGCATAGACATTAAGGGTGGTTTATTTGCTGATGCAAGCAGAGACCAGAAGTTGGCGGAGCTAAAGGCAAGAACAAAGTGCGCGTTAATTTACGCCGGAATGATTCAATACAAGCTGCCGGCAAATGTGTATGAATTTATCAATAGTCGGGATGTTACAGACGGATTTTAGATAAGGCGAATTAGTGAACGGGCAACGAGTTCTCTTTTTTTTTTTTTTTAATATATCTCATTTGGTTTGCTTTACTGGAGAAACAGTGTTTGAGTATTTGTGACTACGGTTACACCGGCCCCCAAGCAGGAAATAAAAGTAAGATTTCTTCACTAGTGGCCGTAGCTCGATGTTTCTAAGGCCTATAATCTAACCCACAAGTGTGAATACTGTCCCTTAATTTAACCAATTAGAGGGACGGGTTGGTTACGCCATGGGACCTATCGTTTTTCGGTGAAGACATATACATATAATTATCACCAAGGACTCCGTATTAATTAAGTCCTGAGAATTCTTGGTAGCAACGGCCTCACAAAATTTCTCAGGACTTAATTAACGCGCGAGTACTTCTTTGTCAGAATCTAGTAAATGCCAAGGCTCGAGTGATAATGTATGACTAATAGGACAGTATCATGTTTAATTGACCCCCCATTCGCTATCCCCTAGGTTTCAACTAACATCGCTTTAAAGTAATGTTTTATCTTCAGGGAGACCAGTGAATCGTTTTGATCATACATGGATGCTTGAACTGAGGTAACGATATTACCCTGTCTAAGGCTTTATCACGTGATGTCCATTCCATCCATACCTAAGTGTGTGTGTGAGATTTCGATGGCAACAGGGAACCTAGACACCGAATTATCAACGACCAACAACACGACGCGATGGATGATCTTTATGACGAGTATGTGATTGCTTTTCTACTTACCAGAAGTTTGAATAATGCTTATGTGAACTTTCAATTCAGATTCGGTAACTTTATCGGCGAGGCTGTTGAGTCGGACGAGGAAGATCAGAAGTCAGAGACAGGCGCGGATGCCTATGTTGACTACGATGATGCTTCGGTCGCGGACCATGAGGGTGATGATCAACAATTGATGGAGCTTGACGGTATGTTAAGCTTTAGAGGAGGCTTAAACAATGAGGGATAAATGCTGACGGTACAGCAGATGAGGGTCCATCAAACGCGGTTGTGCTCCACGAAGGTTAGATTCAACTCTAGTCCAAGGCACTCAATAGTACTGACGTTTATAAAGATAAACAATACTATCCGACTGCCGCACAAACATATGGCGCAGATGTGGAAGCTATGGTTGAAGAGGAGGACGCACAACCTTTGTCCGAACCCATCATAGGTAGGTTCTCTAGTCTCTCTTCCTATGACGCGATACCGACTGATCCGCTGAAAAGCTCCTATCAAGGTGAAGAAGTTTACTGTTGAGGAAACTGATCTACCAAAGACCTATTTCTCTAGAGAGTAAGTAGCTCCTTACTTTCATAGGCACAAAGTTGGCAGAATTGACGGTTACAGGTTTATGATGGATCTTATGAGCTTCCCGGATCAAGTACGGAACATTGCGCTGGTTGGACATCTACACCATGGAAAGACTGCGTTCATGGATATGTTGGTGCTCGAAACTCATGATCTGGGTGCCAATACAGAAGGAAAGAAGGGCGAACAAGTACAGAGTCCCATGATCTACGTTTACGGAGCAATCATTGACGTGACATGCAGCTTCGGTACACAGATACTCATATTGTTGAGCGCGAGCGAGGTGTCTCGATCAAATCCGCCCCTATGTCTCTCGTCTTGCAATCCTCAAAGGGGAAATCTAGCCTCGTCAACATCATAGACACCCCCGGTCATGTTAATTTTGTGGATGAAGTTGCCTCCGCTATCCGCCTTGCAGATGGTATTGTTCTTGTAGTAGACGTTGTAGAAGGCGTCATGATCAACACGGAGCAAATCATTAAATACGCCGTCTCGGAAAATATACCGATGACATTAGTATTGAACAAAGTCGACAGACTTATCCTAGAGCTCAAGCTTCCGCCTACCGATGCATACTTCAAGCTAAAGCACACGATCGAGGAGGTGAATACAGTTATAGATAGTGCTGCTCCGGGTAAAAGTGAGAGTTTAAGGTTATCACCGGAGAAAGGGAACGTTTGCTTTGCAAGTGCTAGTATGGGGTGGTGTTTTTCGTTGTCGAGCTTTGCAAAGATGTATGCGGATACCTACGCAGGGGTCAATATCTCGGACTTTGCAAAACGGTTGTGGGGGGATATCTTTTATAATCCAACAAGCAGGAAGTTTACACGAAAATCTTTGGAGTCAAAAGTACGGAGAACATTCGTTCACTTTATCCTTGAGCCATTGTATAAACTATATGCTCATGTAAGTGGACCCCTTGACCACCCCCGGGCCCACCCCTGGCGATACAAACCACAATACTAACTGGGCCCGTAGACAATTGGAGAAAGTGCTTCCAGCTTAAAGACAACCCTTGAAAACCTTGGTATAACGCTAAAACCCGCCCAATATAAGCTAGACGCAAAGGTCCTACTAAAGTTGGTCTGTGAGCAATTCTTTGGCACCTCTACTGGTTTTGTGGATATGATCGTAGAGCATATTCCATCTGCCTTAGAGGGCGCAAAGGCCAAGGTTGAAAACACCTACACTGGGCCACTCGATACAGACATCGTTGAATCTATGAATACCTGCAACGCGGATGGCCCGTTGGTTATTCAAATCTCTAAATTATACCACACTAGCGAGGCCAACGACTTTCTCTCTTTTGGGCGCGTCATGAGCGGTACTGTGAACCCCAATATGCAGGTTCGCGTCCTTGGCGAAGGTTACACACTTGACGATGAGGAAGATATGGTTGTCGCTACAATAACTGATTGCTGGATTAACGAGACCCGATATAAAATTCCCATTAACGGTGTTCCTGCCGGATGCTGGGTACTTTTGGGAGGCATCGATAACTCGATTGTTAAATCTGCCACAGTGGTCGCGCATAAGATGGACGATGATGCGTACATCTTCCGCCCCGTCAAACATTTTACAGAGTCGGTGTTCAAAGTTGCCGTCGAACCAGTGAATCCCTCTGAGCTGCCAAAGATGTTGGATGGCCTGCGGAAGATCAACAAGAGCTATCCCTTGATAGTTACCAAAGTCGAGGAATCGGGCGAGCACGTAATATTGGGGACTGGAGAACTGTATATGGACTGTGTCCTTCATGATCTACGAAGGATCTTCTCTGAGATGGAACTCAAGGTGTCCGATCCTGTCACACGCTTCTGTGAAACGGTTGTAGAAACGTCTGCGATCAAATGTTATGCGCAAACACCGAACAAAAAGAATAAAATCACTATGGTCGCTGAACCACTTGACACAGGGATAGCAGAGGATATCGAAAATGGTAAAGTATCCATTAAATGGCCTATCCGCAAAGTTGGTAAATATTTTGAAGAGAATTATGGCTGGGATCTATTGGCTAGCCGAAGTATTTGGGCATTTGGACCAGACGAGACAGGCCCCAATATTCTCCAAGATGATACACTACCGAGTGAGGTTGATAAGAAGCTCTTGAACCAAGTGAGGGATAGCATTAGGCAAGGGTTTGCCTGGGGGACCAGAGAAGGGCCATTGTGCGAAGAGCGTAAGAAATTTCTTCATTTTTTTTTTTTATTTTGCCAACAACCGGTGCTAATACTAGGAATAGCAATCCGAAATACCAGGTTTAAAATAATGGATGCTACTCTCGCCTCAGAAGCCATCTACCGTGGCGGTGGACAGATAATTCCTACGGCGCGTAGGGCCTGTTACTCGTCATTTCTTATGGCTTCCCCAAGACTCATGGAGCCAGTGTACTCATGCTCCATGACAGCACCTGCAGACTCCGTATCTGCCCTCTACACAGTGTTAGCAAAGCGAAGAGGCCACGTTCTATCTGATGGGCCCATCGCTGGGACACGTAAGCCTTAAGCCTCCCCCTTTACATCATCATATCGTTACTAACAATTTCTAGCGCTCTATCTCGTCAAGGGCCTAATTCCGGTTATTGACTCATTCGGTTTCGAGACCGATCTCCGCATTCACACGCAAGGGCAAGCATTCTGCTCCCTCGTGTTCGACCGCTGGAACATCGTCCCTGGTGACCCTCTTGATAAGGAAGTGAAGTTACGGCCATTGGAGCCCGCATCAGCGCAAGCCATGGCTAGAGACCTTACACTCAAGACACGTAGGAGAAAGGGCCTGAGCGAAGATGTGACGATTGCAAAGTTCTTGGAGCCGGAGTTGCATGCAATGATTGAGAGCTCAGGGCTGTTGGATGGGTAGTTTATTTCTTTTTTCTTTAGTCACTGGACTGGTAATCTGTAGAGAATGAAGGTGTAAAATAGTGTGAGGGGCTGATCGAGTAATATCCGTTGCATTGTTACCAATCCGCTAGAGGTCCTAAATTATAAAGCGATTATGAACTTACGATAGATTTGTTTTCTCGCGCATAAAATGAGCCGCTTGGGGTCCAGAGACCACCGCATCTTCGGTAATATTTTGGCATCTATCGCCAGCCGAGCGCGCACGCGCTTGTCTCCAAAGAAAAACTTAAGGGAAATAATTTTATAGATATTGTGGGGTGTCGTAAGAACTTGTGACAACAGGCAATATATTTAGCTGGCACTGAAATGTTGCTGGCTAGAAAACAATGGTATCAATAGGGACGCTCTTGAGGGTTTCTGCTAATAGGAGTTATTTCTTCCATCCACTTCGTTGCATACATGTAGTGTAGGGTTTTTCCTATAGAAGGGGCTTGGCAGACGAATCATATTCTATGATTCAATCTAATTCAGGCAGACGAACCTTCCGCCTCAAAACATAGGGATCCCCAAAGTTATATTTGAGCAGGATTTATTACTCATTAAGTTGGTGTAACATTTGATAGACAATGCCATAATTCCAAACACCCTTAGAACAAATAAACTTATCCAAACACTCTTGAAAGAAAATCCACTCCTAGCTCCTAGATATTACCAGTTACCTAAAAAGCCCACCAAAAGTTAAGCTGTTATAAATACGTTAACGAAACTCTTGCTTTAACTTCCATCTCTTAGTATTACCCTCTTTGATCCCAAATTTCCTCAACCTCTGCGCCAGAGCCTGCACGTCGTTGCCTCCGCTTTTTAGTCTGGACTTGAATGTATTCACTAAATCCTTGATGGCAACACCCTGTGGATCCATTCGGAGGGCCGCAATAATTTCTTCATCTGTGATGAGAAGGGAAGGAGTGGTATCTTCTGATATTAGTTTCGCCAGTAAATAGGTGTGCGTCACTTACTAGTAGATAGAGATGGTGATTTAGGCGCAGTAGAACTAGCACCTTCTGTGTTTGTCCCCTCCAGCACCGGTTGCGTGTCGCCAGTTGGAGTATTACTTTTGCGCTTGCGTTTCAGGACTCCACTGGGTTTTAAGGGTCTTTCGGGTTCCGGCGAGCGAGGTCGCTTCTCTCGATCTACAGTTAGCGGGGAAGAGACGGAAGTAAGCGGCGGGCTGATGTTAGAGCTTGGCACTATATCACTACGAATACGTTTTATAGAAGATTCTGGAGATTCTGGAGAGCGGGATCTTTTTCTGGATTTAGCTTCAGTGGACTTTGAGATACTGCGTGAGATAAGGACTGGTGTGGCCGGCATAGAGTTAGAGGCGCCAGCAACAGAAGATTCCCCAATTTCGGCTTGTTTCTTTGCTTTCCGTTTCTCTGCCGCTCTTTTTGCTGTTTCCTTTCTCGCTTCTACTTTGCGCGCTTCTTCGGCTTCTTTTTCGGTGGTAATTCGCACCTTCTCCAGCTTCCATTTTTTGAATTCTTCGGCTTCAGCTTCGGAGTCGGAGTCAGATTCGTTTTCAGACCCGGAGCGAAGTTTGTTCTATAAACGAGTTTAGGGATTTATTACATAACTAAGGGTTAGCTTGCGACTTACTATATACGGATCTTCTTCATCCGAGTCGTAAGTGTTATTTCCCTCACGCCGTTTCAGAGCCTTAGAGACTTTCTTGCCGTGATCTTTCAAAACAAACTGACGAGCCTTTATTTTGCGTTTTTCTTCGTCATAGTCCTTATGGGTGCGAGAGCCAAATACGTTTGCAGAGAGTTGCTCCTCACGGATACGTTTCTACCAAAATTGATTGTTAGTAAAAGAAAAAAGAAAGAAAAAATCATAGATGAGGGTAGGAAAGCCTACAGCAGCATCTTTAGCAGCTTCTTCACCCTCGTCCCCGTTTCCAAACTCTCCGAGGACCCCACCCGCGTCATCATTATCAAAAAACTCTTCGTCGTTGAAATCGAGTTCCTCACTCCCTTTCATGTTCTCGGACCTACCCTTGACTGTCTCCATAACGATTTTACGGCGATGAATGTTGTTTCTGTAATATAATTCAGTCTCCTTATATGTGAGCTTTTCCGTTTCGACGAACTCCTCTGGAACTTTCTTCGCCCACGAGGGCAGACTCGGCTGCTTCTTGTCGGTCATTTTTTTCTCGCCTGCCTTAATCTCCTCCTCGGTAAATTTTTTGCCCTTTTTAACCCTATTAAAGCGATACCACTTCTCGACCGGTATCATACTAAAGGACCCTTTCTCGTGATCCAGATATAGTATGGCAAACTCACCATTGCTCATGGAATGTTCCCTCTGCCCCTGCCACGTCTGCCTTTTATCGGCATCCTCTACAAACCAGGGATACTCTTCCTCGTACCTCATCCTGCGGTTTGCAGTCTGTGCTGCATTTGACTGGAAAACCTGTTGCGTCTTCTTCTGATCCCTCGATCTGAAAGTGCCCCTTCCACCCCCGTCCGGCGCAACCTTACTCATCAGCTCCTCACGTCGCCTTGCTCTCTCGGCCTTGAACTCAAGCCGCTTCTTCTCCTCCTCGTCGGCGGGCTCAGGAGTCTCATTTTTTCCACCGAGACCCGATGTGGCATCGCGCCGGTGTAGCCTAACCGGCCGTTTGAACATCTCTGGGTCGCTGATGTTGACTTTTTCTGGTACCATGACGGTACGCCGGCCAGTG
The DNA here is from genome assembly GCA_024713865.1 of Morchella sp. 2016-72. Taxonomy (NCBI): domain Eukaryota; kingdom Fungi; phylum Ascomycota; class Pezizomycetes; order Pezizales; family Morchellaceae; genus Morchella; species Morchella sp. 2016-72. The sequence goes on from JAMJEY010000023.1 coordinate 484,906, forward strand.
GGATCACCTAGGTCAGAGGCTTCAACATACCTGCTGTGTAGGCGCATAACATGGTACCGCTGCCCGGATAGAAGGGCACTTTTAGTTGTGGTGAGGGTGTAGCTTGGCCACTCGGAAGTATCTTCATAAACGGGCTCTAGCTCTTCTTTTGCTTTTGTTAGTTGAGCTAGACGCTGCGAAGAAGCTAGACGCTGTGCCAGAGATGGACGTTGTGCCGGAGCTGGACGCTGTAGCAGAGATGGACGCTGTGACGGGGCCGGGCGCTGTGACGGGGCCGGAGTGCGTCTTGGGGGAGGGCGATTGGGGCGAAGAGGGTTATAGGGCTCTTTAGCCTTGCGGAAATAGGGATCCATTATTTAGGTTCCTTGAATATATAGGTTTACTATACAATTTGAAGACTTAAAAGTAGAGATGCAGGATATCGATGATAACGCGGGCATGAAGAACCGAGTGTGGAGAGTAGTAGAGTTTTATAGCAGGAAGAAATTTCAAAGAGAGTGTGGTTGTAGCTTGAAAGAGACAATTGGGTGTGGTAGGTATGGTAGTGGTGTGGGGTGGGTGGAGTGGAGTGGAGGAAAACGAGGGAAACAAAGACAGTGCTGAAACTATTCGTCAATAGGATAACGAATCTCTCATAGAATTAAGTATTTACTACTCTAGGTATGCATGACGAGCCTTCCATAGAATTAGTCCGTGGTTGTACTAAGAGATGGTGGACGACTTTTCCCCTTCCGTTTGATCATTTCCCCGAAGGTCAGATATATCATTACTATGGTGGGGGAATCCTTGACACGGAGCAATTTGAACACCTCAAGTTTGACCGGTTATAGCCCATCAACCACAACACATATTCTTACTCTTATTAGATGGATAGACTCAGTTTTACCTACTCTATCATTCTATTTGCTTGAATTTTTTAAATCATTTCTGGTTGTTGAGTTATAAAAATATTTGGGTGGGACAATATGGTCAAAAAAAGCGTTTTTGCTGGTCTTGGCGCGCAGTTTCTATGTATTAGTAAGCAAGATCAATGTCGCCGCCTGAATCAATGACCGGTCGGCTAATAGATTGATAAGCGAGCCAAAATATATTATGATTAACGCGAAAGCCTAAAATGGCGATCATGCCATATCACTCGATAAATGGGCTTAATTAGGTATAGTGTTGGTTCCGGCCTCAGTCTTTGTTTTGAAAACAGTACATGTATGTACATGTATGGTGGAAACCAATACATGTATTCAAGTTCCTCGATCTACTATGTACTAGATTACATCCTTTTGCGCCCCGCAACCTTATTGGTTGAGGGTGACGGGGGTATTGATTAAGTAGACAGCATCAAATCCGCCGAAGGCCGCCATATGAAATGTCTAACTGGCGGGAACAGGAATTGGGAGGAGGGGTGCGTAGAGAGAGGATTTGTCTACTGTTCCCTAAAATTTACACAGCTCGCGGTCAAATGATAAAAAAGCCGGCAACAAAAGACTTATGTGCATGAGTACTCATCCCTCAAGAGCGTCGCTACCATATTGGGCATTCTCACCACTGCTCCCACCAGGGCTTGAACCTGTTGTGGTCATATGACGAAGCCCAGTGTATTACCACTAGGCCACGCCACGATGCTTTTGTTTGTGTCGTTGTAGTTTATGAGCCCCCCATTTGTGGAAAGATCTCCTTGGCAACGCATCAAAACTTGTAACTATGTACTCCAGTGTGAAGGGTAAGTGAGTAGAACGCAGCGGTGCGGTTTGCGTTGCTACGTTCTACTCACTTACCCTTGACACCGTAGTACATGTATATCTTGTCTTTAGAGAGTATCTTCTACTTGTATACAGGTGTATTACATACATGTAATTTATATACTATCTCTCTGTATCTTACTTATATTCGAGGTATTGTGAAGATGAGCGGTTTCTGCAGGCTTAGAACCTAGCGAATTCATATGAAAATCTCTCCAACGTCATTACATCTATTCAGACCATAATTTATGTGTAGCATGCAGATACGGGGATATCCATACATTTCGCTTTGTATTCGAAGCATAACTTTTCCTTTCTTGCAAGGCACGAACAGTGATCTGGAGACAATAACAATCCCTATCATGAATTCATCAAAAGAAAATCGAGGAAAAAAACACCCAAAGAAAAGAGCGCCGCCCCTCCTCCTGAGATTAGGAAAACATCCTACCAGCATTTTTGATTTTGATGACAAAATATGAAAGATAAAACCTAAACAAGAGGGAAATAGTCATCTCAAGCACTATCGACAAAGAAACACAAAAATCCATCCCCGACAACAAAACTAAGTGATATTGAACACCTTCTTCAGGTTGATGATCAACTGCCAGTCCTCTTTACTAACGTCATCTCTAAAATGCGTCTTCAGCGTATCGATAGTTTTTCTAGAGATGAGCGAGTAAAGTGTATCCTTCTCTTCCAAGTGACGCCCATAGGTTGGTTGATTGGGGCCTTCAATCTTAACCGCTACTGAAGGCTGACCCTTCTTGACAATATTGATTGCTTTGTGGTTGAGCTCGATAGATGTTCTATCCGTCATCATTAGCAATCAGTATCTATAGACATAAAGAATAGGATGAAGGCAACATACACTCTCCCTAGATTAATAGTTTCCACCTCTCCAGTAGTAGGATTTTTCTTAACCGCGCAGATAGGTGTACCAATCTTCAAGCTACCTTCAACAACATCAACACCCACAACGATCGGATCCTTCTTGTTGAATACAGCCACAGGGTTCAAAATACAAGGGAATACAGCATCAGCAGCACTTTCCCTCTTTTTCTGGGCAAGTGACTCAGCCTGGTGGGCAGTGAACGCATCAAACAGGTGATAAATAATATCTGCGGTAAAGATCTTAACACCCACATCGTCCGCATACGCCTGTGCATCCTTGTCAATCTTGACATCGAAACAAAGCATTACTGCGAATTCCTTATGCTTCTCCAACATAGTTCCCGCACGCATTACGTCACGCTTATAGACGGGACCGATCGAGATAGTAGCCACGGGAATTTTTGAGGTGCGAAGAAATTCCAACAGGGCCTCGAGGGCTCCCAGAGTTGAGGCCTGTACCGCCACACCAGCACCTGTTGTAGATACCTTACTGAACAACTGCTCAAGATCGCTCATGACTTCCTCTTCGAGATCCTCCTCATCATCGTCCGGACCAACAACGAGCAATCTTGACCCCGCGATAGCGTGCTCGAGGTCGTTGGCTGCAATCTTAACACCCAGTGCGGCCTTAACCTCCTTGTGGTGAACGTATGAACCCTTGATACGCATTTCCTTTAGCGGCTGTGGTGTTAGTAGGGCACGGACTGTTGTAGAAATGGCGCCATTGAGACCACACAAGACAATACGATCGCCCTCACGAAGATATCCGTTACTCAGGACGACGTCAATAGTAGTTCCCAATCCTTCAATGACTTTGACTTCAAGGACAGTACACTCAAGCTCACTGATATACATGAGTTTCTCGGCCATACGCTGTTGAGTGAGCGATACCAAGAGCTTAAGCATATCAGGGATACCTTCTCCAGTGTGTGCAGACGTAGGTACGAGAGACACGTACTTCCCGACATTCTTGTTCTCGTAGAAGAGTGCTGAGTTGAGACCCTGTTCTTGAAGCGCAACAATAGTCTTTTCCAAACGATCCTTGAACTCATTCTGAACGGCTTTCTTTTGGCGTGAGAGAGAATCTTTGAAACCGTTATTGGGGACTGCCGCCCAGCCATAGAGACGGTCAATCTATAAATGTTAGTTATTAGCCCAATATCCGTAATCCCTATTGCCACAAACCTTGTTCAGCGCGACGATAAAGGGCGTCTTCCTATCCCTAAGCAGTTGAATAGACTCAATAGTTTGTTGTTCCAGCCCATGCATAATATCAATGACCAAGATCGCAATGTTACACAGCGAGCTACCTCTACTCCTCAAATTTGTGAAGGACTCGTGACCTGGTGTATCGATAACCAGCAAGCCAGGAACCTTAAACTCCATCTTTCCATCCTGGTTAACGACTTGGGTCTTTTGCTTGATCGCCTCCATAGGGAAGTATGTTGCACCAATTTGCTGGGTGATACCACCTGCTTCACCCTCCTGTACGTTTGTTTGTCTGATTTTATCCAAAAGCTTCGTCTTACCGGTATCGACGTGTCCCAGAATACAACAAATAGGAGAACGGAGGTCGTTGATACTAGCAGCAGCTTTTGCATCCTCGAGTTGCTTCTGACGACGAGCCGCGGCCTCCTCTTTCCGCTTCTGAGCGAGTTGTTTAGCCATACTTTGGTCCTCGTCTTCTTCGGAGTCGTCCTCTGAATCATCTTCATCTTCAACCTTTTTGGAGGCTGGTTTAGCACCATTGGACTTCGTAGAAGGAACAGGCTGGGTTGGTTTCTTCTCTTTCTCCTCCTCCTCCGCTTCTTCGTCGGTTTCCTGATCCCAGGACTCTTTGACGTTGCCATCTTCATCAAGGGCTTCTTCCCAAGAATCAAGAACATCAGCATCTTCTTTAGCTTTCGCGGCAGCTTGAGAGAATTAGTAAGGTGTTATAGCTAGCATTTTTTTTTGGCAAATGAGGGATTAATATACCTGCTGCTTCCTCTTCTTTCTTCTTTTCCGCCTCCTCCTTGGCCTTGGCCTCGGCAGCTAGCCGCTCTTCCTCTTTTTTCTTCAGCTCGGCCGCTTTTGCCTCATCCTCAGCCGCCTTGTCTGCTTTTCCGCCCTTCTTCTTCTTCTTGTCTACTACTGGCCTCTTTTTGGTCTCCCCCGATGGTTCATCTAATCCCGCAACAATCATTCCCGCAGCCCTCATTTGCTCTAACCGCATTTGTGCAACTCTCTTTGCCTCCTTTTCTTTGGGGGTGAGATATTTGCCTTCTTTCTTAAGTTGTTCTTTCTTGGCAGCCTCCTTCTCCTTCTTTCGTGCCTTCGCCTCCGCAAGTCTGGCCTGCTCTTCTCTCTCAAGTCTCTCCTCTTCCTCGATTCGTTTCTTTTCCTCCTCTTCAAGACGTTTCTTCTCCTCCTCCATCTGCCTCATGAGTTCTTGCTGCCTCTGAAGTGCAGCAAGAGCGGCGGGAATCTTCTTCCCCTTTTTGGCAGGCTCAGGTGCTGCAGCGGCTGTAGCTTTCTCTGCAACTTTGGGAGCTTCCTTTGCTGCCGGAGCGGCAGCAGCACCACTCTTCTTTCGAGCGGCCTATGTTTGATGTCAGTAAGGGGGCACGATAGGGCCCGGTATTCATCCCACCTGTTCCTTTTTCCTCTGTTTTTCCCTCTCCTTCTTTTCCTTCTCCTTTTCTTTCTTTGATTTAACCCTTCCTGTCTCGGCCTCATCATCGTCGCCTGCCTCCGATCCGTGTACACTAGGCTCTTCCACAACCTTCTCCACGACCACAGCCTTAGGCTGCGCAGCTTTCCCTTTCTTCCCCTTCTTCGCCCCACCAAAATCGTCATCATCGATCTCAGTAACCTCTACAGGTGCCTTCGATGCTGGAGGGGGAGTGTCGACACCCGTCGGAGTGGTCACGTCCTCGACCGGGGGTTCGGCCTTAACCGCAGTGCCCTTGCCCTTCTTCTTTTTCTTTTCAGCATTCTTCCGAATTGCATTCATAAGGCCACCGCCTAGATCATCGTCTGCGGGGGCTTCACTGGGGGCTGCTGGTGGCTCCTCAGCGGCAGGCTTAGCCTTTTGAGTGAGATCTTCGCCAATCTCATTCTCCCAGTCGTCGTCGGCGGCCTTCTTGTTTTTTTTATCCTTCTTTGCCATGATGGGCTACTTGTTTTTCGGGGTGAGCTTGGGAGTACTGAACGTTGAAGGGGGGGGTTGGTCGAATCGAGGTTAATGGTGGCAAATTGGTTGTGGAGTGCGTGTGGTGGGGTTGACTGTCCAGTAGACTAGACCAGTGCCGTGCGCCAAGCCACACCCCGCAGGATCGCACTTATCAGATTTTAGATTTTTACTAACCTACTGCGCCTTCCCTAATTAAATATTTATTCACAATTTTGGGGGCTCACAATACATATAAAACCTTGAGTATAAATGAAGGCCGGGAACTTCACGAATAAAGGAAATATACAGGGATCAGAGAAAACTATTTTTCTCAAGGAAACATGGATCGAGTGATTGTTTATGATCGGACATAGACACGAGAATTCGTCTAATAATGAGATTTCGTAACTATTGACTGGTTTCCAGTAGTGTAATAATGAAGCCTGTTTATGTGAATGACGCACATACAAGAGACAAATTGCAGCGAAGATTGCAATTAGGTTCATGTCCAGAAAAGCTAGCTATAGTAAGCCCCTACCAAGATCTTTCCCTGCCTAATCTCGGTCGGCATTGAAGATCTCCTGGATCAGTCCATCCTAATTTTGGGCCCTACCACTCCACAAAGACGAACTAAAGATGGTCAGTCCTATAAAGGTTCTAAATCAAGGATTCATGGCGCTACTATTGAAAATATTCTGCCTTTGGGAGCTAGTTTCCCTGTTTAAAGGCCCTCGGGTAAGTTGAGATGACACCTCTACAAGTTAGTTCTCGCTATAGTACAGATTACATCACTATCACTACATATAGTACTTAAGTCCCGGAAAATATTCCTGGGTTGGATACTGCTGTTGGTTGGATACTGCTGTTGGTTGGATACTGCTGTTGGTTGAATTCAGAATTAAAATAAGAGGAGGTATCATACTGGATCTAACAGAAACAACTCTATATATGCCTTTATAGCCTCGTCCAATATCAAGTGAGCGTGAATATTCAAAAATTGTCAGTAGTACCTACATGTAGGATGACAACATTTTATGGTGAAGAAATCACGGCTGCCATACAGATTCAGAAGATTATATATTTCCTCCTTGTATATACCCTGTCCCTTAATCAAGTACGGTGCCGGAATAGTTTGTGAAATCGAAGCGGGACCTACATGTACCGATATGCTGCTTCACTAAGCAGTGATTAAGCAATTTTACAGTACCTCTGGTAGCAGCCGGAGTTAACTCGATACTTTGATGCCTCATCACTAATACCGCATTAATTCGTCTCGACGGCCGGTCACACAAGACATTAGAATTCCCCTATTTGGTTATTTGTCTTGAATACGCCCCCTAATCTCCCCTCATACCCGCTGGAAAAGGCAGCTTCGACATCTTGTGTGACCGGCCCTCGAGACGAATTAATGCGGTAGTAGAATACTCTCGTATTGTAGCTATAGTATTATATTTTAAATATTCGAGTGATACATCATGACCTGCCTTGACACACGTGACGAAGCCTGTGTAAAACGGCCATAGTATTTACGAGAGAGTTGATTTTTCCTCTTTCCTGTTGAGCGAATATACATATAATAACCCCTGGCATAGGCTTGTTCCCATAACCTCCGACTTGTATGTACATGTATACGGCGAGAAAGGTTGAACACGAGACTACATGTACATACATGTAACTTTATATGTGTGCATGTACATGTAGCCCAGAGCGAACTTTAAATCCCCCGACCCATTCCGCCACGCTAGTTGATTCTACCCCACGCACTTGAATGGTACAGCACGGGACCCATATAAAAAAATCTCAATTGACATTTTGTTCGAAACAGAACCCCACATTCCTCTGGGTTCCGCTCTTCTACCTACTCAATTAAATAGTTTCTCACCTGGGCTACTTCTAGCCCACCTCTCTAAACATAGTCCTCCAGCTCATCCAGACGCCTTCATGTCTTCGCAGCAAAATCATCACTCTAGTCACACACACCCACCTTTTGATGGGACCCCTCCTCCACCACAGGCTAGACCTCCACCGGAGATGAGACCTCTACAGCAGACCAGACCTCCACCACACACTGGGCCTCGTCGCAGACATTCTAAAGCCATTCCCATAGTCAATCCAAACCCTCCACCACCACCACCCCCACCGCCAGCTCCACCTGCCCCTTTTACAACCGGCACAACCATCGAACCAAGGGTCAATCCTGCAAGTTCTCACCCTTTCCATCAGAATTATAGGATCTAATGTTTTTCTGGTCCCAGGGATATCTCCATCTCAAAAAGGTTATCGAGCAATTTGACAAGAAAGCTCTCCCTGCTTCAGTCGGTGACCCGCATTTCTACGCTTTGCCCGGAAACGATGTTGCGCCTAAAGACACCAATTTGGGACAGCATGATCGCGGGGTTATTCGAGTGGATCCCCTCCATCACGTCCTGAACTTTGTCTTTCTTCCATACCGCTGCGATACCACAACTTGCCATGAACGCTTTCAAGCGTTTCACAATTCTATCACACAGGAAGAGCGGGAGAGGATGGCTAGGTGGAAGCATAAAATTGAGACCAACTTTAACCACATGAGAGATACCACTAACAACCTAGGGTCCGATGCCGCTGTCTCTCGGGCAATGAAAATCTGGGTAGAGGGGATGCTTGGGATCTCATTAGATGCCACCTATAGCATGAAGTATATGGAAAAGTTAGCTCATGGGCCAACGCAACGATATTCGCTAGATCCATCGGTTAACTATAGAGAAAATAATATGCGCATGCCGGTTTATTACTCCTCGCCACAATACTGCTCTGGCCATCCACCCGCCCACGCCGGTTATGATCCAGGCTTTACCAACACAGGAAGTATGGGGAGCTATAATCCTCCGAGAGTCCCGCAACAAAGCGCTCACATACCAAGACCTATTCCTAATATGCGCCCACAGCCGCATCCTAGCCTGAGACCAGCCGGCGTATTTACTTCACAACAAACCTCAGTTCCTCCTCATGTTACACCAGGTTTTGAGTGGGAGAACTCAACAAACATATCCTGTGGAAGAAAGCTTGGTTCTAAACATCTGTGGGAAGAACCTCCGGTCAACAGGTTAAACGTTGCCTCCCAAGGGCATCATCAAAACCGAATCCCGCAGTACATTCCAATCCCTAACCCTAGTGGACGCAAAACACCACCCCATCAAAGATCCCCTATGTTGAAAAATAATACTGCAAGTGTCTCAAAACTGGGTAGTAACAAGAAGGTTACAGCTGTGGTGGCTAAGCGGATTGAGGCAAGCAAGGTCGAGGTCGCTAATACTAATACTGCCACAAAAAAATGGTCAGACGAAAAAGACCATGTGTCTGAGAATCAGGAATGGAATTCAAACTATTGTCAGAGTATTACCGAGCTTTCGAAGGTAAATTCAGTTACAGACCCGAATGAAGCAGCAGCGCAGTCGGCAATACCCACAGTTCCCCTAACTGGGCCCTTCATCGCCGACGAGGGAGACATAGACAATTCTACTCAATTCCCCGGTGTAGGGACGGGTCAAAGGGAACAACGGACATCCCTAGTGGAACATTACACAGCTCCATCTAATGAAGATAGCTTTAAAACCGGCGGACAGCCAGCCCTAGGCTCTAAAAACATGGAACGGCGAAACTATGCTAAAGTTGTTTCAGGTGCAAACCAGAGTAATGAGAACCAGCAGCATTCAGTTACTTTGCCTACCTCAGCTAACTCGAACAAATGGCAAATCAATAATCCAGCTATGTTGGCGGGTCAGAAATCTTCGGACTCTGATCTTCAAGCAGTTAAAAAACCTCACATCAGTTTAAACTATGCAAAAGCTGCTTGTGGTGTGAACGGAAGAAATGAAGAGCCAAAGGAAGATCTCCGGGTTCCGGTCCCACATCTAATCCCTTCAGAACCCTCACCAGTAATAAAAAAGCCATGGTTAAATACAGCAAATTGGAGGAATAATAATCCAAGAGCTGACTTTGAGTATACTCCTGGATTCATTTCATCTGAGACCGTTTCGACCTTTCTTCCTGGCCATTCCGGTGCTGAATTCCCAAATGAAAGGGTCGAGGCCGCTGAGTTTTCTATTGCTGCTAAGTGCCAGCTCCCAGCTAATTCGGGCACGCTATCCTCTAAAAAGTCTTGGAGTTCTATTGTCACAGGCCGTATAGATGATACAAACCCTAGATATCAAAGAGGCCCAATTAACATTGAAACTTTAGAATATCCAGAGTTGGGTAGCCAGCTAGGGACACATCAATCACCGCAAAACAGAACATATTTCTCTGCTCAAGCAAAAACTTTTGAGCCAACCGGTCCTCGGCGCAACCCCCCTATTGACCCTTATCGAAACTCCACCGCAACTCCAAACCCTCCGCAATTTTGTACGCATAAACCGCTCACACAAGTGAATTCATCACCAATTCCACCTGACAATACCAATACCAATATCTATTACCCAGACCCGCTCCTAGAGGTATTCTTCAACACGCCCCAGCTCATTGAATACTACGGTAAGTCGTATGACAACCTTCTGTTCCACCAGAACCGCCTCAGAGTACAATTTCAGAGGATCGAAACCGTCTTTCAGGACGAATGGGATATGATTACCCCCTGGCAGCGGAAAGCAATTGTTTCAAGGGCAATCTCTAATCTCGACGGAAAGCTTGACAAAGTTCAATTTTGGGATATTTCCAATTTAGAAAAAATGCTTTCAGATTTGGGATTAGGCGGTCCTACTCTCTCAAATCGGTATAACAATCCGAGTGAATATGCCAGAATATCCTACCTTAGAAGCAGAGCGGATTATTGCTTCGATCTCGACCCAGATGCGTTTGCAAATTCATCATATTGGCTCTTTAATATGATTGGTTTACTTCTCGGTACGCAGATTCCTCAAAAGTACCGCGAAAATACTTCACCACGTCAGACAGATGACTCTCCCCTTGTTTCACCCGACAATTCGTATACAGCTGACAGCCCACAATCCACGGGTTCGGAGGAAACTATTGTTGAAGGACAAGACCTCTCGGATGAGCCTGAGCCTCCAATTTTAGAGCGTTTTCTACATACGATTGATGGTACCATGAGGTTGGAGAATTACGAGCCAAATGTTGACAAGGGAACCAAGGAATTGATACTGGAGCAGCCGCGTCCCAATAGCGCTGAACAAAGTTACAAAGGCCATTTAGCAAACCGAGCTGAGGGCCTAATGCCTCCTCATACCAATTTCACGTCAGCGCCACGCCTGATGTCAAATCGATTCCAAGATTCAGTTTTCAAGTGCCGGCCCCAGGGGTGGGTAGCCGTCAATCCGGGCCGAGCGCGGTTCATGAAAATTGTAGAGATTGATATTACATTGTTCTACTGCGAATTTATTGAGGAAATTCTACGTATTTTCGGAGAAGTCCGGAGGGAACGAGTGTGGTATACGCTACCAACTATATGGGATTTCTTTAATGGTCCAGCCTCTTTCCCCCCACAATCCAAAAGTCAACTTCGTGAAGGGCGGCTTAGGGCCAGGAATTCTTATCGTAGCGCCCGCCCCCGAGAGCGCTCAATGAGTTGTCCAACATGGGGCTGTAAAGAGCTCGGTCAATTAAATCGATACAATAGGTGGATCCAAAGCCCGGGGAAATTAGCAGAGGCAAAAAGGGCAGTTGATAGAGAGAGATTGAGGGTACATAACTTTGTCAAAGAAACACAAAGAACTGCAGACTGGGCGGTTGCCGGCTTGAAATTGGTAGAAAGGGAAACCGATAGTGAGATAGGGAGAGCGTGGGATGGCGGCCTATGGTCAATTCCTATGCCAATTGAGGAAAAGCAGGCATTGCAAGCAGGGTTCACACAGTGGCACATTTGGAGGGGCTGAAGATTGAGGAGGATCAAGGTGTAGCGGCTTGTAGGCATCTTCAGGTTGTTTTTGGAAAGCGGTGTGATGGTTTTCTCCTGTTTTGTTTTGAGTATGGTTGGGCGAGGATAGGCCCAGGTTGTGGCCGGAATATTGCTCACATGGCTGTTTGAAGGTGCTCTAACCACCACTTTAGGCTCTCCCAATCTTTCGATCCCTCATTCAATTCTTTTCCCCTTTATTTCCTTTCCCCCGTCACTCTCCCGGACCCTTGAGGGTGTTTAAATAGCCCCCGACAATAGTTGTTTTTCTAAGGAGTTAGATTTTTATGCAGTCTACAATAATATAAGATGGTCGAAATCCTCCCCCCAACATAATGAGTATATCCAAACCCATATAAATGTAGATTTTCCCTTTGGAATTCTCCTAGGCAAGAAAGCCAAAACAAAACCAGAAAAATTTGGGGTGCTGCTAAAAAACCAAAGAAAAGAAATATAAAAGAACGAAATTAGTATCTTAATGGCATTTAGGCGCTCTCAGAGGTAAAACTTGAGGACAGAAACCTTGCGATTCTTCCGATATAAGCCACTTCTTGACGAGCAGTTGGCGGCCCGTGGTACGTCGGTTTGTAGGATCTGAGTTATAGCGAGTGATGTTCTATGACTAACTATATCTACGGAACATTACCTAATACTACTAGTATTCTTGTCCTGTATGTTCTTTCTAAAATCCACAAATAGCTATCACCCTGTTAACACAAATCTATTCCCCTATGTGGGTGCGTCCTGGGATATCTCCCGCTCCGCCCCGCCCCGCAGTTTATTTCACATACGCGGACCCTTAGACGGAAACGTATATCCTTAGTTACTTTGCCAGGGGCCTCTAACTGCAGAGAGGTATCTCGACATCTAGTACCTCTTTTTTTGAGCAGATAGTTCACGGTAGTAAGACCATTCCACACTTCTGGAAAATTCTCACGCCCATCCACCCGACGGGAGATATGGAACACGGCACTACGTTTGAACATCCAACGAGTGCATCGAGCTTCCAGTTAGCCCACTGTGCCCGATACTCCAGTATATAGATACCCTCCACCACATATCAAATCGAGATATGGACCACCCTCCTGTTACACCCCGTCAAAGAACCAGAACGATCAACCATCGAAATATATCCGCAGTAGTGCGAGATTCCACCTAGTTTCGAGTCCGGAAAGGGTCTCAGTATATCCCGCCCCACGCTCAAATCCACGAACCCGCCTCCCCCCCCTTTTTTTATATGGTGGGACGATTAATGCCAACAATATCTCAACATCCCACGAGACTTTCGGTACCACGGAATCCCCCCAACATCGCCCTAAGCCGATCACTCCAAAGCCGCCACATCCGTGATACCAAGATTCCTTATCGATTTTACATCCCCAAAACTTTATCGACCTTGCTACAGCTTCCGAGTTACCCTCGTAATATCAATCTCCTAGAAATATCCGTCGATAGTCCGACTGGCCAATTCCCCCCCCAGCCGGCCTAGATCAAAAGTACAGCAAGTACGTATACCTTGATTCGCTGTATCTGGCCCCTTTTCCATTTATCCTGGGCCCTATAATAGGCCAGCCGAGAGTTCCAAAATTATAGGGTTGGTAGTTCCGTGCCTTAATGTAATCAAAACCTGCGAGCGCTCGCCCATGGCACCATAGCACTATCGTTGAGTGGCCCCATTTTTGTGCAAATGCCTACAAAAAGAGCCATCCCATGCTTTCCCTTTACAGAACGAGGGTCTTCGAGAGATCAAAGACCCAACGATTTCCGAGGCCCGCGGTGTCGGTTATTTATGGCTACAGTAATCCACCAAGTAACGCCATATATCCTGTCGAATTGAGAAGGCCCTCTTTCCAACATGCAATGTGCTGAGCCGATATTTTGGATTACTGAAGCCCCGGACCGAGTCCTCCCAAACTAGTCGCACAAACTGAGGTCTTCGCGATGTTCTCGAAACGAGTCGAGGCAATATTAATCTGGTCGACCAGCAACACCTCCGGTGTTGTACAGATATCAGAAAACACTGGTTGCCGAAAAGATGGATGCTCTGGGATTGACTGAAGCCCGGCCAGAGCCATCAACATCCATGGGGTCTTATACCATCAATTGTGCTCGTGGTGGGTGAGGCCACGTATGTAGGGTCAACTATAGGGGGTCAAAATAGGGGCTCCTAGTTACGGAGCTAAACATGGAAGGGCGGGGCGACGAGGGGTAGAACACTGGATTTAGCGATAAGCCCAGCAGTAGCGTGAGAGAACTTTCAAGAGTTAGGGGGAAAAGAGGAAAATTTTTTGTAGCAATTCTTCAATTCTTCCCAACAGCTGGTCACACAAGACGTTGAAGTTGCCTTTTTGAGTTGATATTGAGTCGAGACAAGGCCAGGGGGTGTTCAAAAACAAACGACCAAATATGGCCCAGCGGCTAGGAAAACTACATGTACATATATGTACATCATACTCTAGTGTACAGGTCGCAGTATAGTACAGTACATCCGAGATGGTCGGCGCAGTTGGATTGACAATTGTACATGCGAGTCTGGATTACCTGGTGCACCTTTAGAAGAGTATATTCTTAGTAGGCACGAGTTTAGCGCATGCGCACAATTTGTTTTTGGGAATAGGGTTTTCCAGAAAACTGCATGTACCTACATATACATTAAGCACAGATTGACGAAATTCGAGGGGCATATGGAATATTCCATAGATCGATCCAGCTGAGCCATATGATATCATTAGCGAAGCTACATGTATATTATTATTAAATTCTTTAATCAATTATGAATTATTCTAGCCCAATAGCGCACGGAAAATATTAGCTGATAACGAATACCGAGTGATATCTTGTGTGGGGACTTATTTGATAATCACGTGTTTCCGGGCTTTACTCAGCGCCACGACCCCGCAACGTCACCCCAACCCCACAGAACCCTCAACCCCATCGCGACGCGTCTTCTCTGGACGCCTCATACCTCACCCATCAACTATCTCCGATAGTCTCCCATCCCCACCTCTAGAGATCTTCACGAATGGCATCCAGTAAATCAGGTTCGCCGCCGACTGGCACGACTACTAAGATAACTTCTGAGCAACAACTCACAGGGTTGATTGAGAGCAACACCGTTGTCGTTATTGACTGTTAGTTAACGTTAACTGCTCGTTTGCTCACCCCCTACCTCGCCTGACCTATTACATTGAAATGTTTCTTCTACTTTTTTATCACTCAAAGCATTGCCCCTCTTGCAAGCCGCTGTTCAACAGAATAGCTAATAATAAATTCCTTTGTCCCATGTAGTCACTGCTGTCTGGTGTGGGCCATGCAAGGCAATCAATCCAATCTACGAGAAGTTGTCTGAGAAGCTCTCGTCACCTGGTAAAATTGCCTTTGCGAAATGCGATGTGGATGAGAACCAGCAAATCTCAAGGAAATATGGAATCACTGCGTTAGTACCTCCCTCTTTCGTTGATTTACCCGAGCTATTGTCCTCGTGCTAGATTTCCACTCCTACATATGATATGCTAACGAATACTTTTTACAGCATGCCAACCTTCCTCATCTTCAAATCAGGCAAAGAAGTAGAACGTGTACAAGGCGCCAACATCCCAGCCCTAACCAGTGTTGTCAGGAAGCTCGCACAGGAAGCCGAAGCTATCAACTCTACCGGCTCCGCATCCACAACTAAGGGCTTCGCTGCGGCCCCAGCCTCCTCATCCAGTGGCTCTTCATGGTCTGGCCGTGCGCTCCCGAAAGGTTATGCCGATGTCACGGACCAGGTCGATGTCAAAGGGCTAGACCTCTTGAATTCAAAACTCAATCTTGGAGCTGCGAGAACTCTATTCGAGGCGAAAGAGCCTAGTAGGCGATCTTCGAACAGCAAGGGTAAAGGGAAGGACAGTCCCGAGGAACCGGACTGGGTTGAATCTGATACCGACGAGCAACTTATGCTGTTTATCCCGTTCCAATCAACTATCAAGATCCATACAATCCAGTTCACTTCATGCCCCCCCAAACCTGACGATGAGGATGACGACGAAACCCCCTCTCGCCCCAGGAGGATCAATGTCTACTCCAATACACCCAATATCTTGTCTTTTGACGATGAAAGGACTCCAACCCAGAGCATTGAATTGAAGCCTGAAGACTGGGATGAAAAGACTGGGACTGCAGACGTGACCATGAGATTCGTCAAGTTCCAGAATGTCAGCTCGCTCACCATTTTCCTTGTAGACGTTGAGAGGGAAGGTGCGGAAGCAGTTAGGGTGGATAGGGTTAGAATCATTGGCGAAAGCGGTGAGAAGAAGGATATGGGCAAGCTCGAGAAGGTCGGAGATTTGCAGGGCGAGTAGAAATGCGGGAGAAATATCCTCAACACTGGTAGTAATTAGACTCTGCTATATCTACTGTTGTCCATGCCTACGTATTACACGATTTTATGAATTGATACGAAAATAGCAGGGAGTTTAGGGCGGGATGCCCGCATTCCCCCGGCTATTACACACAAGAAAATAATTTCTCGCTGGTTCATTTCTTCATTTCTTCATTATTTTTTTTTTTTTTTCCTTTCATGCTGTTAGGACCCGGTCAAAGGGATATCCGCGTACTTGATAGTGAAATTAGGAATACCAGCGTTTAATTCTGTAGGTTTATCTTACACTAAAATAATCGAGTTCAATCACCTGCATAAATTCTCACTCGAAAGAAATTATAAACCCGCTTTGAACTTGTCCATCCGGGTACACCACAGGCGGCTGGGGGCTGACCACTTGTTTTTTCCCGTTTACGGGTATATTTACTCTATCCTTCGCTACTTTCCGGGTACAACTCACCTACATGTAGTTCAGGGTCAAGTCATCTGAAACCCTACATACAGTAACGACAATAAAGTGCTAGTACTCTATTGTACATATAGGCAAGTACCTTTTTACCAACACCAACAGACGGGGAAGGTTATCGGTCTGTGTCCGTGTGCCTAGTGCCGTTGACAGTTGTACACTCCCGAGAAGAAGTTCAGATATCCGAGCCTGCACAACCCAGTAAGATACCGATGCCATACCATACAATTAAAACCATGCCATGCCATGCCATGCCATGCCACACCACCACATCACCCATAGAGCCGAGGGTGATGGTGGTTACATGTATTTACCTACATACATGCTCTAGCTTACTCTACCCTTACTCTATTATCGCTCTTCCTTGAAAGAGTGTGAGAGTAACCTACGGGTCTTACGTTATCCCTCCATGTCATGTGGGCCCGTCAATTAATAATATCCGTGGCGCAGATTGGACTCCATTTATGCAGAATGTGGAAATATCCCCCGTAATCGCGAAACCACCACCCACCCCACCTTTCGATGGAAAGCTTCTGTCGGACGGAGATCGGCCGGCGCGTCCTCGTCCATGGCTCGAGATATCTCGGGTGGGTACGTAGTCAATGGGGCAGAACTTGTTTATCGAGTCCACCTGCTGTGTTTAGTAGGTGACGGTCTGTGCCCTGCATATCCAAGAGTACTTGGGTATGGTAGCTTCGTGATCTTTCCAAACTACATGTATTAAACGGCGATGGGATGATGATTGATGATGATGCAGTGAGTGTCTTATCTTTCTCTGGCGGCTTTGATTATTTGCATTTGTTGTTTCCAGGGACCAGGGAGCGCGGTGTTTTGCTGCTGTTGCAACATTTGAGTGATGTGCAGGAGGGAACAACAAATTACTGCTTGGAATTGCTTCTATTGAGACCCGCTCTACGGGAGTCTAGAGTAGGTAGGTGATAATGTAGGTAACTACTCCACAGACTTACAGTAGGTAAGGTACAATATGTAGGTTGTTTATGACATGATGATAGTGATGATGATGATGGGGTCTGATAGGTCATCAACAAATCTACCATAATAAATCTCATCACCAGCATCTATCTATTCGCTGGCACTCTATACTGATGGTAATTTACCACTACCTGCAGGCCATCGAGAGGTTCTATACATATCCATATAAAGCACGTGTGTGGAGTAAATTGTATCTAGCAGTTGGATGAGTTAGACTGTTAGAGCAGGTACCGGTACCGTCTGCTACTCTACTGTAACTGCAGTGCTACATGGACTAAACCTATTGAACCGGGCTAGGCCGTTTCTCCATCATTGAAACTGGGGGGGGACCGGGCATGTCGACGGAGAATATCACTTTCCCCGGGTGAAAAGCCCAGCAAGAAGGGAAAAGAAGAGTGGAAAGAAGGCATGTAACCGCGGGCCTGGTGTGCGGGGGCGTATTTAGTGGGGATGTGGAGACGAGACCGAACCCTCGAGTCTCTTTTCGCACCAGGTTTTCATGTTTGGAGTGGTGATAGAGACAGAACAGGCACCACACATGATGCAGGACACAAGCACGCCGTAGGGTAATTTATGCAGTGGCAGAAACCAGAAAGAAAAAAAGCGCCAAAAAAGTATGTGTATGTAGGAGAGGAAGGCGGTTTTATGTATGTGTATGTTTCGTTCTTCGGCAAACGTCGTGCAGCAAGAAAAAAAGGACACAAACCCGATATAGGAAGTTGTTTGAGGCCCGCACCGTTTCAGAACAGTAGTTTTTCCCTCCCTGACGAGATCTCTGCCTCGTGGAGTTGAGGTTTATTTTGCAAAAAAAAAAGAAAAAGCAATTGGATTGATGATGACACTGGATGGCGCCGCGGCCGGCTTCTAGAGTGTCATAGAAAGAAAAAAAAATACATTCCTCCCATCTAGTACCTGCCTACATATGCCATCCATACATCCCACGCGGCATCTAATATTCCCATGTCAGGTCGAATTGGCTGGCCGTTTATTTGCTTTGTCGATAAGTTTATTCTTTTGCGGTTGCGGCAGGAACATGGATTGATAGG
Source organism: Morchella sp. 2016-72 (assembly GCA_024713865.1). NCBI lineage: Eukaryota > Fungi > Ascomycota > Pezizomycetes > Pezizales > Morchellaceae > Morchella > Morchella sp. 2016-72. The sequence continues at coordinate 503,442 of JAMJEY010000023.1, forward strand.
TGGAGAAGTCGACAGGGCAGACAGAGTAGGTAGACTACTCTACTCTACCGGTACTGCACATTATATGTAGGCAAGGAAAATAATAATATGTAATGTAGGCACGTACGGTAGGTATGAGGGTGACATTATGGGAGTTGATGGATAATCAGTTGCCGGAAGAGGATGGAGGAAGGAAGGCATATCAAGACGCCCAATATCACCAAGTTTGGGGGCTGGCCGTTTTGGGAGAGCACCGTGGATAAAACCTTCAAATCTTCCGATGCTGTGTAGCCGTAGTGACTAGCTCATGATATTGTTTTTCTTTCTATCTCTCTCGCGATCGTAGACCGCTTTTTTTTTTTTTTTTTTTTTTTTTCGAGAAAACAATTGGAAGGCACGCCCCCCCGTCTCCTTCACGGCAAGTGGCATCATCACGTTAGGCTTGTCTTGTTTGGCTGGCTTGTCTTCCATCACAAGATAAGGCAAAACGTCTGACGTTTGGGGATTGAGATTGATTGAGGGCCTCCTTGCCAATTGATCATTAATTGATTCAATGGTAACTGGACCACTATATCGGGTGGGCTCAGCGGGTAGTGAGTGAGTAACGAGTGAGAGTGGTGGTTTTGCATGGTTGATTGACGCTCGATGTTTTTTCTAATCATGTTTCTGTAATTTTAAATTTATTATCTCTAGCCAATTGGCCACAGATGTCACTCCACTATATTTATACAAAGTCTATATAAATAAATAAATAAAAATCTATCTAAAAAAAAAAAAAAGAGCCGACTGGAGTGTTCTGGTATGTATGAATACCCTCACCACTTCCTATCGTTACCATCCTCGAAAGAATAGCTGTGAACCGAAGGAAAGGATGGAGGGAGACCTTCATCTGCAATTAAATTTTCTCTGTGATCTACCGGACGCGCCGTCGGAGTTTGAAACTCTTACACCACTGATAGAAAGCGGACGGGCAACACGGGTAAGGCAAATCGCCGCACAAAGAAGAAAAAAAGGAAGAGAGGAGGGGAGCAGAGCTCCAGGGGAACGAGCTCGGCATTTTGTTTGAGGCGAGCGGCGAATTTTTCTCTCACTATGGCTTGGAACCCCTAGCTGTCTATTAGGGCTCGGGGCAGCCGATTGAATTATATCGAGAACCTTGGCAGACAGGGTCTCAAGGGCCCTTCCTACACACACGCACACACCGCTCACCTAAAAAGCTATGTGGACCCTTACCCAGGCCTCTCCTTGGCAGGATCACCCATCAGTATTACCATGTAGCTAAGTACATTTAGCTAGTGAGACTTTCAGACCCTGAAGCTTCAACCGCCGCCGTCCTCGGGGCCTAATTGTCACCTGACGCAAAAGGTCCCTGCTGCTGTGGATGCTTATTGTCCTTGTTTCTTCTGACATTAGCGTCTGTCTTGCCCTCCGCCCTCACTCCTCCTTGCTCGTTCGCTCGTTCCTGTCCCGTGGATCGGAAACGGTGGTGTAGGGACAACAAGAGAATGAGGTCAAGCGCAAAGTTTCCCGCTCCTCGTCGGCGGGTTCCCGTGTTTTTATGTCGTCTATGTCATGAGCCTGGCAGCAGGAAACACAATGCGCGCGTGGGTGCAGCTATGTAGCTAGCTAGCAGCTCACTACAACTCCTGTGGTGTGGGTGGGAGGGTGTTACCCGTTTTTCGCAGTTTGCATATCATTGATAGCGAACGGAGAAGGGAGGAAACGCTCCTTGCCATTTCATCTGGAAAATGGGGGTGTGAAATACCCGCAAGTCAAGCATGAAGTAGAAAGGCATGTAGATAAATGATACAATCCAGTAGGTACATACGCGAGTACGTGAGATATGTCTTGCAGGCTCCATCCAATATCACACGCTGCCACTGGACGCCGCGTGCCTACGAATCTACGGCGAAACATCGAAGCGGCGTAAACAGGTAGGGCCAGAAATGGAAACACCCACTACTTCCTAAGCTTCGGAGACGAGATGACGACAACAACAGAGATGGATTAGGCATTCCCATTCCACAAGATCTACAGAGACCCCGTAACCTCTGTCAGCCCCCGTAAAGTAAGCATACGCGCCCATCATATCTTGTTTCCCTATCGGTTTGTTGTTGTTGTTGTTGTGTTGCATTTTTTTTTTGTGAGGGAAACATATCATTGGTTTCTCGAGAAAGCGATCATTGGCGCGGAGTGAAGGTAAAGTTGGACACTAGGCAGACCATACCAGAATACCCTTTGATATTGTCTCGCTCGACGAGTCTTATTCGTTCTCGCCTACCTAGGGCTGCATCGAATCCGTCGCCCGCCGCGGCCGTTTGTTGGGAAAAAGTAATTTCCAACATTACGGTTATCCCCAGTTGCAGCGCCCAGGGAGGGCTCTTCTAGAGTGTCTTCTGCTGAAAATAGGTAAAGATAAAGTTGTAACATGACCCATGAATTCTGAGCAAAAGATCTCTATGGCTCAGAGGTTTGCGAGTTTAATCTTACTGCTGCAGTGTCCCCGCAAACCAGCGATAGTAGAAGTCTCTGATCCCTCTCTCAAAAAAAGAGAGAGGGCTCCTCGTGCGATGTGATGCGATGATGATGATGGCACTTTCCTTACTGTATTCTATCAGGCACAACCACTGGGTCGTCGGTGAAGAGTGAATGTCGCAAGCGCCCGCATATCATTCATAAAAGCTGATCTGATGCTGTGGTTGGTTACATAACTCACAATTTTGCCTTTCCCTCTTGTCTCGTGTGACTGTCCATCTCGAGATACGGTGGACCCGTCCCGATCGCATCTTGTTTCTGAGGCAGGGTAGGGAAAAAAATGGGCACGAGTGCAACGATAGGCCGACGGGTGCCTCTCAGCTATTGCGTTCTTTTTTGGATTATCGAAATTTCTCTTATGATAAGGACCATGGGTTATCACAACGTCAATGACCACTGCGATGGTAAAGCTGCTTTCTGTCCTGTCGGAAACATGTGGGGGCCACTGGCACATAGAGTTGCTATGGTAGCTTTCTACTAGCTAGTGATGGCTTAGCAGGCCAGTTAGAGTAGCACCACCACCATGGGTGGGCCAGTTGTGCAATTAACTGTTAATTAATTTTGACATGAGCGTTCTAACTCCCAATTGCAGGTGTTTAGATTATATTATGGGCCCTTCCTTTTTTTCCCTTTCGTGCTTCTTCATCTTCGCACGATTCCCTTCCGATCCTTGTCCTTTCCGGTAGAGTGATTGACGGACGGTAAAATAGGTAACGAAAGCGGAGACACCTTATTTCTCACCCGCGACATGAACTTTCGGGATCGCATGGGGGGGAGGAAGGAAAGAGGTGTAGAGCAACGGCAGAGATACCGAACTCTCCTCCCGTGGTTTCGAAGGAAGTCAATTTATTGGGGGTGGGAGAGCTGCAGGGACAATATAGAGAAAGAGATCGTCAGGAACGTCGGCTACGCTTCTTCGTTGGGTGTGTGGAGCCCGTCAGTTCTGCGAGAAGAAGCACGCATGCAGAACAGTTATGGTAGGTTCTTTTGGGTGGGTGGTTTATTTTTCTGATTCTTGTTTTCTGGTAAATTGCGGGCGCACTGCAGCGCAGCAAGCAGGCAAGTTATGATACTGATGCGGGCTTCTATTTTGGGCTTGGGTTGAGATTTATTTGGGTTGCTGCTCTAAAATTCACTCTCATATGCTCACTTCTACATTATTATTGGGCTTTTTCCGTTTTCGCGATACACCACGTTTTTTCTCATTTGCGTCTGACTAAAATAACTTGTAAATGACTGGAGGGTTATTTTTGTGTTTCTTGAAATACCTACCTCACTCACGTCCGTGTTATGTACGTACCGTGTTCACGGATTGCGACGGAACCCGAACGAATTCAAGATTACCATCCTCACCTACCAGGCGATTTTACATAAGAGTCCAGGATCAATTGACGACAACGATCCGAGGCTAGATAGAAGCGAATAGGCCAGATTGCGGGATCGTGATGCCATTCGATAGGTTCGGCCCCAAGGCCGGCTGTGTAGATGGATGGATGGCAGAAAGCTGGAGCGGGCCCCCCATCATCACCATCTATCAACCGCCCCTCCCATCCCCACCCCTCCTGTAATCCATACCATTTCCATCTACCCCCAAGGTTCTAAGGCGCTATCATATCAACGATTATCTGGGCCTAATCGTTTATCGCTTCCTCTGGGGTAGGGAAATATTTGGAGGCGGCGTCGCGTGCCAGACGGGTTGGAGAGGAGGGGAGAACGGGGGTTCTCGCCTATTCCTGAACCGTTGTTAGAGAGGCATACTCTGGTTCCTGCGTAAGTGTGTGATGCCCTGTGGATGGGGATGTCTTAGCGCCCTGACCGTCCTGGGCTGCATCACATTTTCCGCCGAGCGGACCGGCAATTGGGTGTTCGATGGAAACACACTCTACCCATTGGAAGAAAGCTGTTGCCCCCGGTCATAAACTCTTCCCATTCCATGCTATGTAAGAAGGAAACCTTCGTCCTTCCTACCCACACACACGCGCAGAGTGCATGGACAAAAGCTGACCCCACGGAGCCTTCGCGGTTGGTGTCCCAGTCAAGACACGGCTGCGACGAAATTGGCAGGGAAGCTCCTTGTTCAGCTTAATGTTCTTTCCCTGCCCGTTTAGTGCTTTAGGTGCTCTTAGAGTCGTTTTGCTTTTTAAACTCGTTAACGAAATGCCTTTTTTTTTTTTTTTTGATCAGTGCGGGTGTGTGTGGGCTTTGGGGTAATGGTTGATCAACTGTTTTTTTTTTTCTCCCTCGGTAGCTTTATTTACTAGAACGTTTTTCTTTCCCCGTTAGGATTGTACCTACATGTATTCAGCTGTTTTGCTCTCGCGAAGTCGCTCGATGATGCAACACCAACCAGAAAATGCAAGGGCGGCAAACCGCAGAACCAAAGAAAGTAGTTTATCAGGGTGGCGAAGTTAAATAAATGACGAAGTGATGTCTATTACTGGGGCGCAAACCAGGTGTGCTTCTTTTTTTTTTTGAGCTCAGTTGGGTGTTGTTCAAGTGTGGTGGCCGAGGTATTCTCCTGGGCAGTGGCGCATCGCCGCGCTCATCTTGATATCTCTATTCATACTGGCCGAAGGAACGCGGCATTTGTGTTGCAGGAGGGCGGAGATGCAAGAAGAATCGCCGCCTGATGGTTTCCTTTGGACTGACAATTAATTGATTGCAGGGCCCGAGATCTGACCGCTTAGCTGATGGGGCCATAGCGATAGCCTACTATCAGTGTAATCGGGGTACCTAGCAGCAAGCTACTTGAATTGGCCTATCGTGAAGGGATTCGGGTTCAATGACCCTTGCTTGACTTCCCACGAACATGACTACGGCGGAACCCGAGCTTCGAGCTGGATTGGCGGGATCGTGGGGATGGTAGAGCACTGTCACTTCTCACTCACGCCTGTGCTCAGCGGCGACGGGCAACAATAGTTCGAAACTGTTGCTGAGGCAGTGACTGAATGACCAGCGTCTACGGCATCTCGTTGGATGGGACGGCGATGATTCGTCTCTCCACCACCAAGGTTTATGGCGCATATACCCAGATGTTATGGATATGGGTTTATGGTAATAATCTATGGATGCCGTTGGAGGCAACTTCCTACAACACCACCCACAACAGCTTCACTCATTCCGCTGAGAGATTCAGGTCTGTCACTCATCGTACCTACTTTTTTGGATGTTGCTTTATTAGGCGGCCTAACCGTTCTCGTAAATACTACATGCTACTTTTGTCAAGTGCAGGAAATAAATCAGTTTTTGTCCGTTTCCTGCTGCAGATTCAAGGCCATGTTCCCTTCCGACCGTACTTATGGAGCGTTAATTGGCTGAATAGGAACATCCAAGCACGTGCAGCGTGGCTATTCTGTTCTAAGCCTGGATGCTGAGGTGGGAGGGGTGCGAGCGAGTTGTATGTGTGTGAGAGTGTGAGAGTGTATGTAGGTGTTGCAGGTGTGGTGGTAGGCAGTGATAGCTGGTGGATGTATGGTGTGTAAGGTGTGGATCGTTCGGTTCACAATCTCTTCTAACCATCTAACCACATCGCCATGTCGACCCATGCCACCCACCCTCCCATCACGATGAATTAATTGATTGGAATATTGTATTTCTTGCTTTTTTTGGTTTCCTTACCTTTTTTCGGTCATTACTTGACGTGTGATAGCCTTCCCTAAACAAGAAGCCTGCTGCGGTCCTCTACTTCCTCTCTTCCTCTTCTTCCCCACTGTCCGCCCATTCTCTCGCGGTTTTCATTCACCATCCTTCCTACTTTACCCTCTTTTCTTTCCTTTGGATCCTCTTTTCGTACTGCGTGTGCTGTCGGCCTTTCCATTCCTTCATTTGAGTTTGTTTGATTTTTCTTGGTCTTCCTTTGCTTGGACTTTCCCAATATCTCCTACAAAGGCATAGCACTAGTCGACGAAAGTAAAAAAGGTCATTTCCCCGGTCTACTACTATTATATACCTACTGGAACTCTTCGATAGTTCCTTGAATTCCTTCTTTATACACCTACCAACAATTACAACCACGGGTACCTTTTAATACTTTATAATTTTGTCGCTTGCTTCTACAGTATAGCTTCAATTCGACCATATACGAAATATCTCACCATCTTTTGAAGCCACTTCACACTCACTACAACCACATTCATTAATCGGTCTTGAGGAATAATATCTTGTCACCTTCACAAGAAGGATATACAATACAGTTTTTATACGACAGTTCCTAGTAGTCAGTACTTAATCACAATAGTTCCATACAATACCAATTAATATCACCAATATCACAATGGAGTCAACATCTTCCTTCCTCTACTACACCCCCGACACTACCTCCCAGACCAAGCAGCACGGTCATTTCCTCCCACATCCTAATGGCCGTTCTTCAACACACCCAGTTCAAAGTGACCAGAGCTCAAATATGCCTTATCCTTCGGCATTGTACTCACGACCATCATCCTCACACTTGAAGCCACCTGCTATGATTACTCACATGCCTGGGACTCTCTCACCTGAATCACTGCAAAAGAACACTGGTCTTCTTACACCTTCTTCACCAACTATGATGGGTATGGATGGCCCAGCTGGGGGTGATTTGTACTTCTTCCCTTCGACACCCACTCTTTCAAGCAGCTCTATCAGCACCTCGCCGATGAGCACCACCATGACAACACCTATCATTACCTCGTGGTCGCTGGATGACTGCTCCGGAACCGTAACTCCTTCGGAGATTCATGGGACTCCGGATATTTGGGAAAACAGCCCACCAATGACACCAGGTACTTGACTAGAATGTAGGAAGCTTAATTAGGAAGTCATTGCTAAGATATTTTGTGGTATAGCATACATCTACACACCAAACCTTCTTCCAACCAGCTGCAGCCCTTCAGTGCTTGTCTCGGCTTGCCCTTCGCTTTCACCAGCTTCAGACTGCTCTTCCCAGTCAGAGCTTGACTTCTGCGACCCACGTAAGCTTACTTACCCATCACCTAACCCATCTGCCTCGGACAAAGATCTCGACCTTGCCACCTTGCCAACAATCTGTGGTGATGATGATGAGCACAACTTCATGCTCAGTGGCACCGAGAGCCACATTGGTGTCAAGAGTGAGGATAAGGATTTCAACCGTAGCTTCTTCGGTCTCGATGATCTGTCTGACTTTGGCTCTGACGATGGTCTCGTGTCTGGTATCATGGGCCTTTCTGAGGGAACCATCAATCCAGCTGCATTGATTGGAAACAGCAATAACAAGCGTGATCGTGACTGCTTTGATGAGGAGGAGGATTCCACATGGGGTGTAGAAGATGTTGACCTCAGCGACGACGAGGAGAGCTTCGATAGTGACGTTGCCACTCTTTTTGCTCCATTGAGCCCGCCCCCATCAGACTCATCCAGAGATAGCTCTGTCGCTCCTTCAAAGAAGAGGAAGATGCAGAGGAAGATGATCAAGGTCGAGTCGTATGACTCAGAGGCCGAGCTCGATGACATTGTCCTCAGCACCCGCAACATGTACAACGATGATTGCGACCTTCTTGCTCCTCTCTGTGGTGGACGCATCGAGACCTCAATCACCCCCGCACCCACCGAACTCTCCTTCTGTGACTCTTCAGACTCTCAGTGCGATGCTGCCCCAGCTCCTGTAGTCCGCCGTGGACGCAAGCAGTCGTTGACCGAGGATCCCTCAAAGACTTTTGTGTGCCACCTTTGCTCTCGTCGCTTCCGTCGCCAGGAGCACCTCAAGCGCCACTTCCGCTCTCTTCATACCAAGGACAAGCCGTTCTCATGTGGCGAGTGTGGTAAGAAGTTCTCGAGGTCTGACAACCTCAGCCAGCACGCGCGAACTCACGGTAGCACAACCATCCACATGGCCCTCATTGACGGTGAGATGATGGGTGAGGATGATTCCGATAGCATGCTCGGCGAGCAAGGTGGTCCCTTGGGCATCGTGCTCGTTGATGCTGCTCAGGCTTCATCAGGGATCAAGGACAAGATGTCTTCCTCTTCGTCGACCTCTTCAGAGTCAAAGAAGAGCCGAAGAAAGAGGAGACGAGACGAGTAAATGATACGATTCAGCTTAGGTCCTTTGGAGCGGCATTGTCTTTTAAAGAGTTCGGCGCTGTTGATTTTTTGTCTTTTTAATTTCTTTACATGTTTTTTTATATCATTCGTTACTTGGGATTTTAGATGCGAGGGGGTTTTGACATTTGCGGATGGAGACTGGGGATTTTTGTGGGCACAAAAAGAAACTTAATGAGGCGCTTATATTTTGGGGCGGGGAGGGGGGCTTGCGATTGTGTTTTTTTGTTTCCTCTTTTTTTCTCTGCTCTCCCAACTTCTGAGGTGTTGCTATGTAGTAACACTTCCGGTTGCAGAAGAGGGGGGAGGAGAAGAATACCTCACGACGTTGGACGGCACGACACGAGGCGACACGAAAAAAAAAATCATTTACTACTTTTTTAAAACCAGCATATATACTCTTAATACATTTGGGAGCGAGGTTTGGTATCCTAACTACCATCACCTCCTACTACATTCGAATTCGGAGCAGAAGGGAAACACGGGCAAGACTAGGATTTGGGCGGGTGGGTTTGGGTTTCTTGGGTTATCATGGATCTAGCTTACTGTCAATCAAGAGACGGAAAAAAAAAAGGATTTTTAATCATGCGTCCGAGACTTTGTTCTCTTCTCTTCTTCCAATATTCTTCCTTCTTTCGGAGCGGATCGAGTTTTGTAAAACACGGCGGCCCGAAACACATTTGTCTCTTGAAAAACACATTCACATTGATAGCTGGTTATATCTATGGTTTCTACTGCTGTCACCACAGACGGTTTTGGTTGGTTGGGTTATCTGTGCTTTCTTTTTGGGGTTAATTGTTTTTATTTCATCATTCGCTTTTTTGGAGGGTGGCATTTAAGCTTCATGTTTGTATTTTTGATTTTGAACTTTTTATGGAATGGATGCATGAGATGGATTCTGAGATGGAGCTGGTATATTTTTGCGTTTTTACTTCTTATTTCTTTTTAACAAAAAGACGTGTTGACCACGCGTTTCCTTTAGTTTTTTTTCTTTCTTTCTTTTCCCTTTTTTTTCTTGTATCTCTTTCACTTCTTGCAGGTTGCAATCTCGGTTGCCTCAATTCACTTGTTTCAAATTGCTTTGTCTTCACTTCCTTAAAAACTTGAATTGCTACCCTTCTTTTTCCAAATCAAATTACTTGAAATCAAAAACCACTCAAGACCAGACTTTGATAATCTGAAACACGTGCGAGGCGAGGCTTTTCTATATCGTGTTTCAACTATGGTGGCGGAAGTAGTGATGCCGGTGTGACATGTTAATGATACCCTGAGGCCGGAGGGTAAGGGAGCACGTGGGGGGGGGGGGGGTACAATAACGGTTTCTTCCCGCAATTTGCAAGTCCTGCTATTTTCTTTTTTGCCGTGAGTTGCAAAAAAAGAATCAAGCTTTACGTACAACAATTTGCAGCCTCTTGTTGCAGAGTATGTAAAATCTCAAGTGCGTATCTGCTGCTGCAGATGAGAGATTTTCAATAAACTCCCTCTGGCACTTACACGCGGGTGCCAGGCACAGCAATTGAGACCTACAGTAACATCGTTGTTACCCCAGCCCAGCACTTTTTTTTTTTCCCTCAGGAACAGCCTGAAAGTAAGGTTCGGCTTCGTGCAAAGCAAGATCGGCGAATATTGTAACCTAGGCCCGACACTCCTGCTGCCCTGTGGGAAAGCGCCCAGGGCCGTGGCTGTTCGCCTCTGTCTGTCGACGTCGTCGTTGTCGCTAGCGCTTATGGGGTCCAAAAACCCACCACATCACCACATACTATCACCGATAGCCCGCGGGTACCATATCCTGGACCTGCTCGTTTTAATTATTTCCCCCATTCTTTTTCGGTTAAGAATATACCACATGGGGCGGGTTGACATGGTGCAATCTATTCAGCGAAAGAGGAAATAAAAACAAGAAAAACAAACATCTCCAGAAGAGGGACCAGGCGCGTGGGACCGGGCGGGTTGTTATCACCCATAGAAAAAACTGATATCAATGGGACGCACGCTCCCCTACCTCCCAAGCTCGTGTAGATTTTTGTTCCAGAAGCCACTTTCGATTAATTCTGGAAGAAGGCTGATCGGCTCTCTTTCCAAAGGTCGGGGTTTCTCCCATTCGGCTCTAGCTTTGTGTTTCGGAGAACAGCCGGGACCGGCAGTTACAGGGGTTTACGGGTTTCGTAGATTGGTTAGAGTGGATAGAAGTAGGCAGGAGGAGGTTAGGAAGGTTGATAATGATGCAGAACGGCAGCCCACCAGGGTTAGAATTTTGCCTAGTGTGGGATGTTGTGGTGTTCTCCAGTGCGGCAGCTACCGGTAGTTAGGAAAGGCCGAATTGGATCGGCTAGTTTAAGCTATTTTGCGAAGGAAGGGTTCGCCCGCCCAACCCAGCCACCTTTCTCTTCTCTCTCCCCATTTCCTCGGACAAGTTACGCGTATGTTGGTGTGTCCGCGTGTTGTGGTTTTGTGCCCGTGTGTACAATTCCATAATCAATGGCATAATGGCTAGGAACAAAGTGTATGTCATACTATCTATCCTAACCTCCAGAGTAGGCAATGGCTCAGTGCATATCTCATCGTATCTCAACCTCCCGGTAATCTCAGAGGCCGTAGGCTGAGTGTCTGAGGACCTGCCTTACCAAAGACAATGTCATTCCAGTACGTAGTACTTCGAGACTCTATTAATGTAATCTGCGTCACAAATGTCATCAGTCAATTGTTGTGCAAGAGGCGTACAAGATCAGTATTCTGTCATCTAACAGCTTCCTGCCTTCCCCCCACTATCGTAGAGCTTTCCCCACGCCTCTCAGATCCACATTGGCCAATTGGGGTATCACTTTTACCAATTACCTGCTCGACTGAAACACCTTGCCCTGAAGATCAATGATTAATGGTTTCAAAAAGCTGGTAGAAACTACTAGTTAGTAACAGACACTTACCCACTATGCCTAATGGTATACCCGAGGGCTGGCGTCCCTTAGCGTTGAGTCCGGAAATCCCTCTCACGTGTCTCTCTACACTTTTCCGAGCATAGTACCCTGTAGATCAGTCAATCTAGCGCGAGTCTACCTACCACCAAGGCCCTATCCAATATATCTCTCTCTTACTCTATGGGCACTCTACACCCATACCCCAGACACAGACGTACGAAGTCACGGTCTCTTGTCTTTTCCATCTAGGATTACTTAGTTAGTTAGATGACGGCTAGCTACCGGTGATCGTGGGCGATTCGTGGCAAAGTGTATCAAGAAGATATTGCTCCTCCTGCAAGACAAATAGACAGACATACAGACCGACACTGACACCCGGGGTAGAAAAAGTAGAGTACGTGGTCCCGGCATCTCGGGGGGGGAGTAAAGGCAGCATCCGATGGCCAACTGTTCGTTCTTCCTAAGTCTTTGAACTAGGTAGAGGTGTCTTTGGTATATCCTTGTCAGCACTGTATTGATCTCCACGTCGCAATTCCACCGTCAATGCAAGGCGGGATTCAATTTTTATTACTGCTGTTTTTATTATCGCGGCGGGTTTTTTCCTGCAGTTTTGGGACGTCAAATTAACTTGCCTGTAGAAGGTAGTTCGTGAGACTGCGCGCCATTGCGGGAGGGAGTCTACCGCATTTCCTGGGGTACCTCTCAACTAAACTAAGGACAACGAAGTGCCAGTAGAACATGTTAACGGCTATCATGGGGTTATGAGCGAATCGATAAAAAAAACATACCTATCGCCTGCATCCACCTCATCCTTGAACACGCAATTTGCCCCACCGAATGAACGAGCTGTTCAGTAAAGTTTCTTTGGGTTAGATAGTTGCCGATTGGCTTGAATCTGCGCCATCAAAGCTATCAATCTGCGCCTTTTTCTTTTTTTTTCTTGTTATGCTTTGGGTCGGTAAGCGGACCTATAATTCCCTGGTATTTTTTTCTTGGTTTTTGGATCGAGTCGGACTGCTGGGCGGGAGATCCACAGGGTGTTTCACCGAAAAGATTCTCAATGTGGTGGTGGCCCACTGGTGGGGTATGAGATCTCCGTTATGGTGGTGATGGATCGATGCGAGTGAGCGGCTATGAAGTGGTCCTCGTGCCGTTGAAACTAGGATATCCCATGCGATCGTTGATAGGAAAGTTGTTTATAATACGATCTGAAGGCTTCTCGCCTTTTGCGTGTGAGCTCTAGAATCACACTTGTGCGACTCACGAACAGGCCCCAATTTCTTGGTCGGTATCGGTATCCCCAGATCCCGGGTTAATTGAGCTTCGTGAAAGCCACGCCAGTGCTATCGTCAGTACATGTAATTTTGCTTTATGACGGTCTGTGCAATATAATAATTCCGGTACCTCGGGAATATCGACTTTTCGAACCTGGTTAATCCTAGGAGGCTTCTTGGCAAATATCAGCTAGCCCTGGTGGTGGCGGCAGTAAAAGGGACCAGGAACACTCTTCTCCGCCATCTCAGCACTTTAGAATGGGGTACGTAGCGGTGTTTCTGCATGGGAATCATTAGCAGGTACCCTTGTTTTTGGGTTTATGCCATCCCACCCTTTCTGCTTATTGCTTACTGGTCAACTAGCACACAAATAAACAAGGATGTACATACTAATACGCGTAGTTACACCACCTACGGTACTCTATGTAAATAGCAGGTAAGGTTTGGCTATTAGAATACCAACAATCAAGGGTCCTAGTGTACTTTAGTTTAAGGTGATACGCATGTGCTGACTACCTGCAGACCGGCCTGGTTGGACACTTAATAGTGTAACCGTCAGCTTAGATAAGTGGGGTAAACTAATACAAAACTCCTTCATTTGTGTATTTAGGTCCTTTTGTACTCCCCTGCATGCGTCAGGAGAATTGATTCATATATTATCACTCGCTATCTGTTACACAGCGTTACATGTAGTTAAGTCTGGTTGATAGTTAAGTTTACGCAGAGACAGAGAACTACATCTAAAACGGCTTTTTTCTTTTGTTAACAATCGTTTCATGTAGAATACCTACTAGGACCGGCTCTAGCCCTGGTGAAACTTACAGGAGTGTCGTAAGTATTAGGCTGCTAGGTACTGACTATATCAATGATTGATTATATCGTTAGCTATATGTCCGTTAATTCCTAGCACGATACATCCATATATATCTTATCGACAAATAAACGTCCCAGTAGATTAAAAACTTTGACAGGTGTATGCGGGGTCAACTGTAATCCTAGCAGGCCTGGGTGATTCTGGGCGGAGATACCATGGCCAGGGCTGCATAGACTCGTACGATATAGAGAGGGTGAGTAATCCGGTCGTTCGGACGGTGCTGTATTGTGGTCTTGGGGTGACATGTTGTCGTTGGATTTAGAGGTTACGTATATGTATACTTTAGATATTTACTAGCCTATGGGGGAGGGGGGGGGTGAAGTTGGAACGGCCAGGTATCGGTTGGCGTGACTTTACACCACAACTGCTGTGGCTGAGCGTCTTGGGCGTTCCAACTTCACCCCGTACCCTTGTGCATGTATCTATTATCATGACCTGTTAGCTATATGGTATCTGTTTATTAGGTGGCGCTACGGGCTGTGGACTAACAGGATATATGGAAAGAGATCTAGGCTTTAGAGCTTCTGGGCTAGTTCTTCTGACCTGCTCACAATAGATGAGCCCGAGAGTTTGAATTCATTGATCTTGATTGGATTTAATCCAGAGATGGAACCTCCGACGGGGGTTGTATGTGTACCTGCTTTGACGCTTCGTCGGTCCGAAAAGCTCCACAGAGGACCAAGCATGCATTTGTTTGGTTATCTCTGAAAACGAGATTGCCAAGAATGACCGGTAAGGAAGAAAGGAAAGTGGTCTCTTGTACAATAGGGTATCCCAAGGCTTGAATAAACTCTTGGCTGGTGGCCTGTGAACATAACCTTACATTGTTTTTCTCAGTTTCCCAGAACAGGGAGATTGGTTTTAGTCGAATTGACAGAGGAAATCCTCAATATCTAAAAGAACCCTAACTAACCCTAACTAACCCTAACTAACCCTAACTATAGGGCGGTGTGCACAATGCTCGTAGAAATGTTAGATTTCTTTTTGCCGTTCGCCATCGAGCCAGACACTGTTTTTGATACCAAATATAATGTGTTTACAATTAGGATCCGATCACTATACTCCAGGATACCATCCATAAGAAAGGGAGGGCTTGGGGTATCTCTAATATTTCGGGCCGATATAACACATAATAACGGATTAATACTATAGATATTAGATTAAAAAGGTATGCAGGCCTTTCGACACTAACGACCACACGATCTATCTCAGGGGATGTTCCTGTGCAGATGGAAGATGTGCTCTACTCATAAGTTATCACTCGAACACCAAAAATGTGCCATCCCCACCGATAGCCCATACATGCAATGCAATCTCAATGGGAGATCAATTGAATCATCAGTTGGTTCGCTTATGCGTAGAGTACAACCTCCCGACTGTGGCCCTGAACCAAGTAACTACGTCACAATCCCCTCCCCCTCTTCTCCTCACCCCACTCCTGCTCCCAGCCCCCTTCAACAGAAGCTGAGCAAGGGAAAAAACCAAAACAATAGGCGTATCCTAAGGCAATTTCAACCATACCTCCACTCACGATAGGAGAACACAGGCCACTCGACGCATCTAGAGAGTTGGGGGTGTTCCTGCTGCGGGGGTATTCAATTAAAAGAGTGTTATTTTCACCTGTACCTAAGTACATGTATCTAGCAGAAGGGCCTGACCTCCCTCCGCGTTAGTTAGTTGGGGAGCACAATCTATAACTTTGCATATCTCGACCCAAGCAGAACAGGCAAAACACCCCACAATCAGCGAAACCCCCAACCCTCCAGAGGGCGTGGGTCTAAATAATTCTTGTTCGATGTATACCCCCCCCCCCCTCCCCCCCGGCGCTGCTGCCGGCGACCAAGAAGGAGCGCCAAAGTGCATGTCATATTTCACACGCATGGATATATCCACAAAGCAGCCTCCCCCGTAGATATGCCTACTTCATAAAGGGAAGGGAAGGGCGTAGTATCCCGTGCCCACAGCTCAATTTTGCCGTTTCCACAATGAGGGACCAGGAGTATATAAAGTTACCATGGCCTCTTCCCGACGTTCAGGCCGGTGGGGGCCCATAGATCGATACCGTAATCCCCCGTCCCAAGAGCTATGAAGCTACATGTAGCTGTGTATATCCCCTACACCCCTACCTGGGGTCTATGATTGACGTATCCTACGGCCTCCATACATACCCTTTCCAATCACCCCCTTGCGCCCAGTGCACAACTTACTACCACTCAAGCCACACCACCGCCGCCCACCCCCAGCAACACTGCACTACCCGCCGCCACACTCACACAGCCAGACAAACCATAATCAACCCAGACCACCTCTCTTCGTCGTAGTGAGGGACACGAAGATCCACAATGGCGGCTTGGCAGCCAAGCCATACGAGTGATCCCCGGTGATGACGACACGCTAGCTACATAGCATCTCCGCGCTCCCTGGCCACCTTCCCCGCTCCCGCTCGCCCCCCGCCCCCGCCCCTCTCCCGGGGCGCGGGGGACAGTGGGTGTGCCGTGGGGTGGTTGGGCGCGGCGGTCTACTTACCCGACGAGACGGTGGCGGGCGCTACATAGACTACCTCCTCGAGCCGGCATGCTATGATATACGCGGATGTTTCATCACTCGATAGAATAATCGCGCAGTTCCAGAAAGAAGATGATGATATGTATGTACATGTGATAGTAGTGCCCACCCAGCGCGAAGAGCAAGGGTATAGTAAAAGAGTGTGTTGGTGGGGGATCCCACGAAGTAGAAAGAAAGGAAGCGGTCTGTAGAAGCGATGTGAAACGAAGGAACGAAACCGGTAAGGAAATCTACAGAAGAAGCCAGAGAAAATGAAATCTGTCATAAAACGAGCGTGGTGGAGTGATCCAGGGAGCGGAACGAATGGCTATCATGTATGATATGAGAGCGAGTGTGGTAAGGAGATTTAAATAGACATAGGAAAACGAACGAGTGTATGATATGGGAATGAGCGTGATAAGGAGATCTAAATAGACATAGGAAAATGGTGAATGAGTGTATGTAGGGTGAGTAGAGCATGCAGACCGTGGAGCGGATGTATAGTATATATGAGCGAGTGAATGATATGAGGAGATAGATAAACGGGTGTATAGTGGTCAGTGAAGAATAAACGAATGTATAGTAGTGAGTGAAGAAGAATAAACGAACGTATAATGGTGAGAAGAATAAACGAACGTATAATGGTGAGAAGAATAAACGAACGTATAATGGTGAGAGAAGAATAAACGAACGTGGTATGGTGAGAGAAGGATAAACGAACGTATGATAGTGAGAGAGGAGGAAGTAGGAAATATTCAAACGAGTGTATCTGGGGGGGCAAAACCAAAAGCACACACAACATCAAGTTCAAAAAGGAAAGAAAGATACCGCCATCAAGCATTCATCAAGCAATCGTCAAGCAGTCATCACAGAAAACAAAAAAGAAAAACAAACACCATCAACTAGACGCCATAAAACAGCCCCTACTCCTGCTCATTAACAGCATTACCCTCCGCCAGCGCCGCCCCGGGCACAAGGTCCTTCGCGGCATCTGGGACAGCAACAATCATAGCGTCGGCGCTGGCCTTGAAGACATCGCCCGCGCCCTTGGCATGGCCGACAAGTGTTTCCAGGGGGTACTTTTTGCCCTCAGCGGCGTCCGCCAGGTCGCCCAGGTGGTGGTTGGTAGCGGCGGCGGGGGGCCCGATCCCGGTGGTCCCACCGCTGGCTGGGAGCTCGGAGACGAGGACGGGGAGGGGTAGGAGGTTGTTGTGCCTGGGCCCGCTGTTGCACGGCTTGCAGGGCGCTGCTGTGGCCGAGACGGCGAGCAGGACAGCGGCAAAGAGAGTGACGAGTCTTGCGTTGCGCATCTTTTAATGAGGGGGGAGGGGGGGGGGTAAATGGTGGTGATGGAGGTGGTGTAGTGGAAACGGGGGAGAGTGGCTGTCTTATTTATGCTTGCGGAACTGAGGTAGGAGCTCATCGTCATGTTCTTCTCTCTTTCTGATAATATTTGTGGCGAGCATCGATCTTCTTGGGCCAGAACTACTTTTCGGGGAGGTCCGTGGAGGTGGCTAGTAGAGTTTTTGATATTATCGCCGGGTTTTAACTTATAGCTGATGGCAAACAGAAACAGGTATAGCGGAGGTCTGTGGCATTTGGTGGTTTCTTGAGAGCGGTTAGTCTGAGATTTGAAGCCTTGGGTTTGATACTGTGATACTCACAGACGGTACTCCCGAATATTTCATCTAATAAAGTCGATATTGAAATATCAATATATAATTCTCAAAATCGTGGTCCCAACGACAGCAGTGATGTTTCCAATCATGAGGATACAGAAATCCACAACACCATGCATGACCTCCAGCCATTGAGCCAAAAACCCCCGAAAAAAAAAAGAAAAGGCGTAGCATAGACTAGCTAGAGTGATAGCCTTAATTCCACCACCATCTGTCGCCGCCGGTGGCCACCAGTGGCGGGATTAGCTGCCACTGGGTGGTGGGGAGCTAGTCCAAGGTCCGCTTGAAGTATCAAACCGGCGAGGGAGTCTACTGCCCTGCAGGAAATATATATATACGTAGAAACAGTAGACTAGCCTGCTTGCCAGTAGATCTATAGAACCATGTACATGCAGCTTCTCCATGCTCTAGCGTGCATGCATGCCAGCCCGGCTCTAGACTGGACTGGACTGGGCCGGAGCTATGAACTTGACCCGGTGCTCGTTCTCTACCCGGCTTCCCACACGGAGAGACCAATTCCGTAGATATCATCGAGAAACTCGTAGATGATGGTGGTGGTGGTGATGTAACGTCGATCGAGTAGGCACTGGGTACATGTACATGTAGTTAGCTACGTACATGTAATCAATCAATCAATGAGCCGCTGCTATGGTAAGCAGTACCTTGGCAATCGCCGTTTTGATAAAACCATCTGGGGCTTCACACAGATGCGGATGCCTGTGTGTATAGAAGCCGCATAAAAGCCGCCACTACATGCCAGTCCATCAAGCACTGCTGAGTCACCACACAGCACCGCACCACCGGCGAGTGAGACCCCATGACGCGAACCACAACATCGCTCTTGCAGAACCGAGTGACGGTCCGTGACGGCTGCCTCAAGTACCCTTCACTCTCCCTCTTTCTCTAGACGACCCAGAACCTACTAATAGCTCTGTCGTGCGTGTCTGGGAGGGGCTACACTACCACTAGAACACCACCTCTCGCACGTACATATATATATATACTCTGGGCGGGGCACGGGTTCTGTTGGCTTGTGGGGCTGATATGTGTACATGTAGGTACCCCGGGGTACTACAGCTACAGCCACAGCTACAGCACACCCCTAGATGCTGTCACGTTATGTTATGTCGAGGTAAGCCCGCCGAGTGACAGCCCATGACCATGAGAGCAGATGGCATTTTCACATACTGTACCAAGGCCATCACCACCAGCAGGAGAAATAGTAGTGGATAATAATAATAATAATAAAAAGATTACACACTCTACATACAAAAAAAAAAAAAAAAAAAAGAAGGGGGGGGGGGGGCAAGGGCCACACAATACACAAGGGGGGAGCCTAACTCCACCTCCCCACAGGTACCTGCAACAACGGCCCACCCCCTGCGCCTCCACCACCACCCGCACCCTCCCCCTCCTCCGCTCTACTCGCCGCCTTAGCCCTCCCCGCGCCTCTCGTGGGTTTATTCTGTGCGGCCTCGTGCTTCCTACATCATCACCACCCATTAGCACCAGGCACACCCAGAAACAGAAGAAAGAAAAAACATACCTAAGTTCCTCTGGCACCCTACTGATGGCACTCTTCATCAGCATCTGCTTGAGCTCATACATGACCTCCGCATCCTCGGCGCCCAAGAACGTGATCGCAACACCGCTCTTGCCCGCGCGCCCCGTGCGCCCGATCCTATGCGTATACTGCTCGATGCTGGTCGCCATGTTGAAGTTGATGACGAGCGACACGTCGGGGACGTCGATACCACGACCCGCCAGGTCCGTGGCGACCAACACGTCCGCCTGGTTACTGCGCAGCTGCATGAGCGCCTGCTCACGCTGGTCCTGGCTCTTTGATCCGTGCAGTGTGACCGCGCGCCAGCCAATATGCTTGAGGTCCTTTGCGACGGCGTCGCAGTTGCGCTTGATGTTTACAAACACAATGATGGGCGCCGCGAACTCGCGCGACGACAGGATCTCGGCGAGGCGCTTCTTGCGTCGGTCCTCGCCGGGGATGAACTCGACGCGCTGCTCGACCGTGTCCACGGCTTCGCCAGCATTGCCGATCGTCACGATCGCCGGCCGCCGTAGGTACTTTCGCGCGATGCGCTCGATGGCCGGGGGCATCGTGGCCGTGTACATCATTGTCTGCCTGAACCGGTCCTTCCCTCCCAGGTGCTTCGACATGAGGATTGGGTTCTCGGCGTCCTCGGTGTCGGGCTTGATGTTGTGTACGGGCAGCGCGTCCAGGATCTTGTTGACGGACTCCTCAAAGCCCATATCAATCATTCGGTCGGCCTCGTCCATGATGACGTAGCAGCACTGCGACAGCACGAGGAGCCTGCGCTCCAGGCAGTCGACCAGGCGCCCCGGCGTCGCGATGATGATCTCTGCACCATCGCGGAGGTTGTATGCCTGCTCCTCGATCGTGTGTCCTCCGACGATGGAGACGCAGGTGAATCCGAGCGGGGTGGCGAACTTTTTGGCTTCCGACTCGATCTGCTGTGCGAGTTCACGGGTGGGCGCGAGGATGATGGAGTATGGACCGTCGTTCTTGGTGAATTCGTCGAGCGAGGGGAGCTCCGAGATGTACACGAGGAGCGGGAGGATGAAGGATGCGGTCTTACCGGAACCGGTGACGGCCACACCAATGAGGTCTCGGTTTTGGAGGGCGATGGGGATGGCTGCCCGTTGGATGGCGGAGGGGTCTTTGTACCCAACGTCGGAGACGATCTCGAGGAGACGCTTAGGGAGGTTGGATTCGGACCATGAGCGCATGGGATTTGGAATTGCGCCGCCTATGGTGGATGTATTGTTAGTTATGAAAAGCAATATATAGGAGATAAAAAAGCCAATGATAGAAACACCACATACCTCTCGTCGCAATATTGAAATCCTCCTTAAAGATTCTCCAATCTCTCTCCTTCATCATCTCCAATGGCTTCTCGCTCCAATGCTTATCGACCCAATTCGCGCCCTCCCTCTTTCTCCTCTCCATCTCCAATATCTCCCTCGCCCTCCTCCTCTCATCCTCACCTCTTGCCTCGAGAGCCCTAACATAGCTCTGCGCCGTCACGTCCGTCTCCGCAAACCCTCCCAGGCGCCCCCTCCCGAAAAAGTGCGCCTCGGCCCGGTTCGCATACAGTGGGTTATAGTCCGGACTCGTATCCTCCTCGGCGCCCCACTCGAACGTAAACTTCCGCTCGCTGGTCTTTCGCCGCTTCTTCTTGTTTGACGACGTGCTGTCCGGATCGGCACCCATATACCTCCTCCGGATCTCTGCCGCCTCGGCATTCTCGGCAACACTCCGCTTCTTCTCCTTCTCCCTCTCCCTCTCCCTCTCCCTCTCCTTCTCCGCCGCCATTGCTCCACCGCCGCCACCGCCACCGCCACCACCACGTCCACCCCTCATGGCCGCAGGCCCCGTTGGTGGCTCCCGTTCCCTCAACGCCTTTGGCCCCGTCGGGGGTCCCCCACCACCAGTACCGCCACCACCACTACCGCCACGGGCCCCATTCATTCCCGCTGCCCTCGGTGGCTCCGGGGGTCTTGCGCGCTTCCGCTGCTCCTCGACCTCCTTCTGGCGCTTCTCGAGGGCGATGGCCTCGCGCTGGGCCTTTGTCAAGAACTTTGGTCGCTTTGCAGCCTCGTCGGCCTCTTTCTTCTTCTTGAGGATCTCCTCGATGCTGAGTGGGCCGCGGGAGAGAGTTGAGGAGCCAGAGCCAGAGCCGGAGGGACGGTGACGGGTGGGTGGTGGGGGGGGCGGGGCGAGGTCGATGGGGGTGGTGGCGGAACGTCTGGGGGCGGCGGAGGAGGGGAATGCTGGAGGGGGTGGGGATCGTGGTGTCTGTGCCTGGGTTTGTGGGGGAGGGGTGGTGGGGGTGGTGGGGGGGAGGTGAGGGCGTCCATGGTGCTGTTTGGTTCTGGTGATTGGTCTATGTGTGTGTGCTTGGTGTTTTTGATAGATCTGTATGTATGTAGCTGTAGTGAGTCGAGTGCTGGTATTCAGAGATCCGAATATCAGCAGTGGTCGATGTGGGGGGGGGGGGGACGTCTCTGTAGACTCGATGTCTCTCTCAGGAAAAAGGTTGTGATGTTGTTGTTGTTTTGGAATCTCTCATTGCTGTCTATCTGTGTGACCCGAGAAACAGAGCCGCACACAATTTTTGGTTTCGGAATCACAAACTATCACTTGCACTCAATTGGCACTCCACGAGTCATTAAAATATAATTACAACGAACAATCACTACTATGAATTTGGTAATTGTGGCTTTAATTGTATATAATACATATATATACAAAAAAAGAGAGACAGAGAACAGAACGGACAAGAAAAAGCCCTCTCTCTCTCTCTACCTGGGCCACTCCTTCCATCCCCTTCCATGCCCCAACTTCCTCCACTTGTCGATAAGCTTCGGCATCCCCTCCATCGCCTTCTTGCGCACCTCGAGCCTGGCCAGCACCAGCACCAATTAGCCACCAATAGCAATAACAATAACAAATAACAACAAATAACAAAAGAAGGAATCCATACTTTGCCCTCAATTCCCTCTCCCACCCCTTTCCCCTCGGCGTCAACATCCTCTTGAGCCTCGGCCCCACCTCGGCCCTCTCAGCCCTCTTGACCGAGCTCTTGACCGTCTCCGGCAGCAGCTCCTCCACGCCGTACTCCTGCGACGCCTTGACGAGCTCCTTCTGCCGCCGCAGCGAGTACTTTGGGTTGTGCCACTTGCCCGTCACGGGCGACTTTGTGTGGCGGAAGACGTTGGCCGCCGTCGAGCCCGGCGGGTACTTTGCGAAGAAGCGGTGCAGCAGCGGGGGCAGCGTGCGCGCGAGAGAGATGTATGTCTCGGACGACATGGTGGTGATTATGGTTTGTGGTGCTTTGCTGGGCAGTGAGCGAACGTCTTGGGTGGGGGCAGGTGATTGTTGGTGATGATGATGATGGAGGAGTGAAAATTGGGCTTGGCGGTAACGGGGTCAATGATTGATTGCAAGGGTGAGTATGAACCCTCATTACCACTACTAAAGGCTCTAAAATAACTACATGTCAAGACCCCATTACCTGTACCAACACCTCAACAAGCTTTTGCAGTATCGAGTCTCCGGGACAGAATCGAAGACGCCTATTAATCCGTAACGTTACTCAAACACAAGCCCTAATATCTATTCAGGAATGAACATACATGTAGCTACACAGCTACTAACCACCACCACCAACCACTACAAATATACCATCGAGAAGATCGATGCTTACCCCTCTACCCCTCCTCCTCCCATGCCCCACCACCACCTATATATTCCCCATATTCCCCATATCCATCCATCCATTTTATTTCCACATACCACTGCCGGCATATATATATATATATATATACCATTCTTAAATACAACCCCCTACCCTTCCCCGCCCCACGGATATTCCTATATATTTAAATTAAAACAACACAGGGACGCACCGACACACACACACGCATACAAACAACGACTGCAATTTAGCCACAAAAAAAAGAACCAAACCAAATAACCAGGTAGGTCCCATCGAATCCACTATATAAAATAATAAAAAAAATCTCTCTCAAGGGGGCTACAATCCTCCCTCATAATCCACACCACACTCACTACTAGGGGTCAAAGTCCAGGCCGTACGTCGCCAAACTATAAATATAAAAAAAATAGTAATAGTCAAGAAAGAATAAAAGAAAGTAAAATATGGGTCTTTTTTTAAAAAAATGAAGTAAAAAAAAAAGATATACCCAATAAAGTCCCACGGCCTTATCCCTACCCCACCCATCCCTATCCCCGCCGCCCCACCGCCCCGCCCTCTTCACAAAAGAAACCCACGAAGAAAAACCCCACCCTACTGCCCAAAGCTCAAACTCGCAAACGCATCTGGGCTATGCCGTCCGCTCTGCCACGCTCCAAAATCCACACTCTCCTGACTCCTATGCCCCTGCCCACCACCACCGACCTTTCCGTTCATCTGTGCCGGCTGCTGCGGCAAGAACGGGTTGTTGCTGCCCGCGCTCGGCGCAGACACGCTACGCTCCATGTTTGCTGGCGGAGGCGTGTTCTCTGGTAGCGTGATGGGGTTGGCGCTGGGTTGGGGCGCAAGATGAGGGTAGTTGAAGAGCGCGAGGATGGCGGACTTGTCGACGCCACCAGTGCGCTGCTGGAGGAGTTGTGACTGGTAGGGGTTTGGTTGTGGGGAGAGGGGCTGGGGTTGGGAGGCCCAGAGGGGTGCTTGCGGGGCGAGTTGGGATTGGAGGTATTGTTGTTGGAGTTGGAGTTGCTGGGCAGCTTGTTGCTGGGCTTGGAGCTGCTGTTGTTGCTGCTGCTGAAGTGCGGCTTGCTGCTGGTTGAATTGCTGCTGCTGGAGGAGTTGTTGCTGTTGCTGTTGCTGCTGTTGCTGCTGTATTAGTAATTGATGTTGTTGCTGCTGTTGCTGTTGTGGGACTTGCTGGTATGGGTTGTTCATGGTTGGCGGTGCGGAGTTCGTGATGAATGGGTTATATCCTGCTGCTGACTGCGGCGCCGTAAAGACGGTTCCATTGCCATTCTGGTTGTAGAACGGATTTGTGGGGCTCTGTTGTGGACCCGTCGAGTGTGTGTTAACTTGGTACTGCGCTTGCGGCATCTGCTGTTGCTGCTGCCATCCTGTAGCCTGCATCTGGATGGGAGCAGGCATTGGCACCGGCGCCTGAAACCACGAGTCCGCTCCTACACCATACGACGTTGAGGGCGCCGATTGGGGCTGCGGCGGCGGCATCGCCGGTGTATTCGGTTGTGAGGAATATATTGTGGGCGTAAGGCCTCTCGATATGCCGCCAACCTCTGTTGCCCCGGGGGGTAACGGCGGGAGCTCACGATCTAGCGCCTCGAACGGGTTAGGACTCCCGGGCTTCTTGGGAGCTGCCGCTGGCGTAAGACCTGGTGTTTTTGCACTATTCAGGCGTGTGAGGTGCTCGACGCTCTCTGCGACGTTTCCGTCCGTGAGCACAAGCACCTGCAGCGTCTGCTTGTCGTCCTTGAAGCCCATCTCCTGCAGCGTCTTGAGCTGGTCCTCGTACTTGACGTGGGGCGGTGCCTGCACCATGCCGTGCGGGAACTGGACCGCCGGGGCAGCGGAGTCTGCGTATGGGGCGACACCTAGGACCTGTGTAACCTTTTTCTGGGAGGGTGACGTGGAGCGAAAGACGCCGAGACGGGATGTGAGACCACCGGAGACTGAGCGCTGCTTCTGCGGGGGTGCAGTGCGCTGCGATTGGAAGGAAGCGTTGCTGGATGATGAGGATGGGAGGGACAGGCCGCCGACAGAAGCTCCAAAGGATGGTGGTGTGCCAGGGGAGCTAGAGGTGGTCGAGGAGGCTTGTTCCGTGGGGCCCCCACGGAAGAGCTGGTACTCGTATTTATTACGGATGTAGCGCTCAAGGACGCCAACAGAGTCTTCGTTGCTGATCGGCGGTGGATGTTTGGAGGGGTCTGGGTTGTAGAAGAGATTGGATTTGGCGTTGCCGTTGGTGCGCATGTTCTATAGATGTTAGTTTGGAGATATGGCGGGGAGATGAGGTGAGGTGAGGTGTCGTACATCGATCTGGTCGCTAGTCCACGAGTCCATGGAAATTGACTTTACTTTGGAGATGTGTGTCCCAAGTTTCCGATGTAATGACGCGCATCGTATGCACAGGAAGATGCCTAGCTATAGCAATCATGACAAACGTTAGCTTGCGGCGGCGGCGAGATCTGGGATTAGGTTATGTAGGCAGCTCCATTATAGCTGAGAGGGTCCAGAACTAGTGGTTTTAGCGGGGTGGGAAGGGTTTATTTACACTCCAACTCGCCCATGCTACACGACACAAAATACCCGGTCAGCACTTTATTTACGTCAGAAGTAAAAAAGAGTCAGCAGCCGTGGCAGAGCACCAACCTGGGTTCTTTGTCCCACAATCCGCACAGCGATCATTGCCCGGTGCCGACTTGAGTAGGTCCTGGAGGATACGCTCATTCCGGGCTTGTTGCCGCTTGTTGATGATTGAAGACATACTTCTGTCCTCCCCCTCCTCGTGGTGGTTGTTTGTTCCTGGGGTAGCAGCTCGGAGGTGCTGTTAGCTAGAAAGCGCCCAAGTTAGGGGTTTTTTCCTAGGTGCGCCGGGGGCCGAGGACGGATCAGTGCTGGGTTTGGGGCCAAATGAGTGAGGTCAAGTATCTCGGAGGAAGAAGTTGTTTGTTGGTTTTATGGTGGTGGTGGGGGGGGGGAGGTGTTGTTCAGACTAAACTGGGGGTTGTTTGTTGAAGATGTTGATTCTGGTCAAGATCTGGTCAGGATCTAGGGTGTTTTGTCTTGGAAGGGGGGGGGGGGCGTCTAAGTGCAGCCAGAGTGCAGGACAAGAAGTGTGAGAAAAGGTGCACAGACACAGAGTGAGAAAGGCAGATATAGAGAAAAAAGAAAGACTGGTTCTAAAAGAAGTAGAGCTTAGAGGATTAAAAAGGAAAATAATGATCGTCTCCAAGCACTTGGGTCCCTTTCGACAAGTCATAGTCAGGCACAAAACCACATCTACAAAACAAGCATATCTGCATCAAGGGGAGAAGAGGGAAAAAAAAAAAAAAAAAGAATTCTACTTCTAGAATTCTTCTATTGCATTGACATTAGTGATATTATCTCCGGGCGTCTAGATACATGTAAGGAAGCATTCCCATTCCCCCCTTCTCCCTTGTAGCCGCTGACAGAACCCGCCCCATCGGTAACTGCCCTCGTCCACATTACTGAGTTACGGGCTTGCATTGTATGCAAGATATATCGGATTACATCGGAGACCGATTATCCAAATTCAACTCCCGAGAGAGGGGCTCAAAGAGCCACCCCTCAAAAAAGCCGAAAACACGGACAACCAGTGCAACATGCCCTCCACAAAGTCCGTGAGCTCTAAATAGAGCTCCCTTTCCTCGTTGGTTTTCTCTCGAACGCCAATATGACCAGATGCTCGCCAGCGAAGGTACGCGAGTAAGTATGAATAAACGTTCTTGAGGAAAGAAAAAGAGGAAAGGAGCCGCGTGAGACAAATAAGTTGTGAGAGAGAAAAAAAAAGTGGCGCTTGGCCTAATTCAGCAGGGCTCAACCCTACAAAAGCTGTATGCTGCAAAGACCATTTTTTACCGCTCTGTCTTTCTCTCCATCCTCATCTTTCACCTCAACACTGTCCAGGACCACCAATCATCCGACAAATCAACCAACCAACCATAATAACCTCTAGGATCCCTATTCTACATTCCCAAACCACACGTCTGTATCATCACCACCATCATGTACATAATTGGATTCCAACCAACCAATCTCCTTCCAACAAAGTCTGTTTCGCAAGTTCCTCTTACTCCCAATTCATATCATTTGCACCACAACCATTTGCCTACTTCCGACGCCCCCCCGTTGCTGAATCCTTCGGGGTTATCCTTCGGGGGAACTCTCAATGGGTCGGATGTAACCTTGGATGCTGGAAGACTGAAACGAGCCGACTCCACCCTGCTCCTCCAAAATGGAGGAAGCGGGACTAATGATTGGCATACACCCTTTACCCTTAAGGACCGTATCTGTAGAAATAGTAGCCTTTTATGCAATAAAATTACCATCATTTAAAACCTCAGGAACTGTAGCACATCTAATTCTATTCTCTGTCCATTGTGGATTCGAAAACTCGAAGGCTTCAAGGTTAATACAAGTATGAAACTGCAATAGGGATTCAAACTGGTAGTCCAATATCTGCAACTCAAAGTTCCACCAAACAAGTGTTTTCATTCTGCATCAAAACCCAACCCTTGCCAAGCCTCACCTAGTACCAGTGTAGATATTTCCATCCAACCCCTGTGTAACCACAACTACACCCCAACTCACACCTCTAACTACTCGATCAACTCTACCTCCAAACACATACCCCAAAACACACACCCCAGCACCAGCACTCCCACCATGACCTCCACCGCTCCTACCAAACCCCTCGTCAACTACCCCGCCAATCAAACCATCTACATCACAAACCTCAACGACCACATCCGTAAAGACGACCTCCGTCTCTCCCTCTATACTCTCTTCAGCACCTATGGCTGTGTGCTCGACGTTAACGCCCTCAAGACCAAGAAGGGTCGTGGCCAGGCCCACATCGCTTTCCGCGACATTGCCAGCGCTGCTCAAGCCCTCAGAGCCTGCAATGGCATGGTTATCTTTGGGAAAGAGATGGTACCACTACTGTGCCCAGTACCCTCTTTTTCTTTTACTGTGCGCTGACGAGTGGGAACAGAGAATTGCATATGCAAGGTCGAAATCACACGCGATCTCGAAGCTCGACGGGACGTTCAAGATGCCATCGCCGGCGGGCAGTGCGGCGACAGAGGCGGCTGTAGCGGTGCCGTTCGTAGCGTTGCCAAGTGCGCCAACGGAGGCGCCGGCGCCAACAACAGCGGCGACAACAGCGACGGCGGGAGTCAAAAGGCAGAGGGACGAGGAAAGTGGTGAGTTCCCCCCCCCCCTCCCCCCCGCAATTGTGCTGTGCTATGTTGTGTTGCAGTCATGGAACGATACTAATATGCGGTGGTGTGTAGATGAGGAAGAGGCCATGGATGTCGAGGACGACGATGAGTAGACCATTAGTTTGGATGTGGATAATGGGTAATGGGTGCGTCAAATAGCAATGCGTGCAGGCTTTGAACAGGGAGCCATGTGACGACAATCATGGTATGCTGAAACCGCCGCGTTGTTTTGTTCTTTATGAGAAGGAAAAAATGAAATAGAAGTCCTTTTCTCTCTCTCTCTCTTTTTCTTTTATTGCAGTATATGATCGAAAAGACGCTGATTCGCTGTCTGGGTTTGGAATTTGGCCCTTGTGGATTTCATGCAGATCAAGAAAACAGAAAGTAAAATGGACTCATATCGTATTATCTTAATCGTGGCGGTTGGTAAGGTCGTAATTGTCCATGGTGGTCATCTATAGGTGAGGTCTTTTTTGTTTCCTTGGGCTACGATAAAATCTGCGTAAAAAAAACTGTAGGATTAGGTGTAGCGCTTGGTGATGAGGAACATTTTGTTCGTCAAGCCTGGGAGAGATCCTCCCCCCATCCAGGAAGATACGAAAACGTTCAAGCGCCTGACATAGTAAGATAAAATAAAAAGATAAAATCCACCCGAAGGACAAAAGACTTACGTGATGAGTGTCACCCCTCAAGAGCGTCGCTACCATGTTGGGCATTCTCATCACTGCTTCCACCTGGGTTTGAACCATGGTGTCATCATTGCTTAACCAAGTGAATCACCACTCGGCCACGCTTTGGCGACGTAAATTGCTCTAAATCATATAAGAGCGGGAAGGGTAACCCTGACCTTACCGTTGCCAAGGAGAGCTTCCTGAGCCCCCTTCTCCGACCCCACCTCTTCCTTTTCTATCCCATCTTTAAACGAAAAAAACAAAAAATTTGCGAACCCCACAACCGTCTGCCAACATGTGGCCTCACCCCCAAGACCCCACTCGCCATTAGAGAGAGATATCCGGTGATTGAGCCACCTGAGCCTACACACGGGGGGCATCACTGCAAAGCCTACTTACCACCGCAGTACGGACCACACTTAATTTATCCATCACTTCCCTTCGTCGTCGTATGAAGTATCAATCAATCGACCAACCCCTTCGTCGTCATTCAAGCGATAGAATGTTCCGAGTGAT
This sequence comes from Morchella sp. 2016-72, assembly GCA_024713865.1. NCBI lineage: Eukaryota > Fungi > Ascomycota > Pezizomycetes > Pezizales > Morchellaceae > Morchella > Morchella sp. 2016-72. Next base: position 532,999 of record JAMJEY010000023.1, read on the forward strand.
AAACTGTGACCTAGGTTGCATCACAAACCCGAGCGCTCCACAAAGAAGCCGTCTCTGTTAGGCAAGTTCCCATATATCAGTGAGAGATATAGAAACCTAAGAGACCTCCTCAAGCTGGGAGACCCAACAATATCATAGGACTAAGGGCTATGCACCATGGGGGCGCCAATCGTGGCAGCCCTTCGAACCACGGCTCCCTGATGGCGGTAGCTGTACTAATGAAGGGTTTTGGGGTTATAGCACTTTAAAACTTCACCCTATGTCTGTAAGAGTGTAGAATCTGGGCTATCAATCCCACCGCACTTTTGTGCCAGCACGGTCCTGTACCCCGCAACCTTTTCTAGGTATCGGTCTTTATGGGACTACGTACTAGGCCTGGGCCATGTAGCCACTTTTTTTTCCTACGCCTCCGAATTTTATACATACTTTCAGGAAAGGCTGGTGGGGGTACTTGATACTGATCCTTCGAGCCCAAAATGATGTCCTCCTTAGAACTCGTTCGTCTTCCGGGAGTATGCCCAAAGATCCTGACATAAAAAGAGCCATTACCTCCCTACTCCTATCAAGGGATCTGGTTAGACCCCGCTCCCACCAAATTAGTGGCAAATTGGTCACAAAATTGGTTAATAATGTAGTCAGTTTCTTTGGGCCGGTGTACTAATGTTTCAAGTCTGTTTTATATTTTAATGCCCTGCTGCCTGTCTGCAACAAAGCCTAGGGGGGATGGAAAGTAGATTAAGTAAACTCTGCTAGTTGAGGCAGCGCTCCCAAGACCCACCGATGCTGAAAGGAGCGCGAGCTTTTATCTAAAAAGTTCAGTGTAGAGATAGAAAGTTCGGGGAGGACGATACGTCCCACGGCCATGTTCATGCAGCATATTGTGTGACTTCAACTATATCTTACGTCACACACAATTAATGATCAACAACAGTATAATCTTCCATCATGAGGAATCACTCGGCCTCATCATCTACAAAGAATCGATGCTGTTGTTGTCTTGTTGTTGATTCATATTGTGGCAAAACCTTTGTATCGCAGAGATTTTAAACTTGGCAACCCCTACTCCCTTCTCACCCTTCCCATATATTTTACAGTACGTCCTGTCACCTGCTCCAATGCCTGTCTTGACATGACTTCCCAGTAGAAAAAAAACGTTGACACCTGGTTACTTCCTCGTCACATATAACCAGAATGTGACCTACAGTATAGGTCAATACTCCCCGGTGCTTAATATCCACCATTCAAACATAAAGGCGCCTCAACTCCTCAGTGGTAATGTGTCTGTAGGCAAGGGTTTACTGTATGTTTATGCATCCCAGTATGGGAAACAAACGCCCGAAATTAGATTGAATATTCGCATTTGCCAGAACGATAATTGGCTGCTAGATAGGAGGAAGTATCATCTCCTTTGACTTCAAGATGCACATGTATTGGGTGTCATCAGACGTGATTCAGAGGATTCACTTGTCCGCAGCCCATTCCAAGATCTTTCTAGACCATGTCGACAGATATATAGCTAGGCTTGTGTCTAAAAAAAGGCAACTGTTACCTAATTCCCTACCTAGGCTAGCCAGGTCTGGACCTAGATGCGCGTCTAATCCCTTCTATGAAGGTTATGACTTAATGGTACTGAAGCTAATTGATAATAATAATATAGCTACGGCTAAGTGATACCTAAATGGAGCAGTAAATGTGCCAAAAGTAATTTTGCCAACGGTGGTATAAGCACCGGATTTCAGTCCTTGTGCCAATACAAATGCTGAATTTCAGTCTTTATGCTGCGCTATACTATATTAATCATTAGGGCTAATACTTATGAAGGTTTCCCGCCGGTGGTGGTAAAATGCTTGCCACCACTGGTTGTAAAATTCCCCACCGGTGGACAATTGGACCCATAGATGGCATTATATAGCCCCTTTTGGCCAAATGGTCTGTGCTTTTATCCATTTTAAGGTATAAGTGTTGGTATTGTTTTCACCACCGGTGGTAAAATTGCTTTTGATACATTTACCGCAACATAATATTAACCTATAACTGAAAAAAAAAAAAAGGTATATTTGTTATCCCTTAAGCTGGCAATACTGACCCCCTATAATAGAGATCCAGAACTATGTTAAAGATCAAATTATTTGATAAGATCTATAAGCAAACGCCACCAACCTTTGCTTCTTTCTGGGGGGTCAGCATTTACTGCCAGCTTAAGGGATAAGTATATTTGTTATACGTATATGTGACCTACATACTGGTTTTTGGATTCGCGATCGTATATGCATGGCACTCTCTCCCCCTCACACTTTAGATCTCCCCTTGAGATGTTAATGCCTACATGTAAGTCCTATGATTGCCAGCCCACATGCCCACACCCGAACGACCAAGACCCACAGCATGTTATCACTACAAGGTTGCCCTATAAATACTCAAAATACACCCTTCCGTGGCCAAGCCTTCCGGGCCAAGACAGGAGCACTATACACGAGCGGAAAATGACATTCCAGGATCCACGCCCAATACCGATTCGGCAGCAATCTAGTACTCCCTCCCCGCCTTGCATTCATATAGTCTTGTGGTGAGTGCCGACTACGTATAGTGTCATGATTATGGCGTCTTCCGTTTGTTGAAAAGGCACGCTGTAGTAATTGCCAAGTGGGACTTAGCACCCGCCCCCAGCCACAAGCTAACCTCTATCTCTGGCTTGGCCTCGCTCTAAATATCCTTTGTAACGACCCTCTGCCACGTAGCAAGCATGTAACGCTGTAGGAGAGTCGAATATATAGGGGCGCCCATCAATTACCAACGTTCGATCACCATTTCCCTAGATACTGGAAGAGGGCCTAGAGTACTTACATACAGTACCCCTTCAGGAGAAGATCATCTCAGGGGTATCAAACGGCCATGTTACCAGCCCACAACATCCGTCGAGTTAATGAGACACCCCGTGGATAGCGTACCCGGCGCACCCCTAGCCCCAGCAGCCGAGTGATATTCCATGTTCTGCGACCACCCACCTGCACATCTCCTCTTAAATACCAGCCGCGTTAAACACAGTCTGCAAACATCACCTTCAAGCCTGCGCCTCAATCAATCAATTTCCCAGCCTCTGGATCATCTTCTCGACCTCCAAAGTTAGCCCATCTCCAATCACGGGGCAGCCAGAACATTCCGCCACCATCCACATCCTGCTGACACTATCATTACCCCCCATCGGTGGATTACTAACCCAAACTTCTTCTTAGGTCTTGTGAACCCTAGCTTAGTAGAGCAGAACATCCGAGCAGAAGTAGGTACATACCTAGAGGAGAGTAGACAACACCTCACGCTGATCTGATCCAAACCCGACGCCAATCTGACCCAACCCAACGCCTCGCCTCGCCCCGCCTCGTGGAACAAAAAAACATGTAGGGTGTAAACAAACGTCATCCCCGGTCACGAACCAGTCCTTTGTTTGGTGTTTTGGCCCATCAAAAAAAACTACATCATAGCTGCACAAAAAACCTGGCTCGCGGGCACTACGGCGGTCGTATTGCGAATGCGTGTGTGTGTGTGTGTTTCCCGGGGACTCGATCAGGAACAGACCGCGAAAGAGAGAAGCATCCCCCCCCCAAATAAAAAAAAGCCATATCTAGCTCATGATCTACGTTTCTTACATTCCCACCCCATCACATCTCTATTGCTCATCCCGAGCGTGATCTCCCGTGACATTGCTTCACCTAGAACTTGGTCCTACAGCGAGTAGATAAACACCACCCGATGGATCCAGGATACAAGGGGCTTGGCTGTTTGTTCTTCTGTCTGTATGAAGTCATCGTGCCGCGCCTGCCTGCCTGCCCGCCTGTCCGCGCTGGTCGTTATTCCTCCAGCAGTATACTTAAAGTAGAGTACATGTAGGTATATGTAGCCTTGGCAGCAAATGAGGAAGAGGCTTATTCATCTGCCCCCAGACCACAGCAGAACTTTCCCCACACCCATAACACCGAGCTGTCACGCTAGTTCCTTCCCGTCCTGCGCCCACATCTGACAAGGGCACGCAAAATCAAGATGCTGGAAAGAGACCGGGGCCGGGGGAGAGACCACTTTAAAAGTAAATAATACGCAGTAGAGCGCGCTTTACGTACCTACATTGCTGTTCCTAGCTAGCTGCTAGCTGCCTCTGGGGTAAGTGCGTTAAGTACATACAGCGCTGTCGAGAGAGAGAGGGAGTGAACTCTTTGTTTCTGTAACGGTGGACATGGTCAGTTGACTTCTTGGTCATTGACGGGGTTCGTGGCCGTCGTCGCGGTTGAGAAGGGTATTTATTAAAATACCAGCTACCTGCGCAGGTCACGTTCCTCGAGACAGCAGGGAGGGGCTTGTCTCAGTACGTAACAAAAAAAGAAGTAGAAGTACCTGCCTGGACTATTCTCCGCCCCCACTCTAGGTACCAACTACTCTAAAGTAGAATACAACCCCCCCCCCCCGCTTTTTGTACATGTTATTATTATTATTATGGTTGCTGCCTGAGAAACTAGAACTGGGACTGATTGGGGGCTGGGAATCTTGAAAATTTAAGCAACCCTTGTTGTTCGCGTTATCATTTCATCTTTAATAGCTATACACTGCACATGCGCCCCAGTTATAGAAACAAGAACCAAGAGGAGATATGTAGAGAAAAAGCTAGCTACTCCATACCCATGCATGACCCTTATTTGAAGAAAGTAAGAAAAGACCGAAATGGAATGAAATGAAAACGGAAAAACGGAAATAAAAACATATATTCCTCTGTAAAAAGTGGAACATCAAAGACGCCGCCATAATATTCGTACACCAACCAAATTCATCAAGGAAAGAGAAAAGAAAAAGAAATAGAAAAAAATATTCAAAACCACCCCGTACCCCTTCCCGCAGAGACCTGACTAGAAGAATATAAGAACAAAATATAGAAATTTAACAGAATAAGTTTGAATAGAAATAAGTCAGCCAAACTAAAATTTTCTCAGTTGAGAATCGCCCGCTGTCTGCTCCTAGTATGCGGTACCCCGAAGAAAAGAATTGTAAAGACAAAACGCCATAAGCACAAACCACGTCTTTCCAAGAGCCTCCGGAAAGTGAAAACGGTACCAGCTCAAAAGAGTGTTGCTTAAAATGAAACCCAAACCCTTGCAAAAAGAGAAAGAAAGAAAGATAAGAATAAACCTGTGGTCGGCAGCTTACAGCCAACTAATCGCTCGCAAACTCTGAAAGCTCATGAGAGGAAAACGTAAGGATAGAACAATAATTTCGATTATTTCGGCGACATCCCCACCCCTAAACCCATGACTGGAGACATGGAGGGTAGATGCGGAGAGCCATGGTTGGAGTGGATGGACTGAATTCCAGAGGATCGTTTCGACATGATCATTGCAGACTTCTTCTTCAAAAAACCGAGTCTAACACGAATACCTTCCAGGTCTATTAAAAGTTAGAACTGGTTTTGTGGTGAAGAGCAATATTAGGGAAATACTCACACTTCTCCACGACTCTCCTATCCTCCTCCTCCAATTGTTGCCCACTATCTGTCTCGCTGTCACTAGAATCTCTTTCCAAAACTGCCTCCAGCATTCGGATCGATGTGACATAAGCCACCTCACACCCGTTGAGATCCTCTCCGATCAATTCGTTGACAGCCGCCGCACTACTCATCTCAAGTGCGCGGTCATACATCAATTTGATAGCAGTCACTCCAGGAGTAACTGCTACATTCTCCGTATCCGTACCCGTTTCGTCGTTCTCTGGATAGTTCCTAGGGTGACTTGGATGGCTTCTCGGCAATTCCTTCTGCGCATCCACCAATCTGGTACGAACGAACTCAGCCTTTTCCAAAACCTCGTTGAATCGCTCCCTGAGCCATTGAACGACATTGTTGATTCGAGCACTAGCCATTTGGGTGGCTGGACTCATCGGTCCAGGTCGTGTATTTGATGTAGACCACCAAGCTCTTGCAGATTCCATAGCCTTTGAGAGCAATCCTAGCGCCTTGACGTATAATACCAATGCTTCTTCGGCGAGTTGGACAACTGCATCCGGAGTCAAATGCATGTCACTGCTTCCAGGAGAGGATTCAGCTCCAAATCCCAGCTCTCCAGCACTACCTGATGAAGGTAGCAGCCCAAGTCCGCGGGGCCCCGAGGGAGCAGAAGGCACCAACTGTGCCCATTTAACTTCTGCAAAGTTATACACAACGTCGCTCCTACTAGCGGATTCTTCAATTGTTTGAATGGCCATCATATCATCTTCCGCAAGGCCACTAGCATTGCTAAGCATGACCATACTTCCGGGATTGGGTTGCGATGTATACCCTGATTGCATGTTTGGTGGGCTCTGGTTTGGTGGTGAGACACTGACCCCAAAAAGACGGGCGTTGGCAATTTCCAATGCCTTTGCTAGTGCCGACCTTGCAGAACCTGGAGAAGATCCATAACGCCGGTCATAAGATCCCTTGGAGTGGGATTGGACTTCAGGACGACGGTTGGTAACAGCAATAGCTCTCGAGGGGGTGGTCTGGTGTCCGCCGGGGATTCTGCGTGACAGGGCGCTTGATGAAGGGGATGGTGTAGTTCGACCAACTCCCCTAGTTGCGAGTTCATCGGCAAAGGAGTTAACCTGCACATATTGCTTGTCGATAAAAACATAGTCCTCCTTCTCTGCGCGCTCTTCTTCAACTGGCCGCATATCTCTGCCACTTGGTGAACGCTGAGCGTATCTATCTCTAGCTGACTCTCCTCTTTCAGCTCGTTCAGCTCGTTCAACCCTTTCACCTCGTTGTACCAATAATGAGCTACCGGGTGATGGATCTGTGCCTCTACTGTGAACTCTCTCCATCGGCACAGCACCAGTATCCCTGGTTGAACTCCATCCTTGCCTAGCTGGAGCAGTAGAATGATTTGCAAGTAAGGGGCGAGATTGTGGTCGTTCAAAAGCTGGTGATGATGGTCCAGCAGAAGGGACTTGAGTCGTGAGCCTTCGCTCAACTAGTCTTGGTGAAGCCCGAGATGGGCTAATGTTTGCAAAAGGTAAGGCAGATGACTCTACAGCTGTTCTAGCTCTTGGAGATGGTGGGATGTAGTGGTGATCCGGCGCACTCCTTCCGGTTCCCTCTCGGTCGGCTCCATGTGCTCTTTCGTCACGTGGTGTTCGTAGTGATGGGCTTCTCCTCATTGGTACTGCTTCGGTTCTGATAGCAGCCAAGCTACTTTTGGGCCTTATCATCGGCACCTCTGAAACTAAGGGTGCCGGTGCACTGACAGATGCACCAGGGATTTCATTTCGAATCACAGGGTGATCGAAGAACTCTGCAAAAGACATCCTCTCTAGCGGGTTCCTCTTCAACAAACTGCGCACCAACCCTCTAATATCATCACTCGCTATACATTCCCTAGGAAAACCGATTTTATCGTTTTGGGTTTCGATTTTCCTAAGTAGATCGACATGATTGGGGGCACGGAAAGGCGGTCTTCCTGCAATCATTTCATAAAGAACTGTTCCGACAGACCAAAGATCCGCAGTGGCGTCGTACTTCTCGTATCGGAGGATTTCTGGTGCCATATAGAGCGGAGATCCGCAAAGAGTTTCTGCCATGGAAGTGGCAGGCAGAACTCTTGCGAATCCAAAATCTGCGAGTTTCAACGTGGGCAATGATGGAAGCCCAACAAGAGCACGTGATCCCTCCAAGGGAAACGGGTTTTCGGGGACATGTCCATCCCAGCCTGGTGGTGGATCTAATAAGAGATTCTGGGGCTTCACATCGCGGTGGACCAGTCCGTCCTTCCTCAAGTACTCGAGCGCGCTTGCCAGCTGCTTCAAGAAATGCCTTACAACAACTTCATGAAGTCCGCTTCCCGGAACAGGGGGATAGTTCTGCATTAAACTTTCCAAGCAGGGGTGCATGCGGTCCAAACGCTCTCTCTTCTTGATGATATGAGAAAGATCACCGACAGAACAATATTCCATGATGAGATGGATGTACTTGTCAGTTTTCTCGCAACCTGTGAGAGCCACAATGTGGGGATGGTTCAACTTCTTGAGAATATTAATTTCCGATTCAAGATTTTCGAGGAGCTTTTTATTGAGCTTTGCTTTCTGAACGACTTTGATAGCTGCGATAGACTTGTTTTTCTGTACGTTGGAACGCAAACATTAGCCGTGTGAACCAATCATACAGATGCATCGTCAAAAGCACGAGTTTTAAATGGGTCCAAAGCGAGCGGAGCCGCAAAGTTTATTTTCGAATGAGAGTTTCACGAATAGGATGAGGATGGCCAGCGAAGCACTACCATCGAGGGTAGCGACAGCTCTTCATCAAGGTGCATTGCAGGGTATCGAGAAGAGCACCAAAAAGTAAAATATTAAAAAACTAAGAAAACATACCATATTATGTGCTTTGAACACAACTGCAAATGATCCTCTACCAATTTCGGTACCTATTCTGTAATTTCCAACCTGTGTGTTCTCCGCCGGTCCTCCGACGCCGGATGATCGAGAAGACATGGCTACTAAAAGCTCAGAGCTGAGGTATCAGGCCTAGATTCGAGAAGGTGTTTGAAAGAGGAAAGTAAATATTTCCAAAGCTGCTACCGGGCTGGCGATGCTGTGGCAAATGTTGAAATAGTGGTGTTGCCTTTATGTGTCATACATACGATGGTTGAGCGACAGTCCTATCAAATATATGGGGGGGAGGAGAGACTATGCTAGCTAACAGTAGAAGACGCGCGGGACAAGAGGGGAGGGGGGTGTTGTTCTAGATAGAAGGGGTCCTAGATAAGTGAATGTACGGACACAATGTGGCCTAGGAGTAGAGTGTGGACTGAGAAGAAGAAAAAGTATGTGTCGAACGAGGAACCGTGTGGGCGATGGGAAGAAGAGAATGGGGAGCTAGCTAGCTCAAGACAATATGGGTTGATAACCGAGATGGGTTCGAAGGCGATATTGTGTGAGTGAATGAGATAATAGATGCGAGGAGATGTAGATGGAAAGAAAAAAAGAATATGAGGCAGTGTAAGAGGAGACAATACTTTAGAAGGGAGGGGAGGGATAGCAGACAAAAGGTGAGGAGAGGAGAGAGATGTGAATCACTAAAAGACGATAGTGAACGAGTAGATAGGGAAACCGCCAAGGTCAACCGCGACGGCAACACACTCTAGATAGGCCTCCCCACAAAATGTCCGCCCTTGGGTCAGGCCTCTGCTGTCTATGTACCTACAGTAGGTATCTACGAGTAGCTATATAACTAGCTGTTACGTGTATGTGCTTCCAAAGGGAGAGGACCTGTCTGAAATGTATCTAAAGCACTCTGCCACTACATAAACATACAGATAGGTACAGCTGTATTGGATGGCTGCACAGGCGGTTTTGTATCTGGTAGTGTCATAGTGTCATAAGGTAACCCACTCAGAAATAAAAGAAACCCCAAGACCAATACCACAACCACCAACCCCCAACGGTCCCAAGACCGTTCCTTCCCTCCACTCTCAAAGACAACATCCGGCCCACACAGAAACAGGTACGAGAGGGAGACTGTGCCCTTCTACCCAAATCCTGCCTCCACCAATTACAGACCTTACCTAGTCGGAGATTCCCAGATGGTGAGCGTCAACTGGCATATTGCGTCGCAGCTTGACATACTAGCCGCGTAAGGTATGGTCCAAACGAGTATTCCCCTCTCCGGAAAAGACAATGTCTTAGGGAAAGCAGGGTAATTCACTTGCCTCGATCACGTAGTTGGGCGCCATCCATATCCATATCCATACCCCGTGCGACGTAAAAATGGATGAAGAGATATCCGTCCTGGCTGTAGCTACCAGAATACGGATATGTACAAGCTATCTGTTTCGACTCTCGATTGAGTGTTGGTACATGGTTTGTACATTGCATTAGCATCATGCTGCTGTCGGTGTGCGTCCAGGGTGTGTGTCGGTACTTCCTAGGGTCTAAAGATAACCTCGATAAGAGCCGCCGCCGCACCCCCCATCACATCACAAGAGAGTGCCATACTTCCAAGAACCGTATGCCCTAAGAGTCCTATATTCTGCAAGTCCCTCAAGCGAGACTGAAATCCGAGTTCTGAGAATCCTTCTTTATTCGGCTTATTCCTGCAGGTTCCTCGCTACTCTACTCTACATGCGGACCTGTTTCAGACACAAAAATCATTGTTACAATGTCCATTGTCATGTAGTTAGGTCCCAGGAGTGACAAGACAAGAGAGGTTTACAGCTGACTGCTGCGCAAATTCCAACGGAACCAGGCTGCCATTCCTCAGGCGGAGGAGGCAGAAAGGGCAATTTCATCATCCTAGGCATGGAGCGCATCAGGGCCCCTATCATTGGTTGGCGCGATTTACTCCAAAACGTGGGATCAACTGTGGTCTTGTGCACTCTTTCTATGGGGAAAACAAACGAAAAGTAAAAGAGTCCATAACCCCCGTTATCCGAAAGTTTAAGCCCATCCTGGAGAGACTTTAAAACGCTCAGTCTCACACATTCACCCATTATCAGATCATCTAATCTTCAATGTCCCCCCCCCCCCCCCACCCTTGACACCTCACTCTCTTCTTCGGAAACTTATGATGTGCTTTTTGCCTGTCTGAGCTCCCCCGAGCTCTTGCCTCCGCGGCGTGATTTGACATTGATGATGACATATTTGTCCTCTAAATCGTAAACAACACTTGGCCATCAAATTAGACATTCGGAGAAGGCTTCCTCAAAAGATAATAAAAACACATCCATGATCCATCCCTCTCTCCCCCGCAAATTACAAAAATATTTACAAGATTACTCACACCTCCAACACACTTGCAGTACTGTGCTTTTGTATTATGATTCACAGCATGTTACCAGCGATCTATAAGCACCCCTTGAGAGATATCGAGGCGCCCACAGGCCGGTGTGGAATAAATACTTACCTGTAGGTAGGTAAGTACGTCGTAAATGTGACCGATCCGCTACCCGCTGCTACCTAACTAACGACAACAATGCCACAATGATGAAGGTCCGTAGGCAGGTAGTCATTTTTTTGTCTCCTCAATCAACGAGGATGGACGATTTCCCTCGCTAGAGGTGATTACTGCCTGAAGCAACCGCCGATGATGGTTTCTACTAGCTAGGGAAGATCAGACGGCCAACCACTTCTCATGTTATGCGGTCCTGTGAGCAGGAGCAGAAACAGCTTCAACCTTACCAGTACTAACTGAGCTTGACTTGGACCGCGCCGCGGATGCCCAGTGAATAGATCCATCAATCAATCAATTGCAATTGAGACTACATCAACACAGCCCGTCCCGTGCTTCTATTTCATAAAGCTCAAAGCGGACCAAACGGAATGCCGTATAGAGCTCAGTTTTACATGTCACTATCGACAACAAGCGGCGGAAGTGTCGATAAAATCAACATCGAATCACATCTTCTACTTTGAGCTGCATCTTTAGGCCGTGGCTCCGCATGGAGCTAGTACTCTAGTTCCATCATCCCCACTGTGTTTCAAGATGTCCTAAATTCCCAAGCAGCTAAAATTAATAACGGATTCCGATGAGGCGTTATTTCACGCGGGGAAAACGGGTGTTTGCAGAAACAAAGGAAACTAAGCAATAATCATGTGCGACTAAAGTTTATATCGGATTGGTATGGCATTTACAGCGATTAAAAGAACGATTAAAATGTCGGCGCTGCTATCCAAGATAGTTATAGACCTGGAATTCCCGAGAACTCGGTAAATCGGCCCGGCCGGTCGGCCCTTAAGGTAACTCGGATGAATAAGACACAACCCCTGGTGGAATCAAACGGATGAAGAGACAGGGAGTTCTTCAAAAAAAAGGGCGTTCCAGAAGCAGTCGGCTGGAAGAATAAATATTAAATTGCGTCTTGAATGTAACCGCGGGCCGAATCACGATTCTGATATCAGCTGGCGATTGTTGCCTGCATGAGAAGTCCAAGCTTTGTTCTTTTATCTACCCTGTATAACCCCCGTTCCTTATCTTTAACAGCCAAATGAGGGTTCAACTGTTCAACGTCAGCACCAAAAATATCTCGGATACTTCATAATCTTACAGACTCTTGTGGCAGAGACATGCCTTTGCTCCGTACCACAACCTCGGATCCTGATATCTAACAATTCCCAATATATGTACCTTGAGGCGCGCCCCTTCACCCACCACCCCTTTCTTGATTTCTCATTGAGAGAACTCCGAAAGCACCCGTTTCGGAAAGACGGCGGACCAGATAACCAATCTGTGCTCGCCCATATCCCTCGTCCGTTCCTCGGATACTCGCATTGAGTACCTACAGGCGCACGACGCTGTTAAATCATGATATCGGGTGCGTACGTCTGGGAACCTATGGTACCTATCATCTGAATGCAATCGCGGTATCTCTTAAGGGGTGGTTCATTTCGTCTATCTACTGGCCAGCATTTGGGGAAGAAATCGCTTCGGTGATCGCGAATCTCATCTTGATAAATAGCCTTCCACTCGGTGTCAATTCAAAACACCGCATACATAGTTACTTACATACGCAAGTTGCCTCCCGAGAACTTCGGTTGGTCACCTAAGAGCTTCGCCCAATTCTGACTTTTTCTGCAAGATGCCTATTTTATTTTCAATATTAAAGTCATAATATTAAATGTGGTGACCTTTTTTTTTTTTTGACTTCCCTTTGTTTGTGCGCGCACGCATATCAATCCACCAATACCATTTGTGAACCCTCATTAAGGACACCGCGGCGTAGCAACGGTCCTTCCCTATCTGCCAAACATTAGAATTCTATTTTAGACCGCGACGCAATGATAACCATTGCAGAACAAGGGCAAGGGTTATCATTCCTCGTAAATTGGTTTTCCCTGCATACTCTCAAACGTTAGGACAAAGCCTAACCTGATGGTACGAGGCACGCGGACGCTTTTGTGAGTGAATCGAAAAATCCAGCACGGAAATCTAGAAGCTCCTTATCCTGGGGACTGCAAACGTACTCTATGCGGGCGCATATCATCTGCTCTGAGCAGAGCACTCTACATATACGTGGCCATATCTACAGCCATGCATGGAGGAAGGAGGGTGTGGCTGAACCCATTGAGAGCCAGATGGGCGGTCGTAGATAAGGGAACTTCATTAATTGCATGTACCTACTATGTGAAGAGTGGGGTAAGGCTGGGTAGTCGAAACATTCCTACAACGTGAAGGGGAGAGGGTGAAGTTCTCTGCGATGATGGGGGAGATGTCACGTATGTAGGCCGTTATTCAGGCTCTTTTGCGGACAAGACGTCGAGTGATTGCTTATGAAACAAGAAACAAGCGCAGTCGATCACTGATAGGATATTCTACCGACCCCACTGGTCCAACTCGACCACGAGACTCAGCAATACCCGGGGATACATAAGATGAACACTTTAACTAACTATTCTCCACAACCCAGCACCGGTACCCCACTGGGCACTACTGTTCGCTCACTGCAGAATGGTGAAGTGGCAGTAATTGTCAGTCGTCGGCTCAGTTCAGTCATCCCCACCATCAACATCATGGGGTTGGGTACAACCACTGTACTACCGGATGATTAGTTAATCCGGAATACCAGCAAAGGAAACTCTACAGTCTCTCTTTGGTTCAATTGTGAAGTCTGCCAGTGTTTTCTGCTGCTGTTGTTGCTCTACCCCCCCCCCCCCCCCCACATCAAACTACTCATGCGCCGAGAGATATGCAGAAGCTCATTACGCCATTGATCAACCAGAGTACCTCAAGCGACAAAGATTTGACCGGGTATGGTTATGTCCTTTGCGTTGCGCACCATGTTCCCATGCCCATGCGGGTGGGTTGGATGTCTCCATCCATAGAATGATACTGTGCATACGTTCTCCGCAAAAAATAACATTCCACTGAAGATCTGACTGGCGAAACACACAGAAGGGTGGACATTATAGCCGGGGTTTTACGCTCCTTCTCTTTGGGGGCTAGGGTGGTGATTCTTCCGACCTCCTGCGAGTGTCATGAAACCCGCACCCGACGATGTCACTGGGGAGCACACAATCCTCCGCTTCCGGAAGAGAAAAGTTGGTTGCGGAGGTGGAGGAATCATAGCCTGAATAATTATATATCTTTCTTGCACTTTTCGCGCGGATCGCAGTGGGCCTGCATAGGGCATTTCTTTTTACTGAGGGGGCACGGGGTAACTACATACATAGTTTGCTTTGCGCACTGTTTGATATGTGAGTATTTCGTCCAAGAATAAGTAGGGCGGGGCGGAGATGTTGGAGTTGTGTGGTTCGGCGGTTCGCAGTCATGGGTCATCACTCGGTAATGCATCTTCCCGGTGACATTTCATTGGAGGAGGCCCTTGCCTATAGACAGCGGATGAAGAAAGGTCTACGGGGATTTGACAACATCATGTGCTTTCAATGCATTACTGTCTGTCAATTGATCCATGATTACGGGGGGTTACATGCACAGTTGGAATTCTGGCTCTAAAAAAAGTCCAGACAGGTGATCTTATTGCTTCAGATCGGCCAAGAACTTTAGGAAAGAAAGAGATCGATGAACAGCCAGACTCTCCATTGACTGGGCGTCCATTGAGTCGATCCGGTACATCTATGCTATTAGGCTCGGTATTTTACCACAAGGACCGAGCTCTAGCAGGATGAAAGTGAATACGTGCGACCTTAAGCTTTTTGACGTGTCTGGACATGGTGATCTGACACTATGTCTCACTTTGTCCTACGGTTAAGGTTTGGGCTTAATGATCAGTGCTGGGAACTTGATGAATGGGGCTGAAAACTCGATTTTCTGGGCCTGCTAGCTCGCCGCACTCTATGGACTACAGTATATCCCAGCATACACCTACATTTTCTAGGCTATAAAATACCATACTAGACATGGAGATGACCTGGGAGCGGGAATGTACTTACGCACAGCAAGGCTTCCATACATGATCCCGCACATGATCACAGTTTAGATATTGTGTAGCTTCAATAGTCCTCCTCCCTCCCGGGCGGCCCGACTCTTTATGCTGCTCATCAGATATAGTTCTCCTAATTTCCCCTGGGCCCCGATGCGATAGCCGGTGTAGCTCTGGGCTCGTGCGTAGCCCGGCGGAATGTACGTAGTGATTTCCCGCATGCGCGGCGGTATGCGTAGTAGCAGTAGAGGAAGATTAGTATTCAGGCTGACCCATCATATGGTGCCCGTCTCTAACATCGAGCACTCTAGATCTAGGTTGCCAGTTCTAGGAACTCTTTATTGTATGTAGTTTACTCTGATGGAAAATGATCGGAGCTCGGCCCAGTCAGATCTATGGAATAAGGAGTGACTCTTCATGAGTCAGTGCACACTCGACTCCAGAGACCATTATCGCTAGCTTCACCAGTAGTAGAATGGGAGACTTCGACGATCATTTTTAGCCATTGGGGCTCTTGCGCTTGAAACTGGCCAAACTGCACATCTAACTGGACCCCCGTCGCAGCCATGGCTTGGGACCCAATCAGTGGCCACCAGACTGAATTTGCTGGTTGTCCTAGCTTGAGCTGCGATCATTGACAGTTGTGACGAAGAAGGGCTTCACCGGGATTCGATTTTGCAGCTTCTAGCTGGGGGACCCAACGTATGCACAGCCTGGCCCTCTGTCATCGCGATGACGGGCAGACTAGGAAAGAAGGAATAATTCATAGTGAATCGTTGCGGCCAATCAGGAGGTTTTTCACCGGGACTCATCAGATCGGATTATGGTGTTGCCCTAGATAGACCTATCAGCTCAATCCTTCCTCCAGATCATCTGGCAACGTGCAAAAAAGCTTTGGGGGATCCAAGCAACGAATTGTCGGAGCCGTTGTAACTATACAATCTTGTCGAAAATCCCCAACAGCCGGGGGGATGAGAACTCCTCGCAAATCGCCCGCCCGGTTTTTGCCAATAAAATTTAAAATCGCTGGTAACACAAATCTAAATATACCAGGCATGAATAATCACACACAATATATCCATATACGATACTTATATTAACGACCTTTAAGGGAAAATGCAAGGGCTAGGGTTAGTTCCTTCTTATGCTGCATTTTTGGGACCGCGGCAGCATGCAGCATAACAGTGGGGTATTCAGCACTTTGACTCCGACCCACCCATAAGCAGATACCTTCCCACTTTAATTGGCGAATGCCCCCTCGTCTAGCTAGCAGCCATCGTACTTCTTTATTCGATAGGTATTTCACTCGCGGCGGCCACGGGCAGGCCTGGGCTCGGCTTGACTAGTCGAAAAAGCCTTTCGGTGCGCCTTAGCTATGTAGGTTTCCAGGGAATAATAACTCCGAGACTGGTTTCCGCCCTATTGATCATTGACAGCTGCATTTAACAGGCTCTAGGAGCTAGCGCCTGCTGCAAAGCCCAATACACTAGCGGAAAATACATATAGTCTCGGCCTATCAGTGCACAGATTTGTGGAACGATTTTTATGACACCCCATTCAAGCAGCTCGCGAAATACCCCGCTATGCAGAACACGGGAGAAGCCCGCTAGCTCACAAAGAGGGCCGGGGCCATCTCTACATTGTTCTTTTCCCTCTTCATCCATAGTGAAGTGTAGAGCCCTAGTTACCGGCCTATTAAAGCTAGAGAGGTCGAGACCGGAATGTTGGGGAACGGGGCCGGCGGTCGATTTATTGGCCGGTGGGTCATTGATAGCCGCTGAGCTGGAGTAGTCACGACCCCGGGCATGTGGCGGGGCCTAACAACTATATAAAACCAGGGGAGCAGCTTGACTACATACATACCTTACTCTGGGGAGTGGCCTGCTGATAGAGATGTAGACAGACCTTCAGCTGCTGTGTTGTGTGGAGGAACCCTAACCCAGAGGTAATATATAGCGATAGGAACCCCTTGGTGGCGGATGAATATACATATAAAAAAAAAGGTATTGAGTGATGTATGGCTCTCAGTCGGACGCCGGTTGAGTTAGGAGGGGACATAAAAAACCCATCTTAACCCCGGGTGAGAAGAAGTGTGTATCTGCACGAATCCGTGGAGTTTGGTCCGTAGGTTCGCCTTGGACTTACCACATACAAATACGGGGATAGTGGATCATTCGAGTTAACGGTAGTACATTATCGGGGTTGAGCGTTTTATAGCGCCGAGGGCTTTAGTTAGGGGTACATACCAAACCAGATGGCCGAACAGACGCCAGACGCCTTGAGGTGCCTAGTCTTGCTGCTGGCTTTGTTGAAGGATTACGGAGGCGTGTGTTGATACTGCTAGTTGTGGTCAGCCATGCATGTTAGCAGTCATGTGTGTGGGGGGAGGTGGGGAAGGTGGAGTTGTTTTTTCATCATGAATTATCACTCGATGTTATTTTTAAGGGAGAGCTGGCATAATCCTTTTCAGGAAAAAATGACATGATAATGATTGTTTTAATCCGCCCAGCCGTCGTCATCTGGTCTCTGCTGAAGGTACTACGGATCTGCTTGCTGGTTCTCTGCCTTTTCTTTGGTCCGGTGGGGGGGTGTTGGTGGGGTAGCGGATACTTGGCGGGGTAGATAATTAAGACCCCACCTGTGAGTAGAGGTAAGCATGAGAGTAGTTGGGAGGCCAAAGACTTGAATTTACATATGTGTACATATGTGTGTGTATGTGGGAGAGTGGGGAAGGGGGGGGTATGGGGGGGTATTATCGTCGAGACTCCCTCTATTTAAGAGCTAGAGCGTTAGCTAACTAGACCTAACTAAGACGGGGGACCTACTAGAGAGGATGAACGGGATAAGGTAAGAACTCTATCCCGAACAGGAAACATAAAAAATACCGCACTACCGCCCAAGCACTTCTTAAACCCCCATTCCATCAATCCCCTCACCTTCCAGCTAGGTTATAGCGTGTTTCACCGGGAAAACGATCGTCACCGGGAAAGCAACCGGCCCGTTGATGAAGGATGATAGCACTATAGTTCATTCTAATACGAAGCCAAATATGTTGGAAGCGCTTTTTGTTGTTTTTGGGTGATATTTACTTAGGTTAGTGTGGTGGGGTATATAACTTTCAAAAGACCTAAAAGGAGAAGAAATTATGTATTATGACAACCATCCTTCACCACTCAACCTTAGCAAATATCACCTAAAATAGCCAAAAGACACCTAAAGGGTGCCTCTGGACACTTGATTCGCTCCAGCCTCAAAATCCGAAATTCCCAAAGTCCTGCTGTCATGATTGCTTTCCCGGTGAAACACGTTACCTTTCCCCAGCTTTCCGCCCTTAAGCTTCGTCTCAACAGCCCAGCAGCACACATACGTACAGCACCACATCCCACCTGCATGTAGCGATAAACAAAATCCCACAGCGCCACAGGGGGGTCCCCATCGCCACTCAAGACCCTTCAGGGCTTCTAGCATCACCAAAAGCACTAACCCCACAAAGAGTGATATCTCATGATTCCGCCTTCCAACGAAACACCACGGCGCACAAAGCTTACCCCGTCCACAGTCACAGCAGTATGTACCCCGCTACCCTAGCAACCGCACAGCCTTTAATAGCATCTGATATTATTATGAATTTAGAAAATTAAACGACTCCGCCCATCTCCATGGCCCGCGGAAATTGCACCCTAACTCTGCACAACGCGCGGGAAGCATCACAGAATAGGGTGCAGGGTTACGGGCGGGTGGGCGGGGTATCAAAAGGTTTGGGCCTTCATGGTTGTTTGTGTTTGTATACGGATGCAATACGTCGAACAAAGCTTATGCTATGCAGCTTGGCCGAGAATAACCGAGAATCCCCGATAAACGGACAGAATAGATCCCGTATAGATGATGGTTCAGCAATAACCACAATATCAATATCAGATAATAACCAGCCTTGATTTCCTCGACTAATTACGCAAGGGAAAAAAAAAAAAAAAAAAAAAAAGAGGGAGAAAAGAGATCCTTTCACTAAAAATCCCAGGTTCACGATAAAAACAATCAAAATAAGAAAACACAGGACGCCATGGATATTACGCAAAATACATAAAAAAAAAAACCATAAATTGTTATCGCAAAATGCCTCAGGGTGGTATCACCGCACTCAATCTTCCTATCAACTCAATCAACCATCAAGATTTAGTCGGTGGTTGCCTTGAAGATAAATTTCTCCTCCTGCTTGAAGGGGACTCCCAGCTCCAAGAGCCTTCCGAAAACATCGGAAAAGTCCTTGAAGAAGAGCTCGTTGTCCTTAGCGTAGGCCTCAACGTGCTTGCGGAAGGCCTTGTCCTTGATGAGGGCCATATCAGTTGGTAACATCATCAGGGACTTGCTGGAAACATCCTCGAACTGCTTGGGACCGTTCCACTTCTTCCAGGCCCATTTCTCCTCAATAAGGAGCTTGTAGAAGTCGTTAGTGAAAACGGTAGGTGAGAATGTCCATGGTCCTGATAGATGTTAGTAAGCCAGTTCAGAAGTGTACTAGAACGGATGACAACTCACCATCGAAACCTGATCGGTCAGTGTGGCACCGCCCAAGAGCGTGAGCACCGGAAAGAGCCACGATCTCTTGGTCATTGAAGCCCATACGGTAGAAGATATCCCTCAAGTGCTTGTGCTCCTTGGAGGCATCAGGAAGACGCCCATCAGGAGTACAAGCGGCAACGTCCCTGTCGCTACGTCCAGGCCTCCATGGGATTTTAGGTCCGCCCATCTCCTGAATGGCAGCAACAGCTGCAAGAGTCCACAGATCAGAGTAGCTGATCCATGGGTGCTTGTCCTTGATCTTCTCGAGAACATCACGGGCAACCTTTAATCCAGCATTGGCCCCATGATCAGACTCTGGGGCGAATCGCATGGTAGCACCGTTAGAGCCACCTGTCTTGGTTTCTTTGTCGTAGGTTCCGGAGGCGTGCCATCCGAGACGAACAAGGACCTGGTTGGTGAAACAGTCAGTCACAGATTTCTTGAAATTATATAATTTACAAACTGAGTTTGAAGAAAACTTACTGGTCCGTAAGAACCATCATCGTATTCATCATTGCTGTCCAACAACTCTGCAATTTCGTTGTAGACCTTCTGGTAGTCCTCCTTGGTAGGCTGGAAAGGTCCTGGGGGCTTGGTGCTTGACTTGCCACCGGCCAACCCAGTGATAGATGAGAGTTGGTCGGTAGAGTAGAGGTAGTACCCCGCACCACCGAGTGCGGCAAGAGTCAATCCAACAAAGATACCCTTTCCGCTACCACCACTAGGAGCTTCCGAGGCATATCCACGGCGAGGTGCCTGCCTGATAGGGTTTGCTATCTTTGTTGATGGACGAGCATGTGATGCAGTTGTAAGGTTCCTTCGGAGGGGTGTGAAGGAAATGTTCTTCGGGGCGAAACGAGTGATAGTGCGAGCTGCAGATGCCATCTTTGATGTAGTAGGTTGATGAGGAGGGGGTGGGTGATATAATTATCTCTAGGAAGGAAGTGAGATTGATCAACGGGTGTGGGACGAGAGGGAATAGTGGGGTTAATATAGAGAGAGATGAAGAGGAGAAGGAGGGGATAGAAGTGGGGACAGAAGGGAGGAGAAAACACGAGAATCAGTAGGGTTAGGGGATATCAAGACCCTCAATGGCAACGAGGCATTCAATTCAGAGCTTCGACTCTGAAGACCGAAACAAGAGACCCATGGCTGATTAATGCGAGTCTATCGACAGGGTTTAAAGATCTCGGCTCCATACCCACTAAGCTCGGTTGAGATGTTTCCCCAGCTTTTCAACGCTGGGCCCTGTACAACGAGCCCACTAATGGTTTTTCCGGCTCGTTTTCGGATAGCGGTGGGTTCTAACAAGAGGGTCTGGACGTCGTTCTCTGTCAGCACTGTTACTGTGAATAGTAATACACAACGAGTTTCTTACGGGAATTTTCCTGAGCAGGAAAAAAATGAAGCGAAATTTGTCAAATGCAGGGAGGTACTAATCTTCGGACCCTTCCTAGATTACAGAGCCGCAATCAGGGCCAAAAAAAAAAAACGTGCTGCAGGGTCAACCCGTTACGTGACGCTAAATTTGAAAAAAACGTTTTTTTTTGTTTCAGAACGATTACTACACTATGACGCACTGAACATTGGGGAAATGTTTATCCTAGAGGCACTTTTGATACTGCCAAGAGACCTCGGCCAGGACGCAGAAAGGATCAGAAATACAGATACACGCAGTAGCTGGGGGAATTGAAATTTACTGCGCATCTAGTTAGAGCCACAAGAGGTGACACGTATTAGTAGCCGCCAGTAAAAAGGGAAAAGGAAATGGGCTACTAACAATCGCTACTAAGTACTCTAGGTGTTCACTCCGTGACCTCGGTATTCGCTGGACATCCTGGCAAATAGCATCCAATCACGAGTTGGAACCGTCCCATCACCGGAGGATCCGCATTTTTACTTGCTTAGAGCATACGGGTGCTTTTGATCTAAAGAGGAGTGCTCCAGCCGTACGTATATGAAAGTAACAAGTCATGAATGCAGTCCAGACACCTGCAATAACATTCTCGTACAGGTCGATCAGTACAAATCATTATCAATTAAATCCTGGGATCCTGAAATTGCCACTGCAGTTGTGCAAGTGGCTTACTGGCTACATACATACTATCAAAAGCTGTTATAAAATACCGCTACTGCAACTAAAGTCTCGGCCTCAGAATGAGTAATTGCGGCCACTATCTGCGGATTTAGTAGGAGAAACTACTTGACTTAGATTTGGGTTGTGCACGTGGAGTATCCAATAACCTAATTTATGCCTATCCTCTCATCAACTGATCACACAAGTAGAAAAAGACTCTGGGGTCTTTTGCGCGGAGGGCTTAATGCCAAAAAAAAAAAAAAAATAGGCTAGAATCTTATCAGATGTCAAGATTACTAGAGTCAATTAACCCCAACCTCATTGGCCCAGGACCCTGGTCGGTGTGGTTTAGCGCGAGTGATATCCGGTGATGAGCCACTTCATGCAGTGTGCTGGGTGATTTACAAAAAAAAAGGTTTTGTCCAGTGCTATGTATCAACTCCAGTCTTACCATCGAAAGGGAGAATCTAATCATCACTAACCATCTGATTGATTCCTTTATAGATGCTTCTCTA
This sequence comes from Morchella sp. 2016-72, assembly GCA_024713865.1. Taxonomy (NCBI): domain Eukaryota; kingdom Fungi; phylum Ascomycota; class Pezizomycetes; order Pezizales; family Morchellaceae; genus Morchella; species Morchella sp. 2016-72. The sequence goes on from JAMJEY010000023.1 coordinate 555,033, forward strand.
TAACAAACACTACATTTCTAGCTGTGTTTACCAAAGAGTTGCTGCGAGAGACAGCGAGACGAGGCCATTATCAATTAACCAAGGGATAAGCCCAGGTGTTGATTAAGGATCTACAAGTATCTAAGCGGTGTATACAATCTTCCTCATTCTCAAAACAGGAATGGCAAAAACATGTAAGCATTTCTCCCCAACTAACCACTCGTCAAAGCACTTCACAAAGCCATCTCACCAACCCTTCTAACCACAACCCCCAGCCCCGCCTGGTGACCATCACAGTCCCACGCCTGCTCAACTGGCACAAACATAACCGCAACTCCCACTACCTTCCCCATCACAGCACCGCTCCAGGCCTCCGAAAACTCACCCGCCGTCCCCGTCACGGCCGGTATATACACCCTCACCTCCGCGGCATCGAAGCCCATCTCCAGAGCGCTCACCTGCTCTGCCACCTCGTGCGCCAAAGTCTTACACCTGTCGACCTCTGAAGAGATAGGAAAACAGAGGATGCTCACGCCGCCACCACAGATGCTCCGGCCGTTTGTCCAGCCGCCGTAGTAGACTCCGGAAGAGGTCACGATCCCGCGGCTGGATGTTTCGGCACAGGCCTTGACGCCCCAGTCGTCACTGGACTTGGCGGCGTCGTTGGTGTCGTCGGTATAGTACTCACCATGCACCCTCTGGATCCACTCTGGGTCGAAGCCCACGCCCGCCCACTCGACCGCGCAGCCACGGGGCAACTCCTCCACCGAGACAATGAGGAGCGGCGGTCGTATTCCAGTCTCCATCTCTGCAGCCCCATCATCGTCGTCCGCCTCGTCCTCGTCGGCCCCGAAAAGCCCCTTCCACCCGGGCTCCCCCTTCCAGCCCCTCCAGAGTTCCTTCCACGCCGCCGCCGCCGCCGCAGCGCCCGCAGCGCCAACCACATAGGCCACACACCCTAGCAGCACCGTCACCTCCGCCGCCGCCGCAACACGCCACATATGCTGGAGTGCTAGAACCGCCTGCTCGTTTATCTCGGGGCGGGTGATGCCGGGATTGAGCACATCCATACTGCTCGGGACTAGGGGGATCATCCCTGCGAGCGCTGTCCACCCGTCGACACTAATCGCCTGGGAGTAGGGGCCGATATTGGCGGGCGCCCAGTAGGAGCGCGATTGGACATGTAGGCCCTTGCGTGGAGATTTCCTGCGGAGGTCGACAGTTACGGAGAGGAGGATGTTTGTGTTCTCGGGGAGGCGCGAGCCAACAGAGACGCAGACGCGGGAGGGGGGGTTGGGGGCCGTGAAGAAGGAGGAGTAGACGCTGTTTATGGCGCCAAAGTCGGTCATGGAGCGGAGGAGGAGGGTGGTGGAGGTTATGGAGGAGAAAGTGGTGTTGAAGACTTCTAGGTTCTTGGAGAGGATAGTCATTACGGCATGGGTTTCTTCGGAGATGTTTGTAATAGGAGAGGGACTGGAGATGTTCGTTATGAACACGATGTTTCCGGACTGGGAGGTATGACTGGCGAGGAAATTGGGGCCGCCGGAGAGTGGGGTGTTTTGTGGTGAATCTAAGGGAATGACATCAATACCAGTATCAATGATCTTCAGGATACCCGCAAACACCTTATCCCACAGCCCTGGTTTCCTCAGGTTCTTCACACACTCCTCTTGTCTGAATATCTCCCCTTCCCTCTCTACAAATTTAGCCCCGAGCACCTTTAGGTGCCCAACCCCGCCCGAGCCCTCTACAATCTCCCTCTGGTCTTCTCCGACCTCTATCCTCCCTTTCCACCCGGGCCCGTCCACCACGATCGTTTCATACTCACCCCCCTCACCGGCGACATGGACCCCCCACCTCCTACTCAGCCCATCCAGCTTCATCCTAACCCCCGGGTCAACCACACTCTTCCACAACCATAGCTCCGCATCCAGCCCCACCGCCGCAACCTTCACAATCCTCGGCTCTAGTCCCACCTCTGCCATCTCCTCCAGCAGCGCCCCCTGCTGCCGCTGCCACAGGTACGACAGTGACGTCAGGCCCAACCTCGCACACACGCTCTCGATCCTCGTGCGCTGATACGTGCTCAGTATGGCGCCTGTACAAACCGCCTTCACGGCCGGATGGTGCGCCATGATGTGTCGCAGCAGCGGCAGCAGGTCCTCGGTCTCGTCGTCCTCTGTCAATGCGTACGAGAGGTTCTGGTCGGCGCTGCGGCCGGTGATGGGGTGTCTGTAGAGCGGGAGCGAGAGCGCATTCGGGTAGAAGGGGAGCAGGGCGTGCCCAACTGTCTGGTACATGAAGGAGTCGAGCTCATCGGGGGTGTCTGGTGTCGGTGAGACGAACGTGCGGGGGGCGGTCGTAGGGAGGATGGTGGTAATGGTGGTGGGTGCGCCGGGGGTGGGCGGGTGTAGGTTTGCGAGGGCTACTATGCGGTGGCCATTTGAGATGGTATGGAGGAGAGAAAAGAAGGAATCTTTGCCTCCGGAGATGAGGGCGACGGTCTCCATTTTGGATGGTGATGGTGGAGGTCGGCGGTAGATGATGGGAGAATGAGAGAATGGCGGGGTTCGAGACGTACTACTGGTAGGTAAGTTTTAATCCTCCGCTGTTAGCAGGGTTTTCGGGTCTTTGGTAGCACAATGCAATGCGGTAATGATCGTTTATTTGGAGATGTTTGGAAATACATTGATTCTACTGACAGCGCAAACAAACAAACAAAAAAAGCTATTTTATGATTGATATTTCCCGCTTTTCTATGGCCACAATTCCACTGTTTAGGTAACGGCAGCCTCAAACATACGGTTTTGAATCTCGCAAACTGAAGCACGGTCTATACTTCTGTTCCGCTCCTCAGTAGATCCCTCAAAAAAGTGGGAGAGTCTCTGTAGAGCTCGGCTTGCTGAATGTATACATATGGTAAAAATATAAAAGAAAAAGATGAACAAGATGAAAAAAGGGGAAGCGAGCAAAGAAGGAAGAAATAAAGCAGGCCTACATTCCTGAATCTATTGGTTACGTGACAAGAGTAGAAAAAAGAAAGAAGTACTAGCGTAGATCCACCCTACCCCAAATACCTGTGTGGACGTCGTCGTTGACGTTGGTTGGTTGGTTGGTTGGTTGCTCGGTTTGTGTGATGGTGATGGTTGTTTGGTTGACGTCGGGAGGAAAAAAACATATTTAAATATGCTGTGGGTTAGGGTTATCTGATCCTTGCAACATCAACATGTTGGCTTTGAGAGCTAGCGCATGGTTTCTTTTGTTCGTAGGCCCTCTTGCACAAAGCTTAAATACTACATGTATCTGGTTATATTTGGTACATACATGTATGTAATAAGCGATTTAGGACTACTATTGTTAAAAATTCTGTCTATGTACTAGGGAGGGCCCGTTAGTTAGAGTAGGAGCAATAGGTACTTCATACAACCAGAACTTTTGAACTCAAGTTGCCAGTTCAATGCGGGTCCAAGAGTATCTTTGAGCCCCCCTACGCCATTATAGCAAGATGCCTTATAACACCTCCTCCCTACGTCCACCAACTACATGTAGGTAAGACTCTGCTACCTGCCTTACTACATGTATGTAGTCCTGTTAGGCCCATCCACGGATATGTACTCTATAAGGTCTGGTAGAATTGTTGCAAAAGTTGGTCCTACTATATTGACTCTTACTAATAGCGAACGGAAAAAGAAGAAAGGGTTAGCCCTATTATATTAATCCTTACGAGGGAGGTAAAGGAAAAAGGTTATCCTCGAATCCACCCCATGCGGGGCCAGCTGGGGAACCTCCCCTCTACGACCACCCCATTTTTATCCCTCACAACCACCAACCTCACAACACATGATGTGGGAGCCTTTAAACCTGATTTACCCCCACAACCCTAGCCCACGGCCTCTCAATGCACGATGGTGGTAACCTTCTTTGCTGATTTGCGTACTTGGGGAAACAAAAAAAAGGATGGATCCAACTTGGCCCCTTGTACAGCTCCTTGGTCAATGCTTACAGCGAAAAATTCTTTTAAGGGCCAACAGGACCATTGGGTCACGCAAGACCCGCTTTTTACAATGGTTCTACCAGGCTCTGTAGTTCTTCCTTCTAGGGGCGGGTAGGGCTCTGGCTATAATGTAAGAGTGTGCCGCGCGTGCCTTTTCGAAGGTCTGCCTCTACCTCCACCTACAAGCGTTGCATGTGGGAGGGCGATGATCTCTCATTTGGAGATGTACGTACATGCATGTACCACCTCTGTCGTGGGGGAACCCCTCCAAGCAGTGCCTCACAGATGCTGGTACCTAAGATCTTGCACCTGTACTTGCTAGCTAACTAGGAACATAAAAAAAAGAACGCTCTTAACCATGGACTTTTCTAGCTGTAGGGAGAGCTTACATATGTAGCACTTCTCCAAGCCCTCCGATTAAGATTCTCGCGGTAGATGGGTACATGTAGATAACGCGCGAGCGGATAAAAAAGTGTAAATCATGGAATATCACTCGACTATGAAGGTGCTACGTTTTGGGCTAGGATTTTTATTTATTTATTACATCATTAATTGTAAGTTTTGGGCTAGGAGGCGGGAGTGGGTTTGGCTCTGATACGTATATACAGCCACTCTTCAAAAGTATTCGTGATTCATACATGTACATATATAAGATGGTCAGTGCTCAATGTGGCTTACAGAGTTGAATCAAAGAACTCAAATGTATCTATAGAATTATGTAGGGGCTTGGTAACAGAGGAAGAACACCATGAACATCTAATATTGGGTTTAGCCTCCATTAAGTACATGTAGTACTGGTGGCTTGAGATTTTAAACATTTCAATGCACAGTTTGATAACTGACTTGAGCCGGACATGTCATATTAAATCCGAATCACGAACGCTTTTGATGAGTGGCTGTACATCGTTTATATTCATGAGATATACTGGGTACCCCGGCGGTAGAGTGGGTGTTGGTGTTTCATGGTGGCTCTGTTAGAGAGGTTTTTACAATATCTTTCACAGGCTGGTTTTTCTTCTCGTTCTACTCCCCAACGGCTAGGAAGATGTTAAGTGCCCGGTCTTCAGTCAATATATGACATGCTAAATTGCACGAACCTATGAAAGCCCATAAAAGATAAGCAAGTTTAATTTTGTAGACTCCCAGGAAGTTGTAAAAAAAAAAAAGGAAAAGAGTATTCAAAAGCCAAAAAAATCTTGTATGCCAACCACCCGCAAGCCGGGACGCAGGCTAGCGCACCCAGTGCACCTCAACACGCCCCAAACCTTGATGATTTTCAGTTCTTTACAGCTATTCGACAAGTCCTCTAAAACTTTGTCATTGACAGCTCCAATAAAACCCAAATCAATCTCCTCTAGTCTCCCAAGCCCCCTCCCAAGAGCTCCCAATCCAATATCCGTCAGCTTCCCACAGGAGTTGAGGTTAAGAACCTCCAGATTGGTCCCGGAGTGGCCGAGAATGGCGTGGAGAGCTTCATCAGACAGCTCGATGATTCGCGAAACGTTCAAGTGTGAGAGACCCGAATTCACATTCCAGTTTGTGAACAGCGCAGCCACACCCTGATTGGAAAATAACTCGCTGTCCTCTAGCGTTAGTATTTGGAGCCGCGTGCAACAAGCATGGATCGACGCCAGGACTTCATCGGTGAGCTCCTGGCAGCGAGTGAGATTGAGCTCCTTCAATCCAGACCCAACGGAATTTAGGATATCACCAATAGCTGCATCACTGACTTCGCCACCGGGATTTGAAATCTCGAGGACTTCGAGCTTGGTTAGGCCTGTAAGGAGACGTGCCGAACCGTCGCCGAACCTGTTGAGGTCGGAGAGACGGAGCTCTGTGAGATTGGGGCAGTTATCGACGATAGACTCAATGACAGAGGCGGTGATGCGCGCAGTGTCGGTGAGTTTGAGGCTTGTAAGGCGGTAGCCGGCTAGTTGAAAGAAGTTTTGATAGCATTCAGCTGTGATGAGGAAGGGGCCGCCAAGGTGGAGAGAGTTCAGGGAATGCAGCTGGTGCGCGTAGTAGGTGAGGACTGTGTCGTTGATGTTACCACAGAAGGAGAGTGAGAGGTGACGGAGGGTAGGAACGATGGAAGCAATTGATTGGAGCTCATTAGCTTCGATTTCTAGGCTATGTTAGAGTTGGGTTCTAATAGATTGGAGGTGTAATGGTTGTAGTTATAAGATAGTAGACGAAAACGTACTGGAGCAATCATAAATATTTAGTTTAGTGCTTCCTGGATCTAGGAATAGCTTTATGGTATTGTTATTGAGCCTACGGTTTCGGGCAATAATCTGGCAGATAAGGTCCATGTTCATTGCCCCAATATCACCGAGGGCTTCAACGTCGTCAATGTATTTAGCAACAAGCTACACCGAATTAGCAGCCCGTAGCAACAAATCTCTCAAGCCAGGTGTGCTCACGTTGATACACAGCTCCCTCAGAGTCTTCGGTCCCCCTATTTTTCCATCAAGAATGTTTTTAGCACCCTCCTTCTTTCCCTTCTTGGCCACGACCCTCTTTTTCTTCTCAGTCTTCTTAGTACCCGCGTCCCGTGCTCCACATGCATTACATAGTAAGCCGTCGCCATCTGGGCCATTACGGGAGTATGCTGTCACGGTGAAACGACACTCACACTCCGCGCAGAATGAAATCTGCCCGGGGACTGATACCGCCTTTGTTCTCCAGCCATCATTTTTTCGCTTTTTAGTGGCCGCAGCACCCGAAGAGGGCTGCTCCGTGGAGGGACCAGCTTCGCTCTCAGGCTGCCCACGACGGCGGCGAGTAGTTGGGGCTGGGGCTGGGGCTGGGGATGTAACTCGATTTTCGGCTTCCGCAGCTTCAGCTATCGCGGCTTCAGCAGCTTCGGCGCGTTCAAGTGCACGACGGCGAATATCAGCGGCATTAATTCCTTTGTCCTTTGGTGGGGTCAGTGAATGTAGTTTCTAATACTTTGAAGCTTTCAAAATCCCGATTTCTGGGAAGTAACGTACTCGCAGGAATTCTGTCATTGCCGAATTTCTGGAAAGCAAAAATCAGCGTCATATTTAGCCATATTTGGTTGAAACGTTGAAACTTACGGCCCACGCACGCCATTGCCTCCTCTGTTTCGTCTGGACCTGATAATTTTTTAGCTTAATTAAGGTTATTTCTGTAGAAACGGTCATATTTACATTGTCTGTGTGGTTTGTGACCTAAGATTTGATGGCTCTGTGTGATTTCTGTGGTGGAGATTCAAAGAGACGAGACCTGGGGTGGAAGTGAAGCGAGAGTTTCGGAGCCGTGTGTACCTCTAACCTAAGCACTACCATCTGTATGGCATTCTGAAGAACGCGCAGAACTACGGATAACGGAGCGTGTAAAGTGGCTGCAGCACCCTGCAGTGGCAATTGAAATCTCAATCCCTGCCGAATCCAGGGAAATACGATCCTTCTAGCCCAAACAGTTCATCCCGATACCCACGGAGAATCGACTAGCAAACTGCCAAGGCGGGAAAACACGAAGCAGGAGTCATAACGCGTAAAGTGCCCCACAAACAACCGGGGAAGACGCGTTTTTTTTTCTTTCTCCGTCTGCTTATCGCCACTCGCAAAAACCCGCAAATGCAGTATACAGATAGCTCCGTATAACAAAAGTTCGAGGGGGCCACAGCAAGGTCGGGGTGGTCCCTATCTTATCTATACATAGTAATTTCTTTAAAGAAAGTTTTTCTCTGGTTCCCTCGACGCCGAGGACCTTGTAATCATTACCTGCGATTCTACTGAGACAATATCCCTTTGTATTCTTGGCTGCCTTTCTCCCTCCTTCTCCAGGAACCCCCCCCCCCCCCCTCTCCATCTCTGCACTGTCACTTCCTTATCAGACCACTTCGCCTTGGAAGTCGCCTTGAAAGTACTCCTTCCTTACCTACTTTCCCTCTTTGTCGTATAAAACTTTAGTTACAAACAATCCCTTATATAAGCTTCCGCGGCGGAATTCCTTGTTCTCTGTAGAGATCTGGAAAACTTCATTTGAGCCCCATTCATTTGTATGTTTCAATGAAACAAGGCTACACACGAGCTTGTAATTTCTGACTACTACCCCCAGATCCTTCAGTTGTGGTAAACTGCAGTCACAATAACTAGAGCATTCACATCCGTGCGGAAAAATAGACCATCACAATAAAGATGGTTACTCTTCGTTCCTGTAAGTTTTAATTTATCAATTATGAGGCAACTCGCTGAATTTCCTTTCTAGCAGCTCGAATTGCAACTGCTGCTTCGACAATTAAGGCTGTTACACCGTCTAAAGCTGCCGCTACCACTACTACAACCACGCGTAAGCGCGCCCACATATCTGATTCGGAGGGGGATTCAACCAACGAAACTATTTTGGTCTCTAAGCTTCCCGCGAAGCGTACAAGGAAGGGCGTTAGGACTGAAATTGAGGCTAGCAGTGAAGTCAAAATTGGGAGCTCATCGACATCCACAGCTAATTCGTATGCAAATTCTCTTGACGGTGGAGACGCAGATACACCTGCTACTTCTCAGGGCTCCAGAAGTAGCACTGTCTCCTCTAGACCTTCAAAAGGTAAGGGGAAGGAGGTAGCTGTTTCTACAGCTACTAGAAGAACTAGACTCTCAGCTACCAGGGTTGAGGTTGCGGATTCTCAAGAAGAAGATGAAGGTCTGGTGTATGAAGCAGCAGTTAAGAGTGAATCTCCGGAAGAGAGTGAACTCTCTATGCCTGAAGACGACGAAGATGACAGCCTAGACGAAGATTTCAATGAATCCGTTCCTCCCGTCGGAGGTAAAGGTAAAGGCAAAGCTAAAGTCAAACCTCCAGCAAAGCCAGCCCGCCCCTCTAGAAACAGAGCCGCAAATAGAGGGGGAACTATCTCTTCAAGCGTCATTCCCGTAGGTCTAACGGAAGTCCCGGACATCACGGAAGGCGAAGAAAGTGCCATCACCTCAGACACCAGTTTCACTGATAGCGATCTTTCGGATTCCTATGCAGCCCTCGTGGAAGATTCTGATGAAGAGGCAAGGCCACGGGCTACCCAGCCCAATGTGCAAACTATAGGACCATACCAACCTCTTATACTCCCTAGAAATAGAAGGAGGCCTAATTTCCCTGGCAGGACCAGGGAGGATAATATTCGCAGCCAGCTAATGCACTGGCATCCAGAGCTCTGCACTATTTGGGATGAGCTTGATCAACGTCCCAAGATTGCTGTTGCAAAGGCTACGCAGCCTGACGGGTTATCATTGACCATGCTACCCTTCCAGTTGGAGGGCCTTAATTGGCTCCGGGCTCAAGAACAAACTATCTTCAAAGGCGGTATCCTTGCTGATGAGATGGGCATGGGTAAGACCATCCAGACAATTGGTTTACTCATGTCCGAGCCTCGTGCAAAGCCAAACTTGGTTATAGCTCCGACAGTTGCGCTAGTTCAGTGGGAGAACGAGATCAAGAAACATACTAATAACGCGTTGACCGTGATCTCATACCACGGTGCGAATAGGGAGGAAGACCCTGAGGTATTAGCTCAGGCCGATGTGATAATGACTACCTACAGTGTTTTGGAGAGCATTTATAGGAAGCAGACAACAGGCTTTAAGAGGAAGGATGGAATATACAAGCAGGATAGCCCCATCCACATGTTAAAATTCCATAGGGTCATTCTCGACGAGGCGCACAATATTAAAGTATGGCGAACTTGCCCCACTAAATTTGTTAAAATTATGCATAACTGACCATAATAGGACCGATCGAGCAAATCCGCGAAGGCGGCTTTTGCGCTGCAGACAAAGTACAAGCTCTGTCTTTCTGGAACACCGCTCCAGAATCGCATCGGAGAGCTTTTCTCTCTTCTCCGATTTCTCGAGGCAGATCCATTCAGTTACTACTATTGCCGCAACTGCACTTGCAAGTCGTTGAACTGGAGGTTTAAGGCTAATCGTGGCTGCGACGACTGCGGGCATAGTCCAATGCACCATCTTTGTCTTTTCAACCACGAGTTGCTCAAGCCAATCCAGACTTACGGGAATGAGGGACGCGGCAAGGCTGCCTTTCAGAAGCTGCAAATTTTGCTGAAGCACATAATGCTCCGACGTACAAAGGAGGAGCGTGCTGATGATCTTGGACTGCCGCCGAAAATCGTGAAGGTCAGGCGAGATTACTTCAATGAGGAGGAACTTGATGTCTATGATTCGATATACGGCGATTCAAAGAGGAAGTTCAACACATATGTTGCACATGGTGTCGTCTTGGTAAATTCCTTTCTTATCTTGTTTCCGGCAGCACTCTAATTTCCCACCGTAGAACAATTATGCAAATATCTTCACTCTCATCACTCGTATGCGCCAACTTGCGGATCATCCTGATCTTGTACTCAAGAAGGAAGCTCTTACTGGCCAGAACACTCTCGTCTGTTCTCTGTGCGACGATGAAGCTGAGGACGCTATCAAAAGCAAATGTCACCACACATTCTGCCGAATGTGTGTACATGAATACATTTCTGGTTTTGATGGCAAATCAAACCCCGATTGTCCCAAGTGTCATATCACGTTGAATATTGATCTTACCGCACCCGCAATTGAGGTTGATGAGGGGACAATTGTCAAAAAGAACTCCATCATCAATCGCATCGACATGAGTCAGTGGCATAGTTCGACTAAGATCGAGGCCCTAGTCGAAGAGCTCTACAAGCTAAGGAGTCAAAACCACACTATCAAGTCCATCGTATTCTCCCAGTTCACGTCCATGCTTCAATTAGTAGAATGGAGGCTGCGCAAGGCCGGTTTCCAGACCGCGATGTTAGAGGGCAGCATGACCCCCAGCCAGCGCAACGCCACCATCCAGCACTTTATGGAGAACGTGGAGACCACGGTCTTCCTTGTGTCTCTCAAGGCTGGAGGTGTTGCACTGAATCTTATCGAGGCGTCCCAGGTGTTTATCATGGACCCGTGGTGGAATCCATCAGTGGAATGGCAGGCCGCTGACAGGATCCATCGTATTGGCCAGACAAGGGCTTGTAAGGTCACTAGGCTGATCATTGAGGACAGCATTGAATCCCGGATCTTAGACTTGCAGGAGAAGAAGGCGAGGATGATACATGCCACGGTGGGCGGTGATCAGGGTGCAATGGATAAGCTGACACCTGCGGATATGCAGTTTCTGTTCCAGAATTAGGCGGAGGTCTAGCATAGGTAACTTTAAGATATTAAGGGATGCCTGCGTAAATATTCCACTTTGTACCTCCGGCATCTATTTCGCTTTCACATATCTCTTGTTATATATATTTATCCACCTTATCAGTCTATCATGTCCCCACCTTCGCACCCCTAAGCCTCCCTAGAGTGGCGATATACATATAAGACATGGGGAGTAAAGTTGGATAGTGTCCGAGAGGGTCAGAAGGGGGCGTGTGAGGTGTGCAGGGTTTTATTTATACCCTGCCATACATTGCCCTGGTCATAAGCTATCACTGACAGGAATATGCTATCCCGCGAACCCCTCAATGCTGCTATAGGTCCCCCAGACTCGGTAGCCTAAATTCCGAGGTGAAAATCGGGTGAAAGTCCCCAACGTAGTAACCCAGGTGGGCAAACAGGGAGTTGAATGTTAGGCGGCTAGACTGAAGACTTCATTTGGTCGAATGTAACTTGTAGACCGAGAGATTTTCATTGGTCTCATACGTCCTACTTTATCTGTATCAACCCCGAGTGATCGGGTATGACCGGGTCTATCATACCCTGTCACTCGGGGGTGCGCCGCTACCAGTGCACTGGCATCCTAACCTACACAGAAAAAGCCGCGACCGAACTTAAAACTCTGCCCGGAACTTGCCCACAATCTCCTTACTTCTCCTGACGACAAACACTCCCCGGTCATATGTATTGATAATGATGTGGCCCGACTTAAAGAACCCATACGAGCCCCACGTACCCATAAAGGTCGCCGCCGGCGCTGCATCATCGTCGGGGAAAACTGTTCATCATTACCACCGTCCTGGTTAGCCACCTCTCCGGCGTCTTTAAAGAGGAGTTGGGTATAACCTACTATCTATAAATGCGACCTCCTTGATATTCCCTCCAGTCGGATCGCTCGGAATCCCCTGCACGTCCAGAATCCGCAACCCCGCGCCATAGTTACTCTGATACGAGAACCCCTTATCGATATACTGGTTGTGATCGATTGATACAACATCAGATTTGTAGACGCCGGTCAAAATCGGTTTCTCCAGGTTCGCAATGTTCCAGATATAAGTCGTTGCCTTCTGGTCCGCGGCGCTCCCGGCCTTTTTTTGCTCGTCCAACTCATCGTCCATCAGCAGAAACTCTTGGTTCTCCGGATCTAGCACCCATCCTTGATGCGTGTATGAGGCGCCCTCATACGAGATGCGGGAGATTATCTTAGCATCCGCTTTGTCGGTGATGTTGTAGATGGTGAGTGAATCCTCGTTATAGCCATAACAGATCTCGACCCCGTTATAGCGCGTGTCGGGGCCACGGTAGATGAGGCATTGAGCATCATGGACGTAGCCATCGGAGGCAGCACAGCCGGTTTGTGTGGGGCTGCTAGGATCGGAAACGTCAATGAAAATGAGTCCAGATCTGCATGTGTCGTTGCGGGGCCTGTTGGGTGGTGTTAGAAGGGAGGATGCGCGGAAAGAAGCAGTTGAGATGGGACTTACTGGGCACCAACAGCAATGATGTGCTGGCTGGCTTCGGCAATAACAACGTTGTGGGAGCGGCCGATAGGGAGTTTGTCGAAGTGTCCGGTAACATCACTGATAATATCAAATGTCTTTGTTGTAGTTGATAGTGGGTCCCACCAAGGCCTAACCTCGAGGAGCTGTCTCGACTATCATGAGCACTGTGTGTGTGTGTGTAAATTAATTATATAAAAGATGACCGGATGCCTACCTTCCTCAAATCAAAGATTTGAATACCATGACCGACAGCTTCAGAGCCAATGATCGCATAGTTCTTATATGTCTTGATCTCGCGCCATATAATGGGAACACTATGTTGTGGTAGTCTCCCAATGTAATCCAGAGTTCCTTCGCTCTTTCCATAATATGGCACCCAATTCCACCACCCCTTTCCCACAACCTCCGCAAATGCCGCCCCATCCGCCTGTCCGATAATTGCAAACTCACGTCCCTCGAGCGTTATACCCCAGATCGAACTACCTATCCGACAAATAAAGTATTCTTAGTGATAAAATAACTAATCGATGGACCCTTTTCACGTAAGAAACACGTACCAATCCGATCAAGTATAGGGTTCGTTGACCCAAGGTCCTCATGCGTTAAATGTCCCGTCACATCGAGATTTAGACACTGGAAAGTGCTGTTCGCACCGTCACCGGCAGTGACAGAGCCGTCAACGCAGGGGTAGAAACTATTGCTGGATTTATAACGGCCAGGCTTAAAGTATCCCAAGTCGCGGTAGTGCTGCCATGTCGCCTCCTTCTGTGCCATAATTTCGTCCATTACCTCGCCGGAGGCGTACCGGGCATGGGCGGCCTCATTGACCGCCACCTCGCGCGCAAAACAGGCCGAGGAGAGTAGAATAGTAGAGGAGAAGAGGAGGAGATTCATAGCACAGTTGAGGAATTGAAGATGTGTTTTCTACTTCATGCTTGACTTGGGGTATTTAAATGTTTTTCATATCCCCCAGGGGGTCAGATGGCCGTTTTAATTCTGTACTGATTGTTTATCAGAGCACGGAATCATGTAGAATAATATTGGCAGGTGCAAACATATCACCAACTCTCTTCCGCTCATCATTGACAATTGCAGACCACCTTCCTCGCACTGAACATGCGCCTTCCTAAGAAGGGTACCATCCCGCGATGCGGGGTTTTCTCCAAACCCAGGATACCCACAGGATCGGTCTTTTTTTCCAAATTTTAGGTTTAAAAGAATTACTTGACCTGACCTTCGCCGTTTTATTGGAGCCGAACTTTGATTGTACCTACGATAAGCACCTGCGGGTGTCGACGTCCAATACTTCCCCTACGGACCTGGCCGCCTGGTGTGCCAAGTGGTTACAACACAATGAATACTGCCAAGTAACTAGTAGTAGAAAGGGAAGCTGGTAATAATTGCCCAGAGTCTATTTAATAGTTGAGTCCAGGGTTTGGAAGTTGTGTTTTGATAGGTAAAGAGCAAGAGTACCGATGGTAGCTCAAGTGGACTGTCTCTTATAGCCCAAGGAAAAGAATCGGGGGATGGGTCCTTTTTTCCACCTGACCTGTATGGCGGGTAGTGTGTGCAAAGTGACCGCCCTGTAGAAACGAATCAAAGTAGTACATGTACTTATGTAGAAAGGCATCCAGAAATTCGAAACGAATCCTAAGTGCAAATAGACACATTTATTGAGCATACTTATATCCCAGATATGTGCGCATAAGCAAACTTATATGGCTTTCTCAGACGCTTACGGCACTCAGGGTGCCCAGGGAATTGTTGAGACAAACTCAATCTCTGGAGAAGAACATCGCCGTTCTCATGGCGTGCCTGGCAGGGAAGGTATCACCATATCTCTCCAGGCGATTATATCTCTCTCCTGGTGGACTCTGTGTTTCTTGACAACTCCTGGAACAACTCGCTCCCTCCTGAAGATAGCTTGACTCCTCCTGGCACTCCCTGCTTTGAAGAATTCCCTCTAGCACTGTCTGACGTGACGCACTCAACATGACTATGATCACCCTGAAATAACAGTATACCCTTCGAGGTGCTATTCCCGCCTCGGAAACTCTCTACCCATATTCTGTACTGCTCCTATAATACTCACAATACCTTTAGTTGTGATGTCATAGAAGCAAGGAGATCTTCTCTGGGAGGGGCGGTGAAACAGTGCTTATTGGCAGTGAAAGATAAGAAAGACAACAATGGCGATTGTGGAGGCGAGGTGTACGGATTCATCACAACCGGGGAGGTTGGCGGGTGCTAAGGTACGATGGTAAAAGCAGTTGAGTGGTGAATTATTGTAGACTACATGAATGCCGCGTTGAGCCATGGAGGCATTGTGAGAAATTATCCTATTTTCACGGGGGGCCGATAGGAGAAAGCGAAGGCATTGTGGTTTCGAGATGTACATAAGTAATTACATGTATGTATCTATGTAGTTATTAATTGATTTACGACTTTTGCTATCTGATCTTATCTTATCCTGATGATGAGAAAGAGGGTACCGGAGCCTCTGTCATGGTCCGTATATTCCATCTCTTCTACCTCCTCCTCTGAACCAAAATCATCAATACGGCTTGGTTCCGATCCCCAATCAAGCAAATGCGCCGATGTTTCGTTTCGTTCCGGAGTCTCGCCAGCTTAGCTAGTAGGAAGAGTAGGTGCCAGTGGCTAATCTGATTCTTCCAATCAGTTGGAGCAGTCTTTATGTGTAGCACTGCCTGGCGAATCTCAATTAGAAATTAAATCCTACTGGTATCATAAAGGAGTAACATACCTGGAACCACCCATTGAACCCGAGAATTGGTGATTAAATCGGACATGATGTCACAAGTGCGCATGTTTAATCGGGCTTAGGCTCGCCATTAGCTCCTGGTAGCGCCCACAGCGCCTGGTCGTGAAGGAATAATATCAGCTTCAGTGAAATCATAGTCTAATTAAGAACCAAAAATGCGGTTTCTCAGGGCAAGGATAATTGTATGGAGTTGCGCCGTTCTCTCATACAAATAATCCCTGGTTCCATACTTGCATTTTCTGGTTCTTTAGAACTCCCATGCAGGGAGGGATCCCTGCGGCTCTTTCTCAGCAGTTGCCTGCAGATCCTTAGGTGCTTCTGCTGGACATAAAACCTCGCCGCGAGCCTTACCTGCATTGTAACCCCGCAATATCCCACATACCCCACCATCTGTCTATCTATCTATTATCTACTGGTATTTTTCCCGGGAAAACATAATTCTGGCTCAGGTGCGCCTACTTTGCGCCTCCCACTTCACAACATACTCTTTTCGTCGATTCGAAGGAGTGTGGTTATTTCACTTCTCTCTCTAACAACTCCCAGAACCCCCCAATATCGCACCATCCTTACGATGACGGGGTCAAGCTATTTCAAGAAGGAACTACAGTTCAAAACTAACTATTCTCCGAGCACGATTACAAAGTATGAATCCAAACGCACGGGAATGTCGGCGGTGGTTGTAGATCGTGAGGGACCTAAGGTGTTGGGGTTCTTTGCGCTTGCTACAGAGATTCTGGATGACTCAGGTAGCCCTCATACCCTTGAGCATTTATGCTTCATGGGTAGTAAGAACTACCAATACAAGGGTGTCTTAGATCGGATGGCAAATAGGTAGAATTCCTCCTGGTATAGGTATACAAATGAAATAACTTTAGAGTTAACTAACTAAATTCAGAGCCTACTCCGGTACGAACGCGTGGACAGCTACCGATCATACTGCATACACCCTCGATACCGCTGGCTGGGAGGGATTTGCTCAAATTCTCCCTGTATATCTCGAACATATCCTACTTCCTACTCTTACCGACAGTGGTTGCTACACTGAGGTCCACCACATCGACGGGGAAGGACAAGATGCAGGCGTTGTATACTCTGAGATGCAAGGCGTTCAGAACACTCCAAGCACAATCATGAATATGAAAGCAGTACAGAAGCTCTACCCAGAGGGCGTCGGTTTCAGATATGAGACAGGTGGTATGATGGAAGCTTTGAGAGTTCTTACGGCGGAGAGAATTAGGCAGTTTCACAGGGACATGTATCAGCCAAAGAATCTTTGTTTGGTGATAATTGGGGAAGTGGACCATGATAATCTCTTGGAAATTCTTGATGGTTTCGAAGGAAGCATCTTGCCCGATATCCCAGACCCAAGCTTACCATGGAAGAGGTATGGATCATGACAGCTTTTTCAATGCCAATTTTGACTGGTGTTATAGACCCTGGATTGACTCTACACCTGTCCCTCCGCTGAAGAAATCTACGATTGACACCGTCGAGTTTCCCGAAAAGGATGAATCGATGGGCGAGATCTCAGTTGGCTTCCTTGGCCCCAATTGCAGTGATCCAAAGGCGATGGCAGCTCTCGAAACTCTAGGCATCTTCCTTGCTGGCTCCTCTGTATCGGTCCTAGAGAATCAGCTTGTGGAGATCAAAGAGCCACTTGCATCTTCCGTTCAGTTTTTCGTTGAAGAGCGTCCCAATTCACTCATCTGGTTTCAATTGACCAGTGTTCCCACTAAGAAGCTTGCCGAAGTCGAGAAGCGTCTCTTTGAGGTGCTGAAAAAGACTGTGAGTGAGCCAATTGACCTTGCGTACATGCAGGAATGCCTCCGACGGACAAAGAGGCAGCGCAAGTTCTCTGTGGAGAGCTCTGGATACTACTTCTCCAATCCTCTCATCACTGATTTCATCTTTGGAGAGAGGGACGGCAGTACTCTCAGGTCACTTGAGACTCTGGGCGCATTTGATGAGCTCGAGAAATGGACTGAGACTGATTGGAGGGACTTTTTGCGCAAATGGATTGCGGACAACGAGCACGTATCTATCCTTGGAAAGCCTTCCGCAAAACTTGCAAAGAAGATTGAAGAAGATGAGAAGAAACGTGTGGCAGCCCAGAAAGCTAAGCTTGGGGAGGAAGGCCTCAAAAAACTTCAGGAAAGGCTCGAGAAGGCCAAAGCGGATAACGACAGGGAGATCCCGAAGGAGAAACTCGGGCAGTTCCCAGTACCAGGCGTTGAAAGTATCCATTTCATCAAAACCGAGACAGCAAGGGCCGGATTGGCAATAAGTGATGGAAAGGGGTGAGTAACCTTCCATGATCAGTCTTACACTTTTCAAGTTTCTGACTCTCCACAGTGACAAGGAAATACAAGATATCATTGATAAAGACCACATTGACCTACCACTCTATCTCCACTATGAGCATGTCCCATCAAACTTTGTGCGAATAACGATTTTACTCTCAACTGCATCCATCCCGGTTGAGAGACGACCTTTGCTCCCAATATATCTTGAAAACTTCTTCAATACGCCCATCATGCAAGATGGGGTACGCCTAGAATACGAGCAGGTTGTAGCCAAGTTGGAGAAGGATACTGTCAACTACAGTATCGGATCCGGAACATATATGGATACACCTGAGAGTATTAGGATCAGGTTCGAGGTTGAGCCCGAGAAGTACGAAGTTTCCATTAAATGGATCAAGGAGTTCTTGTGGAGCAGCATCTTTGACGCTAAGCGTCTTGCTACTACAATTACCAAAATGAGGAGTGACATTCCTGATGAGAAGAGAGGTGGTAAGCAGGTAAGTAGGCTTTTTCGGGTTTCTTATCGAAGATGCTAAAATTGATTACACAGATGAGTATGTCGGTCAACAGCATGATTTCATATTCCCGGGAATCTATTGGACGTGCACAAGATACCCTTGTTAAAGCCCTTTACCTAAAGCGGATCAGTAAGCACCTCGAAGAGAAACCTGATGAAGTCATTGCCCAGTTTGAGGAACTTCGACAAACATTCTGCAAGCTTGAGAACTTCCGTATCCTTGTTATCGCAGATGTAAAGAAGCTTAAGAACCCTGTGTCGGTATGGAAGAACTTTATTACTGGCCACAATTTCACAGGCAAACTGGCGCCCCTTGACAAGAGAATTCAGCGCCTCACTCCCCAAGGCAGAAAGCCCGGAGGTGTAGCACATCTGGTCCCACTCTCAACTATCGATTCGTCTTTCTCAGTACACGTTGCCTTGGGCCCAGACAGCCCGACTCACCCTAAGCTTCCCGCTATGCTCCTGGCAATCTCATATCTCGATGCCGTTGAAGGTCCTCTCTGGAGAGCAGTCCGCGGTACAGGTCTCGCCTACGGCACTGGCTTCTCAAAGAACATTGACTCGGGCCACGTCCAGTTTACCGTATACCGTTCTCCAGATGCTTACAAGGCTTGGGAGGCCTCCCGCAAGGTCCTAAGGGATCACATGGATGGCACAGTCGAGTTTGACCGCCTGTCTCTCGAAGGCGCGCTCTCGTCCATTGTGGTCCAGTTTGCGGACGAAGAGGCCTCTATGGCGACTGCTGCGTCGGCGTCGTTCATTAACCAAGTTATCCACGGGCAGAGTAAAGATTACAACATGGAGCTGCTCAAGAAGATCCGTGCCGTTACGGTGCAAGAATTGAAGGGTGTTCTTAGAGATGTGCTTTTGCCTGTGTTTGACCCGAAGCTGAGCAACACAGTGATTGTTACAGCCCCCGTTAAGACCGATGTAAGCTACACCCCCACTCACTACCCCCGTTGATGGAGGCAACTTCTGGGCAATATACTAATGGAACCTGAGCACAGTCGATCAAAGCGGCCCTCGAAAAGGAGAATTTCAACGTCAGTGTCAACCCATTGAAGTTCTTCCAGGATGACTATGGCCTGAAGTACGGTCTCAAGGAAGGTGAAGAGGACGACGAAGAAGAAGACGGTGAGGATGACGATGATGACGATGACGATGATGATGAGGATAGTGATGAGGAGATGGAGGATAAGTAGATTAAGCCAATTATAGACCATGTGAGAGGTTTAGACTGCTTATAGTGCGGATAGAAGAATAGAAACTTTCATTTCGCAGACATCAAGTAGGGCCATGTTTGTTTGATATTCCGATTCTTAGTTATGTTCATTGCCGGGTGTTTACTGGAATAATTCTTTCCTACGTTAGCTGGAGCTTTTAAGGGTTTGCGGGCAATAGGTTCCCCCCAAATCTTATCTTCAGTTTATAGCCATCTCGTGCTTACTTCACTTTGTTGGAATGTGCTTTCGATGTAGTTACCCCCCTCCCCTAGCTAACGGATAATTACAGCTCTGTAGAGTCCCGACCAGTAGGTAGACAGACATCTTTTCTTATCCAACCGACAATCCCTATGGGACCTGGCCGGGTTAGTGACAGCTTTATTACTTCACAGTTGATACTTCTCTCGGCAGTGGGCACCCACCCACCCACCTTTCCATCCAGACAATATCCATACCGTAACAAGTCAAGTGGCACTCAACATACCCCGCACTACGCTACGCACGCCGTGCAGTGCATCCCTCTCTGCCCGCTAGACCGCTTACCAATAAACGTAAACAATCGGGGAAGCTGTTTTTTTTCTTCTTCCTCCATCTCCAGAATCGACTGGTTGACTGGTTGGCTGGTTGACTGGTTGATTGAAATTGATTGAGTGAACTGCACGGTGGGTGAAGAAATCACATCACATCACACCGCAGCGGGGGGCTGATGAGACTCGAGGGCTTCTTCGTGGAAGGATGAGGAGAAGAAGTGAGGTAAGAAGCGTAGTAGTAGCTTTATAAGGTATTTACATGTAGCTATATGGAAGGATCCCGAGTAAAACAATAAAACAAAAAAACGTGCATCACCCCCCTCTTCTTCCTTTTTCGTTATCTGAGTTTAAGAACGGGGTGCCACTCCCTCCCCCCTTCTTCATCTACTCTACCGGGACGGCCTTTACTGCTCTGCTCTGCTCTGCTCTGCTCTTCTACTCACTCACCCATTTAGCCGGGACTTTCGCATCCCATTCCGTCCGTGTCCGTGTCGCATATAGATCGACTCACCCTTACCTACTGTAACTACCCCCTGTCCCCCCGCAAAATCCCCAAGACAGCACTAGCTAATCCAGAAAGAAAAAGGTTAAAAAAAATTAATAAAAGGCCACTTACACACCATGAATGCCTCCTGCTTTGCGCAAACCACCCGCACTCACACACCCCCAACCCTTCATCACCCCGTCCCCAAAAAGTTCCGCACAATTCACATCTGCGGCCTCCCCGTCGTCCCCTGCCCCGAGTCTCTCTTCCTCTCGCTCACAATGTCCCACCCGGGCCCTGAAAAATCGCCCACCCCGACACAAACACCAACACCAACACCGCCGCCGGGGCCGGCAGTATCAAGGAAGCGTTCGCCTCAGGTTGCATTCGCGGACGAAACACCACCGTCGTCCCGCCCGCCGTCGAGGGCACACACGCAGCGGCGGGTGCGTGCAAAGCGCGCGGCGGAGCGGCCAGCATGGGTCACAGAGAAGGATGCGAGCATTGGCCTGGCGGAGCGCGTGGAGGATGTCACGGTGGATATCATGTGGCCTGGCACAGAGCAGATGGAGACGGGCCGGCGGGTGGGGGAGTTGCGGGCGAGGAGAAGGGTCACGGTGTTGTGTTTTTTGGGATGCACGCTGGAGCATTTGCAGGGCCTTGGGTTAGTGTTCCTCCTTCTGCTGCTACCTGGATTTGGGAGGTGGGAGTGTTGGTTACTGACGAGAGGATGGTGGGTGTAGACATGTCGCGGCATTACTTTCCAGTAGCGGTGCCGATATCTTCGGTGTGAGCTTAAATGCACCGCCGCCGTTCACGTCATCCCTACCAATCATTCATGATGTGTCGAGGGCGCTAACACTATCGCTGGGACTGCTACATCCGCTTGGCGGCGGGCGGCAGGCGCTCGATGCCATTGTTGTACTGGACCGGGAGTCTCTGCGGAGGATGATGCTGCCCGTGGGGTGGGGTCCAAGACTGCCGCCTGGGCAGCTCGATGAGGAGAATGGTGATGACATTAGTAGTGTCGTGAGTAGGTGTGTGAAGGGCGTTGAGTGGTTGGGAAGTGAGACGGTGGACCAGGTGGTCGAGGATGTTGAGATGGGGATAGGGATGGAAGTGGTGGGCATCGTAGTGTGATGATAGTGAGGTTTCCTTTTTCCTTTTTCCTTTATTCGAAAGCTTTCCCTTTTCTTTTTTCGTGGGCCTTTGGGAGAAGCGGTGTTGGTTATGGGTTTTGTTTTTGTTTGTTTTTTCTACTTGCGGTGTTTCTCCTAACTTCCTTTTCCCGATTGACCTGCCTGTAGTTAGCTAGTTGACTCTCCTCTACTGGTAGCTTAGTTTTTTCCGGATGTTTTTTCTCATGGAGTTTTCTCTTTTCTCTTTTTTCTTTTTTCTCCGGTGGGGGCATGTGCCTCCTCTGCTGGCCTACTTACCGGGATACCCCATCCTGACAGTTCAGGTTGATGTCAGGACCAGCCAAAAGCTTAAGTCTATTTTTAAGCATCTACCCCAGGATTGTGGACTTGGAGGGTATTTACATGTAGTGATGATCTTGGACTTAATAGGGTTAGCTGTTATTCTTTTACCGAGTGACAACCCATGATATCTTATGTACATGTAGTTTGACGGCCGGGATGCAACTGAGGACGCGCAGGTACAACAAAATATCCACCTGACTCCAGAACTCGAGGGAGCAGCCTCTCTTGATCCGCAAGCTACATGTAGTGGAGATGGTATTCAGTTTCGGCTGGGTTCTATGTCGATGGGTGCTGTTCCTGACATGAAAAGGGGTGTTGGGGGGGGGGGGTAGTGAGGTGGGGAGTGGAGGTGGAGATGTGGAGGGTGGTAGAGGGGATGTACTGCCACAGCTTGTGGGTTGGTTGGTAAGATCAAGTACATGTAGCTGGATATATATATCCACATGTATCTGAAGACTGAACTGACACTGAGGGTGAGTCGATAAATTGCTAGGCTGATGATTGAAACGAAAGAAAAGGAAAGAAGAACCTTCTACGTGGATGTAACACGGCCCGAAAAGAACAAGTATCCGCAACCCAAAATTATATACGTTGAGTAACGACAAAATCAATTGCCCGGACAACAGAGAAGGGCCAGGTCATCCCTATTCCCACGTACTTCTGTAAAGTAGTTCAGTGCCTCTCTTTGGCCAATCAGTTTTTGGCTGGTCTACTTGAGTGTAACTACCGCCGGCTGATAGAGATCGAACATCACCAGGTGTTTCCCTAGACGTACATACGCACCCACCGCAAGAAGCGGAACCAAAGGTAAAGGAGAATACCATATACATGTATGTACATGGTATAGACAACCAACCCAGCGCCATCCAAGCCCCTCTCCCTCCACCCCCCACCTTGCCGCCATAGCCTTACTCACAGACCATCACTCGCCCTCAAAACGGCCCACCCCACCAAAGCACACCGCACAACACGCACCACTCCCCCCAATCCTCCCCAGTGTTGGAGCACCACGTCTTTATATATATGCGACCTAACCCACACATTTATACCCACAATCCATAATCTTATGTATTTTTATATAGTACTACACACAGAGATTATCAAGCTGCCCAGGAACTCTACATTACTAGGTTAGGCAACTCTTAAAAGGTGCAGGTCAACCAGTCATGCGGCTCGATAGCTCGGGTTACACAAAGAGTCATTGGGGGGGTTGCATGACTCTTCCTTTCCTTTCTCAAGCAAGTTGAAGACGTTGGCACTGGTTGCCCGTCCGTTGTGAGTCACCCCGCACCCGCAGTCTCTCATCTACTCTAGTCCTTATCTAATTCTATCATTAGGTATCCCTATTTAGACATAGCTACTACTAACATACATACAATTACAATCAGATCAATATCAAATCAATCAATATCTTCAGACTACTGCAGAGAAGCTGCACCCCCCCGGCCAGAGTCACCTGTGTTCGCGTCTCCCCAACGCGACCCCTCCCTTCTCGCAAACCTAGCGCGATCGAATCCGTCACCACCACCACCACCACATACCCCCCCCACCTCTTTTACACACACACCCACACCCCACACCCCATAATACTATACCATATCGTATGTGTGTATAAAGGGGCTTTCGATTCTTCTTCTTTTTATATAAAATAATATACCAGAAAAATCAAGATTTTACTACTATATACATCCCCCCCACCCCTCATAATGTCTCAACCACGTGAAGACGAGCTCCCAGAGCTCCCAGAGCTCCCATTACCACCTCCATCTAGTACCAGCAACAGCCAACCTCCCGAAGATCAGCATCCCACAGAGCACCCCGAATCAGCACCATCAGCAGCAGGTCCATCCTCCTCACGGCCCTCATCAGCTGGCTCATCCGGCAAGCGTCCCGCTCCTGAGGACGAAATATCTGAGCTTGTTCGTAAGGCCAAGGCTTCTCGCTATGCCCAACCCGTACGGAAGTCCAGTGACGACGACTTCGCAGATATGCTCGAGCAGGATCTGAGCTGCGCCATCTGCTCCGAGGTGCTGGTGAACCCTGTGGCTTGTTGTGGTTGTTTTCACAGGTTTTGTGGTGAGCACTCTAGTCTGACTCTTCCCTTCCCATCCTTGCTCTTTTCTTTGGCCTTGAAAAGCTCTTGGATCTAATGGGTAATGCGAAGGATCATGTTTGGTGCTGTGGTTTGAGAGGAGAAACACATGCCCGACGTGCCGGCGGGTCATCAAGAAGATTGGTGATGATCACAGCACTGCCCAGCTTATAGAAGACCTCCTATCCCGGTTCCCGGAGAAGCGCCGGGATCCCGAGGAGCTCAAGGAGCTCGAGAAGGTCTACAGGCCTGGGCAGGCTGTTCACATAGAGGAATCCGACCCAGGTGACGAGGACGAGGACGGAAACCACACTGATGAGGATGAGGACCCCCAAATTGAATGGCCGCCCTGCCCCTGCTGCGCTCCCAACAACCCCCACGGCTTCCAATGCCCCGAACCCATCCCCGCCACCGACCCCCCGTACAGGGCTGATGTCTACATCTACCGCAACCATGTGACTTGCCCTAACTGCCCCAACACAATCCCGACCGACTGGAAGCCTAGCTGGAGGTGTCTGACCTGCGGCACCGTCAGCTGTAGCGCACTCTTCAACTGTGCCTCCCCCGGCATCCTCGGCCTCCCCGAAACACACATCACCAACTTCAGCATCGCACCCCACATGATATTCCACGGGAATCAAGTAGAGATGCGGCGCTTCGAGGACTGGCGTGCGAGCACAAACACAACATATCCGGAGGTGTCGCGCCACATCTACAACTGGCTGCTGGGCCGCAATGGCGGCCAGTTCCCGATATTGGGCAGGATGGTAGCGCCAGACGCATATGTGTGCGGGAACTGCACGCGCAGCGCCCTGGTGGACAATGCCATGGCGTGGTGGATTGGGGAGAAGCCGTTGGCAGATAACAGGCAAAGGTGCTGGTATGGGTGGGGCTGCCGCACGCAGTTCCATAACCAGTCGCACGCGGAGAGGCTTCAGCACTGCTGCCCTGAGACCCCGGTGGCAGAGAGAGGGCAAGGGGGAAGAGGGGGAAGAGGGAACGGCGGTGCGAGCTCGGATGCGGCAGGTGCTGCGGGGGCGGCCGCGGATATTGCGAGGGGGCAGCATGAGGCCGATGCTGGATTACCGGAACAGCAGTAGATGGGGGGTTTTTGGCGTTTATTTATGGGCTCTGTAATTTTTTCTCGTTCCTTCTTTCTTTCTTTCTTTTTTTTGCCTTCCCTTGTAAGCATACACCATACTGATCATTTAGCACAAAACAAAAAAACAAAAACATGTAGAATAAAAGGCCCCGTCTCTTCGAACTGTGGGACATGGGGGGCGAGTGATATTTTGTGAAGTGATGCGCCAGCCGGATTGAGGGAATAATAGGCTGATCTTATAGTCAACATACATATATGTAAGGATAGTACAGACTGCGATAATAATTTCCAAATCTAAAGTATCCGGGCTGTAGGAAGTAAATTATCCCGCTAGTTCCTCTCGTCCCTTATAGCAGAGCTCCAGCACAGGAAGTGTATCTCCTCCGTTATACTCTACTGGTATCTACATTGGTCGGGACTGCTTGGCAGGTACCGGTAAGTACCGAAGTAGATATAAGTACCTCTCTGGGGGTCTAGGCTACAAAATCCTTGTGGCTCAAGTCAAATCGGGGCGTGTCTTATACTATGTGCGTAAGGGAGGGCGAGCCATCAAAGGACAGGGGGAAGCCTTGCAAAGCTATTATTGGGCTGATACATGTGTTTGGTTCTGTTTCCTGTAGGAAATAAAGCGGGCCGCGGTCTAGTTGGCGTCTGCGTTTCTTCCCCGCCGGCGGTATGTCCCCACCGGCGGAGGAAGACTAGGGCTAGATAGAGTAGATGGTACTTCTTTCCTTTGGACCGACGGTGTGTAGTGTGTATTTTATAGGACTGGACCCTGTGTGTGCTGGAATTGGTGGTCTTGTGAATGCGCGCGATGGTGCCAGTTGGTCGGGTTTAATTCTAGCGATTTCCGGATTGTCTATCTCCTATTTCTTCTGCTGGTCAGGGTAGTACATGCGAGTGATAGCCTGTGAAGTTGAAACACCTAACCCTGACCTACAGGCTACCCTGTCAAGGATTGATCGTTCAGTACTTGGCGTAACCTATAAAACTTGTCCTCCTCAGGCTTTAGGGTCGCTATATAAACCTTCGTAAGACGGGTGCTAAGGGAAGACAGTCCGTGAGTAACAGCAAGTGGTGGCGGGGGGCGTAATTTGGTAGAACTCGTAGAAGAGAACCCCTCTGTTCAAACTTGATTCTGTGTCTTGGATTCATGTTAGGCCAAGTACATTGTACTTAGATGTTTTATTACAGTAGCGGATATCCATCTTTCCGATGGTAGCCGGTTGCTTTTTGTCCTTCCAATGATATCTCCTGCAGTTGGAACGGGAGTTTGGATGAATATAATATAACCGACGCATTAGTGCTCACTGCTCAGTGCAATGCAACTTTGTAGGAATACCACCCTCTCTCTCCTCAATGGCAATTTCGACAACAGAAGCTTCCGAAATCATGGATGCTTTGATTTCCATGCCGGACGTAAATCGGTGCCGGGATGCCCGTCGGTTACCCTTTCCGTACTCGGACATAGCGTAACCTACACCCCGTTCGGATAACCTACATGTCCCACTTTCCAGTGACGAAGTTCTTCCCCGCTCTGAGAGATTCGCCGCACGGTAGCTACCCCTCAGTACAGACAAATCCCAATTCCCCCAGCTCCATGAGGACCTTTCTTCACCGGCCGCAGATCACGCGATCCAACCGTGTACTGTTGTCCATATCTCAGCAACCCCGCACTATCCCGTTTAAGCTTCGACCCTACACCATCTCAGCCCTTTCTCTGCCTTCATCACCCTCCTCCTCCACCTCTTCCTCCCCCACTATCCCCAATCTCAACAAGCCATCTTTATTATCATCGCGGCTCAGACCAGCTTCAGCTCCAGCTACCCTAAAACTCAGATCTAAGAATTTTGCAAGAAATTGCTCCTGCCAAAGAATGTGTCGTCGCCATGATCTCGACGAGTCTGGGAGCACTATAAACCAGGGTAGAGAAGTGCTCCCTGATAACGTGAAGCCGACAAATTATGCGTTGGAACTTGAGCCTGACCTCGAGAAGTTTACCTTCAAGGGGACAGTTGCAATTTGGTCAGTGGCTCTGCTTCGTTAGAAGGAGTTGAGAGCTAATGGAGTGTGGTATAGCCTCGACATAGTCAAGGACAGCACCACAGTTGCTGTCAATGATGTCGATATTGAGATCAAATCTGCAAAGCTCGAGTACAATGGGCAGGAGTACACTCCCGTTAATGTTGAGTATGAGCCTCCGTGGATAGTCCTTAGTGGCGAGTCTTGGTGCTGACCGTGACCTTTTTAGACATGTTGAAGATATCCAGACTACTACTTGGACTTTTAAAGATGTCATTCCAGCCGGAACAAAGGCCACCCTGACCATTGACTACACCGGTATTCTAAACAATAACATGGCTGGTATGTCCCCTGCGATGATTTACTCGGGTGGCATCTACTGATGTTATTAGGATTCTACCGCTCTTCATATAAGGATCAGGATGGATCAACAAAATACATGGCAACTACACAGATGGAGCCTACGGATGCTCGTAGGGTGTGTATTCCTATCGGTATATCAATGAGAATATCGATTGACAAATTATTCTACAATTTAGGCTCTTCCCTGCTTCGACCAGCCTGATCTTAAGGCCACTTGGGATGTGACCTTGATTGCTGACAAAAATTTGACTTGTTTGTCCAACATGGACGTCAAGGGCGAGAAGGATCTGGGTAACGGAAAGAAGGCAGTATCGTTCAACAAGTCGCCAAAAATGTCAACATATGTAAGTCCCCATCTCTTCTCTTGTGTTTTATTAGGTGGTAGAGCTAACGGGAAATCTGTAGCTCTTGGCATTCATTGTTGGAGACTTTAAATATGTTGAGAATAATGACTTCCGTGTGCCTATCCGAGTCTACGCCACCCCCGGGAATGAACACCAGGGTCAATTCTCCGCAGAGCTTGCTGCAAAGACTCTTAAGTTTTACGAGGAAACGTTCGGTTCAGAATATCCTTTGCCGAAGATGGATATGGTTGCGATTCCGGACTTCTCGGCCGGTGCTATGGAGAACTGGGGTTTGGTTACATACAGAGTTGTTGATCTGCTTTACGATGAGAAGACTGCCTCCCTTGACCGAAAGCAAAGAATTGCAGAGGTTGTTCAGCATGAGCTTGCACATCAATGGTTTGGTAACTTGGTTACAATGGATTACTGGGAAGGTCTGTGGCTCAACGAGGGCTTTGCTACTTGGATGTCCTGGTACTCATCAAACGTTTTCTACCCACAATGGAAAGTTTGGGAATCATATGTCACCGACAGCTACGCTGGTGCCCTCAACCTGGACGGATTGAGAAGCAGTCATCCTATCGAGGTACCAGTTAAGAGGGTGTCCGAGATCAACCAGATCTTTGACAGCATCTCATACTTGAAGGGAAGTTCGATATTGCGAATGATCTCAGTATATCTTGGCGAAGAAGTCTTCCTTGAGGGTATCAGACGGTACTTGAAGAAGCACGCCTATGGTAACACCCATGTAAGCCAATCTCCCCAAATTTTATTGATAGGAGGCTAATGAACAAAGACTGGTGATCTCTGGGCTGCTCTCAGCGATGCCAGTGGGAAAGACGTCGAGAAAGACATGGCTACATGGACCAAGAAGACAGGTTACCCTGTGATCACTGTCACTGAAGACGGAAATAAGCTTAATCTCAAACAAAATCGCTATCTTAGGACAGCCGATGTGAAGCCAGAAGAAGATGAGACATTGTGGCCTATCTTCATTGGCCTCCGCACTAAAAATGGCGTGGATTCAAAGCTCACGTTTAACACACGTGAAACCACAATTGAGATTCCAGATACTAATTTCTTTAAGCTTAACGCTGATCAAACTGGTGTTTACCGAACACTTTACTCTCCCGAGCGTCTTGCAGCGCTTGGGAAAGAGTCCTCACTCCTTACTGTACAAGACAGAGCAGGGTTGCTTGGAGATGCTGGTGCTCTTGCTACCAGCGGTTACCAGAAGACCTCTGGTCTTTTAGACTTGCTTTCCGGGTTCAAGGCTGAGACTGAATATATCGTCTGGTCCGAGATTGCGGCAAGAATTGGAAACATCAAGGCAGCTTGGCTCTTTGAGCCTAAGGATCAGAATGAAGGGCTTAGGCAATTCCAGCGCGAACTGTTCTCACCGCTTGCCCGCAAGCTCGGCTGGGAATTTAAGTCAACGGACGGTGACATTCTTCAACAGCTCAAGGCGCTTGCTTTCTCACAGGCTGGGTATGCCGGTGATGAGGAGGTCGTTTCTGCGGCGAAGGAAATGTTTAAGAAGTTTGTTGGTGGAGATCTTGACGCTATCAACCCCAACATTCGCGGCCCTGTCTACAGCATCGTTCTTCAATACGGTGAAAACGATGGCGAAAAGGAGGTACGGTAGACCTTTTCTCCCAACTTCGAGCTCTGCTTACAAACTTCTTTTAGTGGGATCAAGTTTTCCATGCCTATAAGAACGGGCGTACCAGCGATGAGCGCAACGTTGCACTCCGCAGCTTGGGCCGCTCCGAAAACGCAGACAACATTAAGAAAACACTTGAAATCGCTCTCAACGGTGAAGTGAAAGAGCAAGACGTAAACAGCCCTAAATCCCTAGTCGCAGGACCTCAATTGACATCACTCTAGATCTACCAACCTATTGGTGGCCTCCGTGCCCATGCCGCGGGTACTAAGGCTCTTTGGGAGTGGGCCCAGCAGAACTGGGACCTTCTCGTGAAGAAGCTTCCCCCGGGCTTGTCAATGCTTGGGAGCATTGTCGTTACTTGTACGGGAGGGTTTACCTCTGACAAGGCTGTCGAGGATATCAATAGTTTTTTCGGTAACAAGAGCTTAAAGGGCTTCGATATGAGCCTGGCCCAGAGCTTGGACGGGATTAGGGCCAAGGCGTCATGGGTTAAGAGAGATGCTGAGGATGTGAAGGCATGGTTGAAAAAGAACAAGTACTGCTCAGGGGAGAAACTATAAGTTGTATTAAGTATACATGTAGTTTAGTAATATTGGATACATTGTATCTTAGTATAGTGGCAGTATAAATTTAAATACTAGATTGTTTGCTGCTATACTCGCTTGTGTTCATACTGCTCCTGCTGAGGTTGGGTTGAAGGTACATACGCAAACTGGACTTTTATATTCCGCCGCACCCCACCTCGAAGGATGAGTTTTCGAAAAGGGACTTTGGTGATATATCTACATGTAGG
The DNA here is from genome assembly GCA_024713865.1 of Morchella sp. 2016-72. Lineage (NCBI taxonomy): Eukaryota > Fungi > Ascomycota > Pezizomycetes > Pezizales > Morchellaceae > Morchella > Morchella sp. 2016-72. The sequence continues at coordinate 585,406 of JAMJEY010000023.1, forward strand.
TACATAGCCTCTTAATAATCCTGCGCCTAGCCCACCATTCGACCCTGAACCCTACGCCAAGCTCACCCACCCAAGAAGAGATTTTCACCGCTAGCGCGCACCGTGCTTCGCTTCTCCTGGTGGTGGGGTATAAAAGGGCTGTTCCTCCCACGCCCTTCTTTCTTGCACTATCAAAAAGTTTACGAGGACAGCCACGTCTAGCACTATAGGTCTCCGCAGTGTCACAGATGCCAGGAACCACGCGTTCTAAGCTCCTCTAGATTATAGTGTATCTATCCTCCCGTTAGGAAGTTTGCTTTCCGTTGCGTCCTATTCAGTTAGGGCGATGGACTGTGAATGTCGAAAATTATGGGGGACATGTCTTTTCCTTTTTTTTTTTTTTGTATATAATTAATTTTTTTAATTTAATATTTATTTCTATTATTTTGATTTCGCTTTCCATTTTTATATGATCTTTTATTTGTTTTATTTTTACTTTTACTTTTATTTTTAATTGAGCCGCCTTCAAAAACCATCATCGAAATGACCATTACCATCTCAGGCCGGTCGGCAAGACTTCCCGCTCACATACACCGTTCGAAACGGTGAACCTCGCTGGTCTGGGATACCTTTCTTTCCCTACCAATCCGACACAGAAGCCACTACCCCGAATCCGTTCATCCAAAACCAATGCCGGATTCAAGATTCCCCAACTTTCAAGGGGGCACCATGGCATTCCGAAGAATCCAGTGTACTAAAACGCTTCCGAATATCCCATCTTCTATACTTTTCGCAACACTCACGATCCTACCTCCTAAGAACTATTAATTAACTAGATTTCAAGAATGAACGCCGCCGCTACATGCCACTGCAGAGGATGCGACAACCCCGCGCTTATATGGGCATACTGGGTCGCGATGATGGCGACTTTGGTCGCGCTGGGATGGGCCGTAACCGTGGCTGCTGTGGATCCTGGGTATTTGCGCGAGTTTTGGATGCTGAGGTCGCGGTAATATTATGTTGATGAGTGGAGATAACTATACCGCGCAGGTCGACATACAAAGGCCGTGGAGAGGATCAATGATTGATTTGCAGCGCCAGGCTGGTTCGGAATTCGATGATCGGGTTTTGGATGCGGCTGGGGGAAGGGGTTCGCGAGGAGATGGGGCTCCTAGAAGGAGCTACGGTATTGGGAAGGCAAGCTGGCTTCGGTCTTGAATCGATAAGTCGGTCGAAGCAGTGGCGTGTTTGGGGGCTTGTGTAGGAGTTCTGTGGCCGCGGCTTCTGGTAGTAGCAGGCTAGCGTGACGGTGTCTTTGTGCGTCAAGCTATCCAGATATGTTTCTCATCTTGAATTGAATACTGGAACTTTCTCGATAATAGGTTAGTCGCCCATGTGACTTGGATGCTGGAAAAGTTGAAAATAATTTACAAAACCACTATGCCCTTGTTATATAAAACCAATACAGACTTCCGAAACCACGGCGTTGATTTGAAAATGATGATGAAAGCCTTTTCTCATCACTTCTAGGGCCGTCCTGTTTTGGCGAAAGTATCGAGACTCGAGAGCTACAGTATGGGGGAGGGGCAGGGTGAAATCACTACCATAGGGCTACGGAATAAATTCAGTGATGAATACCAAATTAAAACGGCATTGGAGGAAGGGTGCTGCACCAATACCGTATTCTTACCGCATTGACGGGGCTCCTGTCGATCAGTACTCTCTGGCCGGAGAATACGACTGAACTCTCACTCTGTCTAGCGAATTGCAAGTATGTATACTGTCACCGTGCAGTGTTGGCAACGGTTGGGAGCCTAACGATTCACCTTGAGGTCAGGGCCATAGCGACTCTGATGGGACCGGGTGTTCGATCGGCGGGTACTTGTGCTTCAATTACCCATTTCATATCGTAATAGGTTACCCCTTCAAGTATTCCGGAAGATTTTTTTGATAGAATTAGTGACCAATTGGTGATTAATCGCCAAAAGAGAGAGTTTGTATGTATCCGGTCACAACATAGGTTGTAACTTAGGTACAATATCAGTGTCAAGTAAACCAACCCAGAGGATGTGAACTACCATTAAGTCATTCATTACCTTTTACGTCCCATGAGTCCTCGGCCGGGTTCTATTACTGACCTGCCGTTTAATGACCTGCCGTTACGGGTCGTATGCCTTTACCAACACTGGGCACACACATACATATATGTATGTGTAGGTACATGTAATAATATCATAGCCCATCACTCGACCTCGAAACCACCCCTGCCAGTTGGGAGTTATTGCGCGAGCCCAGGAACCAAGTCCTACTTATCATAAAACATGCAAATATAAATATATTCTAGACCGTAATTGTTAATGCTACGTGTGGCGGTAAACAACTAGAGGCGATCACCGATGGACGTCAGATGGCACTGGGATCGCGCCACGGAGGAAATGATCGTTCCGAATATCCCCAATCTCTGCCAAGGACCGAGTATAAAGAGCTTAAAATTGACCCGTTGCCCATCTGGAATGAAGTTCTCTTGCATATCTATGCTCTTTTATATGACTCCTGCAGGGGTGGTTCTTGGGGACATTGTATTTGCCAAAAGAAATAAGGGCTGCGGGCTTTCTTCCGAGGCTTGTTCTTGGCATGATAATGCCAAGGATTTCAAAAGTGTTCGATTAAGTGAGAAGGCAGGTACATGTAGGTATCCTCCGCCTCTTATCCTCATATGATGTTACGACGTCATACCCAGCGCTAATATAAGCTATAGAGTTCGAGGGGATTACACATAAAGTTCACCGCAAAAATTGGAAATGACTGCCGGGGATAATAATGTAAGGGGGAGATGGTGGTATATTCTAGTATGATACAAGGTAAGATTCTCTACTGAGGTGGCTAATGATGGGGAGGATAACATATTCGAGAGGGTAGTATAATATAATCAGGGGGGGGCAGCCATTTCCAATTTTCGCGGTAAGTGCAAAAGCCTTCATTTTCATATCCACGTTACCCACCATTAAATTAAAGAGTATCCTGGGACAGTTCTATATATATTCGATAAAAGAAAAGAGCGGAACCTATGTACAGAAAGAGCGTCCGGTTAACAAGAATTTACGTTCCCTACTATACGATTTGAGCTGTGATTCAGTCTCAACTCAAAGCGTTGAACGTCGACGATGTCAAGCATATGAAGATTATACTTAGAGACTGTGAAGCAACTCACTGTGCTTTTGGTTACACTTGATGAAAATCATAAAATCGTGCCGTCGTAAGTACTCCGAGTAAATAAATAAATGCACATCTTCGCGCTCTTAAAAGTCGCCATCAGCCGTAGCAACCGGTGTCCACCTCCTCCGATCTCCTAAACGGTCACTAGTAGTCCCCGCACTCCCTGCGGGCGTGATCCCCGCCTCAACCTGCCGCTCATAGGATACACGCCGCAGCCTCTCCGACTCGCCCGATGTCAGTCTGATCTACAGATGCACAAACAGAACCAATTAGCCTAGCTCCAAATACTCTACGTGGTAAATCCATGGCCGGACGATAAGGGAGGAACATACATAAGTCTCGACTCCAAACGCATGTACCACAAACGCAAGCCAAAAACCGACCCCGAAGGATATCCTCAACACGCTCCCCACAGTCTCCGCCCTGTCAAAGCTCGCCGGCACCACAACCCTCGCCGTCCCGTTATTGAGGCATTCAGGGTAGAACAGTGCCACATCCTCCTCCTTCGCTGTCCACATCAGTTGGTCACAGTCCCATACCTACAGCATACAGGTTAGCACAGCTCAGCCAGACCCTATGATTAAAACAAAGCACTTACCGTATCGTATTCCCGCGACGCTCCAATAATCCCTAGGGCAATGCCCATGGCAAGGCGCGTGGTGATGATGCTCCCCATGTAGAACATGGCCCGCAGCATCCACTTGCGGTGCTGGTCGATCTGAAGCCTCTTGATATTATAGTATGCGAGTGCTGCCGAAACGATTGTGGCGACCGAGACTGTTCCGGAGACGACTTGGGTGCTGACCTCGCCGCCGAAGGCGTGACGGGTAATGATCAGGGCGCCTGAGACGCCGCCGAGGAGGAGGAGGAGGACGAGATAGCCGTTGATGCGGTGGACGATGAGGGCTTTGTGTCGTAGGATGGGGAGGAATTGGAACACTGCAATTATGCCACAGGCTGGAAGGTTTGGGGTCTGTTAGGTCCGTTGATCTTCATTAATCTGTTGGTAATGGGGTACTAACGTAGGATACAGGCCAAGTGCAGGTACATTCCAACTAGCTCAGGTTGTTAGATGGACTGCGCTTAAACGCTGGTATATAATGGGATGATATACCCTTATAGAGCTTATCCCCCAGCCAAAAACATTCTCCAGGTCCGGCTTGTCGACAGAACATTCCGCCGGGTCCCATATCTAGGAAACCAAACCTTGCGGCTGCAAATCCAATCATTACCCCGCCAAAGAATAGCCCTAAGTTTTACACACAATTTAGAAAACCCCGCGCATCACCAGAGAGGAGGTTTACGGACATAAGATGAGGTTATAGCGTGTATTGAACCCCAGACAGCGCCGGAATTTACACCAAAAGCCACCCCCATTCGGAGTAATAGTAGGGGGGGCATGGTCTGGTGAGTCTGTAAAATCTTGGGGCGCGGTGGATTTAGACATTGAGAGTGCTGATCTTCGGTATAGGGGTGCTTTGCAGACATCGGTGGGGTTTTATAAGAAATCCAGTCCCAACACTCGTCAACCTTATAGCCCGAAATGTCTATGATTTGCACTGCCCAGCGTAAGGCTATAGCAAAAGAAAAAAGAAAAAAAAAAAAAAAGTGAGTACGAGAACGCCTATCTGGTCTGCGCTATTCGGCCTTGTACCACGTCGCCAGGGTCTACAGCTAGATATTCAGCAAAACGACTGATCTACTTATATCACAGAATCAATTCTCTAAAACATCGTACACGCCTAGTCTGGATCCAACGGGTCCGGTTTCTGAGAGATTACCAGCCTTCAGTCCCTCTATACAGTTGTGCCGGGCGGGCTTACCTATCTACTTGCCATACAAGTGCGGCCGGGGGTGGGGGGGAATTACCAACTTTTAGCGTCTACGATATTGTCTCATACTCGCTGGGATGGTTGTGAATGGTTTGCGCCACGTGCCAAAGACGAACAAAAAAACACATTAAGAGTTCACTTACCATCAATCATATTCACCCTAAAAGCAACCCTTACATTACCGTCACCGGGACAGAACGATGACGATAAGCTGTTGCTAAACTCTAATCGATGTCTGCCTTGAGAGAACGTGGACAAGCTCCTACCACAAGAGTAGTTTTGCTTTTTGAGACGATCGGCCGCATAGCGCTCTTCATGCAACATCACTCGAGCTGAGGGGTAGACAGAGTTTTAATTTTGGGCGGAAGGCATCTTCTTTCCACTGGCGCTGGAAATTCCTAGAAGGTAGCGGGTGGATAATACGGGGCAGTGCAGCCCAGATACCTGATACATACGCTAATATTTTCACGCGCCTCTCTGGTACAGAACCTTAATCAATACTGCCCCGTCCCTCGCAGCCTCTGCAAAAATTACACGAACAAATGTCTGACCTTGAACAGACAAAGCCTCCAGCATGCATGATCTCATACGCACAAGAAAGATCTCTCTAAATAAACCATTCCTGAATCATGATACCGCAATATCTCTCCTATCTAGGCCGTTCAATTGGCCAGTCGAACCAATCAGCACGCGCCCAACCATGTGCCTCGTATTCAAGCATATAGCCAAGCCACACCCAAGCGCCCAAATGGTCTGTGACCTATATGATCTGCACATATAACTGCAGCCTCGTTTTATTGGACAGCGCCCTGTGTCACGAACGATCACTCGCAGGTGCTGCTTATTAATTTCGGTACCCCAGCTCAAAAAGGAACTGGGGACATCTACTACGCTGGTAGGGGTAAGTCTGTTGACAGTGGCCGTGGTTGGAACAGTGCTCACTGTCAACAGACTTACCCCCACCAGCGTAGTACACCTGGTAATATATTGGGAAATCGGCTTATGCGTGGTTTAAATCGAAAGGATCTTCACCTCTCATACAGGCTACAATTTACCGCAGCACCTCAGAAAATTCGTTGCACTGCAATAGGGATACTCTACACCAAAACTTGCATATTCACGGCCTCTGGTTGGTTTATACCCTGCTGAGGCGCAACGAATTTCCTCAATTAATACGGTATACAGCATATATATAATTCGAGACATATACAGAGCAGCACTTTCCGATATGGGCAACTGGTCCAAACCTCACAACAAGCAATATCAACACCACCACTATGCCACAAACGCCAACTAGGAATCAGTAGACGTATAAAACCCACAACCCGCAACCATTCTCCTACTCCCTCGCTATAGTAACATACCAACCATAAAACCGCTATCCATCACATCACGCCACTCACTCATCACTTCTTCTTTTTAGTGCCTAAGCTCTTCCATACTCCCAGATATATTCTATCTTCCGAGTAGAGTATGTAGGCGAAGATGTACATGAGTAGTGGCTCCTTTTGTAGTAATAATAAAATGATAGAATATTTGGTATTATTCTGTCTACATGTCCGTCTTATCCTAGTGATTTATGCTCACAATCGTAAATGGCCCTGAAACCGTTGGTTCCCTTGATATGTCTAGATATTGCATTAGATTTGTAGAGTTCATCTAGTAGACACTAGGAACATGTAGTCACATGTACTACGGGTGTAGGGGTAAGTCTATAGACAGTGGTCGTGGCTGCAACAGCAGTAGGTGTCTACAGACTTACCCCTACACCCGTAGTACATATGTGTAAGTGATACCTTGTGAATAAAACAATTTTCTAACCATACTACAGTTCATAATTTCGATGTTCATTGGCACTTTTACCGAGCTCTCTTCAAATTGGTGGCGTTTGTAGGGCGTTCAATGGAACAATGCCTAAGAAATAATAACCCCACTATGCCCCCATTCTTTTCAAGCTAGCTGATGTTTGAAAGGGTCTGGCGCGCCCCTGAAAGATCCTCGAATCTAACGACAAACTGCAAAGACCCATTCAAGTGAATGAATGTGCATTGTATAGCACCCCCCCCCCCCCTGAATACCGGCCCGGATAAACTTTAACTTTAACTAGGGCTCACATCTGGGCTGCACAGATCCCCTCGGTAGGTTAACACATTTCGTCCTAGATATTTCAGCAATACGATCTTTAGCGAAGGGCTAATAGCTACAGATTCATCATTTACGCAGCCAAAACTATATTTTACATATCCAAAAGCTTGGTTTCTAAGTACAAAGCGCTTGCCTGGCACGAGGTTGAGAAGGTATATGCAAGGGATATATGTAGCCGACCAGTGCCTCTCTATTCCCTTGCCCCTTCCTTCCTTTTCTTTCCAACATACCCTTTTCTTATGTTTATAATTAGTAACTTATAATAGGTGCTATCTCAAGCTATCCTTTACCCTAGCGCGGGCCATGGGGTTCGAGGTGTAGCGATTGATCCCGGATAGGATAGGGTCTAGATTCCTCGAGCCCTATCTCTGGCTCTGTGGTTACTCATCGTGGCTCACCTGGAAGATCCCAACGGCTATATCTCCTGCAGGTCCAGCCATGAACTGAATACTGTAGCTTCATTTCATTGGGATACGGACCAGAGAGAGAGAGAAAGAGGTGTGTGTGTGTGGGGGGGGGGGGTGATCGGCCACTGTTGAGGACACCAGGGACCTGGAACTAAGCGAAGGAGGGTACAGTTCTATTGGATCAAATCGACCTCGGGCGCGGAGAAACGTATATCGAGACCTACTCCTCGAAGAACAATGGGAAGGTATTACGAACCTCGTGGATCAAGCAAGGTGTGCATTTGTGCGCCTGATGAGGTAATTAATGGTCGGAAGATAGATGTTTCTTGTGGTGAGGAAGGATACGCTATTTAGTTCTCATGGCTTTCTTGGGGTAATTTGTTGGATATCATCTTCTGGCTTCGAGAACCAGACACTTCAAAGCCCCCTAAAGCAGACAGTATCAATATCTGGTATTGTGGTTACAATTAATTTGTTGACAATTCGTACATCGCTTATAGGTACATATACAATTCCAAGAGGCATAAGCTCAGCACAATTCTATTTTATTCAAAGACGTCCAGTTTCCAGCAGCGGCCCTCAATATTAAACAAATGCGGCCATACTGTCTCAAGGAACCCCAAGGCGAGGAACATACGGCGGTCTTAAAAAAATTTGTTGCCATGGGCTATGTGCTGATTAGCCTTGTTGCCCCCCGAGGTCACGAAGCAATTAAGAGCGTTCGTCATCACGAGCCACCACACCTCACTTAGTTTATTTTGACGTAGGTAACTCCTAATGTAAATTACCATTGTGTCCTCGGAACCCACGATGCTGTCCCCTAGCTAATCAGCGGAGACCGTATCACAGAGAAACAAGGGTTGAGTACTCAGGAATGTACACTATCCTACTGCTGTTGCTGACGACATAAGAGTCTCACTACTTACATGTAGCTATATGGGCTCTGCGCTCTAGGAGCGAGAGTCCGAGTGGAGGCAGATCTCGTAATCAGTACAGACCAATTGGGAATTCTGAAACTACATACTTCGCGCCCCAATGAGAGGCAAATCGCAAATCCAGTAAAGATCAAGAAGATAGTAGGAGTCTACATAGTAGTCACGCGACCTCATGAGTTGACGACTTGAGGTGAATTCGAGATCAAGTGTAGATACTATACGTATGCATTATGCAATGTATGCGATGAAATTTTCACCATATACCATGAAATTTGCCTTCTATACATTGGTTAATACGTACAGAGATCTCTTACTCCCCTCGGTGAGATGAAATAGTGCCCCATTTTACGTTTAAGCTTTGTTCTGGCGAAAGCTTCTAGAAGATACATGTACTAATGTTGTGCATGTGTTTAGGGGCTCGTTTTAGGGGTCTAGAAAACAACGTTGACTCAATGGGGCTAAATAGGGCTTTCAAGAAACCCCCAGCCCCTGATTATAGCCCCAATTTTTAATGGATGGATGAATCAATTGGTTCTCCGCGCGAGTGGGTTAATCTACTAGTGGGGCAACTGACTAGGACACCCTCTTAATTCGCAATTGTAAACGGGGACTGCTCTTCTTACAGTATAACTATCACAATTTCAAGTAGATATCATGAATGAAAAGTTTATGTGTGAAGTTTTAAGAAAATATACATATTATATATAGCCGATCAGCTGTAGAAACTGAACTGACAAAATCACATATGACCTCAGGGCATTGACACACCAATGTCCCCGCATTAAAACAAAATGGAGCTAAATCACAGAGGATTGCTGTCCACGGAACAAATGAGTAACTTGAACCCTCAAGAGTGAGGGAAAGAAAAACAGATAACTCCAGTCGATATTTATCCCAGTAATACAATTTTTGAAGACAATGACTAGAAACACTGAGGAAATCCTTCTCTAAACATCCTGAACTCTCACTTTAAGCCTCACAATCAATTGCCGCGCCTCCTGATCCTCTGGCCTGGGGGTCCCATCGGCTGAATCTCTGAAGGCCTTCGCATCGATATAAAGTTTCCCTTGACTTGCAACCAAGGGTGTATCGCTAGAAGTCCGTCGGGGAGGGCTAAGGAGTCCCTTCAAAACCTCGTCGCACATGATTGTGGCATAAAAGTCCAGTTCGTAAGGAGTTATTATGGCTTCTTCGTCGAGGCCAACTTCTTGACTTTGCTGTTCCGCAAGGCGAAGAGCATTCCTTGTCTGCAGCCTTGTCGTCATTCTGGTGGTAGGGGCTGCGTTTCTTGTGGCGGAATTGGTTTTTTTGCCGGTGGTTTTTTGGGCGCGAGAAGCCATTTTGATTTTTTTGTTATGAAGAAGTGGCTCCTCTGAATGGCCTGCGGAGGAGGCTTGATTTTGGGGTTGATTTTGGAGGTGGGGCAGGAGTATTGAGGTTATCAAAAATGTCGTTAGATCTAGAGAAGTGAGTTAACTTTTCTAAGTTTCCAGAAGAAGTTTGTTTTTGAGGTGAAGTTACCAAAATTTCGATAAATCTATCTAAACAAGAAGATAAATTCTCTAGATGATATGAAGAGGGGGTTTGGTTATGAATGTGCAGTGATTTGGACTATCAAAAATATCCGTAGACGAAGGAATATTTTTTCAAAAATTTGGGGGGAAATGGTGGGAGGAGGGTGACGGGCAACAGCGATTGCTTTTGTACTCTGGGGAAAATAGAATTGGGAATAGTTAGGTGTTGTCGTGGTATCATGATTCATGACATCAATATATGAATTGAATTCTCGCGACGGAGAACTTGAAAGTTTAAAGGGCTGTAGTCTATTGTAATGATAATTAGGCATCCGCGGAAAGTGAGCTAGATGCCCTCGAGGTATAGGGGCACTCAATCGATTTCGAGGCTAGCTGGGTTATTTTGGGATATACATGGTCACTGGATAGGTCCAGCTCTGGCCGAGTGAATGAGGGGTAATCGTTGGCCATGGCCGTGATATCTCCGCGAGGTTGTTTTATTAACTCGATTCTGGATACTCTGGGCTCACTATTAAAGCTATTGGCTCAATATCGTAATGTCTGGAACGAATCTCCTAGCTTTGTAGGGCGTGGTTAGATGGATCTATGTCCCCTAGGGTTGGTTTTTGGTGGCTTACAGGTTGCGGGCAGTGGGCAGCTGCGGTGAAGACTTGAGTTCCGTACAGAGGGGCAGTGTGTTGGTGGTAAACAGCGAGATCCTGAGAGCAGCTGTCTTTCGGGGGGCCGCAACTCGTCCAAGCATCATATCACCACCTTCAGATTACAAATGAGTTGAGTATCCAGTTCTTTAACATTTATTTTGTAGAAGAAAAAAATTTGTTGGGAGAGATGTTAGTGAATCATGTATCATGCACCGATGGAAGGTACATATAGTATGGGGTGTGATTGGAGGTGCGCATTAACGTGCAGGTACAGGACCACTTCTTGCGCAAACAAGCGTTTGTAATCAATAACCTGTACATGTGTCTATGGGTTAATACAGGTCATTCACCAGTGCTGGAACTTTGGTGCTCGAGGTTTATATACGATTAGAAGTTTTCAAGTGAGGCATGGGCCAAAGCCTCCTAGAATAATTTTATGTAGATACATGTAGCTATAGTTCTATTTAGGCCATAGGGCCCATATCGGCAAACGGGTTTCAAGGTGAGTTGCATCAACGAGGAATATCGAATCGTTGGAATAGAAACACACAATTCTGTAGGGACAACCCTTCAGAGGCCGCAGTGGCACCTTACCAAGAGGGCCAGGAAATATATATTTTTGGATTTGTTATAGCGTTAAAATTTTAATGGTGGAGCAAAACGAAATAGCCCGGTTTCTCCCTGATTTTGTCTGTTTGATCATGAAGGCACTATCCCTTAGTCTGTCAGTAAACAGTAAAATGCTGACCCCCCAAGAAGAAGGAAATTTTGTGTGGCTTTACTAACAGATCCCGTTATCTCCCTTATCAAATAATAGATCTTCCATACAAATTTAATTCCTCTATTATCGGGGGGTCAGCATTGACAGACTAAGGGATACACGCAGTCCGGATAACTAAGCACGAAGGCTACGATATTTATCTGAAGTCGAAAGATTTCAACAGCCAAGGGTCTACAGGATATGTGTACCTGTACATATTATAAGCAGAGTTTAGTCCGGAGTGAAATTCGGCTCAAGTCATATTGGGAGGCAAAGAACAGGTGAAAACGTGTCTTCCAAACTATCATGATCTATATGTACGTACCTTCTTACCCGAGAAAACAAACCCACCACCATTTGTCTCCTTACACATACGGTGCGGTAAATGTACCAAACAGTCGTGAATTATATTACCACCGGTAATATAAGCGCTGAATTTTAGTTCTTGCTCCAGTATAAAAGCTAAATTTCAGTCTTTATTCTACGCTATCATTATTACAAGGATTCCCACCGGTAGTGAAGTGCCTACCATGGTAAAATTCCCCACCGGTGGACAATAGGGCTCATATATTGGCATTATATAGCCCCTTTCGGCCGAAATGTCTGTGCTTTTAGTATAAAAAGTGATATTATAGGTATAAATCATCATTTTCACCATCGGTGGTAAAATAATTTACTACCGTTGGTAAAGCTGCTTTTGACAGATTTGCCGCTCCATATACACAAGTCCTATATGTAACTATGGCCATGGTTCTCTAGGGGTTTTATCTGCTCACATTTTTTTGTCTTCAATACCATTACACTACATAGAATTCGACTCCGGCGCCAGTACTAGTACAAGGAAAAATATATACATGTAGTGGTCCCCTCGCCACACGCGAGCAGGATATTAACCACCTTAACGTTTTTACTAGCCGAAGACAAACTCCCGCCCTCGAGGGTATAAATCCAAGAGCTTTTTCCCCCTCGCCATGGGCATGTAATGGAGGTTATAGCTATGTACCCCGGGTGTCGGAATGTGATGCACATTTTGGCTAGACAACGCCCAAGTACTTTATCACAACACAATTGCAACACAACCGTACAGAACCTCTCTACCATACCTAAGCACTAGGCATATACTCGATGAAGAGCATCTGCGCGCTCATATTTACCTTAAAATAGCCTTGGGTAGAAATTAATTTCCGTGTGGCTATGAAGCCACCGAATCCGCACCACTTCCCGACACTCTGGGTATATGTAGCTATATATAGGTATATGTAGTGGGTATGCTCTAGTCATCGAGTGAGAGCTTATGAGGGCTGTCCACCAAGTATTCGTACGTAAATATACTTACATATATGCATTATAATTAGTACATGCATCTATAAGGATGCGAATAAATTAAAGCGTATATAAAATCCCGGATCCCACTCAAAAGCTTTCGTGGAAGGGCCAATTACCGCCCAAACTAGGTGGAACCAGGTTCCAAGTGTAGAATCACGACACAATTAATTATAATGATGAACACAGGTAGATCTTTTTGCTTTTTGGGAGAAGCCTTCCCACATTTTTGAACTCGTAAAAAGGAGTTAAGGTGTATCAAAGTTGGAGAACCTCGTTGCTATGGCTTAGGTAGACTTTGTATGGGGTTTCTCCACTCAATTACATGAACTTTCGGGCTTTTATGCAAACTTTTGGGTAAGGGGTTTACATACATATCCAAATTTTACCTGTTGCTAGTCTCGTGCCTATCCCTATCTTGGCGTGATTAGTATTTTAGTATGGTTATTAGTTCACACCAATTAGAACCACCCCAAAAAAATATCGATGGGGTCGACTGGGAACGAGACTAACCCTCTCCTTACAATTGGCTATATATATCCCTGTAGGTAGTAGGTATTAAATAGACACTATCAGTATATATAACTGTACTGAAAGGCAGTATAAACAGTCTTGCGCTGTTTGGTCTTTTAGGCCATAGTGGATAGCAATCATTGGTTAAAAGAGTGCGGGGTGGGTGGGTCCGTGTGGCCATCAGAGCTAGTAGGTACATATGTAGTAGTGTAGTATAGTAGTCCCCAGGTGTCAATGATTAGAGTGACGAAACGTTGTAGGTACGGCGTTGCATAGTAGGTACATGTAGGGTAACCGTGTCTCACATGAAAACAAAGTTTCAGCGTTGTGTTTCCCCCTGGCTACAGGTATTCTTGAAAGTTAAAAAAAAAAGTTTCGGGTCTGCGTTTCGGATATCAAGTAAAGCTCGGAAAGAATTGAATTGGGGTTTGGGTAAAACATATAGATAGAATGATATATACTCTATTATATAGCTTATCTACGCCATTCAATTTGATTTGTTTTCGCATTAAGATATACCGATCAAGATATATAGTACGCAGTTTCCTTTGTGAATCCAACCTTTCGTGACCTGACGCGACATAATTTGCCATTTTCCCCATTAGGAACGCGTTTCTCCAGCAACCCGCCTCCTTTCGAAGCGCGTTTTTCTCTTTTTCTCCTAGCGTCTCAACCAGACTACCTCCACCTGCCAACCGAAGTCTTCATCTTCACCGATCAACCACCACCTTCATTAGAGAATCATTTTTCGTTCCTTTTATATCAATCAATAATAGTCTTCTACTCGCTCTTGCTCCTGCCTTCACTGCTACTAAGAAATATTACATACTGAGCACTATGTCTGTACTCGGTAAACGCGCAAGGCCTACTACTGCTCCTTTTTGCGGTAAGATATGCCACTATCCTACCCTCTTTTCGTCTTTTAAACTGACCACATTTAGTTGTTGTAGATTCCCCGATACGTACAAAGCTCCCAGCACGAAAATCTTCATCCTCCAAAAAAGAAAGGGAAACGGTCATAATCCATGATGATGACGACGATTTTGAAGACACGATTCATGTCGCCCTTCCTAAAACCGATGATAGTCTTATGAGAACACCAAAGAAACCACGGAGAGATGCTCTAGACGCACAGGCTACAGCTTCTTCGCGGGGAGTATTGTCGCCTCAGAAAGTAAATGCGGTGTCTAAAGCACTAGTTGCGGAGGCACTACCAAAATCTATCAATTCAGATGTCTCATGCCCGAGTACCCCCCGCCATAAAAGCGGTGTTAAGAAGCCCGTTACCCCGCGCCATAGAGTCTCAGCCATTGGGAAACCGCTCACTCCTCGGTCTGGAAAATTATTTGGGACGCCAACTAAGGCCGCGGTGACACCAACAATCATGACTACGGCCAAAATATTATTCTCAAGAAGTGGGGAGCCGAGTAGGTTAGTTGGACGAGAGGAAGAGAAGAGGAGGCTGGCGACGTTTCTGGGGCCAAGATTGGAGGCATGCTCAGGTGGGTGCCTATATGTATCGGGCCCACCAGGCTGCGGAAAGTCAGCGCTTCTAACAGAAGTGATGGGTGATCTGGGCGCCGACAAAGCAGGGAATGTGAGGCGGTCATATATAAACTGTATGACCATGCAATCCCCAGCAGGCATCTATGTGAAACTTCTGGAAGAGTTTTACAAAGGGCAGGAACTTTCATCACCTACTGGTATGGCAGAGCTTGAAGCCTTGTTCATACCCAAGAAAAATTCAAAGAAACAGGCCAATGAGGTTTTTGTGGTCGTTCTTGATGAGATCGATCACCTTCTTACAAAAGACCAAGAAGTCCTCTACAGCATATTCGAGTGGTCTCTTGTCCGCAATTCCCGCCTTATCCTTCTTGGAATTGCAAATGCACTTGATTTGACAGACCGCTTCCTCCCGCGCCTCAAAGCTCGCAACCTCACACCCCAACTCCTCCCATTCCTGCCATATACGGCGGAGCAAATCACATCAGTAATAACCAACCGCTTGCGCTCCCTCCTTCCGGATGGAACCTCTACACCGGGTGACTTTGTTCCTTTCATGCACCCCGCCGCCATCCAACTCGCTTCTCGAAAAGTTGCCGCCGCAACAGGGGACCTACGGAAAGCCTTTGACCTCTGTCGTCGGGCTGTCGAGCTCGTCGAGTCTGAAACTCGGGCTAAGGAAACCCAACAAAAACTTGAATCCGTCCGCGAATCGGAGAATGAGAACCCATTCTCAGATGAGCAGCATAAGAGCGTTACTTCGCCAAGCGGTATCCGTATACCTCTCGTCGAAGCTCTCAGTCTCAACACCCCGCGCAAAGCCCTCTCCGCCGCCCCCCCTACCGCCCTCACATCACTCACCGTCCAGACTGCACCCCGCGTCATGCTTTCGCATATCGCAAAAGTCTCAGCCGCCTCTTTTGGAGGCTCAACAATCTCGCGTGTTAAGCCTCTCAACCTTCAGCAGAAGGCCGTACTATGTGTCCTTGTGACCGCTGAGAAGACCCGCGGTAGTGTCACAGTACGTCAGTTGTTCGAGGCGTATGCGGCGGTGTGCAAGCGGGAGCGATTGCTACATCCATTGACAAACACAGAATTCAGAGATGTAGTAAATTCGCTAGATGTTGCCGGGGTTGTCAGTGCAGTTGGTGGTGGTGCCGTGGGCAGCACGCCGAGCAAGAGGAAGAAGGTTGGGATCGCAGAGGAAGGCAGGATTGGAGCGTGTGTGAGAGAGATGGATTTGTTGACCGCAGTGGCGGACGTTGGACCTATCTTGACAAGATTGTTTGGCGCTTAAGTAGGGATAAATGATTTATGGCCTTTCTGGGAGGTTTTACTTATGGAGTTGGGTAACATTCGGTTTGTGTTTTTTCTCTTCTTTTTTATCATGATGATCTTCGGCGAGCGAGCGCCACATGGAGGAATTAATTTTGGATGATTGTGATGTATTCTTCTTTTGTATGATTATTATGGGTACTTGTATGATGGTGTTTTGTGAAGACGTGGTTAAACGGGTGGTTTTTTTTTTATTATTATTATTTATACCCATTTCATATACTGTAGTTGTATTAAGAAAAACGTGTTTTTGATGGCACATAGACCCACTATTTCGCTACCCAAATTAAGGTCAAAAAACCTATCCCCCACAGAAACAATGGGAGTCATATGGGGTCTGTAGGTTTGAATAGAGTACAAATCCTTGCAAACGTCAAAGGCTATATGACTTTTTATAGAATGAATGGTGCGCGGCCTATCTGATAAGTTGTCAGGCCAATCTGCAACGAGGCACTTAAACCCTTTATAGTAACCGTGATATAAACAGCGCAAGAAACTGAAATATTGTTGCAAATTGTCAAAATTGTCATGATTAGTCCGGTTAGCGGCTACAAATTTAGGGGTTGGTCTCATAACCCTCCGTTAGTTGGGAGCTAATATCGCTTTCTGGCCCGAAAAATGGGTCGCCAAACACATTTTCTCGGAACGGAGTTTTAAGCCTCCATAACCCCTCAACTAGAGGGGGATGAGTTCTAATTGAAGGAAAATACAAAAAAGTTTACTCCGATGCGGGGAATCGAACCCCGATCTGCTCGGATCAGCTAAGCTTGAAAGCGAGCGATGCTAACCGTTACACCACATCGGATTGTTGTGGCAAATAAGAATTTGTTTTACAAAGCCTTTGATATAGCACTTGGCAAGTAACACCCGTGCATCGCTTACACTTAGCCATTGTGATACCAACCTCCACCACCATCTCCACCACCATCAACCTCCTACCTCCGCCAACTACCAAAGAACCCCTACTTCTCGCCCATAAACGATTGCAGTAGGATTTACGCTTCTCCGGATATGGCGTCTTATTGTTTCGTCTCGGTATGATGAGTTTAACAGCCTCGCCTCCACAGATCCAGTGGCAGCGGGCAGGCTGTGCATTCCCCCCCCATTTGGATGGCCTCTATTCGTCACCGCGTTACTTTCGAGATTGAAGATGTCTCTCCCAATAAAATGTGAGCAAATCTATATGAGGGTGCTCTTGGGTTCTCGCGCATCTGAATTACTTCAGTGCCAAGATCAGTACTGTGGCACAGGTTACGTGACGGTAAGTTACGTGTACCATAAAAGTGGTCTTTTGGGAAAACGTTAATTGTCGCCCCTCAGAACAAAGGTAGCTCATCTTGTCAGTACATTCAATACATCAGTTGCCTCTTCTTCGATCTGACAAATTGGTCATTCTCCAGTCATCAGAACACGCGAAGCCTCACAGTACTTTGATGAGTCAGCAATTTCCACTACACCTCGCTCTCTCATGTACTACCTACTGTACTTGCATGATAGCTTTTTATCTTGTCTTTTTTCTTACTTTCCTGATAACTGGAAGGGATAAAAGGTGAAACAAAACGGTACCCACTGTAGTCACAGCGAGACCATCAACAACGCGGGTACGGTAGGAAGCAACCACCACTCCTAATCAACACCACCATTCACTCCGATATGTCAGACGTCGACACCAACTACTCGCCTGACCCCGAGGACCCCGCCAGCCACTTCCTCAAAACTCATCCAGTGGGCAAGTGGTCCATAATGAACTATCTCAATGCCAACCGCGAGCTCTTGGGTACTAAGACTGGGTTCTCAATTCTCTGTGATTCCTGGCTCCGAGAATTGGCGCGCGTTATAGATGATGCCTCAATCTCAGATAGAAAGCGAAAGGCTGCCACCAAATTGCTCAACCGGTATAAAATCGACGTGAGTCTTCCCTTAATACTCACTGTGAATAATGGCCGCGTACCTCTTAGGGCATATAAGTCCTACCTGTTCCTTCTCCCTACCAGCAATCCCGGCCCACCTGCCTACCTATCTTTAATATACTCTCCTTATCTGTCTACCACTAGTTGTCGGCGCATTAGATGGCTCGTCAGAGCCAACTTGATGTTGAGGGTACGTCCCGGTCCAGCGCTAGTCTCACCAGGGCACAGATGACTTCCGGGTCGGTCTGCTGTTCAAGGCCTGCTGTTTGCTTGTCGAAGCAAGCAGCGTTGGCTGACCTAGTGAGAGAGGAGTGGCGACAGGGAGAGGAATTAAAGTCAAGGCAGGGTGGGCCAAGTAAACGTTAAACTAATCTACTGTGTAGGGCGAAGACCACCGCGCAGCCCGTGTAGCCTGTGATCTCGCGAAGATGGAGAAGAGTGGACAGCCTCAAATTATTATTAAGGGCAGTAATACGTTCACTAATGCTACCGTATCTGTGAATGCCAACCACCCACCTTCCTCCTCTCCCGAACCAGGACCGGCACCCAGAACCCGGAAGCGGAAGCGGGAGAGCAAGAGACCCGCTGCAGCCCCAGGGTATATACAAGCATAGCCACAATCTTTTTTGACTTGACTAACTCTCCTACCAGATTTATCAAACATTTTGCTGAATCATTCAAGTGTATGGATAAATCTCGAAAGTGGCTGCTCCCTTCCGGCACCTATGTCGAGGATCGGCTCTATGAACACTTTATAAACGCCCCCAAAGAGTGTGCAGCGCACTCTTGGGTGATTGACATGTGTGACGCTTCGATACGGGAATGTTTCCCTGAAGAAGAAGACTGGGCAGCTATTTGCGCTGCACTACCGCCATTACCAAATCCAAACCCGAATTTCGTACGGTCGATGCTGCAATTCGCAACTGTATGTACTTCCAAGTCTTTCCCGCCACATTGGCTGAGTGTAGCAGTTAAAAACCGCCGACCAACTGCGCGACTACCTAGACACTACCCCAACCTTCAAATCGGGGGAACTACCAAATCTCACTCCGGAGGAGCGCCTTGGGCGTCGATGGGTCAATTCAGTTCTTCGCTGCTGGTACATTCTCCCCAGATTTAGAGTCACGATGAGCCCTGCCTAACATCCCCGAAAGGTCGGGCCTCTGCCAAACACCCAACGTATTTGAACAGAACCACCGAGAGTTCTGGTACATAAGTAACTTCTGGGGGATCGTCTTCGATCAATGCATGTCTACGATCCCAGGTAGCTACATGAGCCGGTACTTTTCCGCCTCCACTTTTCTGCTCGATATTATTGTTAATTAACACTTTCCTTAGTGGAGAGTCCAAATCCTTATGCACAACCGACCGAAAGAACCTTCGCCCAGAACACAAGAAACGTAAGCGCATTGGCCACCTTTATGACGGAATACTTCAGATAAACGGCCATGAGGTCGGTGTGGCAGAACATGCACGATGCTTCACTGGTGAGAAAGAGAAGAAATGGGTTGCGGACACACTCAAGGTCGTTAAGGTCCTCCATGATATGCTATACCACCTACAAATGCACATTCATCCTGATGGGCTGAGTGGACTTCATGTTGTGGGGATGGTTACGGCTGGTAAGTCTTTTCTCTCCTCATGTGTAGGCGGGCTTAGCTGATTAACTTTATATAGGGTGGCGATGCCAGTTTCTTCGCATGGTTTATGCAAAGGGCTATATGTGTCTCCTCTACACTGATGACGTTTGTAAAATCCCCACGAGTGTTGAGAATATCTCATCCCTTCTAGAGCTGCTGGGGTTTCTATGGAAAACTCGAGTACGTTCACTTTATCCCGATAACCGATAACCACTGCTAATATTATCTTAGGAAATGTTAAACCGCTTTGAAGCTATCATTAACCCAACTTTGACACCCGAGCAGCTTGCGGAGAGACTGCTGAAGCCATCAGGCCCAGCATTAGTGGCACCGAAATCTACACCGCTGATTCCACGGTCTGTCGAAACAGATGATGGGATCACTATCTGTAAGGATCTAGATATCGGGAGTGATGTTGAGGAGGAAATAGAGGCTGAGTAAAGGTTTTGACATGTAATAATGCATGTTCTTTTACATAGCTATCTCGCAGAGTAGTAGTAATATAAACAATGGCAATAAGTTAAGCCTTTTGAAAAGCTCTGTATAGTCATGGTCCCCAAAAATTAATTAGGTACGTACTATTTCCAATGAATAATGATCCACTCTAGGCCTTAAAATGTATCTTAAATGGCCAACCATCAGCAAAAAAAAAAAAGCGGAGAGAAAAGAAAAGAAAAGCAAGAAAACATTGAATGAGGATAAGAACGGACTAGGGGCGTTTTTTTCGTACCTACATGTAGGCTAGATGCAGATAACAACATGTAGTGTGTGACTCGAACCATCTTATTACCGTCCACGTTGTAATCATTTACCCTCTGAGATCATCGGACGTGTATACTGGTTAAACTACCAAAGATAGTCACCCTCATGCCGCCGATCTACGACAGCGGTTAACGATTATAGTTGACGGAAATTCAAGAACTGCACCCATCAATATTGGCCCATGGACGCTGGCCATACTAAACCCATTGTATCAATTGGCAAACCACGGCACCAAAAAACCCAATCCTACATAACGGCATATCAGCAGTAACCCCTACTGGATTTGAGGAGCCCCCAAAACCAATTAGCACCATGAAGGCACTGCACTGTCTGGGGGATCTAGTGTGGAATGACAATGGAGTTGGTGTATGTGAGATGTACATGTACTCCCTCAATAAAACGGTTTCTTCCGTGTCTACCATGGCCAAAATAGCGTGCGCGTGCTCCGATGCGGGGAATCAAACCCCGATCTACTCGGCTCAGTCTTGAAAGCGAGCCATGCTGACCGTTACACCGCACCGGATTGTGAATTATAGATTTCATGTTACCTTAGTTTGGTGCTCACAGGTTGTCACTCGAGGGAGGATCGATTCCTAGATAGGTAACGCGCGTGTTAGGCTTGGTACATGAGGTACTGGACACCAGCTAAATTTTGTGACTCTCCAAATAAAGTGACCAGTACCTAGTAGAACTACATGTAGGTGTGTTCATCAAGGGGAGGGCCCTAGTTTTCTTGCTTAAGTATTTTATTTAGGCGTGATCAAATAAATAGTGTAGACGCTAAAATAGAAATATATATATTATCCATTAGATGCCAGTTCAAGGAAAGCTGTGGGGATTGAAAGTTATTGAAGCTTATGTAGTGATCACAAAGGGTCACCCACACTAAAATCGAACTAAGAGATGATTTTGTACCCGGATATTAATTATTATATTTCCCCTGACCCTGACCCTAGAGTATTTTTTCGTACAACCCGAGAATCTAAAAGAATATACCAATACTAAAAATTCGAAAGCATCAACGTCATAACTATTGTCATGCATTTCACTGTCCCTGCTTTCTGTACATGTCACAGCGCCAGAATAATAACATAACCCTAACGATCCAACTAAGGATCCCTCTTAACCCACGAAATGGTACATGGAGGTGTGGGTAGTGCAATCATAGAGGAGTAATCCGGTTTAGGTACACCACATCCTTCGGGATAGCCCAATTCGAAGTTCCTGATAAAAGTGGCCATGATTGAGCAAAGCTGAACGTTCGCGAATTGTTCACCAATACACCTATGTCTTCCAGCACCGAATGGGAGGTATGGTGATGCAGTTCCCTTTGAAACCATTCCGAAACCGAAATCCATCTTTTCGCCTTCTTCCTCGACCTTCTGACCTTCCCATCGAGAGACGTCGAATGCGTGGGCGTTCTTAAAGTACTTTTCATCCATAGAAGAGACACCGGGAGCAGCAAGAATATAGTGGTCCTTGGGGATAACGTAATTGGTACCGTCGACGTGCAAGGGGGCCTTGACTTTGCGCATGATAGAGTGAAGCGGAGGGTGAGTACGAAGAGTCTCGCGGATAGTATTGTTAAGAACAGTGCATTCAGATAGCTTTTCATATGAAAGCGGTTCAATTCCTCCTTTTCCATTTCCAAAAACGCGGACCTGCTCATCATAGAGATCCTTAACAAGCTTAGGTTGATCAGCGACGTGTAGAAGCATCCAACTGATGGTGGCCATAGAGGTGTGTTGTCCAGCCATAAGAAGAGCGATCATCATGTGTGCGACATTGCGGTCGGTAACAGGGGTTCCGTCTTTGTAAGTGCGGCCCATCAAATTCCAGATCATGTCAGAGTGATCAATCCCACTAGCCTCTTCCTTGCGGCGCTTCTCAATGATGTTCATGTAGAATTTAGCCATGGTGCGCTGGGCGTGGTCACGGCGTTTGTTAGACGGGAACGGGAACCATGGAAAGAGGAAATTCATTGGTGTGAAGCCCATATCGAGATCGTGGAAAAGCCTGGCAAACGAGCCATCGAGAGCATCGCGGACCTCCTTACCCTGGAGGGAGCGGGCAGCGGTGAATATGGTGAGTTCCGGGATGATGGCAGAGAGAGAAACAGTCCCCTTGGGACCCTTGAAGAATTTGGATTTCTTGGTATAGTCTTCAACCTGTTCCACAATCAAGGGAACATATGATTTGAAGGTTTCCGCAGTGAGACCGAATTTCATGAACTAAGACAAAACTGTAAGCACGGTCCTGCAGAGCAATTGATGAGGGCCAGACCACATACCCTCTTTTGTTCCATAAGGATATTGTTGGGAACATCGTAGACGACACCATCGCCAAAGACGGGGGTGGTGAGATGGGTGTAAGCCTCCTCAGCACTAACTTGCGAAAGCTTTCCATTAAACACAAAGTCATTTCCCTTGGGTCCCAAACAAGCAGTCATCTTCCTTCCAAGCATAACATAGGTGAAAACATCACCATACTATCAAACTGGTTAGTTTTCAATTGGAAATGTTGGGGAAGCTAAGATAGCATACCTGCTCCTGGCAAGAGTTGAAAAACGCATACGGGTCCATTCCATACCGAATAGTGCTCCCAAAAAATGGGAAGTAATGGAACACCATCGGAGGCTTCGTCGGGTCTTTAAATAAGAGCTGATTCAAAACATTGATAATGACACTCAAGACAATGAATGTCGACACGCCCGCAATCAAAACAACGGGGGTTCCTAGCTTCTGAAGCTCGGCGTAGTAGGGCCCTAAAGGCCCCAAAAGTGTAGCTAACAAACCCATTATGTCGTCAAACCTTCAAGTATCCAGGCGAATGATGGAATTGATGAAGAATGGGAGGAGGAAAGGGAGGGCTGGAAGGATAATAAGTACAGATAGGAGGCGCGCCTAACTACCGACACAAGATAGGGGAGAGGTTTTTTTTTTCCCCCCCAAGGCGAGAAGGCAGGGATCCTAAACTGCAGATTGATTTATGAGATTAGCTTCCTCTGTTGTCTCTGTATAATCAATCCTACTCGGCTGCCCCTTTCGCCCTTTCGCTGGACAATGGCATGTTGCCAGTTTCGTATTCGCTCCCGGAACGCGGGTGTGAACACCCTAGCTGCATGGGTACTTCCGCAATAAGACAGGAACGACTCCGAGCCTCACCTTACTATTGTACTGTTTGGTATTATTTAGGCAAACGCCCCATGAATCGTCTGCTATCGTTCGATCACAGCCTATGGGGGAAGTGGTAATTCGAACTACTAATCACTTATGTCTCACTCTCATGAACTCTGAATTCATACGAATACGCGAGAGGGCCCATGGCCCCATACTCCAAGGTGTTCTTATTACCCGGCATAATGAAAAGATAAGATGGATATAATTCAAAGGACACCTCATTCATCGCCGCTCACTCACCGTTTACACCCTAGAACCCGCATTAATATACTGCCTTGCTTACTTAGCTACACTATTGCCCATGGCTGATCGTAGTATGTAGCGGCGCGGCGCGGCGGTCGATATTAGAATGTTAGCATGCAAGTATGTAAGTACCTAGAGCACATGAGAATTATTTGAAACCAAACTCCAACACCGCATGCCCCAATGGTGAGCATGGAAAGCTACTTATAGAGCACTAACGGTATTTATTCCATATAAATAAGGGTCATCCTCGCAAGGGAGTCTCCGAGTTGGAAACTTGGTTATCGTATTGAGTTGATAAGTGCTGCATTGATGAAAGGCCCCGTTCGATAAACATTACGTACGACTGGCTTATAACATATATCGTTTAATTATACTTAGTGCGTAGTTCACTTGATTAATTCCCATTGCTGTCTATATTAAAATATTTGGAAAAAAATGATAACAAAGTTTACTTTGCTTACGTGCCTTAGTTGGCTTTTTCTTCAATAGCACCGCCGGCCTTGCCTTATAATCCTCCCCTTGAGTCTCAATATGTAACAGTAACAGTTAAAACTCCAGACCCTTCCCTTCTCTCCCCTTACTTCCCTCCAAATCACACTTAATGATATATAGTAGATGGAGCCTAATATCCACTACACTCTCACTCACAATAAAGCCACAATCCACTAAAACTGTGGCTCCCAAACCGCCCACGAACACATACGGGTGTAAATGTAGAAAAGGGAAGGGGGGGGGGGGGGGGGAAAAAACATGGTGGTGGTTGTGGGACACGAGAATAAAAAAGAAAATAAACCCTTAGAGACGAAGGAAAAATCAACAGCCTATAAAATATATAAAAACCGATGAAGCCCACATGAGAATATAGAAACAAATAGCCTCCAAACGCTGTGCCAAAGGAAGAAATACATAGATAACGCTAATATAACATATACCCTAGGCACCCGCCGCCGCCTCCACCTCCGCGACAACCTCCGGCGACATTTCCCTGCTCGGCTCTTCATTACCATTCCCTTCGTAGTCACTTCCATAGAGAGTCTCGTCACCACCCTTCCCCCCAACCCTCATAAACGCCTTTTCGCCAACTGCCGATTCGGCTGGGTTCTCCGTAGGACCCTCTTCAGAAATCGCAGCGACCGCCGGGGCCTTTCCTTTCCACTTACCACCATCAGCAACTCTTTTAAGCCCAGGAGCATCAGCAAGTAACGTTCGCTCTCTGTTGACCCTCCTCTTTGTAAACTGAAGAGTTTCCATAGTCTCAGTGAGACTAGCACAGGAATCGTTAGGGTCAATGCTGTAGCCCGTGATCCATGGATGTTTAAGTGCCTTATCAACAGTAATCCGTTTCTCGGGGTCGACGGTAAGCATTTGTTCGATTAGCTCCAACGCAGGATCTGGAATAGAGTCCCAGTATGGCGAAGGAAAGTCAAATCTCCCATCCTTGATTTGGTCTGATAGAGTGTATGGGTATTGTGGAGTGTGTAATTCGTCGGAGAAGGGGGGGAAGCCACAGAGAGAGATATATAAGACGACTCCTAGAGACCAAATATCGACAGCATGGGAGTACCGGCGATTTTTGCTACTTTGAAGAATTTCCGGGGCGACGTCTATAATTGATATATTAGTGATGTAGAAACGGTAGCAAGGAAAGGAGGCGACGTACAACTTGGGGTTCCACAAAGGGAGGTTGTAAAAGAGTCTTCACCAATGATCTTGGCGAGGCCGAAGTCGGCAAGTTTTACAGTAAGATTCTTATCCATAAGTAAGATATTCTCGGGTTTAATGTCTCTGTGGGCGATACCACGATCATGCTACAGCGGTGGTTAGGATTAGCATGAGTCGTAAAGCTTAATATTTTCTACCAACGAAATTGCTTACCAGATATTTCAGGCCATTAAAAAGTTGAATAAAGATCTTCCTTGTATCATCTTCACTCAGTTTTCCGTTCCTGATTATGTGATTAAATAGCTCTCCCTCAGGTGCTAACTCAAGAACCAGGTAGACGCCATCATCCTCATCATAGTTTCCCTGTAAGCACAAGACGTTTTGATGGCTGACGCTCATTAACACAGCGATCTCCTGTTTCACCCCCGAGGTCCTCCAGGAATCATCATTCCGTCTTTTACTAAAGACTTTGACAGCAAATTCTTGTCCGCTCTTCTTCTCGACTGCTTTGTGCACTGTCGCAAAATGACCGCTTCCTAGTTGTTCTCCGAGGTCATATGTATCGTGAAATGCACTGGAACGCATGTTCATCGGGTACCTGAAAATGTATTGTTTCCCACCGGCGAACTCAACTTCATCTCCAGTTTTTAGAACTCGACGATTGTTACGTCCAACAATGACACCACCAACCCATGTTCCATTAGAAGAAAGATCTTCTAGGACCGCTACGGGCTGGTTCCCACTGATTTCCTAGAGTTCACCACTTACGTTAGCACCTCAGTTTTCGGGGATGCACATATGGTAGATACCTTGAAGATAACACAATGCCTATTCGAAATCACAGCATCGTCAATCAACAAATCACACTCGGCATGTCTTCCTACTAAAAATCCATTTGGAGGTATTTTCTTCCCCTTAGTCGTCCCCTTCTTCTTCTTCTTCTTATCGGGAGCTGGCGCCTGCTTATTCAACTTTATGACTGAGTCGCTCTTGTCCGAGAGGGGCCACAGATAGCCCCACACGGACTCATCGACCTCCTTCTTATCCAGCCCCTCCTCGGCGAGTGGGGGAAAGTAGAATTGCGAAGCAGCCTGCGTGGCATCTTGTGTGTGTGGTGGGGGTGACGATGCCGGTGTACGCGCTGGAGGTGATGGTGCCGGGGTATGTGTTGTATGCTCCTGAGGGGTTGGGAGGGCTTCTTCCTTAGGTGCTTCTTTAGAGGTTCCAAGAGCAGTGACTGTTTCCTCGCTCTTATCCTCGGTCGAGCCACCTTTGTTACGTTGCGAGCGACGAGGCTTTTTGGCGTTGACGTCCGGCGACTCAGGAGACTGGGAGAATGTTAGCGGGTTTGCACCACTGCTATTACTACTTCTAGGTATACGCATGGAGGAGAGGGGTGGTGTACCATATTTCGCTTCACGCTGCTTCTATTATTGCGAGGAGCCATGATTGATATGAGATGAGAGATAGAATCTTTAACAATAGAAGTTGAAGTGCCCAAAGGTCAAGAGATGCCTGCTGAGCATGCACTGACTGGCAAATAGATATGGACTCGGGTGACTTATGGTGAAGCGCGGAAGTAGACGGGCAGGTGGTCGAGAAATTGTTTTCGCGTAAAGAAGAGGGACGGCACGCGGTAGGTGGGTGCAATACCAAGACGCGTAAAGAGAGTGGGTGTGGGAAGGGATGGGTGTAGGCAAGCAAATGGTAGTGTTTCGAGTGATCGCAGGTGTTTAGGGCAGGTGATGCTGCAAAATATGGCCTGCAGTCTCATCAAGGAGGTGGTGTTTGGACTGTATGACTGTTCAGGTTGACCCTCGAGGTTCCCCTCTACTATGTATCTTCTCTATAGACTTTGTAGGATTCCATCAACCCCTCGAAACTTTCGAGTCAACGGGAGAATTGTGAAGTGAACTGCCAGGTGCTCTGTTACACAGCCGCCCTCAGCTACAATAACTCGGTGAAGATCTGCGTGCAAACCTTTTTGTGGTTTGCACTGGGGTAGTAGCTGCTGCTGCCTATTCAATCGTTATATCAACCGCTTTTTTATCTGTCTAGGATATTACATCTACCTAAAATTCTCAGGCAGTGTTTACTTTAGTCCGTATCCGTTGGAAGTGGAAACATCTTCTAGGCTACGGGAGCAGATCGACTGTGTTTATGATTCATTACATAGCTTTCTCTGCTTTAGTTATAAAGAGGATTTCCCAAAGGGGTAAAGGTTTTAAGGGTTTTTTTTCTCTCTTCTCAAAGATGCGTACCCGCAGAAGTCTCCTCTTCACTTCCGCCACAATTTCTTTTCTACCGGTGAGTAAGTGATGTCGTGGAACCAAGTTGGAGATAGGTCCAAGGTACGGTAGAGGACTAGAAGTAAAGTACGGCCCTAGGGAATGGCCACCAAGTAGAAGATATTCATGAATACCTCAGTGAATACCTCAGCCAGTTTAATCAACTCCGGCTGTATTCAGTGCAACGATATTTGTGTTGTGAGTTCGAGGTAGAGCCTCACTCAACTTCGAGGATCTCGCCAAGCCACAACTCTGAGTCATCCACGGAACGGCTCTTTTTTGGACCTGGAGAACGGCAGCCAAGACTTCACCTAAATAGGAACCGAAAGCTTGGGCACACCCAAAGACATCGCCTATCTAGCCACGTTTGTTCTGCTCTTTCGTTTCCGAGCTACCATTCAGTTTCCCGCTGGTAGGAGGGTGAAGGGAACAGAAGGGGTACCTACATGTAGGTACATTGTTTTAACGCTTTTCATGACTATAAAAATAGTAAATCCCAGAGCGCGCACGGAGGGCAACGGCTCACCGGCTGGATGATGTAGGGCACCATAGGCTCGCATCTCGCTGGATTGGAGAGACAGAGATTGAATGGCTGACAGGCCCATCTGACAGATCCATGCATCGTAACCTATCAACCCTACGTACTTAAAGCCCATCGCGTGAGACAGGGGCAGCCAGCCTAGAATGGGGAGAAGTTAGGAACAAGAGATCAATGATCAGAGGTATCAATTGAGGGGCGTGATCGATGTATTATAAACACATCAAGTGACGACGGTCTCCGCTTCGATTACTTAGTAGAGGACGCAAATGTGATTGTCTTTGCTGGATACAGTTGCTGGGGGCTGACATATTACCCATCCTGTCTGTCAACTTTGGATCTAGGGCCTCCTCCTCCCAGGGCAAGGGTAAAATGTGTCTCAAGGGGTTCCGCTCGTGTCAATAGAAAGTGAAGTGTAACGGGGGAGTTCAGCTGTCGAGTTGTCCTAGGCAAGATGTATGTAATATATGCCTGTTTCTGTTTCTTCTTACCCTTCCCTACATTATTTCTTTGTCTCCACAACGTCTCTCCTTAGACACCATCTCTTCCCGATACCGTTCTATTCATCTACCTGTCTATCAGTGTCTTGTCTGTCTTTCTCTCCTATCTTCTATCTCCCCCATCCGCTAGCACTTGCATTACCTATATCAACCACATCGCCTCGCAGCGCTTACTGTGTTACAGTATCTGATAATTTTTTTTTTTTTCGCTTTAGGGGGCTAGAGGCTGAAAGTGCTATAAACCTACCAATCTGCCCCATCAACTCCACCTGCTGCGCCCACTCTCACTACACTGCTTTCTACCTATCTACAGATCCCACCCTAGGAATATCATTAACGTTTTGAGTTTCAACTCGACACCACGCACTTTACGGGCAAACGAGCCGCATTTGAACGAACTCTAAGATTCACAACTTTTGAGAACCGCGCGTCTGCTTCTTTCATCCCCCTATTTTCCATTTAGTACTTTTTTTGTAGTTTGATGAGCAAGATGCCTGGTTTCGCAGATTCCTTCTGGTCGGGTGATTATGCCGGGGGTTAGTTGTCAGTCTGTGGGACAAAGAAACAAATCCTGCTGCTGTTTCCCTCCCCGTTTCCCCCACTTCGGGACTGGGCTGGTTGCTGCCTGTAGGATTGCCGCGCTGACTTATCGGATCCGCGTATTACAGGTCTCGGTGTTCTTTTTGGGAAGCTTCAGCAAGGTGTAATAGAGAACCAGCAAGTTCTCCAAGTCGCAAAGTTACGAGCCGATACAGAAGACTTGTATGGGCAGAGACTCGCAGCCATTTCAGCTGGGTCTGAGAGGCCGGGTGGGTTTTCGAGAGACGATGGTGCTAGTGTGCGAAAGGTAAGGGTTGATGATGTTTTACGTATCGTGATTTCTAGTACTAATAGCTAGGGTAGGCTTATGATGGGCTGAGGAAGGAAATGGATGATGTGAGTTTTTTCTTCTTTTTCTTCCTTTTTTTCCCCCTCCCTTTGCCGTGGAGTTACTATTTTAAGATTCCTAAGTTAAACATTTATGCAGGCGGGAAAAAACCACCGCAAGGTCGCAGATAATATCCGGCAACTCGTCATTGACCCGTTTTCTCGATGGTGTGAAGCACACGAGGAGCGCATCATCTCTTCACATGACGATCTGCAGACCCGAATCAAAGCTCATGATAGGCAAGCAGAAGCGGTCAAGAAGCTCCGCTCACACTATTTCAACAAATGTCGCCTCGTTGAGGATCTCGAGGAGGAAACAAAGTTTATTCAGGCAGCGCCGGAAACCCCAGCATCTGCAACCGCTGGAACACCACAGATTAAGTTGACGGATGAGGATTTGGAGGATGACGAGGAACCAATTGAAATTGGCGACCTTTTTTACCAACCGACGGAAGTCAAGAAGATCTTGAGGCACATGCTGGAGACGATTCCCCTTACAAATGTGAAGGTGGCCATCTTGGGAACTTATGAGAATGTGTCCACCGGTGAGAACATTGTGAAGTTTATCCAGGAGAACCTTAATGCAACATCGGTCTCCCACGCCGAGAGAATTGGCCAAGATTTTGTCGGCCATGGGTTCCTGAGATTAGTGGGAAATGTTGGCAACACATTTAGCAACAGCGCAAAATTGCACTATCAGTGGCGTCCTCATGCATTCCAGACTGCAGGAATCCAACCGACCAAGGCCTTAACGAGAGCTGAGACAATTAACGGAGATGTGGTCCCCAGCAGTCCCGTGACTACCACCGCGATTGGTGACTTCTTGGGTGGTCTTATGACCAATCAGCATCCGAACGAGTCGTCATCAGATAAGCTACGGAGAGAGGCTAATGAAGCGGATGAAAGGTACAAATTGGGTGTTAAAAAGCTCGACTTGATGAGATGTACCCTGGAGGAAAGTATGATGGAGCATCTTAAGTTCATGGAAAGGTGCGAGTTGGATCGCCTGAAGGCAATCAAGGCTGGTATGTCAATCCTGGAGTTTTCGTCTTCATTGCGTGTACGGGTCTAACTTGCCATAGTCATCCTTGACTTCTCTGGAGCGATTTCAAATGTCATCCCTAGTATCCAGTCTACTGTCGATAACATGCTTCTTTACCAGGAGACTATTCAGCCATTGGGAGACCTTAGGTACATGCTCGAATCTTACAGGACTGGGTCATTCATCCCGAAGGTCGTGACCTATGAGAGTTACTATAATTCCGTAGATGAACAGACCTTTGGAATCGACCTCGAAGCCCGGGCTAGGGCAGATCGTAAGCGTGTACCAATTATTATCACTAGCATCCTTACATATTTGGATCATCGTAAGTCACCTGATTTGATAAACATCAAATATCACTCGCTCACTTGGGAATAGATTATCCTGATCTGGAGGGAGATGAGGCTAGACGGGGTATCTGGCTTGTGGATGTCCCTCTTGCGGCTACACATCACTTAAGAAACGCGGTAAATAACGGAAAGGCAATTCCTAAAGACGTCCTTGCCAACTACGAAATTCCTATTGTTGCCAGTGTTTTGAAGCTCTACCTTCTTGAGCTGCCAGATTCCCTTGTCTCGTCTCAGAAATATGAAATCATCAAGACTGTTTATACAACCCATGGCTCCGAAGGAGACGAAAAGGCTCGATTGGCCGTTGTGCAGAACACACTTGGAAGTCTTCCACTGACAAATATTGCGACTCTTGATGCAATCACAACTCATTTTACCCGTCTGATTGAACTCACATCCGCCGATGAAGCTTTTATTGCTGCCCTTGCCCATAGTCTTTCCTACTGTATCCTCCGCCCACGCGTCGAGTCCTCACTCACACAACACGAACGACATTCATACCGCCTCGTCCGCGACTTGTTCGCTCACAAGGAGCAAGTCTTTGGTGAACTCAAGCGCGCTTCGACCCTTGCTAGTGGTCGAGCCCGTGCCATCTCTACTGATGAGTCACAACGGCGTGCCCATGTCGAGGCACGAAACCGCGCCGTAATCGGTGCAGCCCGCAGCCGCCCCTCCTCACCCGCGCCGACGGGTCGGCATCGGCGGGATGTCTCCACGGATGGAGGGAACCGTTTTCCCATTCAAACTTCGCCCACCTCCAGCTCGCCGCGTAATTCCGGACGCTACAGGCCTTCGTCCCTTGAAGTGCCTGGAGGTTCTTCATCCCTCGAAACAGCTAAGGAATATGAGATTGACCCCCCCATGAGGATGACACAAGAACCTGATGGTATGCACCATGACTCTTCGGGTAATGACTCCCCACAGAGTGCAACAAACAACAGTGGCGGCCTCGAAAAAAGTAACTCACTATCTCGGTCTGGTCACGCCTCGGGGACTGGTGCGTCCGGTTCAAGGTTTCCGAGAAAGACGGGAGGCGGCCTCGTGAGGGCAGCGGCGGCAAAGAGAGATTCGGTGACTGCGCCACCAAATGGAAATGACTCTGATGGTAGTGGGGCCGATGATCAAGGAAGATCGCCTGGTGTCAGCTTGACTGATCGCCCGATGGATGATTGATTGCCTGGCGGGTTGAGTTAACCGAAAAATGTGGTTCATGGTGTTTATGTGTAATTTCCATTTCCCCCTTTTATTATTTCCTATTTTCTTTCCCCCTAAGTGACTCTGCGTACTTACTACCCTTATGTGATCCCTTCCCTAACTACATGTTTGTTGAGCAAATTAATTTAAAAACCCGCCTTGTGTTTGCTGGATGGGGTGGGTACTTTTTTTTCTTTCTTTCTTGTGTGAGTGCGGTTTAGAACAGCGTTCATGCACACCGCGATTGTTGCACTAGCGAAAACATTGGTGGGGGGTTTAAGGCAGGAACTATATATGACATAGTTATATCATGAATCTTGGAAATCTTAATGTGCCGTCCAATATAATCTGATCATGCATTATCACTCGACTTCCCCGGCTTCGATATCGCTCTTAAATTGTGTAATACGAAATATAATTTTCGAGGTTCTAGCGCTTAGCCTTTAAGTTTCATTATTACCTTGCGCTCTGGCAGGAAAATTGTATCGGATGTACGTACTGTAAACCTCTCTATTTTGCGTTGTAGCACAAACCGAGAGTTGACGGCTATAAGAAACTGGTAGTTTTTCATGATTGGAAATGAGGGAGGGTGGTTCTGTTTTTTTCCTTCCCCCTTAACATAACGGCTAGAACAAGTGGTGGTATACATCGCCATTAGTGTTTGAATGAGAAGAGGGTTGCCATTGCCGATTTTGTATGGTGAGCCATGGGTTGTCACAAAGTCCTGATAAATGGCTACATGTAGTCTAGTGTTGAATGGGATGCAAACCTCTTCTTTCTATATACATGTAGTCTTGGGGACGTTGGCGAGTTACCCTATAGCGGGTCTCCGTGGTGACATCACTTTTTTTATGTGCATGCAAGATTGGCCGTGTTCGTAAATGACATGGAATCAATAGTAGGTGGTTAGAGTAATCAGGGTTAAGCATTGATCACAGAAAATCGCTCGTACCAGTGATCATTGATACAACTATTATAAAAATGGATGATATCTACTATCAATACCTCTGCTGTAAGATACTATATGTAGTTATGGGGAAGAGTCAACACATTACTGGTGTATTTGCGTAAAACAACTGTCTGGGAAAAAGGGATCACAAACAGCTTCGTATTGCACTTGTACAGCAAGCTGCTCAACCTCATGAATAACTGATTATAGTTTCAGGCCTGCCCCCAAGAAACCACCATACGCGCCTGTCGCCACCACTCCTACCAATGCCAACAAACTGCTAATCCCATGAACCCTCCCGAACCTGCTGTTCAGCTTTTGCATTGCCTCACTCTTCGGCCCCTCGTCGTAATACTTCTTCCCTTCTTTCGTCTCCTGGACCTTTCTCTCCCTCATGATCTTTGTCGTCGTAGGGCCGACAACTAGAAGATTCACTAGCGAAGATGTGAGTGCAACCATGATAGGAGCGGTGGTGTTATAAAAGTATGGTGACGAGGTTGAGAGGAGAGACACTGCAGAGGCGGCAGGGTGGGTGACTAGGAGGGCTACCGGAAGGACTGATTGGAGCGTGAAGAAGACGGGGAAGATCTTCTGCTGGAGCTGGGAGAACATTGGCCTGGGGAGAGTTCTGTAGGCTATAACACCACCGATGAAGGTCTAGGGATTTGGGGTTAGTCAAGCCGAAGCCATTGAGGAAGACAGGGAGAACTCACTTGGTAGACTTGGGCACCAAAGAGGGTCCCGAAGGTGAGGAGGTGCCAGGTCCCGGGGTTCGCAAGAGTGGAGAGGACTGGCATCGTGATTGATATGTTGTCTACGGTAACTATAGATCAGGTGTTTGAGAATGTTCAAGGGAATGGGGTAGCTTTCAATTGTACCTGATGTAAAAAGTCTTTACCCAGGTGGTGTGACGTATCGAACGTTCTTGGCGGGCGGCTCCGCCTAACCGAATCCCGTTAATAACAGATACCTACTTGCGGCGAGAATAAGTTTCCGCCAAGTTTGTGTGAGAAAACGCTGTTGCAAGACAGAAGTGGTGGCAGGAACTTATTCTCAAGGCAAGTACATACCAAAGTCTAATAGAGCACTACATACTACATGTAGGTACATGTGTTCTCTTTCCTCTTTTGCGTACGTTGTATAATCGACGTATTAGGAGGTTAGAATACCTACTGATACAGCTAAAGATATTATTAAATGGTGTAAAACCTCCGAATCGAAAATCGGAATCTTATAGCTGCAGTCTCATTCTAATCATTTCTCTGGCTCCTGACAGAGCCGTGACCCTAACCCTGCATAGCAACCAGTCCACCGCACTAGAATTGAGCTGAAGGGAGCTGGAGGGGATGAAGTGCGAACTCCAGATCCCTATAATTACAAGTGGCTATAGTCAAACTACTCGAGGTGGCCATAGACAGGCAGGTGTGGCCAACTGTTCTTGGGTACATGGAGGTGGAGGCAAAATCAAGACCTCACAGTCGTGAGGTTGTCCCCCCAAGTAGTGATAAAGTAGTCTCGTGCCCAGCCTGTGGTGTGCCCTGCACTCTGCACACCACCACAGGCTGGGTACGAGACTACATGTAGTGATAAAGTACTACCTTTTTATGTAATGGACATTAACCAATGTCCGATACTAGCAGTAGTTGAGCGTGTAGTGCTCCGTTTCCCTACCTTCGCATACAAATATATGCAGGTTTTGCAACCAGTTTTGGCTTACGGAGTTATGTACTTGCTGAGAAACAAAGTATGGTCTCCAAGGTGAGCCAGAAAGCAACCGGGGATGTTCGGGATGAGACCGTGTGTGATAGTATGTTATGTCCGGAGGCACCAGACACTGGCGAAATCTCTCTTATGCATAAATGTCATGTGATTCATGTTTTTGCTAGCTACAGATCTAGAATGTCTGGGTTGCAATAGTTCTCACTGTCAACAGACTTACCCCTACACGCGTACTAGTCTCTAGAATACTTAGAAATTCCATAAACTTCGTATATCGCTGCTTTGTTTCAGTCAACCATTTCCTTCATAAGCCATACTAATGCATGAGAGACATTTCGCCAGTGTCTGGTGCCTCCGGGACATAGGACTATTGAAGTTTAGGGTTGGCGGCCGCAGAGCACACACATTCTAGCCAACCAAATGATTACATGCCAGCGGGGTGCCAATATCTCAGCCGCCAATAATGTGATAGAGTGGGGGGGAAGGCTGAGTTTACAATCGTCCTGTTTCTCCACATTTCCCACGTTCACGTTTGAAGCTTCAACTGCGTGGTGCTCATAAGATCAACCATCGAAACGATGCCCAGATCTCAGACAGCCGTCCGAAAGAGTTTGATGGGTTGCGAGTCACCAGTATCATCGGGGTAGCTGGTATACCAATAACCAAAGAAAGTGACAGAGCACCCCAATATAGGCTTCTTCAGGCACTTGCTGGGCTCCACCAGGTGCTCAGTCCGGATGAGATTTCAAAATTGTCGCAAAATCCTGCCCCGAGTGCACCGTCTGCTATTACTGAGATTTGCCACGATTTAACTAAGGAAAATGCCAAACGAAAGTTTTTGCGATTAAGCTCAAGATTCGAGTCGTTTTTTCAATCCATGTTTAGGTTCTGGCCAGTGATAGATGTACTGGTTTCTACACAACCAAAGGCAGCATCGCTAGTGTGGGGGAGCTGTAAGTTTGTTATTATCGTGAGTTAGAGGTCATTCCTGTTGCTCGTTTCAACACAGCTGATGTATATCCCATAGGCCGCTCTGAATTATTACGATTACTTTGAGCAAATCTCGAAAATGTTCGTTAAGCTGGGAGATTTATACTCCTACTTCGACCGTTTCCTGAAGATTCTCCCCGAGGCCTCTAGGCTACACTCAGCGCTCGCAGATTATTTTGCGGTATCAGTCAGATTTAACACATCAGCGATTCAATTCCTCAAGAAATCCAGTAAGTGCTCTGCCTTCTCTACTCACCTTTCCCTTAGTTAACAATATATACCCTCTATATAGCCGCCGGTCAAATATTCAAATCAATATGGAGCCCCTACAAATTGGGCTTCCAGGACCTCGAAGAAGAGCTTAATCGACAACAGGGCCTGGTCAGTGATGAAATAGAGATAGCGAGAGAGGAAGCAGCGCAAAGGGCTCGCCAGGAGATGAGCCTATTTATAAGAAATAATCAGCTGTTGGCGATACAGAATCATGGCGGAGCCAGATCGATGCATTCAAATGTAATGACAGCAGGCTGGGCTGGAGATGCACATTTGCTGCAGCATAGTCAACAAAAGAGTAAGTGTCTCGTTAAATGTCGGGTTATAGCTTTAATTACTTGTTTTAATATATACATATGTAGTAACGAAAAGGAAGATCCTGCTGGACGCGATATCGACATATGAGCACCGGTCGAGTTTATCGAGAGCCTATGAAAAACGGCACAAGAACACTGGATTGTGGCTTTTCGAGACCCCAGAATATAAAGAGTGGAACGAGAATCCAAAATCTAGCGGGCTTTGGTGTTATGGAATTCGTAAGACCCTAGTTTTATTGTATCGATTGATAATCTCAGGGCTGACCGGTGTTGTGTATTAGCTGGTGCGGGAAAAACTATACTCATGGCTGGGGTGATTGAACACCTCTTTGTAAATCAACAAAAAACACCTAGTACATCAATCAGCTACGTGCTCTGCGAATTCTCAGACGAAGAGTCTCTGAAAGCTTCTGCGATCTTACGAAGTCTTATAAAACAGATTCTCAGCGTTTTCGAAAAAATCACCCCAGAGATGGAACAAGATTTTGAAAACCAGTTCTTAAAAGGTCATCGGGCCCCGGGGATAGAGGATTTGTACAAAATGTTACTAGATACCGCAGGGCTTTCACACACATCATATATTATTATCGACGGATTAGATGAATGCAGATTAGACGCTCGAACAAAAGTCCTGGTCTGCATGGATCGGTTGGTGCGGAGCAGCAAAGATAGAATAAAGATAATTATCTCCAGTCGCGATAAGGTTGATATATCGAGATGTTTGAAGGACTTTACAAAGATTTCTTTGTGTTCGGCAAAGAATAACTCCGACATTGAAGCTTATGTCCGGGAGATAATAGAGGAAAAGTTGAAGGGGGAACTGAAGGTTAGTCCGGGGATGGGTGAAGAGATCATCAATACTCTTATCAAAGGTTCAGATGGAATGTATGTTCCCATAAAATGAGAGCTTTTTAAAGCATTAATAACATACGTACTTGCAGGTTCCTTTGGGTCAATTTTCAAATTCTTGAAATCTGTAGGGAAAACAACGACGACGATATCCGCCTGGTACTAAAATCGTTACCCAAAAATCTCGATGAAACGTACCTCCGGATTATCAAACGGATTATTGATAATCACAAACCGGATATTGCCATAAAGGTTTTTAGGTGGCTTGCCACCGCAAGGCGCCACCTTCTGTTAGAGGAGTTGAACGAGGCTGTTGCCTTTGACCCTGGGTGTTTGGATTGGGGTCAAGGAAAGCACCAAAACGATGCATTCAACATGTTAAGGAACTGTGGGAATCTCATCGTTCATGACCGTAGTGATGGGACGATCCGGTTTGCTCATTACACTGTCCTGGAGTTCTTGGAGTCGGAACGAATGCCCCAATTCGCACGGGACTTCTTCATTGATAAGAATAGAGCAAACCTATATGTGGGCTTAATTTGCCTTGGGTATCTGGGCTTTCCAGAATTTGAAACCACGGTATCGAGGGTTTCGAAACCTATAGAATTACCCCATATTGCTGGATTGGTAAAGTCGACGGTGCATCATCCATACATGGAATCTTTATCGAGTATACATCCTAAAAGATTATTCGTTAACCAAAACGCAAATATACCTAACATCCCGATTCCTCATCAAACCAAAAGGAAAAACCGTGATTCGGATGTTTTAAGCGCGAAGTTTTGTTTGCTAGGATATGCTTCGCAGAATTGGATTTACCACTGCAAAGAGCTTTCGGATAGAGATCGTGATAGCTTAGATCTTTTCGATAAGGTATTATTTCGCCGCAAATTACCACTCAATCATTTGCCATGGGCCCAACAAGACTACCCCCAGAGCTATTCATATTACGAAGAGGCCTGTTTATGGGCGAGCGAAGCAGATAATCCGGCCGTATTTAGGGCGGCATTTTGTAGACTGCAGTCCAATGCAGACTGCACGAAAGTGGTTCAGGAAGCGCTTTTCTTGGCTTGTATGCACGGCAAAGAAATCATTATTTCACATCTGTTAGAGCTCGGGGCAAAACACGATATACCGGATAAGAAAAGCCTAACTGCGCTACAGTTGGCTGCCGGACAAGGGCATTTGGCCACCGTATGTCAGCTCATTAAGTGCGGAGCGGATATAAACGAACCATCTGCACCAACGGAAGATGGTATGACAGCACTAGAGGCTGCCGCCGGGGGCGGGCATCTTAATGTTGTGGACCTACTTGTGCAGAATAGAGCCAGGGTAAATTCCATGAGTACTGGAAGCGGGCGAACGCCACTGTTAACGGCAGCGGCGAATGGACACCTCGATATTGTGGAGGTGCTCATAGAAAAGGGTGCTGAAGTCAACCCGACTAGTGAAAGCGGGCGAGCACCACTGGAAGCGGCGGTGGAGAATGGGCATCTTGGTGTTGCGGAGGTGCTCCTAAAAAACGGTGCCAAAGTCAATGTGGCACTATTAGTGGCAGCGGAGAATGGACATCCTGGTGCTGTGAAAGTGCTCATAGATGGCGGTGCCGAAATCAATGCGACTAGTGAAAGCGGGCGAACGGCACTGGAAGCGGCAGCGGCGAATGGGCATCTCGATGTTGTGAAGGTGCTCATAGAACACGGTGCCGAAGTCAATGTGACTAACATAAGCGGGCGAACACCACTGGAAGCGGCAGCGGTGAATGAGCATCTTGGTGTTGTGAAGGTACTCCTAAAAAACGGTGCTAAAGTAAATGCGACACTGTTAGTGGCAGCGGCGAATGGACATCCTGGTGCTGTGAAGGTTCTTATAGAGGGTGGTGTTGGGGTTAATGCGACTAGTGAAAGCGGACAAACAGCACTGGAAGCGGCGGCGGCGAATGGACACCTCGATGTTGTGAAGGTGCTCATAGAA
Source organism: Morchella sp. 2016-72 (assembly GCA_024713865.1). Taxonomy (NCBI): domain Eukaryota; kingdom Fungi; phylum Ascomycota; class Pezizomycetes; order Pezizales; family Morchellaceae; genus Morchella; species Morchella sp. 2016-72. The sequence goes on from JAMJEY010000023.1 coordinate 624,839, forward strand.
CACGGTGCCGAACTCAATGCGACTAGTGAAAGCGGGCGAACACCACTGGAAGCGGCAGCGGAGAATGAGCACCTTGGTGTTGTGAAGGTGCTCCTAAAGAAAGGTGCCAAAGTCAATGCGACTGGTAAAAGCGGGCGAACAGCACTGGAAGCGGCGGCGGCGAGTGGACATCTCGATGTTGTAAAGGCGCTCATAGAAAACGGTGCTGAACTCAATGCGACTAGTGAAAGCGGGCGAACACCACTGGAAGCGGCAGCAGAGAATGGGCATCTTGGTGTTGTGATGGTGCTCCTAAAAAGGGGTGCCCAAGTCAATGCGACTAGTGAAAGCAGGCGAACAGCACTGGAAGCGGCAGCGGCGAATGGACATCTCGATGTTGTGAAGGTGCTCATAGAACACGGTGCCATAGTCGATTCGTTTTACGGGGAAATAGCACTGAGAGAGGCAGCGGCGAGCGGACATCTCGGTGTTATAAAAGTGCTTATAGAAAACGGTGTCGTAGTCGAATCATCGTATGGGCAAACAGCACTGGAAGAGGCAGCGGCGAGTGGACACCTAGATGTTGTGAAGGTGCTCCTAGAAGGCGGTGCCCAAGCCAATGCGACTAGCGAAGGTGGGCGAACAGCACTGAAAGAGGCAGCGGCGAATGGGCATCTCGATGTTGTGAAGGTGCTCATAGAAAACGGTGTCGTAGTCGATTCGTTTTACGGGAAAATAGCACTGAAAGAGGCAGCGGCGAATGGCCATCTCGATGTTGTGAAGGTGCTCATAGAAAACGGTGCTAAAGTCAATGGTAGTGACAGCGGTCGAGGGGCACTGGAAGCGGCAGCGGCGAATGGGCACCTCGATGTTGTGAATGTGCTCCTAGAAGGCGGTGCCCAAGCCAATGCGACTAGTGAAGGCGGGCGAACAGCACTAAAGGAGGCAGCGGCAAATGGACATCCCGATGTTGTGAAGGTGCTCATAGAAAACGGTGCCGTAGTCGGTTCTTTTTACGGAAAAATAGCACTGAGAGAGGCAGCGGCTAATGGGCATCTCGATGTTGTGAAGGTGCTCATAGAAAACGGTGCCATAGTTGATAGTGAAAGCTGGCGAAGGGCACTGGAAGCGGCAGCGGCGAGTGGGCATCTTGGTGTTGTGAAGGTACTCCTAAAAAGGGGTGCCCAAGTCAATCCGACTAGTGAAGGCGGGCGAACAGCACTGAAAGAGGCAGCGGCGAATGGACATCTCGATGTTGTGAAGGTGCTCATAGAAAGTGGTGCCGTGGTCGATTCATTTTACGGGAAAATAGCACTGGAAGCGGCAGCGGCGAATGGCCATCTCGATGTCTTGAAGGCACTCCTAGATAAATACCCCCAACCCAACGCCAAAGTTATTGGAGACGCGCTCAAAGCAGCATCGGCGGATGGACATCGTGAAGTTGTGGACCTACTAAAGAATTTCAACAGGGGTGATTATTATGATGGGATGTAAAAACTAATAGTACGTGTTACGACCCCACACCCCCTCAGTGAACTGGAAATAACCCCCCGAATACACAGGCTGCGCAGCAATTTCTTCGTTGTGTCGAAGGGTTGATTGGAGGACAAAAATGGACCAGTGTATAGCCAGTCGGCTTTGAATTTAGTTGTTGGCAGTTTGTACCTGTTTGGAGTTTGTCTACGGTAGTGACCAGATGTCCAGTTTCAAATTGCATCCTTTAGTAGGTATGAGACTGGATGGAGGTTAAGAGCGGAGTGCTAGCCATGTCTGGCAGTAGTCTTTGGGTCATAGAGGCCGTCAGCTTCCATCCTGAATGTATAAGTATATATATAGCATTCCAACAAAATACACGCCTTAAGTGATTGATATTGGGATTTGGGCTTTAAAAAGAGTAGTAATTTATTATTCAGTCTATGGGCAAAGCCCCTATTTTTTATAATAGGTGAAATAAAGAAAATAGATCCATACAAAGAAAATAATCATCAGATAAAGAAAACAAAAGAAACCATATCTCGAGTCGGGAAGATGAATCCAAATAAGGAAACTATCTTCCTGATACGGAAAGAAGCTGATGGGTCAGCTTTCTTTTATCTGGAAAGCAATGTCCAGCATTAAGTACCTCTCTGGCCAACAGAAATGGCTCTCCAAACTAAAGCACATTCTGTAAGATGTTCTCATCCCTGGCACGCAGCCAATCACGCCTGGCACAGGCCGAAGAAGGTGAAGCCCATGATTAAGGACGCTCTGGAGAATTGCTTTCCTAAGTCCGTTTTTGCGGAGAAAGTCGCACTTTTCTAGTATCAAGTCTACCGAGTGCTTTCTCATGATTCCGCCCGCCAAGCACGGCGACAGGAAAAACAATAATCCGGCGGCAACCTGACCTCCATGCAACATACCCCAAGGCCAAGAAGGGCCCGCCCCAGCAGATCACGATTACTACGAATTCTCGGGAGCTCCCTGTCTACGCCCAGAGTGCTAGGGGTTATCCCCGTTTAGCGGTTACCGCGGCCATCCCGACCGAGAGGCTGGGGGGAGTAGGACCCGACGATAGATTTCGGAGGAGCAACAAGATACACATCACAGGTGTTCGGGTTCGATTTATATTGCATTATCTGATAACGACCAGGCTGTTCGGTATCTTGTATAACGGCAAAGTTCAAGAGGGGGTGCCTCTGTCCTTTGTATCGGGGATGCCTCCTACGGTTCAGGATATAGGGGCGGCTTCGAGTACCACGGTTCACGGTCGGCGGATGCTGGCGATGGTGGAGGCGAACACGCAACAGGTAATGGTCCTTTCGACGCGATAAGGACGCCGTTCGGTAATACGGTGAATTGGGTAGACGAGACTTTGTTTACCTAGTGACCTCGCTAAGGGACTTGGTGGGAAAGGGGTTTCTTGGGGAACGGGGGAGACGAAGAAGGGTGGTAAGATCTTCAAGGGGCAGTTGGACGTGAAGTCTAATATGAGGACTCAGAACTTTGATCAGGTCGGTTTAGCGACGGGTAACTCCGGTACTGGATATATAGTCAGGCGGAGTCGAAGATGTATGAGGTATATTTCCTTATTGATAAAGATTTTGGGTATATGAACGAGGTTACACCTCTATTGCCGCGAAGAAGAGGAACCTAAGATAGCCCATACATTGCTAATACTAGGTAGATCTAAAATCAAGGCCAAGTTATATCCACAGCTTCATGATTGGGTCATGAGCTATCACTCGGAGACATTTGGCCCACTATTACATATATTCCGTGCTATTGGTTGGGTTACATGGACTTACTACATGTAAGTGCCTCTCACGCTAGCCGCAGCCGTGGTGTGTCGAGTTATGGTAGGGGCATGATCCTGTCTGTTTGTTCTTGCCGTGGGCTTGAGGAATTTCACTAGATCGACGTTGGGTTCTTCGTGTATCGGTAGGCTTGCTGTAGGAGGTGTAATAGGGTATGTAGCTAGCTTATAGAAAGTAGTTACATACACCACAGACGCAACAAATGGGCTCTATTTACTGGCAATTTTTAAAATATCTTGGCACAAAACATCCGAGTGATATATCATGACCCACATACACACACACAAGTTTCATGTCATGAGTAACGATATCAATTGCTATGCCCCAGAAGTCTCTTTACCCATAGCTACATAACTATAAAAAATACATGAAGCTCCTAGTAGCCAATATAAAAATAGAAAATAAAGAAAAAAAAATAAACTCTTAATTGACCCACAATAATAAAAGGGAAAAAAAAGGATGAGGGGAAAAAAAAAAGGTATATCCTCTCATCACCTACACACGCCACGCCAATACCATGCACCCATGAAATCCAATAATTAAAAACTACCTCTCTCCCTAGTACCCAAACTCCACCCTCGGGATAACCACGGGCCCATACTTAACAGTACCCGAATAGTTCCCCTCGCCCTGGACGATAAAGTCTACCGCAATGCTCAGTGCGCTCGGCTTCGAGTCAGCCGCTACCGGTAGCCCGTGTGGGTTTAGTGGATCATATGCGCAGAAAATTGCGTAGTTTCTCCGGCCCATGAGGCGCTTCAGTTCGCGGTATTGGCCGCCGACGTCAGTCTGAAATAGTTCGAGCATGTCTTCCTTTGTGTCACTGGGGGCGCCGGTAGATCGCATGCCGTTTTGGGGGATGAAGAGCTGCTTGTTGTTGTGCAGCATTTTGAGAACCATGGCTGGCGGCGGGACGTTGACAATTGCGGAGGAGATGATTTGGTACCTTTAGAGCCAGCGTATTAGTATGGAATGAATTTTATAAAAGGAGTTGGGAACTTGCATTGTTTTGTGGTCGCCTGGTTTTGTGGGGTCATGTACAAGGCCCGCTCCACAGCAGTGGACGTCACCACTAAGGAAGGTCATACGAAGAGCCCGCTGCTTCGCAATCCCCTGGAGAATTCTGATGAGGTACGTCCTCTCAAGGTCCTACACAAAATTAGTAAAAAGGCCAACCATTATTTTCCTCAGATCTACAGATATACCTTCGATTCATGAGTCCAATGATCCCTCAAATCATCCAGCAAATCCACCTCGCCAAATATGCTAACCACACCACTCATCAACCCAGTCTTCCCAAAAGCCTTCTTAACCCCCTGGAAGCCACTTCCAACCACCTCTTTCGCACCAACGACACCCGCTGCTGACCCCACAACCTTCCCCAGCAAGTTATAGGTCCCAGTGATTGCCTTCTTCCCCGTTGCTACTGTCTGCACCACATGCTCCGCCGTCTCCATCCGTGGATAGATAATGGGGACTGCCAACATCAAGATGCAGTGCTGCACACTAGGCGGCAGAGTCGCAATTTTCGGGAATATTCCCTGGTATGTCGGCCCCGCCATGACCTGCTGTGGATTCCGCTCTGAACGCGTGTCGATTCCAACCACTGCGATTGCGGGGCCAAGGTATTTGATAAAGTGCCAGCCAGTGCCGGTTATAGTGAAAAGGTCTCGCTCGTTGGGGGCCGCGTGGAGCATATCAAGAGTTGTGTGGTGCTGGAAAATTAAATACCAATGGACGGCAATGCGGCCGATATTTTTGAACATCTGCGAAAATTGCATGTACTCAGGGTAGGATCCAAAGCCATCAAAACTATCCCTCAGTTAGTACGTATTTCAAGAGAGAACTAATTTTTGTGCGCCTACATATCATGATCATCAATCTGCAAGAGATGGGGGATCTGAGCCCAAGCTTCCCTCAAATGCTGCTGGTCAAAGTGCGAGGAGTAGTAATGAAAGTACGCATGCTGGACTTCGTCTTCATGTGTAGCCGTCCATGGTGCCGCCTTCCTATTTTCCTTTCCCTTGATTGCCAACCATTCCTAAATCCACATCAGCACCTGCATGTAGTTGCCCACAAGCGGGTATTTCAAACCTTCAACAGCGGGACTTCTCTCCACAACCTATCTGCATAAATCTGATCCCCTCCACCGATCTGCGCATGGAATCCAATCTCCATATGCTTCTGCAAAACATCCTTCCACATATATCCTGCGCCTCCCAACCGCTGCCTCTCCTCCTCCTTCACGCTCAGCGAGAAGCCATTGCAACTGTGCGCAATGAATCTCCAATTCTTATCCGACCTTGCAGCCACGAGAAACTCATATCGCAAAATCCCCAACAAGGATGTAACTGCGTACGTCCACTTCTCGCCGATATCTGACATCTGGATATCGATATCATAGCGGTAAAAGGTCCACGCCCGGTGAGTATAGATTGGGTTGGCCTTTAGCTGCCTGGGATTAGGGGAGAGATCTACGCTACGATGGAGGTGGATCGTCGGGGGTTGTGGGGAAGAGGTAACGATCATAATTGAGCCAAGCCAGATACCATGTTCAATGTCCATATTAGTGTACCTCAGGTAGGGGCCGAAGTACTCCTGATTGCTCGGTGCAGGGTTAAAGAGGGCCACACCAGCAAGCGGGAGTGGGGGGTGCATGCCGAAGCTGCTGGTATGCATCAATGGCGTTGGACTCATGCCCATCATTGCAGGATCTGTGTTGTACGTAGTCATAGGGTCCGGGAACGTCATCGGCTGCGGAGGAAACCCTGGGGAGCCGAGAGGCGGGATACTTGCATAGCTACTGGTCGCTATTTGCGGGGAAGCTGAAGTTGGTTCCGGGACTGGAGGTTCCCATTGTGTCCGGGATGTTGGGATGTGGATGTAGTAGTATGATCCCGAGTTTTGATCGAGGTGGGCCATCCATCCTTCGGGAAGTGGAGGTGGCGCAGAAGGACCGGTACCTGGGGGTGGGGTATTCATGTATTGCTCTTGCTGGACATATTGTTGCTGATACTGAGCCGCGGTATCTTGAGGGTGGGGTGACTGCTGTTGCTGGGTATAATGTTGTTGTTGCTGCTGTTGGGCTTGGGCTTGAGCTTGGGCTTGAGCCTGTGCCTGAGCTTGAGCCTGTGCTTGAGCCTGGGCCTGGGCCTGGGCCTCGGCTTGAGCTTGAGCCTGGGCTTGAGCTTGAGCAGCTTGGGCTTGGGCTTGAGCTTGAGCCTGGGCTTGGGCTTGGGCTTGGGCCTGGGCTTGGGCTTGGGCCTGAGCCTGAGCCTGGGCTTGCGCCTGGGCCTGGGCCTCGGCCTCGGCCTGGGCTCTTGCCTGTGCCTGGGCTTGCTGTTGCTGTTGCTGTTGCTGTTGCTGTTGCTGTTGATGCTGTTGCTGCAGCTCCCGTTGGGCCTGAGTAAGTTGTCGAGGCAGCGGCTGCTGCTGCTGCTGTGGCTGTTGCTGTGGGGGATCATTATGAAAAGCCGGGTGATTCGTGTGGTTATTCGGCGCCGCCGCACCAACCACAACCGTATGCTTTTCATTTGGATAGCCTTGTGCAGTTGTTGCTGCTGCTGCTGCTGCTGCTGGTGGTGTAGCATGGCTCAAGCTTGCGTATGACGGCGGAGGGCTGGAGTTCATGTTCATGCGTTGAAACTCGCTCTCCAATGCCTGCTGCGCCGCGCTATTCACAGACGGGGTATTATCGCGCCGTTCTAACCCCGTATTGGATCTTTCCTGCTGCTGTGGTGCGCCTTGTTCTTGTCCCCCGGTGCCTTGCCATATAACCGACGCACCATAAGGATGGCTTCCCGGCTCCTCGGTAGGTGTCCATGGTCTCGGAGGAGCCTCCACGGGTGCCTGCTGGGGTTGCGCAGGTGGTATGGCATGTGCATGGGCAAAACCATGGTTTTGCGGGGTTTGCGTACGACTTTGAGGCTGCGACCTCCCAACCTGGGCAGAGCCTCGTCGCCCCGAAACCCCCGATGTCGCTCCCCCACCAAAACGATCAGGCGGGTTCTCAACAGTAGCAGTAGCTGGGGTTTCCGGAGGTGGTGGGGACCCCCGTCTTGCTGCTGTTGTGGATGTTGACGTCATCCGGCTCGGGGGTGGCCAGTATTGCTGGTGGAACTGTGGGAACGGGTTCATAACTAGATCCGGGCTCCCGGGGGGATCATCTTTGAGAGGGGGAGCCGGGGGTGGGGACTCTGTCCTTCCAGAGCCCTGCCGTGCAGCTTGTTGCGGCCTCCGGCCTTCACGGTTCCGGAACGGCGGGGGTGTCGGGTACGAGTCGCTGTGCACAACAGAGACATGTCTACTTGGCTGGGAGCCCGACGACGACCCCGGGGTCCCAGACCGATCGGGATACGGTAGTCCGCCGCTACTCTGGTTCTGTTCATATGTGTACTGTTGTTGCTGTTGAGCCCGTTCCGCCGCAGGCCTATCGGGATACGGTAGTGACGGGGACGGGGGGTCTCCCGTGAAGATGCGGTGCTGAGCGCCTGGTGGATTTGGGAACGGACCGCTATTCTGGGCGGGAGAGTCACCACGCCTGTGGATCCTCAGTGGCTGGACAGGAGTTGGCGCCGGGGATTCGAAGAAAAGTTCGTCGCTCGGTGGTGGGGCGGCATTACTTGTTGTGCCTCGTCTCGGGCGCCCACCAGACATGACGGCGATCGAACGGGTAGTGAACGGGAAGGGTAGATGGGGTCTGTAGCTATCTATAAATTATGAGGAGATGACTATGCAAGGGAAAGCAATAGTTTTGATACCTAGAAAAGGATGTTAGATGAGTGTTGCAATCGCGAGAAGATGTAGGAGGTAGAAGTAAGTGGAGGGGAGAATGAGGGGGGGGGGGGGGGAAATGAATAGGAAAAGTGTACCGTATCTAAAATGAAAAAAGGGGATCGGATAGAGGGAGACAAATGAAAAGGAAGAATTAATTAATACCCTGAGAGAGAGATGGGAAAAAAAAAAAAAAAAAAAAAGATGACGACAATCAGAATTAATTACCAAACGTGGAACAGCTGCACTGCCACAGGTGAGGGGAAATCCCACTCCATCATGTAGGAAAGTATGCCCTGCGCTGCTGAACCTCACACGCGCGTGTTCGGTTCGCCTCACCCACAACCATGGAAATACTGCAAGCAGCAGTAATAACCCAAAATCCACCACCAGTGCCAGTAACCACCTCCACCACAAATCACGCCGTATTCTGAGCTTGAGCTTGCGCGTACCTGTAGTAGCATCGCCATCTGCCATCTCATCTTTGCGCTGACGCCAAAGTCTTCCCTTCCCTTCCCTTCCATTCCCTTCCAATCACTAATGAGGCATTTCTATAGGCGCCCTCGACAGCTTTGGTAGCGCTTGTCTGATTGTTGGTGGGGGAGGAGGGGAGGGGCCCTTGGCGTCGTGTCTCAATTCGAGACAGTGGCGCCATAATAATGTCGCGGATTGGTGTAGACAGCTCTTCCCTATATTGCCACGCGCTGGTGTGTCCAATATAATGGTAGTATCCATCTCAAAATATTAGACAGGCCCATATATGTAACTGAGTTTGAGTGCTAATTGGTCGCCTGCATCACGGTATCCCAGGAAATAAATCGGTGGGGAAAGTGGAAGTATGTAAGGAACGATCTGTCGATGATGATGATGATGATGTTTATGAGTGGGAAGATGTCGAGCTAGCTAGCGTTGGCTTCCCGCGGGTCCAACCTAACTTCAACGTCTACCCATTAATTAACGCGATGATATCATTTCGCGCTCTGCTGCAGTAGTACTGCGAGTACAGTTTTCAAAAACAACCTCACTAAAATCTATTCTCATCGCCGACTCCTGACCCACCATTCATCCACATCCGCCACAAGAGAAACAATGGATAGCGCTGCAGCTCAAATACTCAACCCCAACTTAACAGGAGCGGGAAGCTTTCTTAACAACCGCATACACCGGAACAACAAACAGACCACAAGCCTTAACCAAATATATAATAGTCATACCCAACAACCCAATTAGCGGGTTCGACTTGGGGAGGGGGGTGACAGCACACATACTAGCACTCCCCACGGTCAGCCTCGAAGTTGCAGCCGAATGCATACGGACTGACCAACAGGGCGCCCTCACAGAGACAGCTCATCTTAACATCTCAACCCATGAGCTAAAAGCTCGCCAGCAGAAATACTAATAAAAATAGACCTAGTCCGCTAAATAGGGCTTCATGTTAACGGCCTATCCAACAGGAGTCACAGCGCCGCATGAGTCACCACCGCATGGGGACATGAGCTATAGGATGGACAAATAGGCCTCTTGGGCTAGTTAGTAGTATTTGGCATGCCTATATTTATGGGCGTCGTTATAGCGCCGGTGGGAATAACTATAGACCAGACTATTACCAATAGATACACGTACCGAAAGGCGGACTGGATGTAGTGAAGTACTTGCAGATAGCTTCCTGCTTTCGATCTAAGAGGGTAACCGCTCCAAGAACCTCCAAACCATGACCAGACTGGACTGGACTGGACGATGTCAGATACTGCAGTAGTATAGGAACACATACATACATGTATAGTGATTCAATATAGAAGAGTAAGCTAGAGACGTAACTACATGTATACACCCAAACACCCACTTTATACGAGCCCACCATTCACCGGAAACTCCACCGCCCCTGCACCGTCGATACCTCCAACTCCCCCATATATGCACATCCGACGACCCATCTTGACGCCTGGTCTTTATCCACCGGACCTGTTTCGCAAGACCCAAAACCCCCAGACCCAACGGCGTCACCCACCCCATATCTTAGTGGAAATCATTGAAAGAACGGATACTATTTTTTCCGGCAAACCCGAAGAAATTGCCACTCATTATCTTGCTGAAATCCACCACCACCGTAGTCACAAGCCATCACTCGCCATATCACGTGATACAAACCAAAGCAGCCAAATCAAGTATGTACCCCGGGGGTCCTCAAACTGACAAAAACCACTAACTTCGCAGCTACTGGCCACCATGCCCAAAAGTTGGGAAGTAATTTCTATATGTCGAATTGCATCAGGTGGAACTATATAATAATGATAAATGGAAATACAAATGGAAAACATTGACTGGGTCTAGCTTTGATGGTGGTCGCGACGCCAGAATATTGGGCTCGTTGCATCACTTTAGGCCGGACCCCCGGGGTACATGTAGTTGTGTACCAGGTGCATAGCCCTCGTTGAGAGATGTAGCGATACGCGAGTGGTGGGCGGAGTGGGATGTCGAGATTTAGTAGGGGTACACGCATACTGGGGGTTACCACCTCGCGACCCCGAGTTGTGCAAGCTTTAATCCTCTAGCTCTCTCTATGGTAGGTACATATAAATGTACTCTACATGTAGTTATGGGGGCCTTCGGCGCCCCCTTCCACCCCTTCTCCCAATTCCCGCCAGTTTGACCTTATTTCCCTGTGATGCAATTTAGTTCACAGGTTTTGGTGTGTTGCCAAGGAAAGGATCTTTCCACAAATGGGGGGGCTCATAAACTACAACGACACAAAGAGAAGCATCGTGGCGTGGCCTAGTGGTAATACACTGGGCTTCGTCATATGACCACAACAGGTTCAAGCCCTGGTGGGAGCAGTGGTGAGAATGCCCAATATGGTAGCGACGCTCTTGAGGGATGAGTACTCATGCACATAAGTCTTTTGTTGCCGGGTTTTTTTATCATTTAATTATTTTTTTTAGCCTTGGGTGCCCCCCGGGGGACCTCTCCGCATGTTAATTATGGAACCTTCTGGGTAGAGTTTCGGTACCCTCATGTGTCGTGCTTAGTCAGTCGTGCCCGACCAACCATACTACAGAAACTTTCAAAACGGATGCAATCCAGTACATAATAGATCTAGAGCTGAGAGTGCTGTTACATGCCATGCATTACCTAAGTACGTACTAAGAGAATTGTATGCAATACGGGGGAAGAAGCGCGCGTGTGGCCTGTTGGCGCCTTATGTACCAGCAACCAGCTGCAGGGCATGATTAAGTTGACGAGCCGCTCCGATCATCCGATACACCCACGGTACCTCGGCGGCACACTTGGGTCTCTGTGTGTACGCATATATGGAGTAGAGTAGAGTACAGTACCACGATAACATCGGTGGTAGGTGCAGCCACACATCTCCTAGCCCTCGCCCCAAAGGTGTATGGATACATGTACATGTACATGTACATAAAAACCGGGTACTGGGTGCATGTGGTACCGACGGCCCTTGCCAGTGAGCGAGTGATACGCCATGATTACCGTGCGGCCCCAACCCCACCCACCACACTAATAAACTCCATCCCATATCCATGCCGTTCTCACTAACTACATGTATTCGCATCCGCACTCATCTTCACCTCTCCACTCCCAACCCCCTCTTCCCCCCCATGAACCCCCTGGATCCCTTGGCACCGCATCACACCGCATCACTCGCACCACCATCCCTGCCCGCCCAGAACGGCTTCGGAACCACCAGCATCCGCTCCGTACAGGGAGGTATCAACACCAAGGTCGTAAGCACATAAGCCGTGATAAGTCTGCTTCACACCTTTACACTTTTATTTTACGCTTCGCTGTCACTTCACTTCACAAACACAAAATACGAAATACCAGTTCTTTGACCATACCCTATGTCAATTCCCACACACCAACTAACTACTTGGGCTATATAGTAGCTATCAATATCCAATCATGCAGTCATCAAGAGTAGAGTAGAGTATATCGTGCCAAAAATGCGAGCTGCGCAGCAAAATAGAAGAAAAGGAAAAGAAAGAAAAAGCAAGCAGAGTTGAGTATGTTTATCCCCCCCCCCCTCTTATCCTCCCATCCAATTTCTAATGCACGTCTAAATCCGCCACAGAATTAAAAAAAAAAGAAGAATAAAAAAAAAAAGCAAGAAAGCAATTAAGAAAAGCCACCAAAGAGTCTATCATCAATCAGCCTATTACATTACCGCCGTACCACCATGCAAAGTACGAAGCGCAATAAGACACAAAACGCCTAAAAAAAAACCAGTATTCTACACCTTAAGAAAAAGAGCGTCATCAACGAGGGAGGAGGAACTAAGCCCCCACTCCCATCTCAATTTTCTTTCCCTTGACACTGACCCACTCCATGCCCAAGCTTCCCAAGAAGCCGAGGCATGCCATAGCTACGCTGGGGTAGAAACACTGTGTGAGCGCGTTGTTGTACGCCTTGAGGATCATTGGCAGCTGGTCGGGGGAGAACATGTTCTGAAGGCTTGTCGCGCCGGTGGAAAGAACGATGGCGGGGTCGAAGTTGGGCATGGATTCGGTGAGACCCTCAATCAGTTTTGATGTGAAGACGTTTTGGCCGCTGTTTGATTTTCATGTTAGCATTGTATGTCTGAGACGGAGTAATGGATGGATTGTGGGGGAAAAACTTACACAGAGATAAAGAGCGCGCCTCCAAGGGTCTGGAAAAAGATGACACACGAGGTGCCAGTGGGTACGTCTTCGAGCTTCAGAACTGTCTGTGCTGCAATCATCGGCTGCTGCATGACAAGGCCCAAGCCGGCACCGCAGATGACCTGGTATCCGATCCACATTGGCGATGCGGTGTCTACCTCGAAGGTCGTGAGAAGACCCGCACCAACAGCGCTCATGGCTGCGCCGGCGAGCATGAAGGGAGTGTAGTAGCCAAACACAGTAGTTCCAACACCAGCCAATATTGACATGACTGTGACTCCCAGAATCAGCGGGAGGTTGCGAATACCAGACTGGGTTGCAGTGACGCCCTTGATGGCCTGGAACCAGATGGGGAGGTAGAAGACAAGGAGCATGAAGCAGGACCCGACGGAGAAGGAGACGGTGCAGCCGAAGGCAATGGAGCGCTGGCTGATAACACGTGGGGGGATGGTGGCCTTCTCGCCGCGCCAGAACTGGATGCCCACAAAGGCGATGAGGAGGATACCAGCAGTAACGAGTAGACCAATGATCTTGGGGTTGGACCATTGGTACTTTGAGCCACCCCACTGCAGTGCGAGAAGAAGACAGACAATACCAGGAAGTAGCACGGAGGTGCCGGCAAGATCGAGCTCCTTGAGCTTTTCTATAGCACTGAGCTTGTCGGCCTTGACCCGATTTGGCGGGGTGAAGAAGATGATGATGGCAATGATCACGACGGCACCGATGGGGAGGTTGATGTAGAAGCACCATCTCCATGTCAGGTGATCTGTGAACGCACCACCCATGAGGGGGCCAGCAACAGACGCAATTCCGAACATGGCACCGATGAGACCAGAGTACATGGGCCTCTTACGGAGAGGAACTGAGTGGGCGAGGATGATGAGGGCGCCTGAGAAGATACCTGCACATCCGAGACCGGCAATAGCACGGCCAACGATGAGGGCTTCACTGGTAGGGGCGGCACCGCAGATGAGGGAGCCAAGCTCAAAAACACCGATTGCCCCAAGGAAAGTCCATTTAAGACTGAAATAACTATAAAGTTTACCGAAGATAAGTTGGAAGGAACACATCTGTTCCAATCAGTAAATTAGTTCCGGAGATCACAGAAACGTGAGGAACATGTAGGGGGAAAAAAACGTGGGTATTAACTAACCGTCAACATGTATCCAGATCCATACCAGCCCACGTCGTCAAGGGCGCCAAACTGGTCTGTGATCTTTGGAATGGCCGTTGCAATGATCGTTTGGTCCTGCATGAAACATCCATTAGTACACTCGTGCCCTTAACAAAAAAAAAACGTGGACATGAGACAAGAATCCAAAAACGCACCAGAGCAACTAAAAATACAGCCAAACACAGAGCCAGCGTAATTAAACCCAATGCAACAGGCCCCGGGTACTCATGCTCCTGCTCCTCCTTCTTCTCTCCCTCCTGCTCCTCTCCCTCCTTGGTCTGGTCCTCGACCTCAACATCATCCATCTTCTCGCCGTCAATGGGTGACTGTGCCCGTGAATTGCTCAAGCTCTTCTCATTCAGGTTGTCGAATGTGCTCGGGGCAAGTGTTGATGAGTCCGTCATTGTGAGGGACGAGTGATTCTTCTTTAAGTCTGCCTGACTTGGGGGCTCAAGGGCAGTCATTAGTGGATTCAGTTGTGTAGTTTGTGAATCCCTTTGCTGATGCAGTGGTGCTGTGGTCTGATGAGGTCGACGGGTGATTGTTGGTGATTGCAATGTATTTGTGTACGACCAGGACAGATATCTTTACTACTAATGAGTGGTAGTTTAGTAGTTTAGGTCTGCTTTGTATTGTGATACTGGAAAAGCACATCATAATAACGGGGGCACGATGGTAGATATTTATTTGTGATCACTCCCTCCCTCACTCCCTCCCTCACTCACTCACTCACTTACTCACTCACATCCTCCCCCCCGGTTGTAGACAATTTTGTGTAATGAAGGCAAATAAGCCACCCACCCAACCGAATCCCATGCCATCCCTGTGCATTTCTCAGTTCTCTCCAAACTCTCCAGACTAGGAAACACTTGATTAGAACCCACCCTGGCAGTCTAAGCGACAAAAAAAAAAAAAACCAAAGAAAAAAAAAAGTACCCCCCCCGTCTCGGCCAAGTCTATGTCGGAGCTTCTTTCACCCGCAAAATCATTAATTGTGGTTGCTTGTTTGGCCCTTCCTGCCACTGCCAACCCCCCGCCAAGCAGCAGCATGCACCACCACCCCGGAACAAAAATCCCCCGGTGCCTCCCCTCCCTTCTTTCCCATGTTCTTCCATGTTTTCATGTCGCATGGGCTCTGGGTCTAGCTAAGAAAAACTTTAAAATTTTGATTTTGCACCCCCCCCCCCCCGGGGTTGATGGGTTTGCCGAAGGATTCAAGCCTTGATGGCACTTGGGTAACGCCTACTCTAACGTCGTCAACGGAGTTCCGGTGTCCTATCCAACTAATATGATATTCAATATACGGAACGGAAGCTGTAGTAGTTGTCAACAGAGATCTCAGATCCGGGAGTGCAAAGAAAGAACCGCAGCACCACCAACAACACCACACACGACACACGCACCCTACGCACCCAGTACTCTGGTACGTAAAATATCGCGCTCTAGGAAATCTTGACTCATGATGTGCACCGCAGGATGTAGCACCCTGTGCATCGCCCTGATCCCTTCACTTGCAAGTTGATGTAAGTTGTAGGAAATAATAGCAGACACCCACATATAGGGACCGTTATAGTAGAGTAATAGTCATCGACGGAACTCCCTCCAAAAAGGGAAAACTACGGTTCTACAAGAAAAAAGAACCCGATTCAACCCGCCTGCAGCAACGGCCGCCGGCGAGACCGACCGAAGAACATCTCAGACAGAACAGACAGAGGCGGAAAACTGGGAGTCATCTTTGAGGCTTGCTTGCTTACATAGGATACGAATGCTTCAGACTACCTACTCCTAAAGACAGCTGTTTGCGGCGTCTGTGGTCACGCATGTTTGCACTTTCCATCTTATCAGATCCACCCAACCATAAGCTTTCTTCTCTCTATCCCCTCCAATTTCCCCGAAGACCAACCATGTCTGCTCACGCCACAATAGCCGAACGAAACAAGATCTCTGGGCATACATACAGCTAGAGTACTGTATGTATGTAGCTTTGACTACCACCCCCCACTGTATTCTTGCCGCGTACTCAGGGCCAGGAGTTCCGCGACGGCCCCCATCGTTAAATTGATTGGCCCCCATTCACTCTACCCCCCAAAACTCAGCGGGTACGTAGACCTCACTATCCAGTTAGCAGAGTCTCAGGGTCTCTTCATTTAAGACACCCTGTAGACTGTCGGCCGAATTGATCCATCCATCCATCCATAAAGCTTTTGTTTAAAGTAGGGCAGGGTACAGGTATGTATACATAGGGCCCGGGCGCGGAATGACGAAACTCCGGACCCAGCCTGGCGGGTCAGTTGTGTGAGTTGAGTGAGACAGCAAGCAAGCAGTGAGGGCCAAATAAAGTGTGCACTTTGCGTCCCCCTAAAACGGTACTCTGTACACGAACTTTTGCGATAGCGTCATTGGGTTGTGGTTAGCGAAATAAAAGATCGATGCTTTAAAGCTTCTTCTTCGAGGCCTTGGCGTGTGTGATGGGCTGAGGTGAGGTTTTTTTTAAATTCTGCATCTTGTAGGCTCTGGAATTATGGATTGGCTTAGATCAGGGTTTGCACTTGGGGCTCTGTCACTCTGTAGGAGAACATTTTCTTTTCTTCCTTCCTTCCTTCTACAGCCTTAGCTTGCGTTAGAAACAGCAACAATTAAGGCACCGTGACTGTTCCTGATCATCTTCCCGTATTCACCCACCTCTCACGGGGCAGCAACTTCGTATTCTAAATTCTAACAGAGGAAAGTCGGGGAGGCAGGGAGGCACAGGGATGTTGAGTCACTCTGCTGCTACTGCTGCAGCCTGTCGGGTTGTTTGGATTAGATTGGGTTATTGGTTGCTGGGTTGGGTTAGGGGAGTGTCGGGGGCGGGGTGATTCAAGCTTAATTTTCAGGATAATTAAAGTTGGAGGGGGGTATAGTACCGTCAATTCTCAGATACATACTTTTTTCTCACCCGGAATTAAGATTTAGCGACGCGGGGATAGTGGATTTCTCGAGAATTGACGGTATTGTATGTACATGTGATAATATGGATATACTCTACATGTAATCATTGGAGTGGGGGGGAATCGGGGTAATGCGAAAATGTAGTCTTGGGGTCGCGCCCTGGAATGTAACGAATATTTGCTGTACCGAACCACATCCTTACATGTACCTACATGTACCTACTTACCTAGCCAGCTTCTTCAAAGAGTTTAGTCTGCTACACGAACAAATAAATATATCTCGAATAACCTGCTGTACCGAACGGAAACCGGCCCAGTAAGTAGAGTATAATTGACTGTAGGCGCTGGTGGAGAGAATGTGATCACTGCCTGAGGTAGACCTCGATCACAAGACCGCCACGCCTAACCAGATGGTGTTGTATTTAGTAGGGTAAACTCCAATTATCAGGGTAAAATCCAATTACCAGGTGTATTTATCAGGATGAATGTATTTATCAGGATGAATACATTTATCAGGGTGAGTTCGAATATATACATGCATACTCTACAGTTACTAGCAAAACTTCGTTGATCTACTTAGCTGGAGGAGTGTAAACATCGTGCTCAGCTAGGGCCTATTTATCAGGAAGAATGCAAAAGAAGTACATGTATATGGCTATCGACATAATCAATCCCCCGCACTGAGGGGCAAAATTAACCACAATTAGGATGAAGTGATCTAATTGTCAGGCCGATAAAAAGTTAACTAAGTACTAGAGGATGCCCCGCGGATTCGATATACTCTGAAGGGGACCAAATTTGAAAAAAGTTACAGCAACGGCCTGCCTCGGTATTTGTAGACCCCCTTAATTGGGGGTGCCCACAGACTATCGATCACTGAACGCCTGCCCTACAAATCCTTGAAAATACTACTTTCTACAGGGTGTACGTCTCCCAGCTATATCGATATATCATGATGTGGTACTGAACCCACCGGCCACAGCTAGGCCGATCGAGTACGTACAAACCAAATCCTAAGTATCCCTTAGGCTATTGAAACTCGCAGAATCCAGGACCTCCTGTTCAAGGTGCGGTATAGTCACTGAGCCCGTTACTTTTACGGTTTTCACGGCCACGGTTTGTCAAGAGCTTGAGTACGACGTTAGCAATTAATTTTATTACTGAAACAGGCAGTCCTGGGTACGTTCTGAGAGTACTCTCGACAGCCCAGCTAGGGGATACATGTGTAGGCACGTACAGGTACTCATAGGACCGTACGTACCGGTGGACGGACATATCTCGGACTAATATCCCCGGTACTACCAATTCTGAACGGATTGAGAACAATATCACGATCGACGGTCGACCGCTATGACAATCCCCCTCTAATCTCGAGTCTAATTGTAATCACCGGCAGAAAATGAGTCATAAAAGAGGAACCCGGTAACGTACGTTATATGGTATGGCGGGAGAGGGCATGGCATGGCATAGGGGCCGGGCCGGGTGGGGGTTCCAACTTCAGAGAAAATCCCGCCGTCAAGCTAGCTATAGGCATGCACTAGCACAATCATAGGAGTAGATTTTCCAATTTTTATAGACTGATTGGCTGCGAATACCAAAGTTTACACAGCTACGCTCCATAGCCTCTCGGGCCATATACATACATAGCCCAACTACGCTATAGCTACTTACTACACAGCAACACTCGTAACAACAACCCGAAAAAACCCGCACCCCCGCAAAGTGCAAGAAATAGTAATCCCTCAACTTTATTCCGCATGACCCTTCTAGAAGGGCAGTTTATCAACTCGAGGAGTCAGTCAGGGGCGCACGCGAGCAGCTACTAGGCCGATCATTGACTTGATCTGCATATATAACTACATATGTAGATCTTGACCGATAACTCGCAATTTAATAACTACTGGCTGGGTGTCAGAGAGACACCGCCTTTGGTTTGGCATCTTAAAGTTTAATTTTTACTCTAGCCAGGCGACTGTAGCTACCTACAGCCTTGCGTGTAGTCGCACATGGATTTACCAGAATGTTGTACGAGGTAGCAAGTTGGCTTTTCAGTAAAAATAGAAATCTTAGGGAATTTCACATGGGAGAGGAATATTGTTCCGCCACAGCGAGGTGCAGGCGCTGTATAGCGCCAAAGTTGGTTGGCAGCGTATGGGATAACGACCCCACGGGCTGCCTGAATTCTGTATGTATTGTATTTACCTACAGAGTATACTTGTAGGTAAATACATAAGTACTTACTACTGCTACATACAACAACCATCGAGCGGGGAATTGGCGGGCTGCTAGATGTAACCGCTCCTTAAACACGGAGTGTAATATATTAAGACTCTTTAATAGAATAACTAATTGAGGAGTTTTATTTATTATTACTTCATACATGCAACTAATTGAGGAGTAATAACAGTCACATATATGCGTACCAGCGCCATGGGCCCGGGAAGCTCTGCTAGATATATTTAGTTCTCCTCTTGTGTGGTTCTGGGTTGAGGGCGGCCAGCTGCGGGGGTGCGGTATATGGTGTCGAGTGATAGTCTATGATGAGCATGGCTAACTAGCAGCTTTCCGGGGGTTTTGGAAGGTAGAGAAAAGAAGATGCACTCTCTGGGGGTCACCAATGTTGCAGTTTGATCATTGACCTGCGGGGACCCCTACAGCGCCAATGGCCGCAATCCGGTTCTAAGCTACATATCTACATAAAATTAAAATCTAACCCTCCCCTGATGCAAACCACAAAATCCCTAACTACCCTCCCCCTCCTCCAACCGCAGCCCCACCACCCCGCCCACCAGCCCCACCCACACCCTAACATACCACTCCCCCGCGCCCATCCTCGTCCCAGTATCCTCCTCCCATAGCCCCCGTAGCTCCTCCATTGCCTCCGCCGTGCTACACGGGTGGACGAACCACCACACCTCGCCCGTGACCGGATGGTCTCCCTGCGAGATGGCGCCCAGGACGCCGACACGCCGCAGCGCCTCTGCGGAGTCGGTGGGTACGAGGCGGGCGTAGATGTCGGAGAGGGACATGGGCGTTGGCGTGGTCGGCTGGAAGTACAGGATGGGGACGTTGTAGGCGGGGGAGTGGTGGAGCTCGTAGGTTATGTAGGATTTGGGGCGTGGTGGGGGGAGAGATTCAGGGTCGGGGTCCTCGTGCTCGTGCTCGTCCTCTTCGCTGCCTTTGCCTTCATCTTCTTCATCGGTGGAGGTGGTAGTGGGGAGGGGACGGTGCAGGGCGAGGACTGTGGGTGTGTGTGTGAGGGCTGTCGTGGTGGGGTACGAGGCGTGAAGAGCCGTACAGGCGGTAGTGAA
Organism: Morchella sp. 2016-72; assembly: GCA_024713865.1. Classification (NCBI taxonomy): domain Eukaryota; kingdom Fungi; phylum Ascomycota; class Pezizomycetes; order Pezizales; family Morchellaceae; genus Morchella; species Morchella sp. 2016-72. The sequence continues at coordinate 644,957 of JAMJEY010000023.1, forward strand.
CTCGGTGCTGGTAAGGTGCGGGAAGACAGAGAGCTCCATAGTGGAGGTTATTGTATATACTATCTCTATATCTACTAGTATGTTTAATTTGTCAGTAGATGTGAAAACGCAGAGTTGCCTTAACTGAGATCCTGATTGGGTTCGAGGTCTTGGCAGGTCCGGTGATGATGTCGATATTTATTAGCATTTACAGATCTGGAAAGACCTGTCTTTTTGTTTTCCTTTCGGCGGTTACAATAAATAAATAACCCGAATAATTGATGATGGATGACGCATAACCTACAGATCGTGGAGTAAGTCATGTAACGCACGCTGTTCCCCACGCACCCAACGCGTCTCCCCACGCAACACGCACGTCTTATCGATATATCACAATATTCACAAACATGGAAAGAAGATCAAGGTTCACATATCGACAGCTCTCACAGCTGGGGAAATACTCTGTCGATACTCCTCTGCGTGTAATTGCCCACATGTGAGCTCTTCTTCCCTATTGTCCTGTCTATATCAAGTAGTTATAATTTTAATTAGCATTCTGATATTAATGATGATATTATTATACATACAGAGATCTCGATGCGTTCTACGTAGGTCTTCCTCCCCCCCCCGGAACTACTCCCCGGAACCAATACTCACGCACCGCCATAGGCCCAGGTCGAAGTCAAGCGCCTCAATCTCCCCCCCAGTGAGCCCCTAGCTGTCCAGCAATGGCAAAGTCCTCTCCCCCCCTCTTCCCCCTCTCCCCTCTTGACCCACCAACTAACCCCTCCCCGACATCCAGACCTCATAGCCGTCAACTACGCCGCACGAGCCCACGGCGTAACCCGCCACGAGACCGCCGCCGATGCGCTGAAGCGCTGCCCAACCCTCAAGCTCGTGCACGTCGCAACCTGGCGCTCGGGCGACTTACACTGGTCCTACCGCGACTCGCCCAGCATCTCGACGCACAAAGCCTGTCTGGACCCCTACCGCATCGAGAGCAAGAAGATCCTGGCAGTGTTCCGCTCCGCCTGCCCGCGCGTTGAGAAGGCGAGTATCGACGAGTCGTTCCTGGATCTGTCGGCGATGGTGCACGAGGCGCTGCTGGAGCGCTATCCGGAGCTGACGCTACCAGCGCCGTATGGTGATCCCTCTGAGATGCTGCCACTGCCGCCGGCGGGGGAGCTGGAGTGGGTGGGGTCGTGCGTGCTGGATAAGGAGGAGAAGCAGGGGGAGGAGGGGGAGCAGGTGCTGGATTGGGACGATGTGGTGATGGCGGTGGCGGCCGAGATTGTGCACCGTGTGCGCGAGAGGGTCAGGGTCGAGATTGGATATACGTGCTCGGCGGGGGTCGCGGGGAATAAGATGCTGGCAAAGCTGGGGAGCGGGTATAAGAAGCCCAACTCACAGGTTAATATGATCATTGCCCCCCCCCCCCCTCCCGGGCATCGTGGTCATAGAGGCAGAGGGCTAATTGTATGCCGTGCAGACCGTAGTCCGGCCCGACGCCATACAAAAATTCCTCAACACCCTCGAGTTCACCAAAAGTTGTATCCCCCCCAGTGAACCGCCCCTTTCCCTCGCGCCACCAACTAACAGAGCAGCCCCCCATAGTCCGAAACCTCGGCGGCAAACTCGGCTCCCAGATCTCGGCCGCCTTCAACACCTCCTCCCTATCGGCCCTTACCGAAATCCCCCTCCCGCAACTGCACGCAAAGCTCCCCGCCGAAGACGCAACCTGGCTCTACAACACCATTCGTGGCATCGACAAGTCCGACGTCAACCCGCGCACGGCGATGAAGTCCATGCTCTCCGCCAAGTCCTTCCGCCCGCCCATCACTAGCCCCGAGCAGGCGCTCAAGTGGCTGCGCGTCTTTGTGGCCGACCTCCATTCGCGCCTTGTCGATGAGGAGGGGGTGCAGGAGGGTAAGCGCCGGCCCACGAGCATTACAATGATGCACCGCGGCACAAAGCCTGGCTCGCAGAAGACGAGGCAGGTTGCGATGACGGGGAAGGTTGAGCTGGGTGCGATGCTGGCGCAGGCGGAGAGCTTGCTGAAGGGGATGGTGGCGGAGGGTGGGGCGTATCCGTGTGCAGCGTTGAGCCTCCAGGTGGGTGGGTTCGAGGAGAAAGAGAGTGGTAACAGGGGCATTGCCGGGTTCCTGGTTAAGAGGCAGCCGGGGGAACCATCGGCGGCGGCGGAGAGGGAGTCAAAAAAGAGGAAGGTGGAGGAGGGCATTGGGAGGTATATAAGAACGGTCGATAAGGAGGACGATTTGGATAGAGATCTCGAAGAGGAGCTATCACAACAGTCCCCTCCCTCCCTCCCTCCTTCTATAGAAGACGAGTCCCCGCAGAACGATCTACCACCTCCGGCAATACCACCCTCGCCATCACCCCCGCCTTCAACCCCGCCCCCGCAAGAGACACACACCTACACGTGCGCACAATGTAACTCCTCCATCCCTCTGGAGGGCCGCGAGGAGCACGAGGACTGGCACTTTGCCAAGTCCCTCGCCGAGCAGGACAGGGCCGCCGCGCGGGAGCGGATCGCCGCCGCGCGGACCGAGAAGACCGAGCCCACTGCCTCTGCCCCTGCCAAGAACAGCAAGAAGGGGCCGAGGAAAGGCGGTGGGAAGAAAGGAGGAGGCGGCCTGGAGAAGGGTCAGAGTAAGTTGGCGTTTGGGAAAAGTTAGCTAGTTAGGGGGGTAATGATCGGAATGACGTGTTGGTAGGTGCGAGTGAGAATCTATGATGATGGTGCAAAACAGGTTTAATACATTGGCGCCTACGCGTGGGGTCGGAAGCGGCGGCGGAAGTCATGATACCCCCAACGTTTGGATGCTCGGTGCGGGTGCCTTTTTGGAAGCCGAAAATGAAGCAAATAGCTTTGAGGGATACGTTACGTGTAACTAGAACAGCGCTCTGGAACTTGGTAGCTGAAACATGTAGCTGCCCTATATAATCTCCTATCAAGATCTGTCTTTCCTAGTAATTGCGTAATTGTAGTACGAGTGATCACCAATTTGGCCATATGGGAGCTCTGTACGTGCGTGCACGCTCGGGTGAAGTGTCTACGGGGTTTTTAGCATTTGTCTGCGCGGTACTATGGTTTAGTGGTACCTGCCCCGTTCTTTCTTGCTTTCTATTCACCTCTTTTTATTTCCCCTCTTATTGTCTGTCGGGGCTATTATCCATCTTTTGTTTCTCTCCCAGCAATGATCCATTGATAGAGTGTTCTATTTGGCGGCCTCGTTGGGCCCTATTGTGCCTGGCTGGGATCATCTCCGGCTTGTATCGGCTCTATCGAATTCATGTTTCACATAACCTCCCCGTTCCATAGGTTTAGATATCTTAGCAATGGAGCTACATGTGTGGGTGTAGTTGTAGCTACAGCTGCCAGAAGGCCAACCGGGGTGGTTGGGTCTCAACCTCTTTGGAATACGGAGAAAGGCTGGTGGGGCAGCCCAAGGTTCATGAGGCCTTAGTTAATCAAGATCAGGCAAGCGAGAGAGATTGCTCAATTGGATGTACTTGAAGAATCTGGTGGGGGGTTGGTAAATGTGACTTTTAGAGTTGCCTGAGTTTGTAATGTTGCGGGGGCTCTAGACTAAGGTTTTGTGGCTCATGATACCCGTTTGTGGCGGGGTGTGGGTCTTGATTATGGTATAGGATTCCCTGCCTGTTCTATCAATCTCGTGGCTAATCCTCTGGCTCCGTAACTTACTTACTGGGGAAACGTCCCCTGCCCTCCACACAGTTGTAAGGGATCCAGTGAACACTCTAGGATTCATTTATTACTCGCCAACACTCCAAAAGTTCCCGTGGTGTAATCGGTCAGCACGCCTCTTGGAGGTGGGTCTGTCAGTAACTTAAGAAGTGCATGGGCAGGGAAAACACTCCAACCAATAAGTGTATGCCGGTATATAACATACCAGAGTATATATTCTAAATGTCAGAAAAGTGTGGTGTATGTAAGTGGCTGTAAGTGGCTACGATTAAAAGCCTAATACTTAATACATACACTTACTTATACGCGATGGCTAAGAGAAAAGGAAAATTTGCAGGTGGGATACATAGAAACGGGTGTTTTACCAGTCCGCTGGCACACATTCATGTACTTCTTGTAGCGGGATGATATACTGCCACTTACGTGTAGTTTGGTTTCTTCACCACCAAAGTAATTCCCATTCTCACCCCTCCCCCTCCCCTTCTTCCCCCTCCAACCTCATTGCATCATCTATCCTATCATAAGGGAAGAGGTAGAGCCCACATTTGCTCCTTCAACTCCCCCCACTACCCCCCCCCCCCCAGATCTCATCAAGACGTTCAACATGTCGCCCACTTTGGACCCAGAGAAACATCTCTCAGAACTCACCCTGATGTACACAAACGCTGGAGCAAAGTTCTCAGGCCCATCCAACACAGCTCTTTTCATGCCCGTATATACCGCCGAAACTGCGAATCCCACCATCGATACTCCTGCTCATGCCCCCTCCGCTTCACAAGAGTCCACCTCGGTGTACGAATCGATGGGCTCTCCTTCTCGATGGCCTGATGCATCTCCCGAACCATGCTCCCCTGTTAGTGATGATGCCACCGGCACCATCTACTGGTACCAGCAATTGCCCGAGGCAGCAAAAGAACCCGAAGTAGCCCCCGCTGCCGCCGCTGTAAACCCCACCATGGCCGCCGCCATCGCCGCATGCTCCGCCTCCGCCGCCGAACTCTCCAAAGCAGCCGCCGTATGCACCGCTGCTGCAGCTGCAATTTCGGCAGCCGGGGCCCTGGCCGGAAACGCTTGTAGCACCGCTGCTACGGCCATCCTGGCTGCGGGAATCCCGTCAGCTAATGCATGCAGCGCTGCTGCTGATGCATGCGCCGCTGCCGCCGCCGCCAATGTTTCGGCTCCGGGTTGGTTCACTGCTGGAGCCCCGGTTGCGCCTTCCGCAAGTGCAGTCGAGGAGATGGTTGGGGTTCACCCCTCTCCAAAGCCCCCTCCTTTCCTTCCCGTGGGCGGGGGCTTGGAGGCCGGAAATCAAACCGTAGCAGTTGAGCCCTTCACTCCCCAGGAATCCACACGCTCTCGCTCCACAAGCGGCAGATTCATGAAAGTCCAAGCCCCGTATGAACAGGCCGGAACCCGCTCCCTTAGGTCTGCAAGTACTGCAGTCGAGAAATTCGAAACCCCAGGTTCTCAGACCGGTGCCCGCTCCCTCAGATCCGCGAACGCTATCCCAGGAAATTTCGAAACTCCAAGTGCCCAGTCTGGAACCCGCACCCCTGGATCGGACAGCAAAGACCCGAACCCCAAACCAGCGGACAAAAATCTCGGCTCAAAGGCGGCAAGCAAAAACATCACACCGAGATCGTCGAGGAAAGGCTCCCAGGCCGCCAGTATCGGCTACAATCTCAGGTCGGTCAAAGAATCTTACAACCTGAGAACGGCGAAGAAGGACAGTACCCCTAAGTCATCGGCCAGCAAACGCAACACCAGATCAGCCGTCAACAAACACATTCGCAAACCAGCGGCCAGAGGTAGAAAATCCGTTTAGGCTAGGGATGGTTCAATGCCAGAGGCCCCCCTCCCCCCTTGTATTAAGGCAAAAAAAGAAAAAAGCTAGTTGGTATTTCTGGAGTGTCGAAATTTAGCCGGTGGTCCATAGCTGCGTGGTGTATAAAAAATCTCTTCATTCTCCGTTGATTTCTTTCTTCCTTTCTCTCTTTTTTAGTTTTAGTTCAAGTTTATAGCCTCGTAGATGTGTTTCTAGGCGGCGAGTAGGTGACCACGGCAAGATAATATGTAAACGGACGAACTCCTACAATCATGAGCACTAAATCTTTTTTTCATTAGCTGTAATTTTTTCTAGTTTTGATGTACGATATCAGAGGGGGGTTTGTTATTATCTGAAACAGCTTATAGTAATTATTGGGATTGTCGAGAGGGAGGTATTGTGAAAATATTCATAGAGGAAAGTAAATTTAATATAGTTTGAGCCTGAAAAAAATAATATACTGGCCGTAAAGTAAAGTACCTACATAACCAACCACCCATCTCCAGCTAACCGTGATGGCTCGTGTCGATGATTACTGAGGTTCGGGAGACATGTTTTGGGATGATATATTGTCCAGATGGTAATGCAGTAGGAGGCACTACGAAGATGGTATGGTATTGGAAAGAGGTAGGGGGGATTAGGAGGAGTGAGTTTGAGTTTTCTACCCTACTCTTAAGCATACCAGCCGGGTACATGTACTTTCTATAGCTGCTTATTCTCTTCCGTCTTCCGTCTTCCGTCTTCCGTCCATTTACGTACCCGTACTGCAGGTAAGCTTAAGGTTTAGCAGCTAAAGGATTCTACATGGATCCACTCGATCGGGGGTGTATTATATTAAACTTTTCCTTTATGGAAAAGACCGCCCGGCACATTGTAAGTACATGTAGTCTCCAGCAAAGGAAATACCAGAATATATATAACAGCATGTACAATATATCCAACAACCTGCTCTACCCGTTGGTCTAATAAAAGTTGACTCCACCCCAGTAGTACTAGTGCGATATATTATTATTATTTGGCAATCGGGATAAGTACTACCACCACATTCTCCTCGGCGCCCGCTGAGTATATACGTAGGCCAGCATTTCTATAAGGTCGACGTCGTGTGTGGGGGGGCGGGGGGGACATCAGGGTACGTCTAAACAGTTTATATTCCTGTCCTCCACCAGCGCCGAGGGTATTTGAAGGGCCCCGACTGCTGGGCTGCATCTTATCTCATCCGGCGGGTCTCAGCGAAACTATTGCTCCGTCCCGTAACAACGTAAAATGGTCTAGCAATGGCGAGATTGGTGGTGAATAAAGTAAATGCTCGCCACGGTGGGGGATCGGGCCCCAGACTGCCATGGGTCGTGCAGCACCCGTGAATTTAGTGAGTCACTGGTCATCACTCGGTCTTGGCATGCCGCCCCAACCATGTCTTTGTCTGTATTCCTACTTACACAAAACCGTGGGACTAACGAGAGTAGTTAACTAGCCTAAAAAGGTGGCTAACTTGGCTACATGTATGTAGTTAAAAGTCCTGTTTATCACCACGCCGGCAAGTTGTGAAAACCGGGACGTAAAAAAAAAAAAAGTTAGTCCACCAGGGGTGGGGATCGAACCCACCCCCATGCGCGGCTGGGGGACCTCTCCTCCACGACCACCCCATTTCCATCCCTCACAACCACGAGCCCACAGCCTCTCAACGCATGTCGGCAGTGACCATCTTTGCTCCTTTAACCTAACCTCAGCCCCAACACGATGGATCTGGAATGGAATTGGCAATCACCGGCGCCGGGAAAAGTATTCTCAGTACAATTATTGGGTCATTAACTCCCCCCCCTCCCCCAAAAAAAAAAAAAACCCCCCCTTTCTGCTTTCTGGGGAAGAGAGGTATTTTGCTCCGTACGAGGATTATTTTGACATACCTAGTATGTATACTATTAAGTCTTCCACCAGCAGAGAAGGGGTTGGCCTGCTCACGAAGCCTTCATAAGGGGGATGCAAGGCCACTAGAACGCTAACACTCGAGATCTACACATCTAAGAGTTTCAATATTGGCCGTCTAGAGCGGGCAGATCGTTTCCCCCTCTGTGAACTATTGTGGCTGGGGCCTACTGAGGACAGACAGTGACAAGTAACATTCGTGCTATCTAGGCCCCACAAAGAAGCACTCCATGAGGAAACAATATACACAGCACCACTCCATCTCCCCCTCAACATCCACCGGAGCCGCTCAACATTCCTACCGCCTCTCCGCCAAGCTCAGCCCTTCACCTATATCGATTCCACTCACTTCCCCCAAAGTTGTCTCTACAAAGTCGTCTAAGAGCCCACACTCAAGGACGGACCTAGGCAGTCCCCTCCCGCCCGGCATCAATGGGGTATGTGGTGACCTGTTTGGTCCGCCTCGTATTAAGGCTGCTTGCTCACCCGATGCCGGTACCACCAAACTACAGATAACCTGTTTGATTTGTCATGCTCTGCATGGTGGTTGGGGACAGCCAGTGATGTCTAAAGCTATGTATAGTAGGGGCGTTGGGGTATGGGGTGACCTGCTTGGTCCGCCTTGTATTAAGGCTGCTTGCTCACCTGGCGCCCTGGAGCTTGTATTGTGTTGGGCTAGTACGATTGTGGGTAGGTGGGTAGAGACACTGGCCGTAGAATGGGCAGAGGTATAGACTTAACTTAGGTGTGTGTTCTCTTTGTGGTTTTTTGCTACCAGTTGTGCGGGAGGGTAGAGCTGGGGTTTTTGGGCGGGATATGAAAGTAGAGACGTGGACTACATCTCAATTGGGAGAATTATACTTTTGAGAGGCTAGGGAGCTTATATGAAATGTTTGTGTGTTGACTTCGCTCGCAGTTCCGGAATCCCGATGTTCGCAGAAGCAGCACAGAGAGCTAAACACCATAATCCGAAAGTCAACATTGTGCAGTCAATGATCTAGGTTTACGGTCTAGGTTCTTGGGGAGCGGTCTTTCAGCCTGGCTTAGATCTGTCAGGCTTTGGGCAGGTTTGGGCTTAACAGGGCCTGAACCTGATTCTCTTAGGATACATCTAGCGTCCCCCCCCCCCCCCACTCCTCATTCTGTTGGTACTTCTACTGCTTGTCTCTGGAGGTACTTTGATATCCTCTACGAGACTCTACTCCCGCGCAAGAGCGACCTTTGTCTGCATGAGCCATCTATGTATACAAACCATAAGGATCCACCAAAGGTTTGCACCAGAGAGCCTTTGTTCGCACAAACTATAGGTGAAGAATGCCAGGTTAAGTTTGTCTGCCAAGCCCAGAAAACCCCATGTAACAGAACACCCCACTTTACTAGGGAGGAAACGCTTCATCAAGGCCAGAATCTTATATAAGGTGTAGATATGGTAAACCCCTTTTGGTATAGGGGGTTCTTGTACTTTCCTCCGCTTACCTTCGCCATCTAGGGGCTGTCGCCCACAACTCCGCAGTGACACAACCCCCGAGAAAGCCGCTGTGCCTAGAGATAATAATTTGGTATAGTCAGTGTTCCATGGAGGATAGGATACTATAGATACCTTGAGCCCCATCCATACACCGACGCTACACTAACTGCCCCTTTTCCAAGGCCCTCACTACTAGCCACTGCGCTGAAAGCCTTGACCATGCTGTAACTTTGTAAGGAGAGCGGAGGACACCACCCCGACTCTCAGCGCCCTCGATCCGTGAGCGGTTGTACGGGGGATGGTTTCTACGGCTTATTGTGGCTGGTTGCCGGTAAGTATGGGGAGAGGTGGGGTTGATGGGGTGTGGGGGGTGTGGGGTTGTGGGTTGTGGGGTTGCGGGAAGAAGTGGTACACACTTGCCAAAGATTGTTGAGCGGTGGTCATGTATTACGTGTATTACTTGGTATGTATTGGCCTATAGGTTGGGAAGGACCGGAGGTGATTGGGAGTCAGTACATGTAGTCACTCGTGTTAATGGCTTACCTACGGATGCAGAGCCTGGATTGCTAGCAGAAACCCCTTGTCTATCCTACAGGGGATTCATCATCGAGCATACTTCCAGCAGCACCTCTCCTGAGAGACACTACCACCACGGGGACGGATATCAAAAATCTTTGGCAAGCACCTGACGGGGGATCCTACACGTACCTTAAAACCCTTCATAACCCCCCCCCCCGGGGGACCCAGTGCACGAGTCTTTAATAAAGCCGCATAAACTACGCGAAGTTACGGGCCGTGCCCAAACCAACCCTGTCGCAGGAATTAAGAGAGTCGTGACCACCAATGCCCGGCCAGCGCCCAGGGTTTCTGGATGTGGGTTTCACGTGTGGTGGTTGTGGTTGGTGGAGAGTGAGAGGGCTACATGTATGTATGAGTGGGTTGAGGTGGGGCAGTCCAGGCACCGTGCTTTAGGGCTCGGGCTGGCGAAGCGGTTGTGAATCACAGGGTGTCACTCGGGCGCCAAGCCCGAGCGGAACCTTAGAGAGCCTACAGGCAGTTATACCGCAAAATAAAAAACCAAATTCCACCCCAACCGGGTCTGTGGTGGACTACATGCATCTTAGAAATAATTTAGAGGCACCGTTAGAAGCGGGCGCGGGAAACTAGGCATGCCCCCGCTGGTTACCAGTTAACTAGGACAACTATGAGTGAGAAGCTAGTACATGTAGTGTACGGCTATTTAAGCACCAAGTACATACATGTAGATTTACTACCCGAATTTTCAAAGCTGATAAATTTTAAGATGGCTTTGTCGCACGCCAATGCACAAAAAACACCACCTGCACTGACGATCATACCCAACTACATATGCATGGGTACCTGACGATCATTACCACAGCCAAGTATAGTAGGGTTTCTAAAACCTCCTTATTGGGGGCTATAGTCTCAAATATCAATCCCTCACTTATTCAGTGGAGAGTACGTATTCGTCCGGGAGGGGGGTGCAGATATAACTGGGGATTTTGGGACCGGGTGAGAATACGTGACGCATGCTCCGATCATTGACATGCGTGCAAGCAATGATACATATAAGCATGAATAGGGAAAGTAAAACAAAATGAAAGCCCTGAAAAACTAATTGGAAAAAAACTCGATAAACGCCCCGCTTCCACGCCAGAGCCAAAGATATTATATAACAAACGAAAAGAATGTGCATTCCGTTAGAAGTCCTCAGAAAACGTCTTTGCTAAAAAATAAAATGATTAAAAGATAAAACATGAAAGAAGATTACAAAGCCTAATTGATATAAACATCAATCCCGAATAGATCCTCCAACTCTGTATCACCGACAGTCTGGTCAGGGTCAAGATCATCGCCGTCGAAATCGAGGCGAATCTGCTTTTCTTCTGGGACCTTATTTGTCACTCGGTAGGCAGCTATGAGTTTTGATATCTTTGTGTCCTGTTTTCAAATCAGCACCTCGTATGGAGCAGAAAGAATAAGAAAATCCATACCGGCCTAACTTTGATCTTAAAGTCCTCCACCCCTTTCCTCCTCAATGTTAATCTCATCACCACTACCTCCTCCTCCTCCTCCTCCTCTTCCGCTATATCATCCGCCTCAGCCCGCAGATATGCCCTCTCCCTCTCCCTCTCCATCTCTGCATAGCCCTCGGCCGTCACAGCCAATAGGTGCACATTCTCATCACTGTTTTCGACGATGCCCATGCCGCGGCACGAGTTGTGGTCAAAAATTTTGTTCCCGCGCCACGTTAAAAATATATCCGCTGCCTGATCGGCGCTGAAGCCCTGGCGCTGGCACCACGTCGTGCGCGCGGCCCTTAGCGTCTGGTTTGCACGTAAGCGCAGGACAAGAGGTTGTGTTTTCTCGATGTGGGAGGTGATGAGAACGGAGACAATGGGCTCCGGAGGTGGGGGGGAAAGTGCAGAGGTGGTGTTGGTGGCGGCGGCTTTTTCGCGCGCGCGCTTTTCAAGAGTGGCAAAGAGGGCGTCTTCGGCGGAGATGGTAGGGGCTGGTATAGGTGTGGGGTCTTCATTGTCGGAGGAGTCGAGAGTGATTGGTTGTAGTGACGAGGAGGAAGGGGTGCTAGTAGTGGTGGGGCGCCTACTTATTACCGGGATAGGAGAGAGATCTTGTGGGAATTCGACGTAGAGGACTGGCGGGGGAGTAAGGCTGACCTCACGTTTCCGGGGCTTTGATTTTGACTTTGGGCGTTGTTTTCTCCCGGCGGTGGTAGCTGGCCCGCCGTCGTCGGAGTCTGAGAGCGTAATTTCATATCTATAACCAGGCGGTTAGGAGCAGATTTCACACAATCTTTCCCCACCCCCCCCCCCTCCTCTCCCTGTACAACCCAACAAACTAATAGATACACACACCTCTGCTTCGCACCACCCTGCGCATGATCATCCCCCGAGCCTTCCGAGCCATCATTCCCGCGAGCCCGCTTAGGCGGCGACCCGTCACCGGTACCCTTCTTCTTAGACCGCTTCGGCTTCTTGGTCACTACTGAAGGAGCAGTGTAGTTCTCTTCGCGCCGGCTGAAGAAGCTGGTGGTATCTGGGGCACTATCGGTGGTGGTGGTGGTATCGGGGGCACCAAGGTTAGCGCGTTTAAACATGAACTGACGACGTGGCGGGCGAGCAGGCGGCGGCGGGGATGGTGAGAGCGACATTGAGATTTTTGATGCGTGATGAGGATGTGAGCTGGTGAAGTGGTGGATAAGATGGTGGGGCACGAGGGTACTTTACGCGTTCTGAGGTGCTGGTGAGACGTGGTGGGGTCCTGTCGTGTTTGGTGGCTTGGCGGTGGGTAGGACAAAGACAAGGCTGAGTTTTTTTTAGGCAATTCCAGTGACTGAGTGACAAGGTTGGTGAAGTTTGATGGGGTGCTGGGTGCTGGTATTGGTGTTTTAGACCTGAATAATAAGTGCTAATGACGTTGAATTGTAGTGTATAAATGTGTAGTTTTTCAGACCACAAGACGTGCTTATCCCCGCCGAGTATTGGAATATTGTGGATTGAATGGGTTAGAAGAAGATGTTGTGCGAAATATTAATCTCACTGGCCAGTAGCAAAGCGGTGGATTGATGGATTGTCGCTGGCTGTGCGCAACAAGGCTCCCAGTCATGGATTATCACCCGGCTATTGCGTCACCACTGATTAGGAGAAAAAGCAATACTCCCGGGCGTGAATAACACCTTGCAATATCTTGTGCTCAGTGCCCACGTATGGCTTCATTGACGAAGAACACCTACAGTAATTTCACTGCTAGCTTATTATATTGATGCTAGATTCTGAACTGAACATGGGAAATTACCAGGGGGTTTATATTCACCTTACGAGTTTTAAGATAATCCGATAGCTTAGACAGAGTATAAATGTAGATTGGGTAGAAAACAATATATCTTGAAGCTTGAGGGTCGTGTCCATCTGAACCCCCTTATGTGTCTGCCTGAGCCGTATCCGAGTGTTTCAAGGAGCTCTGTGTTCGAATAACTGATGAAAGGTCAGACTGTTAGACCTCGAGAGAGAGACGATTGTTGTGCAAGAAATAACAGGCGAGGTTGTCTATTTGTGCGCCTCACTTATAGCTTAGGACAGACTGCCACCATAAGTTCACAGTTGTGGTATACGTAACCATCAGCCACAAACCAATGGCATTCTTTGGTCTGGCCGGGTTTCATGACATTTGGTCTCCCACGAAACTTAGAAGTAAGATACCTCTGTCTAAACTTCTGGATAGGCGCTACTGTTCCACAAATAGGTATTTCAGTGGTAAGTAACTCTATGTGTAGTAAGGGGTGGAAACGTTAGTAGAAGGAATCACCCTGCATGCCCCCGCCGCACATAGCACCAAAAATTAAATTCATTCCTACGTATACTTGAGGGTGAAAAGGGGGGGAGGGAAAAGGGAAAAGGGGGATGGAGGAACAAAAACTTCAACACCTGTACCTCCTTTGGTTGCAAAAAGGAATGCAATAAAGAAGGTTTCAGAGATCTCATATACTATTGACGCCGGTAGGTGCGGTAAATCATAGGACGTCACTCGTCCACCATGAGTCGATCCACTCTCATCGTTCCTGGGAGTAACTTAGGACTTGTACAGATTGAGATAGGATAGGTTCCCTCGACCGATTCTCCCCAAGAATAGCTGATTTATGTGTTCTAATTCCTATTGGAGCAATCGGCGGCTGCCGCCGCAAACCCATCGGTGTCAGCCCCATTGACACGATCAATATTACCCCCAGCCTCCACCACACGCGCCACTGCCCACCTCATAATCAGTATCACATTAATGATGCATATCACAGCATGCCTCTTCCCGTTCCGTGTTGAAGGGTCAACTCGCCCTGTTGTCAGGCAAAGTGCTTGGACTGTAGTAGGTCGTGAAGATACCTAGGGCATAGACACATGAAGAGCATAGACACAATGGAGTATCTTGGGATCATTAAAAAGAGTACTCAACAAACTCTTGTTGCTCGGCCTTAATCAGGTCCTGAATTGATTCCAAGATCAGACATTATAGGCACGGGCAGAGCAGTTCAAATATAGAATCGATATTTATGTTCAAGGGGGAGCTTTACGTGAGTATTGTTGGAGTGAGGCAGCTTCCGCCGCTTATAAAGGGGGGAGAAGTAGAAGACTTAACCTATTGATACTTTATCACTCTGCTCAACCCCTTCCCAGCCTGGGCACCTGAAGAATAGTAATTTGACTCCTATGCCCGGGAGTCCAAGATTGCAGTTCATGACTGGTCAATCATTGCCAACCTGAGCGCCCGTGCAGCTAAAGCACAGCCTGATTACATGATGATCAACTACTAAAAAAAATTCCCGCCCCTTTTCAACCCAACTTTTGATTAATGTTCGCTACCAAGAAATACATACCAAAGCCCTTCTAACCGCTGAATTGAAATTTCACTAGGTCGCGAATACAGTATCAATCATGAGCTACATCGCGCGTTTAGGCGCTTAAGCTTTTGAGAAAAGTTCTCACGGCTTGTAAGTTGTTGTTCGTCCAACTGGACCGTGAAGCTCCAACACGTGTAACCCCTAACCTAGTACATACGAGCCTAGTCTTTAGCACTTATCGATATGCATACCTATCTTATCGAAAACCGCCTTTCCGGACACCCCACTTAGACAAATTGCTTGCTGCGCCCACTTGCGCTAGCCCCTTGTGGAGATTAAATACTCCTTGGCGTTTCGCGGATATCCGCGTCTTCGGAGCATAACTTCGATACTGGGACTTCAAACATTCGATTTCAGAGCTGAAGTTAGAAGAATTAAGCTCAGGAAGTGTCGCGCATATGTCTTGTTGGTGGCCCTGCATGATCGACAGCTCCCGCTTTGCGGGTCTCACTCAGGCGAGGTATTTGATACCAAGCGATCCAGTGATTCAGAGTTTACGGAGGACTGAGCTCTATTAATCATTCGCTATGGTCTCTCTGATGCCTGGGATACTGTACAGCCGCTCACGGGGCCTTGACGAACACGGGTTTTGGCGAATCTATAATAACGATTTTTATTGGCCCCAACCCCCTGTTCGCAAAAACCCGTGTTCGCAAAAACTCTGTAGAATGGGTGAATATCATAATGGTGAAGCTTGTCTGAAGCTGTTACTGCCTCCGTGTCAAGCCGTTGGCCTGTGCAGCGCAGACCAATTAAAGGCCCAAATAGGACAATAATAATGCCTTGGCACGGGACCAGTTGAGCCGCGAGCCAAGAACTTTTATTGCTGACCGAAGCTTGAGAACATTCTCGCCCCCAGGCACAGAAAAAGGGCGAAAAGACCACCTTTCAACTAACTTTCTCGACTTTCTTGATATACTCCATTTCTGCTTTCTTTCTTTCATTCTTCCTCGACTGGGGTGGTTATTGAGTGGATTTCTATCTGTCTCCCTTAATTTGATTCTGTTCTCTTCGTTCTTTCAATCGTGATCCCTTCTGCGCATTCTTTGTGGCCTCCTTTCGTGTCACCCAATCCTCGGTTTTGCTATCTCAAAGGAAGTTACTTCTGGCTATTTATCAATACAAAGAGCATCGTATCATCATAAGGAAGTCCTACGCCCAACAATAGCGAGCCATGGAGCGCGCATACGCCAAATCAGGCGATGAAATCTTGCGCTTCTTCAGTGTTGACCAGCGCACTGGTCTAAATGATGATCAAGTTAGAGCTGCTAGATCGCAACACGGGAAAAATGGTGGGACAAAACTCCATCTCCTGTCCCTTTTTAACAAGTTCGCTAACTAATGTTCTTTCGAGATAGCTCTTCCCGAGGAGCCCCCAACACCTTTATGGAAGCTCATATTGGAGCAGTTTAAGGATCAGTTGGTAATAATATTGCTGGTGTCCGCTGGTGTTTCGTTTGTTCTAGCTATCATGGAGGATAACGAGGGGTTGACTGCATTTGTGGACCCTGCGGTAGTAAGTAGCATTCTGGCCTCTTTCTGGTTTAAAGAGATAAAAATGTGCTGAGAAAGTTTTAGATTCTCACTATCCTTGTTTTGAATGCTGCTGTCGGTGTTTCTCAAGAGAGCAGCGCTGAAAAGGCGATCGCTGCGCTGAACGAATATTCCGCAAACGAGGCCAAGGTCATTCGCAACGGGCATGTCAGCAGGATTCGCGCCGAAGAGCTAGTCCCCGGTGACATTGTCGATGTCGCTGTTGGAGACCGGATCCCCGCAGATTGCCGGGTTCTATCAATCCAAAGCAACAGCTTCCGCATCGACCAGGCCATTCTTACCGGTGAAAGTGAAAGTGTCAGTAAAGACGTGCGCGAGGTAAATGATGAGAAGGCTGTTAAACAGGACCAAGTAAACATGCTTTTCTCTGGAACTACTGTCACTGTCGGACATGCTAGAGCTATTGTGGTCTTGACTGGAAACTCGACTGCTATTGGCGATATTCACACTAGTATCACGTCTCAGATCTCGGAGCCGACACCACTGAAACAAAAGTTGAACGACTTTGGAGATGTTTTGGCAAAGGTCATCATGGTCATCTGCATTCTTGTCTGGCTTATCAACATTGGAAACTTTAACGATGAAGCCCATGGCGGATGGCTGAAAGGGGCAATTTACTATCTTAAAATTGCTGTTTCTCTCGGTGTTGCTGCTATTCCGGAAGGTCTTGCTGTCGTTATCACTACCTGTCTTGCTCTGGGAACCCGTAAAATGGCTGCCAAGAATGCTGTTGTCCGGAGCTTACCTTCAGTTGAAACTTTGGGAAGCTGCAGCGTTATTTGCTCCGACAAGACCGGAACCTTAACTACCAACCAAATGAGCGTATCCAGGGCCGTCGTCATCTCGGAATCCCAGACTGGGCTTGAAGACCTCATCATTGAAGGTACCAGCTTCTCACCTGTTGGAGCTATCAAGAACGCCCGGGGAGAGGTTTTGGAATCAATCGCCGCCCATTCAGTTACAATTCGCAAGCTTGCCGAGGTCGCAGCAACATGTAATGAGTCCGAAATTTCATATGATTCCAAGACGCAGACTTTTTCGAACGTTGGCGAGCCTACGGAAGGAGCTCTCAGGGTCTTGGTTGAGAAGATTGGCACCCCTGATTCGATTATTAACCTCCAGAACTCACGCAAACCCATTAATCAGCGCCTCGATGAAGCCAACCGGTATTATGAATCTCAATGCCCTAGGCTTGCTACATACGAGTTCTCGCGTGACAGGAAGAGCATGTCTGTCTTGTCTGGTGATAGCAACGGACAACGCCTCTTGGTTAAGGGAGCTCCGGAATCTGTCATGGAAAGATGCACTCACACATTCGTTGGCTCGAGTGGCACTAAGGTTCCTCTTACCCACAAGACCCGTGAACTTCTTAACACAAAGCTCACCGAGTACGCTTCTATGGGTCTCCGCGTTATAGCATTCGCCACTGTTGACGATATTTCCGGCAACCCTTTGACTCGTTCGGCTAAAACTACTAAGGAATACGCTCAACTTGAACAGGACATGACTTTTATTGGGCTAGTTGGAATGTTGGACCCACCCCGCCCGGAAGTCGCCGCATCTATCAAGAAATGTCGTGCTGCTGGTATCCGTGTTGTTGTTATCACTGGAGACAACAAGCAAACCGCAGAAACTATCTGTCGTCAAATTGGAATTTTTGGAGAACACGAAGACCTCACTGGCAAGAGTTACACTGGACGTGAATTCGACGCACTTAGCGATTCTGAGCAGCTTGAGGTTGCAAAAAGAGCCAGCTTGTTTTCTCGTACCGAACCCACTCACAAATCAAAGTTGGTCGATCTTCTTCAGGGTGCTGGCGAGGTTGTTGCTATGACTGGTGATGGTGTAAATGATGCCCCGGCTTTGAAGCGTGCTGATATTGGCGTGGCCATGGGAAGTGGAACTGATGTTGCTAAATTGGCGGCCGATATGGTCCTCGCCGATGACAACTTTGCTACCATTGAACTTGCAATTGAGGAGGGAAGGTCTATTTATAACAACACTCAACAGTTCATCCGCTATTTAATTTCGTCAAACATCGGAGAGGTTGTATCAATCTTCTTGACTGCAGCAGCGGGCATGCCCGAAGCTCTTATTCCTGTCCAGCTCCTTTGGGTCAACTTGGTCACTGATGGTCTTCCCGCTACTGCGCTCTCCTTCAACCCCCCTGACCATGACATCATGCGCCGCCGACCCCGTGGCCGTGATGAAGCCCTTGTCGGTGGATGGCTTTTCTTCCGCTACATGGTTATTGGTGTCTACGTTGGTGCCGCTACTGTCTTTGGTTACGCTTGGTGGTTCATGTACAACACCGAGGGTCCCCGAATCACTTTCTACCAGCTCTCTCACTTCCACCGATGCAGTGCCCAGTACCCTGAGATCGGTTGCGAGATGTTTGGCAACACTATGGCGAAGACAGCAAGCACTATGAGTTTGAGCATCTTGGTTGTTATTGAGATGTTTAACGCCATGAACGCCCTTTCATCAAGTGAAAGTTTGCTTACCTTGCCATTGTGGAAGAACATGAAGCTTGTGTATGCCATCACATTGAGTATGGCATTGCATTTCGCATTGTTGTACACCCCCATCTTGCAGTCGCTTTTCTCTATCGTTCCCCTTAACGGGCACGAGTGGAAGGCGGTTATCTATATTTCATTGCCAGTTATGTAAGTTTCTATCATGATTGTCCCACACACGACCAGCTTGCTAATTGAAGTATAAATATAGTTTTATAGATGAAGCGCTTAAGTTTGTGGAGCGCAGAATGTACCTTTCCGCTCCTGTAAACAAGACGAAGAGCGAGTAAAGTAGTGTTCGATAGGGGATATGACTATCTTATTATATTTTTTGTATTTCATTCTTTCTTCTTCTAGACACTAGATTAGATGTTTAGTTAGGGCCATTCTCTCGTATTTGTTTATGAGGGGTGTATAAATTGGATGGGAGGCGGGCGGTGTTGTATATCAAAAGGGCATTGGGGGATGGGCTGCTTGGGTAGTGAAAAGGTCTGATTGAGGAGGAAGGTGTTGGGGTGTTTGGTTCGTAGTATCAGCAGTACTAGTCAAAAGTTTCAAGAAGGAAATCTATTTTATCAGATCAAAATTCTACACGCATGAGTAAACGAGGATTATGCGGTGGGGGAGGGGTACCAAATTTATAGGTACATAACAGAGGAATAGTTGGATGTTTCAAAATTAAGATCTTAACTAGGGAAGTGCTGGCTCAGCTGCGGCGGTGCAAGGATTTTCGGTGCTGCTGCGTGGTAGATGGGGGTTTATGCGATGAAGGTACATGTTGTTATAGCGAGAAAGAGATAGGTGGGGGGAAGGAAAGCGCAGAATGGACCAACCTAGATTGTAGGGTTCTGTACTATCTACTTGTAAGTACAGATGGGATTTTGTAGGGGAACAACACGTTCATGCTACATCACTCGCTTCCAGCCCAAAGTCCAAGCCACAAATAGCGGGGTTTAGGTAATCGGCGGGTCTTCCTCCAGCTTTGCTTGGCAACCAACGTTCCCCCCGAATTCCCCAACGTATCACCAACAGCCCCCCATACCCCATCAGCACCTCCCATTCCATCGTCCCAGATCCCCTCACAACTCACCCACTCAAAAAACACTATAAAATGGTATTTCCCCATCTATCTCTGGAGCTGATAGTAGGTTGGTGGGGTAGGCTAATGAAGCTTCCTTAGTCAGACCCATTCTCGATAAACGGAGGTGCAGTCGTGGCCATGTAGGTTCTGTTCTGTCCTTATTTGTACAGCTTGCCTGGATCTATGTGGGTTGGATGCTGATCTGATGGAATCGTCTGTAGGGTCGGGAAGGACTGTGTAGCTATCGCTTGCGATCTGAGATTAGGAATGCAGGCTCTCACCGTCTCGAATGACTTTCCGAAGATCTTCAACTACGGCGATGTCTACCTCGGACTTACTGGATTGGCTACCGATGTCACTACTGTGTTTGTTCCCCTCCTGTCCCCCTGTGTTCTTTCAGGCCTGTGGCTAATGTATAGGATGCGGTGTGCAGGTCGGAGATGTTTCGTTACAAGGTCAATATGTACCGACTCCGCGAGGAGCGTGATATCGAGCCGGAGACAATGGCGAATCTTGTGTCATCATCACTGTATGAGAGGCGCTTTGGGCCGTACTATGTGAGCCCGGTGATTGCGGGGATCAACCAACACTCCCAGAAGCCGTTTATATGTGGATTTGACTCTATCGGGTATATTTCGGCTGTGTTTCCTTTTACTGTTTGTTAAGGGATCTGGGGGCTGACAAAGGCGGTGGGATAGGTGTATCGATTTTGCAAAAGACTTTATCGTTAGCGGTACGGCGAGTGACCAGTTGTTTGGTACCTGCGAGAGCTTGTGGGAGCCGGATATGGTGGGTTCTTTCTTGGACTTTGTGTACTGTGGAAAGTGCTGATTCCGGTGGGTAGGAACCTGAGGATCTTTTCGAGACGATCTCGCAGGCGATGCTGAACTCTGTCGATCGTGATGCACTATCCGGTTGGGGTGCTCACGTCTATGTCATCACAAAGGACAAGGTCGTCAAGAGGCTGCTCAAGGGTATATATATCTTGATCTTTAATGTTCTGGAGACCTGTGGACTAATGCGGCTTGCTTTGGGTGTACAGGTAGACAGGATTAGATATGGATACCTTTTTCTACTTTTCGGAAGAGAGCGCTTGTGTTTGTATGCTACAATAGATAATCACATCGCTTTACCACATGTCCCAATGTGTTTTCGGAGCCAAGGAACTTATCCTGGCAGATACTGGGAAAGAGATGCATTAGCGCTAACTATAGCTATGTGTAGCTCCCAATTGAGTGAGTGATGTTCTATGAAGGAGGTAATTCCTGGGTCATTAGTAGAGGCAATACCTACCTCAGATACTATAAAGACCGAATTGGGGGCTCTGGTCCGCCTTTCCAGGTACCCTAGGAAGAATAAAGTCTCTTTCTCTCTATAGAAAAAAATCCATTGAATTTTTGTACCCCATCCGTTCTCAAAATAGCAATGAGGCGTGATGAGTCCTACGTCGGGTCCGTTGCCAAGACCGAAGCTTCCATTCCCCTCCATGAGCCGCATTTCAAAGCTTCCTCATCTTCATCCTCATCTTCGTCCTCATCTTGATCTTCATCCTCTCCCCCCCCCCCCCTCTCCTCCTCTTCTCTCGTCCTCATCCAAAAACAAACAATATTGCCAGAAACTGCGTGCTCGCTACTTATTTACCTGCATTTCCCCGCAATTCACCTTCCTACAGCTTCGTATCCCTCTCTCTATATACACAGCATCAGTTTCAATCAGCATTCAAAATATCTCCCCAAAATATCCAATACCCGCAATAACTTAACCTCGTTCTTGTCCTCCGCCCAGAAATGGCCTCAAATGTCGTCGTCCTCTACAATCAGAGGCGCCAGCAGATAAAAGTCACCCCCACCCGCTCGCTGAGCGACGTCCACACCGAAGCCTGCAAGAAGTTCAGCCTGGACCCACTAAATTATGCCCTCAAGTGCGCCTCCCCCATTCTCCCCTCTGACTCCCTTCTCTCCCTTCACCGTCCCTGAAATCCCCACTAACCTCGTCCACCCCCTGCAGGCGCGGCAACGTAATCCTGGATCTCTCCCTTCAAATCCGGTTCACCAACCTCGGCCCCGGGGCCAAACTCGAGCTCGTTCCCTCCAAAGCACCAACTTCCCCACTCACCATCGTCCTCCGCCTCCAGACCACGCCTCCGCAGGAACTCTCCGGCCAGGCAGTCCTCACCGACACCCTGTGGGGTGTGCTGCGAAAATTCGAGAAGCGCCATGCGGGACTTAACCTCACGGAGCGGTACGCATCAAGCGCGACGCAGGGCGCAGGCCGCCTGCTGTATGAGGTGCCGGCAGTGCGCGTCGCGAATAGAGAGTTTGTGGGTGTGGGGGAGATGCAGGCGACGTTGGTGGGGCTGGGACTGAGGGAGGGGCGGGTAGCGGTTGTCGTTAGGTGGTCGGGGAGTGAGGTGCCGTTGGAGGTCGCGCTGGAGGAGATTGAGAGGGTTGCGCCGAGGGACAGGGAGGAGGTGGGGGAGGTGGAGGACGTTCCGGGGGTGCCGGAGGTGAAGGCGCCGGAAGCATCAGAGGCTTCGGAAGCATCAGAGGCGTCGGAGACCCTGGCAAACAGGGATGTAGACATGGAGGAGGCGCCAACGGCCGAGGATGTCGAGGGTGCGGTGGCGGAGATACCGGTGGTTGTTGATGTACAGGGTGATGCGCAGGGCGGTGGGAAAGCAGTGGCTGAGGGAGATTTGGAGCGGCCGGCGGTATCAGTTTATAGGCCGTCAGACTCCAAGACTCTCGCCGCAGCCCAGAGTAAGTTCTTTTTCCTTCATGCCCGAGAGGGTGGTAGTGGATGGTGCGCGCTAACGATCATTGGTAGTCAGCGTCCCCGAGACCGCCTACGAGATCGGCATCACCGAGGCCAAGATCATTCAGCAACACCTCAAGAAGGCTGCGATCGGGCGACGCCTCCCCTCTGACAAAGAGATTGAGGAGAAAGAGGCCGCTGCGCTCGCCGTTGTCGAGAAAGTCCAGACTGTATGCTTTCCCACCCCAATGCTATTTGTGGGTGGAACGATCATTGACATGGGATGTTATGGTGTATGTAGCTCGTAATCAAGGTCCGCTTTCCAGATGGGTACATCTCGGAGCAGAACTTTCAGGCAAAACATACAGGTTTGCCCTCTCCCTGATGTGCGGATGGGTGAACACCTGGGGCAGCTAGCTAACTTACAGGTAATAACAGCACAGGACCTCTACGACGCCATCAGAACAACCATGCGCCACCCCCTCGAGCCTTTTAGCCTCGGTACCGCCCGCCCCTTCCTCTTTTCCCCCCCTACCTGCAACACGCCTATTAACAAACACTGCGTGCATAGTCATCCCCCCCCGCGAAGTGATCCCCGAGTCCCGTCAGCGCCTCACCATCGACCTCCGGATACGCTCCGGTGCAACCGTTCACCTGAACTGGGAGGCGGGCGCGTCCAATGCCGCGCGCATAGAGCCGACACTCAACGATCGATACTTGGAAGCGTCGACGGCGCTGCCGCGTCCCAAGGTGCCGGTTGGTGGTGAGGAGGAAGAAGGGCCGGGGGCAGGGGAGGGAGGGGTGCAGGGCTGGAAAGGGAAGGCACCCGAAAAGAAGGTGATGGATAGAGAGACAAAGGAGAGTAAATTAAAGGCGCTGTTTGGGATTGGAAAGGGGAGGAAATAGAGAGTATGCTGTTTCTTTTTTTTTCTTCTTTTTTTTTCGTCTTTTGTGTGCTGAGGGCAGGTAATAGTATTTCTTTCTAGCTTCAGGTTAGTCG
The DNA here is from genome assembly GCA_024713865.1 of Morchella sp. 2016-72. Taxonomy (NCBI): domain Eukaryota; kingdom Fungi; phylum Ascomycota; class Pezizomycetes; order Pezizales; family Morchellaceae; genus Morchella; species Morchella sp. 2016-72. The sequence continues at coordinate 668,221 of JAMJEY010000023.1, forward strand.
TAGTCTTAGCAATATCTACATACCATATATACATACATACATGTACTTTGTTGGCAATGAGAAGTTCGTAGGTGAGTGATGTGCTGTGATCTGGTATAGATATTAAACACTAGTAGATAATCTGTGGAATGTGGTTGGAGATTAGGGGCCTGGTAGAATTCAAGAATTTCTATATCTATCATAGACAGATATGCATGTGCCAGCCCAGAATTATACAGATAGTTAACCCGGTCCTTCATAAACCAGTTTCTTGGTCGACTATCACTGATCACGTGCACACTCGCCACACTCGCCACTTGCCACACACCACACCGCCACGCCACAGACCCTTCCTAGTTTCTATCTCTGCTTATTGGACTACTCACTAAATACTCCGCATGCGAAGTTCCTACTAAACAGTTTTAGGTAACAGGAGCTTTTAGGGTCCCCACAGATATGCGTATCCTTGTAAATCAATGATCTGCTCTAGTTGCCGGTTTTCACGTGGGGATATTCGACAGATTTACTGTAATTGGTGCTGTAACACTGCCAAAAGGAAACACGATTTGCCAATGGAGGGTGACGGACGTGACTTTTAACATTGAAGAGGTTACCTGAGAGGGGGGGGGGGGGGAATTGCTGTCGCCATTCCTCTGACACACCCCTATCCCATCCCGCTTCCCTCTCCCCGTGCCCCAACCTCAGCTACATGTAGCCAATAAACACTCTCTAAGGAGTCTGTTCATTTGTACACTTCCCTCTGTATTATATGCACCTAATCTGTGCAAAAAAAAATATAGAGCCACATGAAAATGACGCTTCTCGGTATGCAACCACCGACCTAGAAAAAAAAAAAAGTTCAGCAAAACAAGTATGCTCCTACTGATATAACTTACGGGTTGCATGCATGTATGAAATAAATAAGCATGCTCCTAATAATAAAAGTAAGAGAAAGGGAGTAAAACTGACTACGTCAATCAACCGGCTTCTCTGTGATAGCAACATAAACCGTAGAATGACATCCCCTCAATACGTTAACTCCAATATACTCGGCAATCTGCCGTCTACGGTCCTCAGCCGGGGTATTCTCGGGCAACCCTGGGAGTCTGAGTGCTTGAGCAGCAGCTTGGAGTTGACTTTCTCTATAACTATCAAAGGCGTTGTACAGCCTCGTCGGCAGAAGTTGCTGCCTACATGTACCTAGCAGTTGAGCTGCTGTCTTGCCAAACAAGGGCAGGCAAAGACTTACTCGCTTTGAATCAGTTGAACCTGGCCTTGTAGTTCTGTAATGCCTCTCGAAGCTCTACAATTTGGGCTTGAAGTTCTGCTTGTCCTTGTGCGGTCTGACCTCGAAGTTCTGCTAGCCCTTGTGCAAAAAGAGCAGTCATCTCTTCTCGGATTGTCTGTTGCAGAGCAGCCGGGCCACCTATCGCTGGAATATTCTGAATCAAGAGAATTTGATCTCGAATAACTTGCAAACTTTCAGCAAGGCGTTCGAAATTTGGTAGATCAGCCATTGTATAATCCGTGAAGTGTAATTCGTAAATATCTTGTCGTAGTCGATCGTAACGAGTCGAGTCCCGAAGAGCTAGCAGTGAACTTGAAAGGAAAGGAAGGAATGCTTGCATTCTTGCGGAGGGGCCTACTACTTAAATCGTGTCTTTCCCTCAACTGTGTAATGTGGTCAAGCAAGTTTCCAGCAGGGCCGGGGATGTGCTTTTTCTTCTTATCCCTTAAGTTGTCGATGCTGACCCCTATAATATAGGGCCAGGATTTGTGTGGGAAATCAATTGTTTGATAACAAGATCTGTTAGCAGAAGCCACCAAACTTTGCAAGGAATAGGTACTCTAGAGTAGACTCTAGCTATGCCGCGTATGTAATCTCGCATGAAATCGCTTACCTGCAGATCAGATCACTCAGGGAGGGTGATTTACCCTGACGTGTCAAGTGTCTGGCTGGCGTGACGTTACGTTAGAGGGCTGCCTGGACTGATTACTGGTGTTACAGCACACGTTGCAGGTTTCATCGCGCATATTGCTTCCCTTCCCTGTCTCTTCCTTCCTCTTCCCCTCCTTCCTTCCCCTTACCATTCCCTTAAAAAGCAGAGTGCTCCCCCACCCCACTTTAATTCTATCTAGTTATCCATCTATCCCTGCAGTTCGAGTTGCATTGGCTATCTACCTGCCTATCTACATCTGAACAAGACAAGACCCGAAGCTTGAACTCCACCCCCACCAAGAGGACACCTTCTTTGTTCCTCGACATCTACGTACCTTTCTTCCCACTCTTACTACCTATACGAAGAAAAAAAAAGATGTCACCCTGTAAGTGCCCAAAAACCTACAGAATGATCATTACCGATATACTAACACAGTCCTCCATGCGCAGCTCCTTTAATTGACTACTGTGAGCCCCGCACCACGACCCCTCTCCCGAATGCCACTGCTAACGCCACACCCGCACAGATGAGGTCCTCAGTGTCTCCTCGACTGCTACGCAGCAGCAGATCCGCGAAGCGTACAAACGGTACCCCCCCCCCCCTCTCCTGGTCCCCGGGGAAAGAAAGAGAGAAAGAAAGCATGCGAAACGGTGCTAACACAGTAGATTATCAGCGCTGCGCTCCAATCCCACCCCGACCGCGTCTCTCACACGGACCCCAGCCGCCAAGCTCGTACCAAAAAGTTCCAGCAAGTCAACGATGCCTACTACACACTCAGCGACCCTGGGCGACGTCGCGACTACGACGCCACGCGTGCCTACCAGCGCGCCAACACCTTCCAGACGCCACCGCACCCCGATGCGCGCTGGGAGGATGCGCAGTTCAGCGATGTGTTTGAGGAGATGATGCGCGATGAGGGGTTCACCGAGGGTGAGGACCAGGAGCCGCGCAGCGGCAAGTCGTTGTGGGGGATTGTCGGCGGGTTGAGCGGCGGCGCGCTGGGTTTCATTGTGGGCAACGTGCCGGGGCTGGTGGCGGGCGCGGTGGCGGGGAATAGGCTGGGAGCAGTCAGGGATGCAAAGGGCAAGAGCGTCTACGAGGTGTTCCAGGAGCTGCCGCAGAGCGATCGTGCAAAGGTGGGAATTACCCTGGCATTTTTTGGGATGGGGTTTTGGGGTGGGCTGACGTGTGAGGTCGGGGTGGTGGTATATAGTTGCTATCGGATCTTGCAGCGAAGGTTTTGGCGCATGCGGTCGGTTAGGTGATGCGCCTATTGCGCATCTGCCTATCTCACTCTACCTGCATACCCCATGCCTTGAGAAGGTTGGTATCCTTTTTTTCCTTCTTGTTTTATGGCCGTGGGCGGGGGACTGGGTGGTTCGTTGCTTGGGAAGGTGTTTTTGTTATATCTTATTTTGGCGTTCTTTTCCCTTTTTCCCTCCCTTTTTCTCTCCTGCTTTTTTTATTTTTATTTTTACTCTTTTTTTTATTTTATATATATCTATTATGAGTATATGCGCAAACAATTATGTCCGCCATGCCTATCTCCCAATATGTGATTGCGCCAGGGATATTTTCTGATACTGGAAATTGAGGATTATCGCGTCCCAGTCTCGGCGGTTAATCATTAAGTACTTGTAGGTAACCACCTGATAATTGTAGCCGTACATAACTACTAGGGGTTACCACCTCGCGACCGCGAGTTGTGTAAGTTTTAATCCTCTAGCAGGTACATATACATGTACTCTAGTTATGGGGGGCTTCGGCGCCCCCTCTCCCCCCTCCCCCCCCAATTCTCGCCAGTTTGACCTTTCATTGCCCTGTGATGCAATTGAGTTCACAGGTTTTGATGCGTTGCCAAGGAGATCTCTCCACAAATGGGGGGGCTCATAAACTACAACGACACAAATGAAAGCATCGTGGCGTGGCCTAGTGGTAATACACTGGGCTTCGTCATATGACCACAACAGGTTCAAGCCCTGGTGGGAGCAGTGGTGAGAATGCCCAATATGGTAGCGACGCTCTTGAGGGATGAGTACTCATACACATAAGTCTTTTGTTGCCCGGTTTTTTATCATTTGACCGCGAGTTGTGTAAATTTTAGGGAATAGTAGTAGACAAATCCTCTCTCTACGCACCCCTCCAAATTCCTGTTCCCGTCACCCTCCCAGATCTCACAGCCACATTTGTGGTTAGATTATTACCTGAGCACGCCACGCAACCGCTGCTGTACAGACTAACCCTCTCTCCTCTTATACCACACCACTCCCTTACCTTACGTATGTATATATAAAGTCAAAGAAGGGCCCACCCAAGGACGATGGATGCCCTAATCCCTCACTTCTGCTGAGAGCGTCTTGTAATGTATTCTCTTGTTAACTCTACTACATCCGGGTCCCCCCCTGGCTCGGGGTAATCGGCGCTGGCCGGCCAGGGCGTCATGGTTCTGAGCGGTAGATATCAATAGTGGCGCAAGAGCAAACGGAGAGCTCTAGTAAAGAGGGACCGACAAGATAAAGGTGGGTGAACACTAGGGGGGGGGGGGGCTAACTAGTCGATGAGAGGGGAGGGAGGGTCTTGAGCCCTAGCTAGCTGGTTGTGGCGGGGAGATAGGGGACTGACTCCCTTCCGTAGAAGTACATGGCTCGCTGGTGGTGGAGAAGCAGGGGCGTATTGCATGGGGTGTGTCGGTTCATGGTGAATCATGGGATGTCACTCGTGCCAAGCTTACCGAGGACCTACGTTTTGGATGATGTGTGGGTTTGTCTTCGGCTCCTAGAGATTGGTGATCCCCCCACCGGTGTCTCCATGAGAAACTACGGTAAGAAAGTGAGGGTGGTGGTAAAAAGTATGGAGCTAGAACAAAAGATCTACGCCCCGCCCAGGGGAGTCAATCGCTTGCTAGCTAGACGTGATTGCCCTAAATTATAAAAGGACGAGGGCAGAGTGGCCCTAGCGGTTGGACCTAAGAGGCGCTGGGTGGGAGGTCAACCCCCCCCCCCCCCCCCCACCGGGTGGTCATTTTTGAAGTTTTACCTTACCGGGAAGTTTCACCCTATTATACTTACATAGAGCCTAAAACACCATGTGCGGTGGTCTCAATCGTCAATCTCTCACATAAATACGTACTTCTTATCCTACCTGTTCTTCTACTGCGCCGTTCTCGGGCTGTCTCCTCCCAACCCCGCAATAGTTACAGAATTGTCCTTTGCCGTAGTCATATAGGAGCTTAAGGGTAGCCAGCGGTCCGAAAGTTGCACCTTCATCGCGGCCACCATGTTCGTTATATATCGATAAGAGATCCGGAACACACTTTGGATTCTTAAACCCCTACCTGGAACGAAGGGGGGGGGGGGGAGGAGGAAGGGAGAGTAGGGAAAAAAAACAGGAGAGAAAAGAGAGAGAGAAAAAAGTGGGGTGTCCTTCTGGACTCTGGTCGACGATATGGTCCTTCGCCTCTAGTGTTTTTTTTTTTGCGGGTTTTGAGATTTGTGGGGAAATAAGGTTTCTGTGGGTGAGGGCTTGGCCACCCTCCCCGCTGTGTGACTTCTGTTTTCACTTTGGGTTTGGTTTCCCTTTCCATCTATATCCACCACCACGACCACCACACCCTTGATACAAACACCATCATTCAGACATGAGCCATGAGTAGAAAGAGCGCGGGCAAGCGAGTATATCTACCAGCGGGAGACCCAACGAAAACCTAGCATAGAAAGCTAGGAAGGTACACAAACAGGACCTCTACTCTGATCTCCTTTGACCCCTACCCCCACCTCTATCTAAACCCTATCAGACTCCCTACTCCGGCGCTAAATTGATGCCCATCTTACGCCAGACAGGCTCAACAAGAGTCCGGGGTAGCCCAAGCCTATGTATATTTGTAGTTTTTTGGTACTTGTGGCTCTACTACCTTCGGCCCCTGTAACTACATGTAGGTTCTTGCTCATTCTACCCCCCTTCCCCACAGTTCGAGATAATGGATGCAACAGCCGGGCACCCCGAGCCAGCGAGGCCGGACAGTTGTTTGTAGAATCGTGGAGCACCCACCGACCGAAATCGTTCCGCAAGAGGAAAAGGAACACATAGCACTATGTACGATACATAGTAACCAACCCTACAAACAAAACACCAGAGCTAAAGAGCGTCCATAGAGGAGCCAGCTCCAAGTCAACCCCCCCCCCCCCAAACCTGGCACACCGAAACCTCAGGCCCACCCATAGTTTCTTGACAGGCACATAACCCCCACCGTTGTAGGTTAAATCATGAAATATCACTCGTGACTTAAATTCACAGAGCCGCCCCCCCATCCTCGGTTTTTATGATGCTTTGGTTGGTAGTAGTTTAATGCGGCATAATGTAGCGAGGTTTCGATATTGCATCTGCTGGTTATCCCAACTGTGCCCCCACCGGGACACGATACCGGTTTACGTACAGCCTAGCGGCTTATTGTGTTACTTTTCGGGATATCTACGTATAAATAAAATTGGTAGTACCTGTTTTAAACTTCATGGTTCTATAAACAGACAAGGAGAGACCAATTGAGGCCAAAGGGCTAACGGGGGAGAGGGTATAAAAGAAACGCCAAACCGCTGAGCCTCTCAATCCCCCACCATGCCAGATACCATGTCCCAATTCAACACTAGCTAGTACACGCCCCGCGTCCGCTGTCTTTGCCTTTAATCCTCCGAGCCCTTCAGGAAGTTGATGGGACTGCTGCAGGGTGGTCGAACCAAGTCCACAAGAACCTCAGGTAAGACCAACGGTGTGTTTATACGCACCCGCTGGTGCTGATAGGAATATAGTTTGAAGCCCGCAGGACGTGCGTCTGTACTCGGTCATGACACACGACTCGCAGTGCCAATTAGTCAAGATCGCTCATCCCCGGACTCGACCACTTAACCACAGTCAGTTTCACTTCCCTGTAGGCGTCATGCTAGTTACTAGAAGAGCTCAGAGGATTAAAGGTGACGGTAGCGGTGTACCAGCGTTGAACTAAGACATGATATTTGAGATGGGATTAGTTAGTGTTGCGGATCTTGACCCTTCTGGGCTCATATTGTGTATTTTAGTACATGTACTTTATTGATTTTCCTGGTACAAAAGTGGATGAAAGGTTCGCTATGTACATACATGTAGTGACTCAGTTAGGAACTTAGCCAAATAACTTATATATTCAATCCACCTTAGACTTAGACTTGCACCTTTAGAGTACGTAATGAACGAAACTATTATTAGATAGCTTAGGATTGCTTTGGTGGGTGGTAGAATTAAAAGTGGGTCCTGCGTGACCACCCAATTTCCATCCCCCACAACCACTAACCCACAGCCTCTCAATTCTTTTCCCCTTTAAACCTAACTTGCATATTTGGGAGAAAAAGATAAATCCAACGCAACCAACCCTTTATCCATTAAGCTGTCAATGCTGACCCCCCTATAATAGATGGTCAGGATTTGTACCTTGCAAGATCAGTTGTTTGATAAGATAGATGACAGGATCTGCTAGCAAACACCATCAACCTTTGCTTCCCGCTGGGGGGTCAAATAAGTCGGTAGGTTAGTAGTACCTTTAAGTATACAATTTTTTGATCCATGCTTACAGCAAAAAATTCCTTAAGGGCAGGACTGACTATTGCGTCACGCAAGACCCACTTTTGCAACAACCCTACCAGACTCTGCACATACTCTACATCCTAGGGTGTGTTATATTGATACCCATAAACCCTAACCCGTTTCACTCTGTAATGATCTTCGACAGGGTTCTGACCCAGTGCCAAGACCACGGGTTCGGCAACCAACGGCGAGCGGACTTGAGTTACCCGCATCCCTTGGAGCCAGGAAGAGAGATGCAGGAGTCAGGGTTAGATCAATCATGTGCGTTTTATAAACCCTCCCGATGTCTTAGGCCTTGAGGAAACAAAAAGGCGCACACCATATAAAGGGGGATTTGATCGGATATTGGAAACAATCTACAAAGACCACATACATGTACTTATGTATGTCAGAGCAGAACCCAAAACGTTGGTGACGTCGTTGGGTCCGGGGGGTACCGCGCGCATAAAACAACCTCCACAAACTTTCTGGAGCAAGCCAGTGTAGCAGGCCTGGTTTACCCTGATGATAATTTTCTCCCCCCCCCTTCCCTCCCTGGACTCCTCGGCGCAATTAAAATCAACTTTATGTAACGCCACCAAAAGCCCATAGATAGAATTAATTCCATCTATAAGTACCTGTAGGCCCTACCACCCGTGCGTTCCCCAAACATACATCTACAAACCTACATACCTATGAGTTCACTACCAAACAACGGGAGTTTCCTCCCATTGCAACAGTCCGATTCGCTCCTGCCGCAGCGGAAAGGGACGATACCAACAACGTTAATGATCCTCGGTAATGAGTCGAATAACTCAACCAATAATCATGGTCTTATCCGTCGCCCTAGCATCACAGCGCTGCAGAACCCCCATATGAGGTATATGCGCCTGATCGGGAACAGCAATCCAAGATATCGATGGGAGCAATATAGAAAATCTCCCGAGGAATTGAGGAGGATGAGGAGGCCGACGTGAGTCACGATTTATCTTGTTGTAAGAAGAGAGGAAGCTTAGATCTTGTGCTGTAGACGGAAGTATTATGAAAGGGTCAACTTTTTGATTGATCGATACATCTACATTGATAGCCTGCTGGATTCAACACTTCCACGGGATTTACTGCAGACCTATAACCCGGTTAGTTCCCATCTCGAGGTTTAACATCTCAATTTGGAGAAACCCTTCACCCACAAAACACAGTTCCCAATTCTATATTTCATCTAACACATCGTAGCCAGAATCAATCCCCGAATCACGCCCAATATCCTCCGGAGATAACCCACATGAAGGTTATGATTCTACCCCTAGTGTACCGCCACCCTTAAAGAAGCGGCCTAGCTACCTCTATAAGATTGCAGACGAAGAGTCTCCTTTACTCGGTGATGAAGTAGGTGGTGGGGGCGGCGGAAGCGCTGAGAAAATGGCCAAGATTGTGTAAGTCCCAAATGACCAGTCTCTCTAGAAGCAAATACATTGCTGCTAATAGGACCCGATAGAAAATTTGCGATCTATCTCAACCTATTGGCAAACACCTTACTGTTAATATCAAAAATCCTGGTGGCCATCATGACAAATTCCTTGTCCGTACTTGCCAGTTTGGTAGATGGTACGTATATACTAGCAACCCTGTTCCCCGGCGTTAGCAGAAGAGAGAGCACCTGCTAAATGATTTTATAGCTGCCCTTGACTTCCTCAGCACCGCCATCGTCTGGACCACCACCACGTAAGCCCCTCACCACCCATCACTCGCGCCCCAAACTGACCCTTGCAGGCTTATTGAGCGGCGCGACAAGTACCTCTACCCGGTTGGCCGTTCCCGCCTCGAGCCCATTGGAATCCTCGTCTTCTCAATCATCATGATCGTCTCTTTCGTCCAGGTCGGCCTGACCTCCATCCAGCACCTAATTGCCCCCGCCACCCACGCCATCATCCGTCTCACCCCCGGCGCAATCACAATCATGCTCAGCACCATCGTGATCAAGACCCTGTGCTTTCTCTGGTGCCGCACCGTGCGCAACTCTTCCGTGCAGGCGCTCGCCGCCGACGCCATCACCGATGTTGTCTTCAACACGTTCTCGATCCTGTTCCCGCTGCTCGGGACATGGCTGCAGCTGTGGTGGCTTGACGCCCTTGGTGGTGTGTTGCTCTCGGCATACGTTATCATTTCATGGTCTGGTATTGGCCTAGAACATGTGGAGAACTTGACGGGTGCTGCGGCGTCCGGGGACGAGAGGAACGTGCTGCTGTATATGGCAATGAGGTTTGCGAGGAGTATTAAGGCGATTACGAGCGTTAATGCGTACAGGAATGGAGACTTGCTGAATGTGGAGGTTGATGTGGTCCTCGATGAGGGCTTGGGGCTGAAGGATAGTCATGACCTGGGCGAGAGTCTGCAGTATGTGATTGAAAGTTTGGGCGTGGTTGATAGAGCCTTGTGAGCTCCCCCCCCCTCTCCCTTTGGCCTTTGGTGTTTGAAGTGATGCGTATAGATTCCTGATTGTTGTAGTGTGCATTTGGACTATGATTCCACAAACCCTCCAGGTCATCTTAGGTGATCACTTTCGATAAGAGTGTGGAAGCTCCCTAAGGCTGTTTGGCGGGTAGGATCCCCCCCTTTCCCCCCTTACATTACTTCCCGGGATCTGTTCAATATAAGAAAAATGGCGGATAGGTTCTTTGCTTGATTGTTTAGAGAGATTGTTTATATCGGAGTTGGCGGTCTAGATACATGTTGTTGCGTGGAGCGGGTGAACACAGAGATGAAATAGTTGCCCAAATATAATATATATCAAAATCTTGCCCATCATCGGATAATATTTACGGTTGGTTCCTAGCCGGTCAATCAAGGAAAACGCAAAATTCATCGCCATTTATGTCTTTGAGCAAAGGTGTAGGATACCCCCCTCACTCTAAAGATAGTTCTTCTAGGACAAAACACGAATGGGTTTCTTTAAAAAAAAAAAAAAAAAAAAAGGCGAGAAATATGTTTTGTGGGGGGGTACGTCCTGCCTTATCTTATGGACGGCTGATCCTTATTGGCTTCTTGGCCTCAGGTTCCGCACGACGCGGGTCACATTTCAAACACTTGAACAGTATACTGCAGGAGCGGAAGGGCAGGGGCAGGATAAGTCGCTATCATAGGCAATGCATACATGTATGATTATGTCTCTCGATGGACAGACAGTGTAGCTATCGAAAAACATACCTTTTTCACGGGCGAAAAAAAAAACCGAGGACCGGAATTTATTCTCACCAACAAAAGACTTATGCCCCCACCCGGGGCAGCTTTCCTATATTGTGTCCTGGGGGGATCTGAGCAGTGGCGAGTCGAAGACAGGCTTCTATACTGCTCAGGCAGCCCCCGGTGGTTGACATAGTAATTTTTATAGTCTTGGCTGCAGTCTTTACGCTAGCTTGGCACAATTAATGATGTAAATAAAAAAAAAAAAAAAAAAAACGCTAGCTTGGCAAAGCGGGAGGTTTTGTCCGAGTGAGAACTGATGAATGTGCCCCGCCTCTAAACAAGATCGGTACATTCCCTCTTCAAACTGAGACCTCTGAGCAGCACTTTGTGATAAGCACTTACACAGTTGATAGCCCCCCTAGCGCTCGATGCCCAACGTCAACCAGCGAAAAGTTTACCTACGCGCCCTAGGTACAGGAGAGGGCAGAAATTCATCTTACTAGTAGCCCCACTTTATCCTTACATAACACCGCACGGCGAGCACTACTTCTCGCCTCTATTGGTTCTACACAAACAGATCTGTAGGGGTAAGATACCCCCACTAGACTCTTAAAGCAGGGAAATCTACAGGTAGTCGATACAGAATCCCACATGAGTTATCGACACACTCCACGCGCAGACTATGACGACTACCACCGACTGGCTATAAATCGATCAACATGTCATTCATCAACCACCACATGTGCCCCTTACAACAGTCTCCGGGGAGGCCGGGGGGGGGGGGGGCGCGGCGGAGGGAATTGTGAGTATAAGAAAACGTGAATAGGAGAAGTTTTAATTGAAATTTTAAATACGCATAAACACCACACCTCCCGACCGCCGCTCAGATTAGCAGGCTCTTGCACACCCTCTCAAGTTTCGCCACAGACCGCGGCCTAGGTTGCCCTAAAATCCATTCTGGCTAGGCACTCAACGTAAAGACACTGCCCTTTAGCCTTAGATTAAATTTGGCCGTCGAATTACAACTTGCATGGTTTTTCATGTTCAGGTTAATTCGGACCGGGAGCTAAGGTAAATTGACATGGATACGTCAGTCCCGTATCCAGCTGTCCCTTATCGGGGTGGGGGTCCAGTTACAGCGTACATAGGCTTAGGCTATGGACAGTATCCGTGATGTAAAACTCAGGTGAAGTGTTCAAGAAAAGACCTACAAGATAGTATGGGCAGGTAGTAGCAGACATTAGGCACTGTATATTGCAAAGGTGGGTCTTGCGTGACCGATAGCCCTACCCTTAAAGCGATTTTTGCTGTAAGCACAGATCAAGAAACTCATGAAGAAAGATCCACACACTCAACCTAGAAGATAGATAGGTACACGAAGAAAAAAGAAAGGAAAGGTTATGTACTTACTTACATCCCACCTCTTCACCTGTTAAACGAACAAATTTCAAATGAAGGAATAGGGAGAGATATAACCTCTAGTTATAGATACAGATAAAGAGATTTACGAAATACGAAGCTACGTATTAAGCATACCCACCTATCCCCTTCAGAGGTGATTTCAATTTCACAGTATATCGGTGGTATATAGCTACGGAGATAGTAACTCGACGATATCATATAGCTTTCCAAGTTAAATAAAATAAACTGGGAAGCACCGGAGGTGGCCTTGACCCAGAATCGGGAAGCTTGGACTAGTTTGTCAATTAAAGGGGACATCCGCCCGATCTTCTGCACAAAGTGACCCTCAAAATGACTCTCGAAACGACGTTCTTTGGGAAAAGGATCTCAATTGCTAAGAAAAAAAATAAGGAAATAGGAAAGCTTCCCCAGCGACCGTCCGCGTCGCACACTTCGTTTATACCACATCCTGAGAGATATATAGAACTGTTCACCGCCCCACTTAGTAATTATCTTGCGATACTCAACTCAAGCCTAGACATCTAGAAGAGAAGGAGAGAGACAAACCGTTGTTCCCCCGTATAAACACATCCCCATACTTATTTCTCACCTCCCCATTGACATACTCGACGGTCTTCTCGAGCGCGATGTTCATGTATCCATCTACAGAAGATAGCTCGCCTACATCGCCTGTCAGCTCCTGGTTTCCCTTCTCGCTATGTAACTTGGTGTAATGCCAACCTCGATACTCAACTCCAGAGTTTAGCTTCACAGTGATGGGCGCGCCAATGATCTCCTGGAGGAAGCTGGAAGGGTCGGAGGTCGCCGCATCGGAGGGGCCGTTCTCGGTCATTCTGTTACTATCGAGTGGGTTGTAGATCGGGAGTACTGGGTTGGGTCTAGGGGGTAGTTGAATGGAGTGAATGGAGATGATGTTGCTGTTGTGGGGTGAGGCTCAAGGTGGGATGGGTTAGTGAATGCTTGGCAGGTGTCATGGGTGGTCACTCGTATGGCCCGTGCGTACGCGCATGCGTGCTCACCCTCGCATGTGCTTGCAATTGGTGAACAGTTTAGGGATCGATAACCTCCCCATGATGGGCAGAACAACCATTTACCTCGAGCACAAAGTGACAGACTGACTTTACGTATTGCCCCCATCTCCTAGATCTCCTTCCGATACTAATCCCAAGTTACAATACTAAGACTAGTCTATGAATATATACATGTATGTACCTCTCAAGTTAGTAGACATGTGCACTACAACGACACTACACTAAGTGGACAAAAAAATCAATTGCAGGACATTATATACCCTTTCTCTTCATACTTTCATTCTTAGGATCGATTCCAGGAACAAGCACGGGCCGACAGCTATATTCCTCTTCTATCTAGGGCATTCAGTCCATCACCCTTCTCTTAAAAGCTACATGGCTGGTCAAGATCAGCCGCATATGTATGCAGTCGACTACATCATATATGGGCTATTCGGTTACAAGAGTATGCAGTGAACGGCTCGAGGCCCACTCAACAAATATCACTCACCCCCCAGTGGGATATATAGCTCATGGAAGGTGCCATGGCCCGCTAATGGGCTGGGTCTGATTATGTATGGTGGGGGAGGGTGGGCTCAGCGCGGAATATGGTAACGGGAAATGTTTTACATGCTGCTCTCCGGTGTCAAATGCCACTGCGCTGTGTCTAACCCGACGGGCCGGCGCCCTTGGTTCTCTACCCCCCCCCCCCCGGGGAGCCCCTCGACGGTTCGGTGACTCCAAAGATTAGGGTTTATAATATCGGATTCGGTGCTCATGAGGGCCTCCGTTCTACGCTTCCAAAATTGTGGCCAAGTTCAGTTCAGATGTTGGGCGCCTGTATTTAAGGAGCCCGACTCTCACTCCCCTCCCCGGAGATAACTGGCTTGAGAGTCTTCAACCCCCGACTTTATTATCAAATCGTCGGTCCGCCCGAACCTAAAGCCTAGATGTTAACTGTAAACGGTTCTCTAAGCCTACATGTGAATACTCGAGCTCTGCTGCATAGTCTATCACTCGTCCCTCTTACCTACCAGCCACCCAACTTATCTTATCCGCCATCGTTATCGGTACCTGCATGCAACAAACAGCACACACAGCGTCTCATCACCTGCGACCACCAGAAACAATGCAACATTTCACAGGGAACCTACATGATCCCACAACCATGTATCAACTAATCATATGTGCCCCGTGGGCTGGACCCGACGAAGCTAAAACCTGATACACTAGAGCAGTTTTGGTCCTACTAGTATTTGGTGCACCGGCAGTTTGATGTCGGAAGGTCTCGGACTGCTTGAATCGGGTAAGCTCGGACTTGTGGATGGTTTTGGTTTCGGACAATGTGTGTTTAAGATTGGTATACAGGAGCCTGCTTGAAACACAACCGGTATGAGTTTTCACGAAATCAACAAAATCTGGGCTTGGCAACACTATCAGAACCGCAAATCTCGTACTCATGTGGCAATGATATATTTTCTACTTCGTCATAAACAGGCCGCATTCCAGACTAATAATACACAACAAACGCGACACACAATGAAACTGGGAGAAAGGAGAGAAAAAGAAGCACATTAATTAATAATTACTAGGGATTGACCATTAATCCCCTTCCTTACAAGACAAACATAGCGACACCAGCAGCTGCTGCCATCAACCCTGACCCAACCATGATACGATCCGCAGCACCGGTTTCAGACGCCGACGCACTTTCGGTTGGCGTAGCAGTAGCCGAGACCGTCGCGTTACTCGCATTAGACCCGGAAGGCGCGGGTGTAGCAGTCGCGAGGATGTCTGACGAGATTGTGACACTGTAGGCACCACAGAGTTCCTGTGCCATGCTAACAAGTGCTGTTACGCATGTTAGATACGCACTAGAAAGAGAATGGGAGGGGCTAGGGAGACATACTGGCTTGGTCCGTTTCGCTGGGGCATGCAGGCCTCACACAATCGGCGAGAGTGGAGAGCCAGGTGCTGTTACTGCACCAGCAAGCGTAGTCGGCACCACCACAACCTTCGGGCGAGGAAGACAAAACACAAGCCATCTGTGGGAGGTTAGTACATCTCGATACTCTATTCAGAACGTAGTTGGAGTACTGACGGCACATGTGGGGACGTCTTGGATGTTAATGTTCTGAGCAGCGACGAAGGTGGCCGCGGCGAAGATGGATGCGTAGATTGAGACCTTCATGGTTGTAATTGAGTTGAGCTGTGTGTTTGTGGGGGCGGAGGGTGGATGAGCGGGTGTAGGTGAATGAGTGTAGGAGAATGAAGAAAAGAAGGGGCAGCGAAGCGTGCTTTTGAAGTAGGTCCTAAGCACACCCGTCTGCAGGACAGGGGATTTTAAGCTCTGATCCTTGCCCATGCAACCCACATACATACATGTAGTCAACCTCAAGTTTACTCAGTGCTCGCATGGGAAAATTAGCAACATTCGAGGCTTGAAAGATGGCAGTGCAGGCGCGGAGGAAGAGGCCGAGATAATTGATTACGAATGCCTACATGTAGTTGTTTGGTACCCTACCATTTGTTCTTGAAGGCACTACCTATTCGACGATCTACATGTACTTGGTACCTATTAAATACATGTATCGACCTTAACATACGAAAAAAAAAAAAAAAAAAAAAAGGATACAATCCACAGCTCGTTTCGTTTCCGGGCTACTCCATAAATACGGTATTGAACTTGGCGCTAGCTACATAGGTTGTACCTGCAGACGGCGTAGCAAATGTGCGCCGCCCAAAACCACGCCTATCTGGGCAGGCAAAAACCACTGCCAGCCAGCCGTCAGGCGGCGTAGTTAGTAGAGGCACCAGAACAATTAATTCTTTTCATTTAAAGCACAACAAACGCTGCCGTACGATAAATAATAAGATAGGAGGTGATCTGCCGGTCGGTTTTTTTTTTGTTGTTGTGTTCGTTCGGGTCGCTCGACAGTCGGTCGGTCTTTACTTCTCGTTGCAGCGTGCTGCTTGTTGATCGACTTGTTGATCTTAGTAAGGTCCAAGTCCTAATTGCGGGGATCTGCCATTGGGGGGATTGGGGACGGAGGAGTGCTCCAGCCGGTACCGGTTCAATCGATAGTCGACAGGCTGCAGGGCGGTGTTCTCCATGACACTTTATTTTGACGTGTGGTGGAGAGGTGTGGAGTTGATTACATGTAATATGTATTTCTAAAGATAGATTTAGATTCTCATATCCCAGTAGGTAATGTAATTTGGCTACATACCAGATAGATTGTAGGGCCTGCATGGGAATGCTAATCGGTGGGTTAATTGCTCTCTGTCTGGTTGTATCTAGAGTGTGAGTGTGATGGATATGTAGAGGGCCATATCACCAAGAATGAAGTATGTATGTAGTAGTACTTACGTACGTATGCTTTTGGAAGGGGGTGGTAGGACCATCATGACATCGTGGGTGCCCGTGGTTTTGGTTTTGGTTTTGGTTTTGTCTCAGGATGGTGTATCATAATATAATAGGATGCCTATCGATTTTGATGCCTATCCTATCGATTCGAGGGTGTGTTTCCGACCCGCATATAATTGTAGCGTTGAGTGCCTGGACATTGCATGTATTGTGGGTTGTCAAAATTATCCGGATGTAACGGCTATGATACTAGAGTACGGACCCGCAGCCAAAAAATAGGCCACAGCCCTAAATTTTGGCCAGCCCACTTAGTAGAGTTTGATCTATTTTTTATTACATGTAATTTTGCGAATTAAAGTGAAAATAATACATGTAGTGATCCCACCCCTCTTTTTGGTACTGTACCTACATGTACTCTAGTGCCCGGATATTGTAGCAAACAATGATTCTCCACCTCAAACAATTTATCCTCACGATGTTGGTAAAGAAATAAATCCCTTTCTTCTCCTTGAGACACTTGTCTGTCTGTGTCTGTGTATTTTATGCAGGTTCTCTCTCGATCGAGAGTAACACGAAATAACAGAACACGGAACTCCCCATTCAGACACATCATCACCTCTTTCGCTTTTTCTCTTGTTCTCTCTACCTCCCTCCCCCCGCATGCGTGAGTGATGAATGAGTAAGGGAGGTACACGCCCAACAAAGTTCCAGCCAACCCAACCACAGCATTAATTCCGGATTCCGGATATATCATACTCCTACAACATATACACAGCACCACCTCCCTGCCCTACTTGCTTGCTTGCTTGCTTGCTTGCTTGCGCTCCTCCCCTATCGCTGACCGACTGCCCGACCACAAGCACAACCTCTCCCCCCGCCCCCCCCCCCCCTCCTTCTCTCTCTGTAAGCAAGCAAATAACAGGTCAAAATTCAAATGGGACTCGGAATCCTCGAGCCCTCCACCGGTGGGCATGTCCCTGGTAAGCTAAGCTCGCTGCTCCCTTCGAAAGGAAAAAGGATGAAAGGGGAATGAAATGAAAGCATTTTTTTTAAAAAAAAAAAAAAAATTGTATCTAACAGGGGGATTTTATACGTATAGGAACATCCTTCTTGGGTGTACCAGGGTCCAAGAATAATGATGGTGGTTATGAGGCCGAGCAGTCGATGGACCCGAAGTTGAAGTACGATACAAGTGGGCCAGTACCAATAATATTGGTGCCACAACCAAGTGATGATCCGAACGATCCTTTGGTAGGTTTTATTTGGTGATGTGGTGGTGATGTTGGTGGAGGAGAGGAAGGAAGGGAGGAAGGAGTGGTGCTGATGCGGCGTGGGTAGAATTGGTCGTTGGCAAAGAGGGATTGCATCATGGTGATTTTATGCTGTGTTTCTGTGAGTGCTGAAAGAGCTCCCCCTTGATCTAAATATGTAGCTATAGACAGGGGAAATGGCTAATGTGATCTACAACTACAGGTCCTGGCATCATGGTACGTGCTATGTAAATAAATATATGCAACGCCAGTCAAACGCTTAACTAACATACGCCCCCTTCCCTCCCCCCCTAGCCTAGCCTCACTCCTCGCTTCAAATACAATATACCTCGTCATACACCTCGACGAAAACATCAACCGCATCACCGCCCTCACCGGCTATCACCTCTGCGGCGTCGGCGTCTCTGGTCTCATCATTGTCGCCACAGCCCGCATCTGGGGCAAGCGCCACCTCTACGTTCTGGGCACCATCCTCCTTTGCGCATCCTCGTTCTGGGCCGGCGCATCAAAGTCCTACAAATCACTCCTCTGGGCGCGCATTATCCAAGGCGTCGCGGCGTGTCCCTTTGAGGCTCTTGTCAATGCCAGTGTTGGGGACCTGTACTGTGTTCACCAGAGGGGGAAGCGCATGGCGCTGACGAACTTTGCGCTTTTTGGAGGCGCGTTTATGACCCCGGTTATTGTGGGAAAGGTTACGAGTGATATGGGATGGAGATGGCCATTCTACTTTGTGGGGATCTTTTCGGGCGTGTTGTTGCCATTGGTGAGTTTGCCCTAGTTTTGAGGTAGGGCGGGGCGGTTGTGCGTGCGGGGGAGAAGGACTAAGGGATTGGGGTGCTGAGGCGTTCAGTGTGAAGTTGTGGAATCAGCGCGAGCGGTCGAACTTCGGAACTGGGTGTGGCGTGGACTCCACCGTGGTCAATGATATCAAGATCACATAAATCAATTATGAGGTCTTTTGGTTTCTTTTTGGTCTGCGGGTGGGGTTCGGCGACCGAGTTTAGATGTTTGCCCGATCTCACTGATTTCACGACGTCCACTGAGCGCCTTAGTGCTTGTATTAAAAATGCCTGTGCATATACTCAGCCTACCTGCCTTGGTCACGATTGGGGATATTTCCTGGTCCTTCTCTCCAGGACCTAAACCTTAGTCTAGTCAGTATATATAAAAAAGATCCCCCCATTAACCCATAACCCACAGGTATTCTTCTTCTGTCCCGAAACCGCCTACCGGCGCGCGGCCCAATACAACACTGACCTCTGCTCCACCTCCCAAACCCACATACTCCCTCTCCGCGCCGGCCGCATCACCCCAGCCGCCATGGACTTCCCCGACCCCCTCCCGCCCCACAGCAAGGAAGGCGACGTCACACCAATCGAGGACTTTAGCACCTCTCCCCCACCCCCACGCGTAACCTTCCTACAATCCCTCGCCCTCTTCAACGGCCGCAAGTCCCCCGACGCCCTCTGGAAGCTCATCCTCCGCCCCGTCGCACTCGTCGCACATCCTGCCGTCTTCTGGGGGACCCTTACGCAGGGCGCCCTCATCGGCTGGTCCGTGATGATCGGCGTCGTCATCGCATATATCTTTATGCTGCCTCCCGTACGCTTCAAGGAGACGGAGGTCGGGTATATGTATGCGGGCGCGTTTCTAGGTGCCATGCTGGGGTTCCTGCTCGCCGGCGTGCTGGCGGACTGGTCGGCGAGGGTAATGACGAGATGGAATAAGGGTGTGTTTGAGCCCGAGTTTAGGATCCTCCTTGTACTGCCGCAGGCGATCACGGGCATCACGGGTTTGATTCTCTTTGGGTGGACGGCGAGTAAGCCCGGGACGTACGGCTGGGCGCTGCCTGACTTTTTCTTTGGCATGGAGTGAGTTCCCCCTCCCCCCCACTCCCCGATCTTCTCTCCATAATGTTCCATGCTAACAACACACAGGGTGATGGGAATGATTCTCGGCGCCGTCGCAGCATCGCTGTATATTGTGGATGCGCACAGGAACATCGCGGTGGAGGCGTTCACGACGTTCCTGTTGTTTAAGAACTTCTTCTCGTACGCTCTGACGACGGGCGCGTTCAACTGGCTACAGGAGATGGGGACGTGGAAGCTATTCTGGACGATGGGCGTGGCGCAGGTGGCGGTGTGCGCGCTGAGTGTACCAATGTATGTGTTTGGGAAGAGGAACCGGAGGCTGATGACGAGGTGGGATGTGTTGAAGCTATGCAGGTTGAATTAGTTACTTAAACAGTGGTTAGATATATAATAATATATATGTGAGTATGCGTATATGTGTATAGGGGTAATGAAGTGGGGGTATATAATGAGAGAGGGTAATGAATGTAGTGGTAGTGATGGAGGAGCGCGGGGGGTATTTATGCTGTAGGTATATACATTTTAATGTAGCGTATATTTATCTTTTGCTTTGCTTGCAACAGTTGCGTAAGTTGTGGTTGGAGATTGCATACAAATTCTGCGAGTGATGTATTGTGATCGGTAGAGTTAAACTAAGCCAGATGAAGACTTTAGTGGCAGCGAGTGATGCTGCGTGCAGCAACTCTTCCTCTTCTTTCCTGTGTAAGCCCCTACTGTATAGTGTCACTCAGACAAACTGTTCAAGGTGACATGACCAGCCAGGCGTATATGGAGATATACGTGCCCGCAGTACCTACATGCACCTGCGTACACTATGTCTCTGGGCGCCAAGTAGGGTTGACCTGAATACAGCCGCCCCTCCTAGAGAGTACGGGGCAGACGATGGCGGCGCATCAAATACATACATGTTGCGAGGTCCCCGCAGAAGAGGGGTAGAGGCCATGTACGTCTGTCTACATATGTACTTGAGCTGCTGGTGACCGGCCTCAGGCGGCTGGTATGTTCTACACGTGGGCGCGGTATGGCCGCGGCACTTGTCGGGAGAGAGCCTACCCTATGGCTGAGACTGTGGGGGGTATCTGCTCTGCATGCGTCCTGAGTTCAGGCACCGCTCTCGATCTCGCCTGCCCTCGGGGGTGCTAATGTGAACCGGCCCGGACGGACGGCGCAGCGGTAAGGGAGGGAGGGAGGGAGGGATCTGATGGGCACTGGTTGCTTACTGTAGTTGCTTTATTAATTGGCTAGGCTACATACATAGATACAGCAAGAGATAAAAAGTGATTGGGCACCTTCATGTCATATTATAGCGCATTTCGGCCCAGTTGTCCGATCACCTTTTGCCTACCGCTGTACATTGTAGTTGGCTCATATCTGGATGAGGATTTCCATGGCAGGGGGGGCGGTGGTGGTGGTGGTGGTGGCGGATTAATGGGGAAGGGGGTACATACAACAATGTAGAGTAGATCTGCGTATGAAGTCGGGGAGAGTGGCCCGGGTTGAAAGCAAAAACCGTGGGTCTACGAGGTATAAAAAAAACCCCCACTCCAACCGCGTAAGGCCATTTGGTCGACCCTGGATCGGACCGACGTTCAGCCGCGAGGTCCCCCAGTGGGATATACAACGAAGGACACCAACATTTTTTTTCTCTACAGTGGGCTACGAGACGGGAATTTACCTCAAATCTCAGTGCACCTTCACGGGGGAGAGAGGGGGGGCGAGTTATTGTAAGGCCCAAGACCATGGGGACAGCCGGTCCCCCTACGGATCCAACGCATTGATGAGGCAGGCATCAAGAGAGTGGCTCCTCCGTCTTCTAACCCTTTCACGAGGGGGGGGGCGGGGGGCAAAGATATCGAATCTCTAGGTAATGCTACCCCGATGCTTACCATATTTATTGGGCATGTGGAAGCTTTAGACCGGGCTGGTTACTCCTCTGTGTGCGGGGGGTTTAGTTGCATTTGCCCATTCGTGCATTGGGACTTTGGAGGGTGCTCTGGTGATGCGGAGGGGAGGGGCGCTTTGGAGACTTGCTGTGTTAGGGGGACACTTGTAATTACCTACTTCTTGACTCTCGACTCTGCATCCTGCCGAAAGGCCCGCCGTCTATGCTTTTGTTGTAGGAAAGGAATACATGTACTCCCTCGGTCAGCGCCCAGGGAGTTTATACGTGTGGGTGGTGGGCGGTGGATGGTGGTTGATGGTTGGCGGTTTTACGAGGAAGTGGGGCAGAGTGGGGTGGATAGAGAAGGGTGCCATGGTTAAGGTTCGAGAGACGAGGGGTTAAATCATGGAATGTCACTCGGGCGCCAAGCCCGGGTTGAGTAAAATGTCGGAGTGCAGGTAGGAGACAAATTAGCACACACTCATGTAGCGCATATACCTAGCATCCAACAGGGAATATCCTGTGTTAAATAGTCCTGCGACTGATCCGGGCCGGGGCCTTTTCGTTGCCAGGAAAACGGAATATTCATGCCTTGCTAGTGTGTGTAGGCGCGCGCGGGGAGCTAGACGATACCCCCGCCCCCGGATGGTAGAAAATGAATATCCCCACTCGACCTTAAAGTTCTTACGGGTTGTAGGTAGGGTAGCGGCGTGCTATGGGTCTTTTACCACCGCCATCTACATCTAACAGAAGCGCTTTTTTGGGCGGCTCTCGGGGGGTGGTACTACCTTCCGAAGGTCAAAGGAAGAGAGGGATGGAGGGGTGGGGGGAATTGGGATCAGAACGGCCACTGTAGAAGAAACAGCAAAATCTGTGCTCTGATTGAAACCCGTATTGCAAGAAGTAGGGGTCTTGGTGCTGGGGGGCGGGGGGCGGGGGGTAGGGACTAAAGAGGGTATCTATTGAGAGTGTAATCAAAACATCCGCCGAGGTTTACCCAGATCATTCCACTTTATCTTTACAGAGCTGGTCCATCGCTGTGGGGCGGGAGGAGTGGTGCAAGAGAGGAAGAGAGATGTGTGACGTGTGAGGAGGAGGAGAAGGGAGAGGGAGAGGAGTGGAGAGGAGTGGAGAGAGTACATGTACATGTATGTATCCCGGAGGGGGAATGAAGTGCAGTTACATGTGTGGTAGAAGGTTACGTGTGTGCTGCGCTGACCTGCCGCATACATTTATGTTGGCCGACAGGTTTAAGTTTAACTCAGCCCCCTGATACAGGCCACAGAGAAATCCTTTACAATAACATTGGTGATCAACATAGTAGCAGATAACCATCGAACCGCGCCCCCCATCTGATCAAAAACACGGCGAGTGAGGTCCCATGAAGCAAAGCAAATTGGTCTATACAGAACATAACGGACATGGCGAAAGAATGTGACTGGAGACACTTGTGCTTGGCCTCCCATAATATCTTGGCCTCCCATAATATAAAGACCGTCTGTGTCGACCCCGGCGACGCCCACCCCACCCCATCCCATCCCATCCATATACACCCACCAGCTGTGGCCCGCCTACAACAAAAATCTATATCCACAAGCCCCACAAAAAACTAAAAAAAAGCCACTATAAAAAAAAAAAAGAGTCGTCGTCACGTATAACAAAACACCCCAAACCCCAAACCCCCAAATACAAAATATAAAAAGAAATATAAAAAAATAATAAAAAGAACCAACCCCTGCAGCGATATATATCGACAACTACACCTTACCCATACTACTAGTCCTTATACTAATGGGTCTGCGATTCCTCCTCTCCCACAGAGACCTCTCCCGCAGCAGCTCTCTACCCTCCATCGTCCTCGACCGAGGCCTCAGCTCCAGATAGAACGACAGAACATAGGCTGTGAAGACGAACGCGATCACTTTTTTTTTTTTTTTTTTACCGTCAGCTTTGGCCCTCAATCAAGTTGGGGGTGTGTAGATAGAACTTACGCCATTCTAGCGCTGCCGCAACGTTGTCACTATCTATTATCATGAGCACCGCCATCGTTATCGTTCTACATTGTCCCCCCAGTTGCACGGTTAATCTATATCTTAAGAGTCCAGGAGGGTGGGGTGAGTGGGGAATTACAACGGAAGCTCAACGACCACAATCAGCTGCTTGAGCCTGTAACTGGTCTTGAGCACCGTACGCTCAATAAACGCCGTACCGAGGAGGCGGTACGAAAATGTTGTAAAGGCGGCGGAGAGGATCACGCCTACATATTGCTCTACGTTAGCCGGCTACTCCTGTTTTTCTTTTTCATGGTTGGGCTTCGTGTATATATACCGAGCATGAAGAGACTCAAAAAGCCCTTGTGGAAGCGCGGAAAAGAGGCGGTGTCAAAGATGCTTAGAAGGATAAGTGCGACGGCACCAAGGCCACCAGAGGCGATAGCGGCAATATCGTGGGGCGTTTCGAGCCGGCGTTGGTTTCGGTCTAGATATTGATATTGTTAGTTGGAAAGATGGGGGGGGGGGGTGTCTCCTTTTTTTTTTTTTTGTGGGAGCGGGCTGGGAGAGAACGTACGGACGGCGTAGAGGGAGCAGAAGAAGGCAATGCTGGTGATCGTGCAGCCAATTACAAACAGTGGCTTGAGCATGCTGGCACCTATTTGTGTATATATACCACCAGTATTAGATCAATATATCAGGACGACCAAATATAAGCAAAAGTAGATGTATATAGCATACCAATATCCGAAATATACGCCACCGTCTGCCCCCCACTCATACTCGAATACACCGGCGACCCCTGCGCCAGCCATGTTATCATCAATATCCAATTCATCACTACCCTCCCCCCCAGACCAGAAAAAAAAATCAGCCCATATGATCATTACCACATACCCCAACAAGGGAGACACAAAACTAACCAAACCACACAAACGCACACACCAGCGGACAAACCCAGTACGGGAAGCGCCGCTTCCCGGCCTCCATGTGGCCCTCCTTCTCGTTGATCTCGGGCAGGCTCATGTCGCTGTCGCTGTCGTCCGAGTCGTCGACTGGGACCGTTGTGCGCGCCGGTTGGTACTGCTGCGCCAGCAGCAGCGGCCGCGGGAAGGTGCAGTTTGTTGTCTGGTTTGACATATTGAAAAAAAAAAAAAAAATTCTAGCAGCGCAGCTGCGGCGAGTAACGAAAGGAAGAGGGGGGGGGGGGGGAAGGAGTGTGGTGGGGAAATGTCCCCGAGAAAAAAAAAGAAAAAAAAAGAGTGACAGACGAGACGAAAGAGTGTGAAAATTGGACGAGGAAGGACCCTTTGTGTGAGGAGAGAAGGGGGGGTTATATGAGCACTCCATGCACCTCCTCTACGGAAAATGTGCGACGAGAATACCACACACTACAAGTATTCGGTAAAGATCTGTTTTTTGTCTGGCTCACCGTTGACTGGCTCGCTTGTTGTGTGTGCCTGGCTGGGGTAGCTACAATCTACATATTAGCGGATAAGGAAAGACAAGACAAGGCAGGGTTGTGGTTCAGATATCGGTGTGTCCAGGGGGTTCAGACTCGGACTTACTTGGAACCGCTTCACCGGGTGCAATAGAATATGGGAAACAACAACAACTGATCTCCTGATATGATATCAGCATATAAACGACTGTCTAATAATCTTATCAGTACGTAGAGTATGTAAACGGTAAATCCTGCGTCATAAGAACCCTTGTTTGACTAAACCACATGTTATATGGTTCTTCACCGGAGCGCATCGTCAGGCTTACTTACTGGGTGATTGATATTGAGGATAGCTGATGAATGAGTCGAATCGGAAGGAAGGAATGAAGAACAAACTTGCAGGAGGGTTCGTAACCCATGTCCCAGATTGTAAAAAACAAATATTCCGAACATATATCAACTCACGATACTAAAGGAACACGTTAAGCAGCTAGAGTAAGTGTAGTGCCATCCATTCCTCCAAGCCCTGAGAACTATTTACTCAACTATATGTAACCAGCAGATTGGTACCGCGTCCCCTCTAAAGTAAAGTCCAGTCACGTTCAATTTAATTAAAAGGTGAAAGAAAGAAAAATGATACCTACTCTCGGCCCACCTCCACAAACAAAAAAAGGTCCCACAAAAAAGCCACTGAAAACAGAAAGAAAAAACCCAAACCCAAACCCAAAGTCCCTCCCTCTACATCCTCCTCTCCGCAGCCCCCGCCAACATCTCCCTCCTCACCACATCTTCCACCTCCTTCGCGTGCCTTCTCGTAGCCCCAAACAAACATTCCCACACATCACCATATACCACAACCTCCCCGCCGCCCACCCCCCTCTCCACCACCCTCGTCAGTCCCTTCTGCATCTCGACCGAGTTCGCCATATCCAGCCGTCTCTCCTCCTTCGGCGATGACTCTGGCGTCGAACTAGGCGACGAGGAATACGAGTCTGCTGATGAGCTACTACTACTACTACTTGACTCTGATTCTTCACATGCCTGCATAAGCGCCAGCCTCCTCCTCGTTGCCAGCCCCCACACGCTCTCCTCGACGGTGCCTTCGACGACATATAGCCAGACGGTCGTCGGGCGCTTCTGCCCGATGCGGTGGATTCGCGATATTGCTTGTAGCTCCAGCGAGACGTTGAGTAGCGGCTCGCACAGGAAGACATGCGTTGCATTGACCAAGCTTAGCCCGGCACTCTGGGATTTGGCGTGTAGGAGGAAAATGTGGCAGTTGGGATCTGACCGGAAAGTCTTGAGGCCGCGGTGGTCCAGTGTTGCGAAACCGAGGTGGCAGTGCGTGAGAACTGTCTTGAGAAAGTCGAGGAAGTCGGCCCACTGTGAGAACAGAATAGCTTTGAAACCAGGTTCGTGCGTGCGGAGCCAGAGGAGGTGGCGGATTACTATGGAGAGTCAGAGTGGGAGGGAGATAGGAGGGAGAGGGTGATATACTCATGTCAATCTTTGAGCCAAAGTGTTGTTTGATTTCAACACGTTTGATCTCATCCATTATGGTTTTATCCATGCCGGAGTAGATACTTGGAGGTGCGGAATCAGAACTACCGGAAGCCACTGGGTGCTCTTCTTGCATGGTGGCCTCCTTGGGGCGGTAGGATATCTGATACATATCCTTCAGATTCAGAGTTGCAGCGCACGCTGGACACTTATGAGAGGACTTGTACCACTCAACCATGCATTCCTTACAATATGAGTGACCGCAGCTCGTGAGGATTCCAATCTCATATGTTTCTGCGGAAATTTGTTAACACCAAACATCTAGTAACCCTCACCAAACTATTCAATCGCTTACCTTTACAGATCAGACATTCCTGCTCTTCTTCGACACCTTTTCCCTTCAGATGCACTAGGTAGCGTAGCTTACTCTTTGCCTTCGTAATCTTCCCCGCCAAGACCTTCTCTTCATTAAGCAACTTCTGGAACAACGCCTCATTAATTTGCACACCATTCCCCAAAAATGACTCGGGGTCAAACGGTGCCACCGTATCTGATATGGCCTGCATTTGCGAGTAGAACTCCCTCCTCGCATTCGTTACATTCCGGAAAAAGACAACCTCACTAGCAACCGCAGGGTCAATGATCATCATTACATAAAATTTTGCACAGTGGCAAAAAAGAAAAGCAACAACTTACTTTGTGATCTTCTTACCGACCTCCATCTGCTTTGTCACAACCTCGCCTAACATCTTGAGCTCCTCTTCGACAAGAACCCCCTGCATACCTAATCTCTTGTTCCCAGCCCTAAATCCCGCCACCTTCGCCCTCAACTGTGCAATCCCTGCCCTCACCGACCGACACCCCACCTGCTGCAGCATTTGGATATTTACCGCACTCCTCTTCACCATCATCTCCTTAAAGAAGTTCTGGTGTAGCCCCTCACGCCCTAGATCCGCCTGGATATCATGGCGAATCAACATATTGCTCGCCTCACCTGTGATAGCTTCTGCGCGGTCCGCGAGCAGAACCCTGATCCCCGTCATAAGGCGCTCGCTGAGCTCCTGATCAGAGACGGAGACCTCGAACTCATCACCACGGTCCTCTTCGGGCGAGGCGTCTTCGTCGATAATAGGCTTGGCGAGAAGCTCTATGAGCTGGGTGCGCCATTGGGTGATGAGGTCGGCTTGCGCGTTGAGCATGGCGGCGATGTCCGTTAGATCATAGATGATGGACTGGGCCTCGATACCACAGTTGGGATTGCAGGCAGGAATGGATGGAATAGGCGTGAAGCGGTTTGCGCTAGCACGAGTACGGAGGGTGTCGAGGAGCTTAAGGGCCCGACTGCGCGTTTCTTGTAGCATCTGCGAGAAGTCAGTATTTCTATATATATTTGGGTTAGGGCCTTAAGGAGAACCTACTTCTTTCCGAACGAGTTTAGCGGCCTCGTAGTGTTCCTCCTCTTTTTCGCGGAGCTGTCTCAGCTCCTCACTCTCGGAGGCTGCCCCTTCCTTGTTCTCGAGGGCCGCCTCCTCCTTCTGGTGTTTGAGCTGATACCAGGCGGTCCCGACCCAGAAGAGACATGCGTGCTCAAGCTCGAGAATATTTCGCAGCCGGTTGCGCAGAGTCCCATGGCGGCTTGTATCAGCCCTGCCATCCTGCTCAGCAGCACCCTCGCCATCATCATCCCATTCGGCAGGCTCCTCCATAGCCTCCTGAGGCTTCGGCTTCGGTTCTACCTCCAAAGCTGCCCTGCAATCCTTAACCACCTCTTTGACCTCCGCCATTACGCCCATCCAGACCTTTAACGCAGTTTCATAGTCTTTCTGGGTCTCCAGCATCTGCCCGCGTCTTATCTTCGACTCAAACAGTGCCCTCTCATCATTCCTGACCGCAACCGAA
This sequence comes from Morchella sp. 2016-72, assembly GCA_024713865.1. Classification (NCBI taxonomy): domain Eukaryota; kingdom Fungi; phylum Ascomycota; class Pezizomycetes; order Pezizales; family Morchellaceae; genus Morchella; species Morchella sp. 2016-72. Next base: position 696,569 of record JAMJEY010000023.1, read on the forward strand.
TGCGCATCCGCCATAAGATCCAGCACCTCATCCACCGTCCTCAACGGTGCCTTTGTCCCGCCAAACATCTTCTTATTCCGCTCACCCGCTTGCGGGTGCAAACAGGTTTGCCGCAACCTCGTCAACCAGACCCTAAGCCTCTCCACTACTTCGGGCTGCACCTTATCCTCGCCGCACCCCTCTGTGATGTGGCATTCGTCGCACATCTGCTGGAACAAATGGCGATAATTCTGTTCTTCTATCGCGCTAAACGGCACCCTCACGACTACTCTCTTCTGCAATGGTAAGCGGATCTCATCGCTAACGGTATCTTTCGTATGTCGCAGCGCTACAGCACTTACCACCGCGCGGAACGCACTATGATTGTACCGCGCTAGTGTCTCGAACAGCGCGGAGCTACGCTGATCAAATGGTGCATATCGTAGGAATCGCAGCAGCCCATGGAGGTCATTAATATCCTTCCTGATCGGCGTCCCCGTGACCGCCCACGCATTAACACGGTTAATCTGGCGGGCCACGACGGCGGCGTTGCTGAGCCCACCATCAATCATCTGTGCCTCGTCGACGCAAACCCGCCACCATGTGAGCTCGCCAAGCGGACTGCGGCGCGCCTCATAGCGCTTGGTCTTTGAGAGGCGTCCGGACCAGTCCTTGGCCGCGAGATAGTGGAGCTCATGTGACAGCACGGCATACGTCGTGAGGACCACGTCTGCGGCAAAGAACATCTCGACAATGTCGGCCGTGCTGCGGCCCAGGTGCTGCTTCATGCCCTGGTAGTGGCACACACGAACGCTGGGCGCATGCGCTGCGATTTCTGTTTTCCATTGCTCAAGGATACTCGGCGGCGTTATGACCAGCGTACTCCCAATACTTCTTCGCTCCTCTTTCACCGCCTTCACCGCTGGTGGCGGCATAGTATTCAGCGCCATCAGCGCAATCATCTCGACCGTCTTTCCAAGTCCCATCTCCTCCGCCAGGAGCCCGCCCCTCGGCATCTCTGTTGCCTTCCACAGCGCCCCCAAGTCCCTACTCACGATGCCATAAACATGCGATACATAACATTCAGTGCCGTCGTAATCCCTCTCTTCAAAAAATGTAGGTGGGAGGCGGCACTCTGGGACCGCGCCCCCGCGCTCACGGTCCAGCATCCACTGGACCGTACGGCGCTGGTAAGGCAGTAGCGTACACTCCAAGATTGGATGTTGTACCTCTTCGGGGACGACCCGTGTGTGCGAGGGTGTGTAGCAGGCGGCATAAAAGTCTTTTGGGGTGACCATATGAGCGCCTTCGACACTGGGAGCGCGCGAGGGGAAGGACTCCGCGAGCAGGCGCCACCATGGGTTGGTGCTGGCGAGGGCGATGGTAGCGGGCGTAGGGGCATTATGGCAGCGAGCGGTGAGCGTAAGGGTTAGTGTTAAGGTCGATGGTGCGACGGTGAGCGTGCTAGCGGCACTGAATGGGGCAGGGCCCTGGGAAGCGGGGAAGCGGGAGGCGATGGTGGTAGCCCAGATAATGTCGCGGGGGAGCGATTCGGGGAGCGTGCTGGGGTCGAGGCTGGGGGGAGGTTAGTAGATAGTATAGTAGATGATGTAGAAACAGGTAGTTACTCTATAGCCATAAGCTCCTGCCCATCTGTGGCATATGAAATTATCAGACGCCTAGCCCGCGAATTGCTGATGTCAATATCGACATCCTCACCCCCATCAAGTGCTCGTAGGTCCACAACCACCGGGATCGTAACTAGGCCATAAGCGTGCAGCCAATCCCTCTCAGGACCCTTCTCTACGACCTATTATAACAGAAAAAGAAAGAAAGAAAAAGGTGCCGTTAGCCTTTTCTTAACAATCTAAAGTATATATATATGTAGAAACCGAAAAAACTTACAAGCCCAATCTCATGCCGCGAAAGCACCACCGACTCCCTTTCACCACCATCAACACGTTTCTGTCTTTTTGTACTTCGTCTTGTGTTATACCCTGTGCTGTTTGAAGTGGCGGCTGCGGTAAACAGATCCCTATATAGATATACGATAGCTATGTGTCCATAATAGCTTGTCAGCTGGATTCAAGTAGCTAGGATGGTGGGCACTTACATGAGCTCCCAGACGCCATCTGTATTGTACTCTATAGTTCTTTATATATATATTTTTTCCCTTTATATTTCCTTTATATTTTTACACGATATATTCGGCTGCTGGCTCCACTCCCAAGAACAGAAAAGGAACAGACGAAAGAACAGGGTTGAGGGGCCTGGCGTTATTTTGTTTGCGGGATCCTCAAAAGCTAAGATTGGGGGGGGGGGGGAACTGAGTCGTGCAGGGGTTGCGTGGGTGGAAAAACGATGATCCGGTCCGAGGGATCTTGGCGGGTCTTGGTTAGGCCAGTGTAGGTAGAACTCTGGAGCTGGTTGAGGGAGGGGTGCGTGAGAAGGTGTGAAGGTCGAGCGAGAGAAGTTGAATTGAGCGAGGAGTCTGTGGGTTGGGGCTCCGTTGGAACAGCAGCCATATCGCGTAGGTACATGTAGTTCTTTATTCATCTGGTGATTGGGAGATGAGACGAACTCCTACATGAAATAGCTGAGCATGAGATGAGTACGACAACTGACAATTTAATCACCAGAGGACACAGCGACAAAAGAATTAAACGACACCTATGAACAGATATTAGTATAAATGGAAAGCCAGTTATCTGATCGATCTATCTCCAGCCCGCAGTTGATAAGTACATACTTGATAGTTGGACCTTGTATTTGATAGTTGGACCCGATAATCAATCAAACCTTAATTCTGTCTTTACCCTTCATGTGCCCAACGCCTGAAACGAGCCCCATTCAATTGACTGGTAGATACATGTATGCATGTGTGTCGACAACCCCGCAAATAACTGGGATAGCACTGCTAAACTACACTACATGTAATAAGGCTTACTACGGGACGTCAAGTGAGAAACCACAACATCTAGATTCTAGAATATAGATATTCTGGTATTTACAGTTAGGCACCATATCATTTCTTACCCTCCGCCGCGGCAGCCCTCAACCTCTCCACTTCCGCCATGAGCCCCTTCGCTTCCTCTACACCAAACCCACACTAATTAGCCGCCCATTCCAATTCAAAATTTCAGGCGTCTGACCCCTCTCCGAAAAGAAAAAAAAGGATTAGAACATACCCTCCTTCCTCCTCATACTCTCCTCCTTCTCCAGCTTCAACCACAACCAGTAGCACGCCTGGTACGTAAAGAAACTCATCAAGAAGACTTTCGACAGCGGCCTTCCAAACTCTTTATAGAATCCAATCTATATATCTCCCAATTCGCAATTAGCCACCATACCCCTTCCAATTTAAATAGTGTTTAGTAGTGGAACAATACACATACATGCTTCGATAGTTCCTTCTTTGGGGGCGCCGCCATATCCGCCATCCCCTTCCTCTGCACGCGGGGTAATAGTGCCCGTGCTGCTGCTGCTGTGCTCATCCTAATTCCACTCGTTCCAATCATCTCTACAGCCGTAATATATCGATTGACGTTGGAGCGGCCACCGACCAGGGTGTCTAACTGCTACCCACCAATCCAGTCTTGGCACAGCCTAATATGCGATGTGGACTCGGTGGTGGTAAATAAGCGTTAGGTGTCCTCCTGTCTGAAGCACCCTAACCCACTCCCTTTTAAATTCCACCAGCTCGCCGCCTACCTCCCCACAGGTGGACAAACAAACAAACCAAACGAAGCCAGCCAGCCAGCCAGATCTACAGCAGTCTACAGAGTCTCCTATACATCAAGCACCCAAAGTTCAAACACAGCAAGCAACACAGCAGCCATGGTAACCACCCTCTCCCCTTCCCCGAACTCCCCCCAGCCCGCATCCCCCCACAATAGCTACTAGAATACTAACACTCGAGATTAAACAGGCGCAAACCCCCCAACAACGCAAAGCAAATGAGCGCTTCGCCAAGCGCGAAGAGAGCAAGCGCGGCAAGCCTGAGGGCGCGCTCGCAAAGCGACAAAAGTTCAAATCGCCCGTTTCGCCAATCTGGCTGAGTATGTTCTCTCCTCTCTGTTATCGCCGAGTTATATATATATATGTGGGCTGGAATGCTGATTGGAACTGTGTGTGGGATTTGTAGTTATGCTTGCGTTTGTAGTATTTGGCGGGATTATGTTTGAGCTTATGAGGCTGTTCTTTTAGATCAGGGAGAGCTAGCTAGATAGCTATGGCGGGGGAGTAAATTAACTGGGTTTTTCTTTTTTCACTATTTCGTTTGGCTTGGTCTGGTTTCTTTTTGTGTTTTTGTATTATTAGATACTTTTACTATCGCTACTACATACTACTATGAAAAAAAATAAGAGTCTGGACTGCGCCAGTACCGAGTACGGCGGCCAAACCACAAAAAAGAACCTCTGAATTAGATGCTTTGTGGCCTCAGGTTTTCTGTACTACGTAGATTCCGCATCACCAAAAGTCGCTCGCTCCGGGGGCGCATCATACTTTCTCACTCTCTCTTTTCTCACAAAACACACAAAAAAGCCAAGGCCCCAAAAAAATTCATTTAAATATTACACCGATATCATAATACCGGTAAATGATCATGGAATCTACATGTATATTTACAATGCCCCCAGTCCTCTCTTCTTTGCACCCTGCTCATTCTTCATCTTCATCCCAGTCTCAAACTGCTTTTCCAGCTCCTTCTCTCTTTTCGCAATTACAGGGTCTTTGCTCGTACTGTTTGTGCTTACGACTGCGGTGGCAGGGCCGGCACCGAGGAGACGGAGGAACTTGGATTTTCGAGCGGCGTCGCCGCTGAGTTCGGAGGCGTTCCAGACTGTGGTGGGGGTGGTGATTGTGGGTTCGGAAGTGGGTTTCTTGTCGGACTTTTCCTTTTTCTCAGACTTTTCTTTCTTGTCCTTCTTTTTATCTTTCTTTTCGGCCTTCTCTTCTTTCTCCTCCCCCTCCCCCTTCTTTTCCTTCTTTTCCTTCTTTTCCCCCCTCTCTTTCTTTTCTTTCTTCCCCTTCTTCCCCTCCTTCCCCTCCTCCCCCTCCTCCCCCTCCTTCCCCTCCTCCCCTCCTCCCCCTCCTTCCCCTCCCTCCCCTCCTTCTCCCCCTTCTCCCCCTTCTCCCCCTTCTCCTCCCTCCCTTCTCTCTCTTTCTTCTCCCTCTTCTCTTTCTTCTCCTTCTTGTCCTTCTCCTTCTCCTTCTCTTTCGCTAGCGCAGGTGGCTCTTCTAATTTCTTACGCTTAGGGCTATCGGAGTGCTCTTTCTCTGTCTTCCGCTTCAGCTTCGATTCCTACACACTGTCAGTACCCTACACGCCAATTCGCTCAATCAGCATTCCTACTAACCTCTAAGGTATTTCCCTCTAATTTCTTAGCCTTCTTAGCGGCTTTAGCTGCCTTCTTCTCCTCCTTTGACAGCTTCGACTCCGAGCTGTCCGCAGAGTCTACGGAGTCTGAAGATTTACTCTTCTTCTCTCCCTTCTCCTTTTTGTCTTTCTTTTCCTTCTTGTCCCTCTTTTCCTCCTTCTCCGAGGTACCGTTCGTAGCTGGCGCCTCCTCCGTCTTGGACTTCTTGGACTTCTTGTCTTTCTTCTTGTCCTTCACCGGCTATACACCAGTTAAATTCACACACTGTCAATGATCACCACGCATAGTAAAAAAAAAAAAAAAAAACCAACCTCGGCTTCTTCCTCCCTTTTCCTCTTCTTCTGGTCCACCGCCTTTTCAGCGGTGCCATTGGGCTTCTCGACACCTTTCTTCATCACCCCCGGCCCACCGTTCCCACCGTTCTTCAGCGCGGCCCTCCTCTGTAGTGCCGTCATTTCCACCTCAGCTTCGGGCTCTGCAACTGCGTTTAGGCCGACCCTTGGAGTAGCGATTTCGATCTCGTTGGCATTGTCGCCAGACGATTTCGTACCCCGCCTATTTGACCTCTTGTCCTTTCCCCCACGGGTCGAGAAGCCTCTACTGCCCCCTCTTCCTCCACCTCTTCCGCCGCCTCTACCTCCTCTCCCACCTCTTCCCCCGGAGAAGCTTCTCTCCGGACGATCGCTCGATTGCATGAGCGCCAGTCGGGCGGGATTAATACCCGCAAACGAGTCCTCAGCTGTCATTTTTCGTTGTTTGTTTGTTTGAGTGGGAGCGAATAACGGTTTATGGTGAACTCTCGATGTTGCTACAACTCTTTTTTTTTCCGCACAGAAACTTTTTTGCGCACAGACCAACGTAAGGGACAGGACTTGGCGGACAGGGGGCTCTAGCGGGTTAGGGCTCGGGTCTAAGCTTAGTGCCCCCGCAGAGATAAATTCCCCGAGTGTGGCTAGCCTAATCAATAGTGCCAATGGCCCGTAGTGTAAGGAGTTGCGTATCCTAGATAACCAGTTTGTCGAATCGAGGAAGAGACAACTGATAATTTATTGAGAAGGCCAATAAACGAGCTAAGTATCTTGTATACATGATCTTCTAGGGATAGACTTATTAAGCTATATAATATATGTACGCAAAGACTATAGTCCTAGTATAAGCAACTTACCGTCACGTATACTGTGCTATAGTAAGAAGTGCTTGGATTTGGCTGCCGGTCGATTCCGGTGACCCCAGGTCAATCTAAGCTGAAAAAAGATCACTGGGCTGAGGGTTTAAAGCTGCCAGTGACTGACTATTTACACCAAGCTTCCACCGAAGCTAACCCCAGCAACAGCGGAGCGCGTAGCCTGAGAAGTTTGCGCTCATTTCACACCACATGCACACCAGGCTATTGTCTGCTTTCAAGCTTTATGACCAAGCCACGAGCGACTGAGGATCTCCTTCATATACCACCTACATCATCACAACCACCAGCCCACAGCCTCCCAATGCATGATGGTGGTAATCCTTTCTCCTTTTGATCTGACCTGTGAACTTGGGAGAAATAAGACAATCTAATTAGGATTACATGCGGCCCCAATCAAGCAACAAGCAAAAGACACAGAGAAAACACAACAGTATCATGAACCACGTATTCATCTCAGGTTTATTATACGGGTCTAATCTCCTTTCTAAACTTTTCTCAATTTATCCCTTGCCCCTAAATCATATCACAGGATGGGCACAAGACTAACCTGAATCTACGCATAGGGACAAGCTTAAAGTCTATAATTCTCGAGGGCCACATAATCTCACTCGCCCAAACAGTCAAGAGTTTATTATCTCGAAGAAATCGCCCCCAGAGCGTGTTAAAAGTATCTAGAGGCCGGAGGGCTCCGGGAGACCAACAATCTCAAAGGGTTTAGGACGTAATTAATACGATATATATACCTAGAGCTAATATGGTTATTCGGCCTATCTGGACCTCCCTTAACCACACATAACCTCCGTCGGCTGAATTTTTGGTACATCGTAGCGGCGACAGGTCTGCTGACTCCCGCGGGAGCCCCGGGAATGCTTGTATGCTAGGCGCCCTCTATCCCCAATACATTCACCTAAGTTGACTAGGAGCCTGTAACATCTTAACGTTGGTTCAATGATGGTATGTATAGACATGAGGCGTTGATCATAGAAGCTTCCCCTATTCACAGCCAATTCTCAACATCTTTTCTGTTCGAGTGAGAATTCGTGAATGAACCTGCCGGTCACTGTGCTGAAGTCCCTTCTAAGCTTGCGCTCTCTTATTTAATTGATCAGATTGATCCACCCTCTCTTCAAATTGAGCCTTTTGTAGCTATGGCTGTATAGCAGTAGCTCGGAGGGCTTTGCCGGTGATAACGGTGTTCTCTAGATTATGATCAGTTAGATTAGTCTTGAGCGGCGACTTTAATTACATGTAAACCTAGTCCTTATCCCATCGGCGGCGCGTAATTCTATCCTTGGAAAGATTCTCGAATGCATAATCAGTAAGGCATAAATTGAATGCTGCATAGCGGTAGATTTTCGACTTTGTGCCTACCTCGAAAGCTCCCCCACACGCCCCCACACGCCATATACTAGCCAAGTTTTTACCAATAGGACTTCGGTTGCTACAGCCATTGGAGGACTTCCCGTAAGCTATAGAAGCTGTTCTATCCCTATTTTCTTTCTATTCAATAGGATAGAAGCAACCAACAAAATGCGGTTTCCCATAGGTAAAGAAAGATCTCTCTGTTCTATTCGGTTACTAGTCCAGTAGCGGAAGGTGCAGGGATTGTACTCATTGCAACAAGCAATAGAAATCATATAGAAGGAGCAAAATGGATAGGACCCCCCATTTGAGAGGGGGTCCTAACGATAGAAAACTTCCTATGATACATGTAGATACCCCATGTTCTATCCGTTGCAACCTCGAATAGAACCTTACGGGAAGTCCTCCATTACCTACCTCCGTCCTATTGATAAAAATTTGGCAAGTACACACACACGCACACTTATCTGGAAAGTTATCTAATACATGTAGTTTATAATAGCGTCTATGTTGCCCAATACAATACATATCTCACGTCACTATACACCGCGTCGCGAACAACCTCAATCTGAAGCCCAATAACAAAACTATGGTATGTTTAATGAAGCATCTTTGAAACTTGACTGCCGGCTGGTGTGAAACAAGTTATGTGTATAACATCTTCCGTGGACCTTTTCGCCTCTTTTTTGCTCTAAGGGCGTTAAATACCGGTCGTTTGCAGCCGAACATAAAATTAACGAGTGCCCGTGATACTTCCTGGTGTGGCGACTGCGTTTCCAAAGCAGCACTCGCGATGGGTTTCCGTTCCGGCTGTGATTGTTTGGATTACACCTACCAAGAGCCACTTCTCATACAATCTCTAGTAGCGGTAACGCAGGCCTGTTATAAGGTGAGAGTAAAAACCCTTTCGATCGCCTTACGCTAACGGGCATCGGACTTCCTAGCATCCCTTACTATTGATCCCTAGGGAAGCCTGTTAACCAATGAGGGTGTAATTACTACTTGCGGATTCCTGAGGGCTACACACGAACAGGCCAGGGCCAATCCTAGCAGAGAAGTCAACATATGTAGCAGGCAGTATTCACTTCCAAGCTGCAGAATCACTAAACTTAGCAGCATTGCACTAGCAGAACATTCCCGCTAGAGGTTTTCCAGTGGCTATTAGAACACTCATTGCCAAGTCGATCTAGCACCCTCTCTGCCTTTGCCTGATGTCACCCTACATCTCAAACAGCAGTGGCCTCTGACTAAAGAGTGACTGTCATCTAAGACGTAACTCTCTGCTGCATAAATTAAGATGACTGCTAAAGATTTCTATAGCGCTTTTATTGAGAACACATCAACCCTATCATCATCGCTAAGGGTCAGAGAGGCATAGACACATTCCCATGATTATAGCTAGCTCTAGCTAGTATTTGCGAGATTCTCAAGCACGTATCCTCCATAGTGGGTGAAAATGGTACTACATGTACCTACATGTATGTATAGCACCTATTGACAGCTGGGTTTCTTTAAACAGTCTTGACTTTTGATATCACAGCACCATAATCTCCAGTTAAGTTGTAGTCCGTCGTCCAATTATAAATACCACCGGGTTCAACACCTCCCGCAAAAATGTTAAGCAGACGTGGCAATATTCCACATCTTCTCTATCACCCAGCTCATCTACCTCACCATCCATTCTTAACGCGAAGGTAATAATTTTCCTCTGATGGCAAGGGATCGGTAAGCTGAAAAAACCACACTAAGTAGCCAGATGTTGTATTACTTGTAGTACTACAGCTGTCCTTATCATGCATGAGTGCTGATTTTTGACTCCATAGGCAGGCCTCGCCTCAAAATTGTAAGGCATCCTGCTCTCTGACGATATAGTTGACCGAGCGCCTCAAGTCGGGGTATATAATTTAATTACTCCCGTAGCCTCTAGAAACTCGCAGAGATAGAGACAGTTTTTACTGCTTCCTATGAAGCAATACGACACTATCAGCTCCTTGCGGTCTTCTCTTGTAGCCCTTACTCTCAGGCAGCACTATGCAAGGGATCCTGCGGGGGCAAGGTCACTCGGGTTAGATGGTTCATCGCATCGATGAAAAGTGAATTAAGCAGTCAGGGGCAATAACAGCCCAGTTTCGGTGGCCTCTCCTCGTAACAGAAGGGATAGTCGAAATTTGGTTTGATATGATTGGCGGAACCCTATAGCTTGGCTCTCAGTGTTTCATAGTTGACCACTTGATGCAATGACTTACTGGCAATTCTCGGGACAATTACTTCCGCCATCATCGAAATCAAGGTAAATTTCGACTCGACAACTAGAAAGACGACTAGGTATACCCAAATTTGAATACAGCTCCTGGATCTATTAAGAGTTCAAGTCCAGTTGGTGTTGATAGGGCAAGCAAAACATAAACCAAGTTTTCTTCCATTAAGCATACCCACTGGGGATAATATGTGGGAATATATGTGCTGTCTGTACAAAGAAGTTAGTTGTTTCCCGCTCCTAGAGTGCTGATGGTAACGCTAGTGAAACTGCCATGGGTCGACAGACAATACTAGCGATTCCCTACGTTAAAGGGTCCAGGCCTTTGCCTCCAGCTTCAAAGCAATTTACACCCCCAGACACAAGAGCGAGCATCTGAATGTATCAATAATACCTTCACTAAAACAAATCGAGTGAGAAACAATGATCCCAATTATGTCAGATAACAAAGCTTAGTACAAGCGTTACCCCCCAAGGTACTTTACATGCACGCTACGAGACCCAGGGCCTTGAAACGTCCCGCGCGGTACAGCCAATACTCCGTTTTCCCTGCTCAGTGAGCTCCCTGCTCAGCGAGCCTTCACATACATACAAATATTGCTTGGCTGCAGACTTGACAACCAGTTTTTGCGTGTAGGAGGCTCTTAAGGTTGGCAGGGAGCTCGCCAGGCAGGGAAACGGAGTATCTAATATTTGCTAGCTTCAATATATACTTACATTTTTCCATTGAAAGCATAGATCCCAAATATTTCCAGCCACAGTTTTGGTCTAAGCCACGGACGGGTAACTTTATGCCGAGAGCGGGGAAAAAAAATCACAAACGAAAAAAAAAAAGGGGTGACGTAGCACTACAGGTATACGTGCGCTCGTTGGAGAATACGTGTAGTTACCCCTCAAAGCATAGTTCACAAGAGTTTAATGAAAACGTTACTACTCATGGTCAGGGACTGTTTTGATTTCTATCCATCCACCACGGAGAAACAAATAGCTATCTATATGAAGAGAGCCTTCCATGACAACCAAGGCAAAAAAAAAAAAAAAAAAAAAAAAACCTATCCCCTATCCGCAAGCACACACGTAGATAGGGTTGGCACCGGTGGTAGATATCATGCAAGAACAAGGACGAGGCAAACAATTGGCTAATGGTGTAAAGGGTAGATAGAGGAAACGAACTGGGATTGAACACTTGCTAATAAAGGGTACTAAATAGACAAACGTGATATATCTGGGGAATGGAATCAATAGAGGGATAGGTAGCAGATAAAAAGAAATAAGAGCAAGAATTCCGCTAACAGGAAATAAGCACAAAAAACGGACACTTAAGAAGCTTGATCGAACGAGATCTTTGCTTTGGATTTCTGTGGCCCTCAACAAAAAACAAGAAAATTAGGAATTTCCCACCGAAAACAAAAACTATCCTTTCCCAGACCGTTTATATGTTTCCAAACCACGAGACAACCACCAACTAATCCCTCATTCAACTTTGCTCCCTGTCGTTTCGATGGAACCTTTAAAACGCAAAAGAGATACAATTCTTCCACAATTCTTTTCGCATTAAAACTGCCCTAAAAACAACCAAATCGAACCACCTAAAGCCCAACCAAACCTTGGAAAGCTTATTTAGATTCCTCAGCAGCGGCGGCAGGGGCGGCCTCCTCGGTCTTAGCCTCTGCCTTGGGCTCCTCCTTCGCGGCGGCGGCGGCCGGGTCCTCAGCATCAGCCGACTCGCTTGAAGTCCACAGGGTGAGGTTGTCACGGAGGAGCTGCATGATGAGAGTAGAATCCCGGTAGCTCTCCTCGCTCAATGAGTCGAGCTCGGCAATGGCATCATCGAAAGCCTGCTTAGCGAGATGGCAAGCACGGTCGGGCGAGTTGAGGATCTCATAGTAGAAGACAGAGAAGTTCAGGGCGAGACCGAGACGAATGGGGTGAGTAGGGGTGAGCTCAGTCTGAGCGACGTCGGTGGCGTTCTAAACGTGGATAATGAGCACGTGCTCCAGAAAAAGTGTTGGGGTTCAGCCACAGAGGGGAGAGTGGGGTATTAAGTTACCTTGTATGCCTCGTGGGCAGCGTGGGCAGCTTCCTTTCGCTTATCGCCAGAGGCAAACTCGGCGAGATAACGGTGGTAATCACCCTTCCTATATCACATCGAAAGAGGAAATTAGCCCCCGGTTGCCAAGAAAGAAAAGAGGGGAACCATAATATTGGTGATGGGAACAGAATAAACATACATCTTGTGGTAGAAAACTTTTGACTCGCCAGACTCGGCCTTAGGGATCAAGGACTCGTCAAGAACGTTGAGGACATCACCGCAGACCTGTTCCAATTCTGTCTCGATCTTTTGGCGGTATTCACGGATCTTTCCGACGTGCTTGTCAGAGCCCTTGGTCTCCTCCTTCTGTTCGATGCTGGAGATGATCCTCCAAGACGCACGTCGGGTTCCGACAACGTTCTTGTAGGCAACAGAGAGAAGATTGCGTTCATCGACAGTGAGTTCACCACCAAGCTATAAGGCAAACTACGTGTTAGTCCTTGGCAAAATGGAAAAAAGGGGGGAGCCCATCGCGAAGTAGATAATTAAACTAATCCGCTATGCCCCTAAAGGGGTCCCCAAAATTCTGAGGATTCTTTGTACCTTCGCAACCTCCTATAATTCAATGGGTTAGCATACAGCCTGTTGTGAATTGTAGCTTTTGCTTTTGCTAGTCAGATAGCAAAAGCGGGGTTAGGGGGAGTATACCTTCATGTACGTGACCATCTCTGAAAACAATCAAACCAAGCAATTAGCAAATGGGATACCCATAAATATACTCTTCTAAACGTAGAGAACAAACCATCATAACGCTCGGCCTGCTCGCACAGCCTGGCGAGAAAAGTCTTGCTGCGCAGAGGTTTAGTGACTAGTTAAGGGGGGAAGATAATGATTGGAGATATCTCGGGGGGTCAAAAAATTACCTCTCACGCTATTTTGAGAAAAACGAAATACACATATTAGCAAAGTTCATGGTACATCTTTTGGACGACCGAAAGTTCGAAAGGAGGGGTTAGGGAGGAGGGGTTGTGATGCAAGCAAAGTACACAACAACGATGGCCGCAACTCACCTCAGTAGTCATATTTTCTAGAAAAGGAGTTTGGATTGAGGATTAGTTGAGTTTGAGTTTGGAAGGAGGATTTAGGATGGATTAGGGGGTTGAGTTGATGGTGTTGATGAAGAATGTGATGGATGATGGAGAAGGTATGGAGGACGGATGGGGTGAGTAGAAGAAGAGGTGGGTTGTTGTTGTAGTGGGGGGGGGAGTTGTAGTGCAGGTAGAGTGACGGAGTTGGAAAGAGAGCAGGAAAGGAGGCGGAGGGCGCAGACACCAACGCTCAGATATTGATGGAAAGAGAAAGAAAAGCGGGCGGTGGACCAGGTCAGAGACCGAGCGAGTAGTCGTCGTCCTATGCTGATGTGTGGCTCGGCAGTACCAGTAGCGAAAGGAACATCGTCGTTGTGCTGCTAAGTTGCTGGGTGCTGCCCCTCCACCTTCCCCCAATTTCAACACAAACAACCCTCTCAATAAAAAAAAAACATTGTTTGCCTCCATTCCTGACCCCAGTTGCTATCTAGAAATTAACCATTTTTTGACCTTTCCAGCAGCAACATCATCATGCGTCCCCAGACGTCATCCTCCCCCATCCCAGCCAATCCCAAATCCCGCTGATGAGCATCTTCTTCTCTCTGGATAAGGGCAGAAGTTTCAGCAAATTGCGATGCAGGGACCGAAAATGCAGTGAGGGAAGTTGTTGTTTTTCCGCTCCCCCCTCTCCTCCCCTCACTTCTTCAACTCCTTCAAACTCAAAAGTACTATTTATGCGTAGAGTCAATACTCAAAGTAGGTAGTATGTAGTAAGGAGATAGCTCGTAAGGGAAGCTGATCCTGCTTTTTTGCTTCGACTTGCATTTCCTGACAACCTTACCTACCCCCAAACGAGACAACTTCGCCTGCCCTGCCCTGTCCGATGAGGTTCCCGGAATTCCCCACACGTGGTTCTGGGTTTCCCGAACAGCGTCCCGCCATGGGCCTTTTTTTTTTTTTTTGTTATTTTTCTGCGGGTTCTGGAAGGAACGGCGGCTCGAGCTCAGCTCACGTGCGAACGTGGTGCACCGACTCGATTTGCCCAGTCCGGACGCAGCTCTGTGAGATTATCATTGTTCGAGCCGCCGCCGCCTGAGAATAGAAGCTATTTTACTCTACACCAGTGCGGATTTCATAAGTTACTATTTTGTGTCCCCCAGATAGATTGATAGAGAGCTAGAGATTATGTTTAGCCAACTTGGTGCTCTTACTGCTGCTGCCGCTCTTGCTACGCACCCCAAACATCAGTGCAACGTGCAAAAGAGGAGGGAGACTTGAGCGATCTGTTCTAGTCACGTACGCAGCAGCGCAATTTGGAATATGGTGGCTATAGATATCACTTTCTGCGAGATAAATCCTGGTGGAGAGAGCTTACGATCGTTTCGACATACTGTTGGCCCCTGCACATAAGGATCGTGGGGCATGCCTATACTGAATTCCTGACAACAAGAGAGAGCTTTCTAGGGAGAAATCCGGTTTTTTTTTTCAACCCTATCTCCCACCCGGAGGTTGCAACTTCTACATAGTGCCTCACATGAGTATGAGTTACAGTGCCCACCATTAGGATGATCATGGTACCGGTCTCTTAATACTAGATAGAGCAGATAGAGTACTCTGAGATTAGATGTCTTCACGATAAATTGCCCTATCGATATTCGATACGTACAAAAATAAAAAAGCCATGCCAGCCCAAACCAAGAAAGAGGCGGGAGGAGAAAACAACCAAAACCACCGGACGTGAGTTAAACAAAACAACGAACTCCAATGGAAATAATAGCGAATGTCACCCTTACATGCTCCTTCTTCAGCCCCGTCTCCCCACTTTGAGAGAGTGTGTGTGTGCCCCGTGAAATTTGACCATGCAAAGCGGAAAAGAAAAAAAGAATCCTTGCCGAAAACAAATTTGACTACAAAATTGCAATTGCACCAATCATGAGTTATCATGCTCAGACCCAACCAAGCAAGCAAAGAATAATATGTAGTAAGCACCAAAAGAAGCGAATCAAATCATGTTTCATAATCCCCGCCAAAAAAAGAACTCCGGTTATTGCTAGCTACTGTTACAATATCGTCGTTATCGTCCTATATGGCCATAGATATTGGTCTTAAGGTACGTCGTTTTCTCCACTATCATCCAAAATTATTCGTACACATCGTTATAAGATTTTTATGAAATTGTTTTTTTGAGAGTTTTTCCTTTTATGTATAAACCGACTTTACTGTTCGTAACGTTCGGGTCCAGCACGAGGTTCGAAAGCGACGGTGGTATTTTATGTCCTCCTCCAACCCCTCCTCCCAATTTGGGTGGTCGATATGAATGTTTAGTCGAAATAGAAGTCTCCCTTGAGCATTCGTTCCTGCATCGGATCCACGGTATTGCTCCGCTTCGGAATGGCATTTACTGGCTCAGGCATAGTAGCGATTGACTGTCTGCGCTGCTGGCCGGCCTCGTCACCCTGGCTGACCTGGTTCGGTCTACCACTATCACCCCAGAACCCTAAGAAGCAACTAGTCAGTACAACAAGCATAACCATAACAACTAGTACAGGAATTGTCCCCACTAACCTCTGGAGACTGTCGGGGAAGCAGCACTATTCGGCACCCTTCCACTCGGAATCCTAATATCCCTCAATGCCCTCGCCCCAAAGCTCAATCTCCTTGCAAACGGCTGGGTTGGGCCCTCGTCATCCTCCACAGCGTTCTCGTCGACCACCGACGATGCCGCAGAGGATACTGAGGCAATTGAGCCACGGCGAATGGGCATCTGCGCCTGGAAGCGTGGTGGGGATGTTCCAGTGATGCCCGAGGAAATACTCATACGACGGCGGCTATTGGCCGCGGACGAGATGGGTCCCGGGTAGGCTGCGGCTGTGGTGCTACGGCTGGACGAGAATAGGTCCGTCAGACCGCGGGAGATGGAGCCACGGCGGGCCTGCTGCTCAATGGGCTGGTCGTTGGGTGCAGACATTATTATTATGGGGAGTAAGAGATATGAGTTAAAGGTTTCTTGAACGGTAGATTATCGAGTGAGATTGATATTGTTTTTTATTATCTTCCCTTTCTTTCCTTCTTGCTTGCTAGAAATAAAAGTAGGCGAGGCAACAGGACAGATTTATAGAAAGTTGATTTCTGGGGAGGATGATTAAAAGCCCGGATTCGGCGGGGAAAAAAGCAAGCTGAACTTAAATCGGAGATCGACCGTCTGTCCGCTCGAACGATAATGGTATGATTGGGGGGTGATTCTCAAGGGGTGAGACCCTTTGTGCTTAGGTAGGCGAATAGGTGGTGGAGTGGGCCCGGTTGGTATGTAATGCTTGATGTACGTAGGCGCTTTTAGTTGGTATGCAGAAACTCTCGAGGCTCGATTATCAGCAGCAGATATGACCGAATGACTGGCGACGACTCTTGGGGATCCCAAGGGGGACGGAAGGGGGTTTTTGTACCCCATACCAAAATTCGTGGAGGGGGGGGTAGAAGAGAGGGGGGGGGGGGGGTGGGGAGGTTTAGCAAGATTGGCACGACGACGTATGATAAGACACCTTGCCTAGTAGCTAGTGTAAGTAGTAGAGCCTTACGACACCCTCAATTGCCCAGATATCCATCGTGGTAGAAGAGTTAGCACAGTAAGGGTAAGTAGACCTTCGATCGTGGTGGGCATTATGGCGTTTGATCAGCAATCTACAGCTACACCAGGAGAGGGAAAGGTCAACAGCCCAATCGCTTGCCAACACTCTGTCCCCAGAATAACCCAAGGCTAGAATAGACTTACAATTCAAAGGAAAAGGGGTGTGTGGGTGGCTTTCTGCGTCAATCATGATGCCTACAGCATACTCGTATCTACCGAACCTCACTGTAGGTATAATGTAACTGTACGAATCTGGATCACCGGCTTAGCAGCAAAAGAACACATTTACCATAAGATAACTGGAAAGTTCAAGCGATAATGAACGTAATGTATGTATTAGCAATTGGGAGAAGAAGTAGACTGTGGGGGGGTTAGGATAAAAAGAGATAGAGTTTTTCAGTCAATCAAATCAAAATCAATGCTGCAGTCAGACTACAATTAGAGTACCGTACATTACATACATTGCACATATTCTAGCACTAGTACCATATTACCATTCATCCCAAGAAAAAAGAGGAGATACAATCATAAAGTACCAGTACATCCCGCAAGATAAGGATTTTCTGTGATTGTGTCGAGCTTCACCTATCTTCAACAGACGTGCATGTTGTACCTGTACCTCATCCTACGTCGTTAACTTGAGGGCACTAGTGCTGCACCATCACCTGCCTGTCTGCTTAGACCCCACAAATTACAATTACAGTTTTCCCCGCACTTTCCTTTCACTCGCAGCGCGTTTTACCTTTGCCACCAGACCCAGTTAGGTCAAAAGAAGGTGCTAAAGAGAAAGGTGTCCAACCGGACCATCTAACCACACACACACCCCACAACGACGATGTCTTTCCCTGCCTCCCCCTTCTTTACTTTCCTTCCAGTGACCCCCCCCCAAAAAAAAAAAAATCAACCAAATTCTACTGCTACTTTAACGCCCGATCGGATATTCCTACGGGGCTGAGTCAAAAGTTAGTCTAATAAAGACCTTATAGATTTTTTTAAAACTTTATATATTCCTTAAATCATACTTATATCATACTTAAAAAGGCTTGAGCAAAAAAAAAAGCTTTAAGGTCTTTATTAGACTAACTTTTGACTAAGGGCTTGTTAAAAATCCGGTTGGGCGTTAAAAGTAAGTAGTATGTAGCGGGCCAACTTTTGACCCTATCTCTGATCCTCTTCTCTGGGTCCGATTGAAGACCATCGACAAATCCTTTCCGAAAAGGAAAAAAAAAAAAAGTAGGCAAATTTTATCGATCCCGGACATCAAGCTTCTCACCGCTAGGGTACTGGACGGCGACGGCCTTGGCCTCACCACCAGTAATAAAAAGAACCGCTACAGTACGTCTACACCACGGGTGACCGGTATGGCCCACAATTGGGTTGGGGGGGGGGGGGGAAATGTCATCGGCGCCAGACATCACCTCCCCAACCGTCTACTACTCTGCGATAACAACCATGGTCCCTGATTTCCGCTAACGACACTTCTTTGTCTTTGGTCTGCTTCAGAAGTCATACCTACAGCAACTAAATCTCGCCTACAATGCCCACGATGAAGTGGCAGACGTGCTGTCACGTAGCTTCTTAGTAATTCCATAGATAGCCCAAAGTACTCACCCTAGCATAGCTATCAAAGGAAGAACTACAAAATGGCCCCCATGACCGTTGTTGTGCCGCTTGACTCTTCATCAGCAAAGCTAGAGTACCCCCTGGTAGATGATTTGCTCCACCGCTGCCTTGAAAGAAAGAAAGAAAAAAAAAGGGGGGGGGGGGGCTTGTCTTCCGTACCGAGCTGTATGTATCATGTAGAGTCAATCACTGATCATCGCCGCCGTTGAACGCATACCCATCTCACATGCTAGCCCAGGTCAATCAACCCAACCCTACCAAACAAAAACGACCGCCTTTCCCTCCGTCCCGTAAAACAAAAAACAAAAAGCAGGGATCGAACCTAGCACAAATGCAAATAAAGCATTTCAAAACAAACCCAATAGATTAAATCTGCCGATGACACCGATTGACGAACACTTCCTGAGGCAGGGAGGGACTACAATGATAGAGCAAGAAATCGAAGAGAAAGAGGAAAAAAAAAAAAAATGTTCCAGTACCTTCCACCCAGTTACCGTCTTGGCTATGTCTTGTATCTAGATGAAAGATCTCGCTACCTATCTTCACCTAACCGGGTAGAGTAATAATTTATACATATCATTCATGTAGTGCCTAAAGTTAACTACCCCGGTCATGACAGCGAGCCTTGCTCACTTCGCCTTGTTTGCTTTTTTTGCGTTATCTCGATCGTGGGCCGTGCTGGGAAATGATCTGGCATTTGAATTCTGAACTCTGGGGGGTGGGATTGTTAGCCCTGTATGTAGGACACGACAAATCTCTTCTTCCTCCTCCTCCAGCCACTTGGATGCATAATCGCATTTGAACCACAGAAGAGCACGTACTCGGTGTAGAGTCGTTCGGTGTAAGAGGTTCATCCTAATTAATATTGGTGATTGTTATGCTAAGCTTGCAAGTTTCTCTGACCCGGTACTCTAGAAATCTTCATACTGCAGCGCATCTACATAGCACTACACACTTAATTATGCTTTTTTACTAGCACCTAGTCGGTACCAATTCTCCTCGATCAACCACATAATGTTCCGCGTAGTATTAAAGCTTCGACTCTACATGTACTCGCTCCGGTTGGCTAGATGAACAAAGACATGTTTTTCTTGGCTTGACACATTTATGCTTTAGAGTTTATGAGTGGTACGTAGAGATAAATGCATGTATATGCCTACATCTCTAACATGGGTAGATCTAGCCGCTGGGCTACTGCCGGTGGGTACTATTGCCGTTGCGTTGGGTGCATCATCAAGGATCACTCGCTGCATGTATGTATGTATGTAATACCAAGGCGGGTGGGTAGTTCCGTCTAGCTACTGGTCTCAACCTCAACTCACCTCACCTAGACGGTGATGTTTGCGGGTTAGACACGATTCATGCCCAGGCCCTGACCATGCACTCCAATACTCGTAGTTTCCTGACGTTTGGAAAAATGACTGCTATTGCATGCCATACAAATACGCGCCAAGTCCAAAATTTAGTATGGTATGCAATAGTGGTCCATTTTCCAAACGTCAGGAAAGTACTAGTAATTATCAGTACATACAGACTTAGTCTTAGCGAGCCAGTCTCCTCGCCCACCCAGTAGCAGCAGCAGCAGCACAGGAGAAAAACACATGCCAAAGCCAAAAGCCAAACTGCGAGCACGCAATCAGTGTCAAGCGTCATGATTCATGACAACACTCCCAAAGAAAAGAAAAAGGCCCGCGTACTCCTCCTGTTGATCTGGCCAAGCCGGAGCCCAATATAACCGGCTATATATGCTATGTGGAGCAAAGAGTGAGAGAGCATGCATGGAGGTAGATAAGTAGGTATATGTACTTTATACGTAGTAGGTAAAGGAGGGTCAACATCAGACCCGTGCGCGCGCTCTAGATCCCCCCTCCTGGCAGATTCTCGACATCAGGTTTAGCAGAACTACATTTCTTTTTTATCATGGTAAAGAGTATTCACTAGATACCCGGTGCATATGTTTTTTTTTACTCCCCTCCTCTTCATCTATGACGCCTTACATAGGCGTTCTATGAATAGAGAGGGGTAGGTTAGACACATTTACCCCTCCTCGTCTACTACGCTGAGATAATGTACTACGGGTGTAGGGGTAAGTCTGGCGACAGTAGGAACTGTTGCAACTACGGCCAGTCGCCAGACTTACCCCTACACCCGTAGTACCTGCCCTCCGCATTACATGTAGTTACAATAGATACTGGCGCTTAAATGATCTAAATTTTCCGCCAAAAATTATGTATAAACCCCCCTACGAAACGGCAGGGAAACCCGTGAAGACATCAAATGAAACCCATGGTATCTAATCAATAAAATTCACAAAACGAAACCAAAAAGCCGTGTTATGTCGTCTTTAACCAACTCCCGAAATTTCCACCAAACTAAAACCAACAGCACAAACTAGCCCAATAAAAATGGTGGACTTAGTAACGAGGGTATCTAGGAAAAAGACGCTACATGCCACAAAGAAGGGAAGAGTCAAAACGGTGTTTATGAGATGGCCAATCGCCAAGCCGAGACGGATGTTGATGGTTCAAATAAAGGGAAACTTTGCTAGGTACTACGGAAGTAATCTATCCGTTCAAACAAATAATAATGATACTCAAAACAGGAAACATGAAATAAAGCAAGTCCCTAAATCGCAATAAAAAAAAGTAGAGACCACAGCTATGTTGCTGAAAAAGGGGACATGAAGGTAAGTCCGATATGACGCCAATTTGTCCGGAATTGCCTAAACCCTCCATTTTATTATGTGTAGGCTAGTTCGGGATGATGGTAGCCAGCTTCTGCAAGGCAGCAATTACACCTATAGTACGAGTAATCGTTAGCCAATCAAGTAACCACGGACCTCTTTTACATCCTCATGCAGCCAATAGAGGAAAGGATTGTCGCCAAAACAGAAAAGGAAAGTGTTGAGGAACCCACCTGCAACACCTGTGATCGTTGCGTTGGCTTGCGTATTTTTTGTCCCCACTTTTACAGTGGTAACGCTCTTAACCTCCCCATCAGTCACCAGATCGTTAGCCCAGCTAAAAACTGGCTCATCATCGCGTCCGTCCCCAACAACCATCAAGAAATCCACCGCAGTATCACTTTCAGATGTACGCTCTAAGACTGTTTTTGCTGCTGTAGTTTTGGTCCAATCCCTAGATTCTACCAGGACAGTTCCGCCCATGGGAACGGCATGGACACGATAGGATTCGCAAGAATCATTAACGTGATTGCAGCATTCTCCTGCCTGGCGGGCAGCAAGCGTTGAGTCTTCAGACTTCTCATAATGCCAAATAAAAGAGCAATTGCGCTCTTCAACAAAAGTACCAGGTGTACGCTCGACGTAGTATTCAAGGATTTCCCTGACTGACTTTTTCCATGGAAGTTCTTCGTCAGCAATACGAGTCCATTGGCCACTCTTGAACATGCGTATGAAGCAGCCGCTTTCGGCAATGAGGCCAATATCTGGGACTCGGTGGAAGAGGCGCTCGAGTTCCTACACCTAGTTAGATTTTTATACGCATAAACTTCTATTGAACATTGTATAGTACCTCCGGAGTTCTGGAACTCATAATATAGACAGTATTCCTCTCATCCAATAATAAGTCGTGCAACACATCAAGGGTACGCTGAGGGCTTGTAAGAATGATGCTTGTTGGGGATCCCCAAGAGGCCAAAGTCCCTTCATAATCCAACAAGAATACCCTCTTATTTGAATTCTGGTAAGCATCCACAAGTGACTTTGTTGACAACCTTGGAATTGTAGTTGATCCACAACGTTGCTGCTCAACCCATGCACGCTCTAGCTCCTCCAAGAAGGTTGTCAACCAATAAGATGCGGTGTGGTGCATAACGGCGCTGTAGAGTTTCTCCCAACGGTGCTTTTTCTCAAGCTGGTCCATCGTGAGCGCCTGATATAAAGCTGATGCACACCTGCTGTGGTCCCATGGGTTTACAGATATCTCGGCACCATTGAAAATGGAGGCGCTTCCAGTGAATTCACTAAGGATAAGTGGGCCATGCGTTTGATCCTGGCAATAAACGTACTCATGGCTTGTGAGATTCATACCATCACGGAGACTGGTAACAACAAGTGCATCCGCAATGGTAAGAAGCGCAAGGTACTGGTAATAACTGATGTCCTGGTGCAAATACACAACGGGCTGGTAGTCAAGGGTTGCATACGCACAGTTGATGCGAGTAACGATATCGATAACAGTGGACTGAAGTTCCACAATTGAAGTTGTGGTTAGGGCGACCTGGATCAACACTACATTTCCAACCCACTCTGGGTGTTTTTTGAGAAATAACTCAAAGGCCAACAGCTTTTGTCTAACTCCTCGGACACCGTCTAACTAAAATAAAGTCAGTGAATTTTGAAGGCAAGAAGTAAATAGATGAAACCTACCTTATCTCTGGCGACAAGCAACTTCTTGCCAGCATATCTTGTCTTGAGTGCTTCCAACCACTCCGTTACTTTATCTTCTTTCCGCTTCTGGTCCAATTGAATTGGATCAATACCAATTGGTGAGATAGAGATTGCAATAAATCTGTTATCCAATTGGACACCATCGTTCCTGGCCTCCAAGCATAGAAGTCTGCTGCAGGTCTGCAAAAAATGGCGCGCGTACTCCTCCGTTTGGAATCCGATTAGGGTCGAACCAAGCATTCCTTCCAGAAGCTGCTTACGATGGGCCAAACATCGGAAGATCTCGGACGACGGGAAAGCTACGTGGAGGAAGAACCCGATTTTAGCGTCGGGACCAAGCGCCTCACGCACCATCATGGGAACCAAGAGAAGATGGTAGTCGTGTACCCAGACAGTATCACCACGTTTATAGTCCTTGATGATGACATCCGCAACAGAACGGTTAACTGCTTCAAAATATTTCCATGAGTGATCCAGGAAAGCTCTGGTATTTATTAGTATTGGGAATTAGTTTGTGAAGGTATATGCGGGGACTCACTTGCTCTTCGGATGGTCCGGAATCTGATAATGAAAAACTGGCCAAAGGACTTCCTTGCAATAATGGTTGTAATGACCGTCAAAATCTTTGTCGCTGGGGAAAGCTACAATTGAGTCACAGTCTTCCCGGAGGCGTCCCTCGATCGCAACTTTAACACTCTCATCAAGGCTGTCAGTAGGGAAGCCCAAAGTCCCGACCCAGGTCTTGTCATGTAGAGATCCATCGGCAATGGCGGCTTCAACCGCATTTTTCAATCCACCGTTTCCTTGATCAGTTCTCTCAATGTGCCATGTTTTGCCCTTAAATGGTCTTTCGGAGGCCGATGAACGGCGTTTCTCACGGTGCCGTGTAAGAGCTGGTGGGAGGGCAAAATATCCATCACCTGGACCCTGGGCATCCTCACTTATTTCAGCGGGGCCTGGGGGGCTTCGTGGACGAGATTTGGGCTGGTTAAGCTTCCTTGAGAAGGAGGGCTCACTGGGAGAACCGAGAGGTGCATTCTCGGAATGGGCAAGCTTGAAGAAAAGTTCTTCACTCGTAGGACTTCCGGCGGCAGTAGGAGTCAATGGAGGGGTAGGCTCGTTTGAGGTAGTCAGGGATCGTCCGAGTGTTTGCAGAAGGTTTGGGATTAGAGCTGGCGGCTCAAACCGGGGCGGATCAACACGAACTGTTGAAAGTTTTATGCGGGGAGGGCTCTTAGAAGCTACCGAGTCCGAAGGTCTTTCCCGAGTTTGTGGGGGAGACCCGAACGGAGATTTGTAATTGAGAACGTCAGGCTCATTGTCGAATTGGACGGTGTACGGGAGATGTCTAGATGGAGAGCAGCGGTTGTATTAGCAACTCTGCATGATCTGCGCGAAATGTAGATTCGCACTGTACGCAATTTAATTATAATGCAGGCACGGAAACCTAGAAAAAACATATCTTCAATATGGGGAGAGCTTACAAAGATGCCACAAAGGTCGTCATGTTTGCCCTCAAAAGCGGTTTGAACTGTTAGCGGGCCAAGGGATGGCCGGTTGTGCCAAACTTAGTAGTGATACGTAGGTTGATGTTGTCAAACAGAGGTTTAGAGTTGCCAGTGTTTCAGCCGCAAGGAATATAAATCCTCATATATCGATCCGGAGATATTCGGATATCGATAGAGTGTAACAAATCGGCGGGAACAAAATAAAGTTTGGGAGAATCTCGGAAGAGAGGAGGAGAAAGGCGATTAAATGAGAGATGGGGAAATGCAATTCTGGAAAGAGGGGAGAAGCGGGCGAGATAGAAATAAGCTAAAAAAGACCAAGATGCCAACACCAAGGGTTGAGAGAATCTCAGAGAAACTAGTTGAGAGTAAATTTTCCTCAACAAGACAGGGGCGTAAAAAGTTTATATATTGGCTTTGGAATCACTGAAGAATTACTTTGTTTGCGCAAGCTCCTGGGTTCCCGGGCGGGGGAGGCTTGACGTAACCTCCTCCGTCTGGCCCTCATTGCCGGTTGTGGTGGCATGCTTACTTGACTTTACCATGCCAGCAGAGCCAAATAGTACTACCGTGTCAGGGATCCCTGCTAATTATTGTTCTGAACCTGAGTTTCTGCGCAGTAGGCACTCGGAACAACCTGTCAGGGGTCCCGCTCTGACAGAAGGGGGAGAAAATGAGGGGTGAAATGGTAATGGGAGAGGTATTAAAGCTTGTAGGCTCTTATCCATCACGCCGTTAATCCTAGCACACGTTCCAGTATATTTGTCGTGGAACAAACTTGATAGTGGGACGAGGTTGTTTTCCTATAAGTAATCAAATAATTATGAGTCAATGGTTATTGTTAGTGGCTAGTGGTTCGTGAGAAAGCGCCTCGGAAAGGCATACGTCCCAAGTGCTTTCAGAAGTAACAGGGCTTTGTAGGGCTAGCGGTTATCTAAGCTGATATCAACACCTGAGTTGATCCGTGATTCGAAATGGTTCGAGAATCCCTGGCTGATCCTCTAACCCCCCCCCCCCCCTCACTTCTCAGACAACAACCCCGCAAGGAGGTGGCTGGCTACACTCTTTCCACCCATCGATAGATACCATCTCCCTTAAGCTTTGTTATCAACACCTACGAAGAGAGGTCAACCGTTAAGCAGGCGAGTCCCGATAAACTTGCCGGACGTCATAGGAAAGTTTCGCTTCACGGTTAACGTTGATGGCCAAGATCTCCCCAGTTCTGACGCAACCTGACATCGGGCCAACCGCTTTCCAAGCTTTGGGCAGCTCTTCGCCCCGTACCCAATGGGTCTGAACGGACTGCGAATGCCGTCCACTAAAAATATCCTAGGCTAGTGCTCTAGTAGATCGACTGAACCAGAGTAGCCATGATGACAGGTAAGTAGGTACAAGTGTAGAGATAACGTTGTGAACATGTCGCACAGATCTGATCCTTGGATCGTCGATAACAGTTGGCAAAATGCACACTATAAGTACATGTACTGGTGGGTCTATATTTGGCCAGAGAAATTTGTTTCCCGATAGAAACGCATGCCAGTTACCAGCTTCGATCTTGGGAATTGCATTACCAGGCATGCATCCACGGCTGCAGTATTTTCAAAACAAGTAAGTACATGTAATATGCTGAGCCGGTACCAGGCAATTATAAAGGCATGATATTTAGTGTTAGCTCTGTGTACATCTAGGTACGGAACGATGACGGTACTGTGACAAGATGACATCACGAGAGAATGAAAGGTATGTACACTTTAAACCTCTAAGCCTATGACAAAAACCTCTGAAAACAGCAGTATCTCCCGATAAGTCAGATACCTCATCCTCTACCAAACAAATCACTCCTCCAATCCAATCGGTCTTCTTATCCTCATAATCAGAACTCTGCCCAACGCCGAGCCTTGACTGTTATTCCTTATGTTATCAGTTTAGCGAGCTTGAGTAGCTTGATTCCCTGCTGGTGATCTCTCACTTTGACTTCAACGCTGCACTGACGGCATCCCGCCTCTATTCCCCTGCAGTCTGTGCTATTTTATACCCTGTACACCACATATTCATCATTTGTCTGACCTGATCGTTACACCAGTATCATTCCAAGTTGATAAACTAAGGCCATCATGGCAACGTTATTGGCCCCCCTGGCTCCAATTTCTAATATATTGTTGCCGTTGACAAACGGCCACACTTCTCATGCTCATAATGTTATTCCTAACCAGTCTGACACAAATGCAATCCCAACCCCAACCCCACCTGCAACTTTCACATCCCCACATACGGCTATTTCTACTGCACCCAATAGAGATGAATTGGGCACATCTTTATCGAAAAACCGTTCACAGGGGTTGTTTTTGAATAATACAACCGTGACTGACGTTAGCCCGACCTTAAACACTGCCAGTGCTGCAAGAATGACCGGACCCCGAGATATGACTATGCAGACTGTATCAACTCAGACCGTTAATAACAACGAATTGCAGCGTGGTACCAAGTTTTTTGCCACTACCGGGCTTTACGGTAATTCTCCTAGAAAGGGGTTACCCACTTGTCCTCCTTGAAAAATAAATCACAACTCCGGTTTATTTCTCTTACCCTTCACATCACCACGCTCAAGTATTTACTAACAATTTTTTCTTTCTATAACAGCTGCTCATTATCTTCGCACAGCAGAGATTCACGAGTTGCCAAGCAATCCTACTATAGGATTGCTATACCCTGGGGCTGCTGGAGCTTCAGCGGCGTTATTGGCTCATCGCGATCATAAACCAGTGGAAATCTGGAGGCCGAAATCTATAGCCGCTGCTGGAGCTGCCGCTTCTCTTGCACACAACAACACAAAGCCCGTGGGTATTTGGGAGCCTACCCCGAGTGAATCTGCGGGGAAAGCTGCCCTACACGCCCTCGAGGATATTTCCTTCCCGCAGCTGTATACAATGCCTGAGTCATCCAAGCGCTGGTCGTTGTCCGGCGCCATAGGTGCAATGCAAAGCTCGAGGGAAAAAAGACGGCGCTCCGGATCTTCGCCGATGCCTTTAACTCGTCAGGAAACCGGAGCAGCCAACGCAGGAAATAGCGCTTTGACAGCTGCATCTATTGCTCACATGCCACCCACTCGGTGTCCCTCTGCCACCACAGGAGTAGATCCGACTTCGGAGTATGTTGCAGGAAGTATGGTGCCCGATGTGGGAAGGGTTCCACAGCAGGATAAGCGCAAGTCGGACGTACTCCGTGCAGCCACAATTTCAATGTCTAAGAGTAGCCGCCGCACTACTTTACCTGATGTACCAAGACATGACCATTCAGTGCAACATGCTCCTGCGACAACCCCGCCATCGAGGCGATTTAATTCAAATATTCAAGAAGCTGCACGCAAGGTTGCCGCAGAACGTCTGGCAAAGATTGGTTACGATACTGACCGTGCAATCTCAAACTCTCCCATCGGAGCTCAGGCTGCTCAGGCTTCGGTCAATCATTCTTATACTGTCCCTGGCACAGGATCGAGTGGTTCAGATATGGCGCTTCTTCGGGGAAACATAGTACGAGCTGACGCAAAGAAGCGCGGTGAGAATGCTGCCTTACTTATGTCTACTGCTCAACGCAACGTTCAAGCCAGGATTGCCGGAATAGATAAGCAAATCGCAGATTCTCGGGGGGTTGTTAGACGTGAAGATTGGGAATCAAGAGCGACTCGGATTGCACAGGCAGAGTCCGAAAAACGCATGGAGAATCATGGGAAGATAAGCATTGGAGGTGGTGCATACATGGCGCCAGAGGAAGTTGACGCAATCGCACAAAGGAGTGTACAGCCAGTGTTGGATGACATGCACAGAAGAGCGGACGAGGAGAGGGCCAGGATAGACTCTGCAAGATCTAGAGAGTTAGAGGAACGACTGGACACCCAAGAATCAAAACGGGTGCAAGCCCTACACCAAGCATGGGAAAGGGACACACACGAGGATATTCGGAGGTCTAAAGGTGTGTTTTATAAAGTTCATATTCCCCCTTCATTCTACCCTCAGAGGAAACTACCGATGGTATCACCGCCCCAAGAGCCGCTACTAAAGATATGTGGGAAAGCTATCGAAAAAGAGAACGAGAAACGACGTAAAGAAGAGGAGAAACGAGCAATGAAGGAACGGAGGCAGCTTTCAAAAATCGACAGCAGGCGTGGTGGGGGTTCGGTGGGCGCAAATGATGGTAGCCCTATATCCCCCACATCGCCTTTATCGGACAGCAGCAATAAAGAGGGGGGGATTAAAGGACTTTTTAATAGATTTATGAGGCGCCAAAGTCGCCAGACTAGTCGTGGTGAAAGAGGCGCTATTGCCACCAGCGCTCCGATAGATGGTACTACAATTGAGCCGACTTTTAGTGGGGGACACCGCGCTGCTATTGCTGCGCAACAACGCGCCACTGAAGACAGCGGAGACCGAGCGGTAGTCAATAGAAGCCCACAACCAGAGTCTGCATTTAGAACTCCCCGCCGTATATCCCAGATTATGGTGCCGAAGTCCAACGGAGCCCTCAGAGCTCCTCAAGAGCCCCCAACGATGCGGTCAGTTTCAGCAGCGGGTATGCAGCCGATAAGGACAGATGGGGTAGATAAAACCCCAGTGAAACGTCGACATTCACTGTCTAGTATCGGGGCAGGTGGTTACCATTTCAAGGGTAGGAGGTGGGCACAAGACCCAGTGACTTCTGACGATCAAGATACCAAGAAAGGAAAAGGAAAGGTTCTCCGGAGGAAAACCAAGGATTTTGCCAAGATCAACGGCCGAATTTCGAGCACCGAGGACCACTCGGAGTACCCCGACGAGGCAAGGGACACATTCTCACAGCAATCCCCAACATTCACACCCACGAATAGACCGTTGTCTGGTTTTTTCCCACATGATGAACGGAGATTTTCTGCAGGGGAAGGTAGTATCAGCTCGAGATTCCGGGAGGACTTGTAAGCTTGCTATGAGCAGGCTTTCTGCATACGGTGAGTGTTATTATGGCCTGTATTTTTATGTGCTATATGTCATGTTCATTTTTTTGTTTATCATTCTCATTAAACCAGGATTGAACGGTTTGGGGATGGGGGCGCGATTTCGCTTTATTTTCCTTTGAATTGATGTATGACGGTCTATTGCCCCTGGCAAAGTTTTCTGTTTGGCGATAATTGTGTCGTATTTGAGGTCACTCATTTATATCCATTTCGGCCCTCATGTAACTCTTTCTTTTTCATAGAAACAGCTTAACCATGACGGGGTGGTTCGGTAAGGGTTTTATATTTGGTTTGTCTGGTGGCTGCGCTTCTGTTATGCACAACTTTCGGGCTTTCTAGTATATGTGAATACGTCATTCCGCTCTAGGGTTTTATTTCACTGTATCTAATGTTAATAGAAAAAAAGTTCTAGGGGGGCGGGGTTGGAGGGATCCTTAAGAAATAGCCTGCTCACACTTGATTATTGAGTGTAGGTGCAGGAAGGTGTAAATGGTCTCTGAAGGCGCGCCATATACTAACAGAACCTGGAATGCTGTGATATCTAGAAATACATATGTCTACTGCTTACACTACTTATTTTTCCTACTCGGCAGCCGTCGCGACATTGATCAGTCATCAAATGGCAACGAGTGATGTCTCATGATCATAATATTCATTGAGTGTTTCTCAGCTATATCTTGTCGAAAGACGAAGCCTAGCCAAGCTTTCAAACATATACATAGCCGCCTAAGAGTAGAGCAGCCAATGATACTGTTATACCTGCATGCGAGCGAGCACGCAAGGCTTAGTAGGGTCACCTCAACATTACGTTTTGATCATTGTCGCTGGGGGTGGGACTACAAAAAGTATTGGGTTTGAGTACAAGTTTATTAACTTCAAAGTCTCACCCCTAACGGGGCGGATAGCTATATACATAGCTTCCCGTAGGAGACGGGGAGCGGCTTGCTGAATACATAGGGAAGAGGTGGGGGGGGGGGGGATATATATATACGCCCCTTCCTCGAATGGGCAAGGGGGAGGAGCGGGGAGAGGGGGGAGAGGGAGGAGAGGAAGCCCCTGTCGGACCCTCGGCAGTGCCAAAAGTCCAATAGGATCTCCTCTCCTCTACTGTCCAGGGAAGGAGGTAGACAAAGGGCTGACTAAAAAAAACCTCGCCTACCCTCTGGTGGAAGAGTAGGCGAGAGGAGCCAAAAAAAAAAAAAAGGCTGAAGGAGGAGGCCAGAGCGGAGGGGCAAGAAGTCAGAGAGGAGGGGGGGTCAGAGAGGTCCCCGGTGGGGGGCCAGTTTTAACTTTCTTTTAATTTTTTTTTTTTTAAAAAAAGATACCCCTCCCTCTCACAGGGAGGGAAGGGCAATAAAAATAAATAAGTTTCCCCTGCCTCTCGCAGAGAAGAGGGAGGGGTGATAAAAAATTAAATAAGTTTCCCCTCCCTCACAGAGAGGGGGGCAATAAAAAGTCTCCCTCCTCCTTGAAGAAGGGAGGAGGGAGAGGGGAGAAGAGGGACACATCTCCCGTAAAATATCCTACCTACTTTTGTGAGGAGGGGGAAAAGTTATATAGGCCTACGGAGTTGATGGATCAAGAATGAAAGGAGAGAGGAAAGTGTGGTGCTGATATACATACGTATAACCCTAAGGCTGTGGGATCGGTTTCATTTTAACTTTACTTGGCATTAGGGTTTGAACTCTGTTGGTGCTTAATCTCACAGTATGTTGGGGCTACGTTCTTTGCTGTGTTGAAGTTGGACGGGGTTGTGAAAGCTCAATGAGTCATAGGCTGTCACTCGGACGCCAAGACAGGACAAAGATGGCTTCCGAGCCTGGGAACCTTTTCTACGCTTGGAGCAGTTTCCGGGAGGTGGAATATGATAGCCTACGCTCTATCAGAGGAAGGGTGGGGGGGGGGGGGCACGGTGGATGTTTCGGGTGCCTTTCCCGTTAAGCCTCATTATTGTAGTACCGCAGTTGGTCAAGAAAAAGTCCCAATCGTCTTCTCCATATATTATAGTACAGTACCTACACTCAACACCACCAAACGGTAAAGCAATGATGTAGCCATCCTATGGTCCGTTTCCCTTCTATTACGTCCAACCTCACGCAAAAAATAAAAGACCCAGGTAAATCCTTGGTTAAATTATCCGGGGAGTACTTGGGCGTTCAAGTAAAAGGTCGTGAGAATTTCCCCCGTTGCAACCCTAGTTTTCACTAAACGCCTAAGAACATTTGGCTCTATAATTGGTTTCGGCTACCCGGGGGGGTAGTTGGACGAGCGTCGGAGGGTAAAGGTGTCTTAGTGTCTAACTTGTCTAAGATCGATCGATCGATCCGTTCATCCATTTTTTGGAGCTCGGCTAGAGCTTTTCCCTTGCGACACCTTTCACAAGTCTGGGACATCCCCTCCATATCTTCTCCGCGTAGACGCTCTATCGGTATAGGGGAAGCCGCTCGACCTGATTACTATATAATAGAGGCTTGAGATTACCTGCCCCCAATACCAGAATCCTTAAACGCATGCCAAGCCTAAAGACCGCCTGTGCATGTAGAAGTTTTAACTTCTTTTCCTGATCGACTGTCATGGAGGGGAAGAAGATAACTGTTATCGTACCAGTTTCATAGGCTCGATTATTAAATAAACGAAAATTATTCTATAGTTATACTATAGTATAGTACTAGTACGGGTAAAAGGAATAAGTGTTAACTACTAGAGTAACAGGACAAAGGCTAAAGCTAAATTGTAACGTATTTGACCGTGAAGCCGCCCAGGACCGGGTAACCGACCGGCCCATGGGTGAGGAGGCCTTGTTTCCCACGGGTGAGGCCTCATTGCCCACGAGTGAGGCCTCATTGCCCACGAGTGAGGCCTCATTGCCCACGAGTGAGGCCGGATTTGCATCAAAGATATACAATTAAATCTTTTTGCTAATAGTGACCCCTAAATAAGCTCTAGAATTTAATCCTGCAACCTTCTAGAAGGTGTTTTCTTCCTACATGACTTTCTACTACTGATTTCCACTTTGGCTGGCGCAACAATAATATCCTCAATCTCAACCCACCCCTCTGAATCTTCAACCTCATCAGCCTCTAAAGTAAATTCTATAGGGTGTACAGTAATATTTTCGCTTATAATAACGGTTTTTCTCTTGCTATTTCCTTTTCCTACTGCCCTTTTCTTCACCTCTCTAGCTAATGCTTGCGCTGCCTTTTTGTTATCTGCCGCATCTCTAGCCTTTTTTAGTCTGTCCACATCCTCGCTGGTAATAACCCTAGCCTTGCTAAGCTGTTTTCTATCTTTAGTAGATGTTTGTTTTACTTTTTTAGCTACTGATTTCCTGAATTGCGAGTGGATATGATCTCCTATTTCCTTTTCAGTAAGAGATATTTGTAGGCCTTTGTCTAGATGCTGGATTAGGGTGCGCAATTTCTCGGCGCTTTTTGAGCCTCCTCTGATTAGAGCCAATGCTTGATTAGCAGTAGATCTAGCCATCCTTGTGTTTTTTGGTGTTGTAGGACCGGAGACTACTATGAGAGGTTTTGGTGGTATAATAGGCTGTAAAACCCGGCGGGGATTAAAGGGTACTATGCCTGCTTTTGACCAAGCAGCTAATACATTATGGGTAGTATAAGTTCTTTTTCTAGCTTCAAAAAGATACCTATATATGGTGGATTAGTAGATTTCAAAAATGCAGGCAGGCTCGGCGCGCCGAGACCTGGGGTAGCGGAATCAACTTACTTTAGAAAAATTCCCTTATTGATTCCTGTATCACCCCCGGACTGTTCCATAGCCTCATCTAAAATATTTGAATAATGTTTTTGTAATGGACTGAATAACCCTACATCCAAAGGCTGTAGGAGGTGGGTGGAATGCGGTGGTAAACAGCAGGGAATGATTTTGTTGTTGATGCAGAAGTCAAAAAATTCCCAAGTGACATGCGATGCATGTCCATCTAGGATTAATAATCTCCATCTGTCTCCTGCACTAACACAATTGTTAGTATATATGTGGCACTTTCGGCTCTCGGCGTACAGATTGCGGCGATCCTCGGCATGCGGCGCACATAGCTTCTCGGCGTATTAAGCAAATAAAGGTTTCACTTACACACTAGCTGTATATTTATCAAAGTTTTCAGACAACCAGTCCACTCCTAGCTTAGAATCGGTCCATCCTTTTGGAGAATAAGTAAATGTAGCCAAGTCTCGGCGCTCAACCTCTGCATACCAGCCTTTATAGTGTGCGGTTCCTTGATTTATTACCATAGGAGGTAAAGCTATACCTGTTGCTGATATAGCTTCAATGACTGTAACCCATGTCCTATTTCCTGAATGCGTAAGGTGTGGATTTTTTCGACCAATCCTACATATAACTTTAACTTTTGCGCACATTCCCATCATAAAGCCTTTTTCGTCCATATTATATGTATCTTTTGGTAAGATATCATATTTTGCAATAATCTCCTTAAGCTATTCAGAGTTAGCATAGTTTACTAGCGGTTTCTTTCGACAATACACTAGTGGTACTTGGAAATACAAATATAAATGGTATCATTACCTTTTTGAAATAATCATTCAATAGCTCTTGATTACTAGTTACTGCTCTTTGCCGATCCATTCTCCCATCAAATTTGGAGCTTAACTCTGGGTGTCGAGCTAAAAATCGATTTAACCAATGTTGTCCAAGCTTTCTATTCGGACTATTTCTCTTTAACACCAAATAGGCAGCTAGTTCCTTAACTAGCGATAGTCTGACTGGAAACCCCCAATCATCCATACGTTGACACCAACTCACTATACACCCTTCCTCATCCTGATTGAGTAACTGCTGTGATTGATGTGCATTTCGATGGCTTTGAGCCCCATTTAATCTATCCCTAAGAGTCGTCCATGAAATACCAAAAGTCCCAGCAGAAATCCGTAGAGAAGCAGTACTGGATTTCCTATAATGATCTAACGGGGCGGGTTCGAGGTTTATAGCGAAGAGTGAGGCAGAAGTCGCGAGAATCTCGATTAGGGCGTGGCGAGACAGGTAGATGGCTCTAACCGGACGTAGAATACAGGCAGGAAGAGACAGAATCGGGAGCGAGGCGGTCTCGGGATATACCTGGAGGCGGCGAGTTGAGTTCGAGGATAGATTTAGATTCGAGGACGCAGGGCAGAAGCGGCCAAAGTAATATATTCCTAACAGAAAGAAGAGCGTTGCGAGAGACGAAACATGAGAACGAACACTATATATACAACTTTCCCGCATAACGACTCATACCATGGAAGTTCATAGAAACTACACTCGTACCACCCATACTATTCCGATATCCCCAATTCTATCCGTACATTACCCAATCCTTCCTGACATTCCATTACCCGCCCTTCCTAATCCTCATTCTACTTCCGACATCGACCGATACTATCCAACAACCCTGTTCGGCGCCCGGAAGGCGGGAATGCGAGCCGTGACAGTTGCCTCTCTTTGGGTTCGAGCTCGCGAGAACTCCGTCGGTCGAGCAGTGGTCTGCTTATATGAAAGCGGCAAGACGGGGGACGTTGGTAAGATTCTCAGCATATTCTCAGGTTGGTGCATCATAACCCTTCCACTTAACCAAATACTGCAGACGCGAGTAGCGGAGGCGGGAGTCCAGGAGTTCATCAACTTCCCATTCCTCATCACCATCAACCACTACCGGAGGTGCGGGAGGGGGAATATACCCTGGTAGAGGATCGATAGCACAAGGTTCCAGCTTTGAAACATGAAAGACAGGATGTATCTTCATCGTAGAGGGAAGATCGAGCTCGTAGGCGTAGGGACTGATAACCGATTTAATCCTAAATCGTCCGAGGCGTTTCCAATCGAGCTTCCGAGATGGTCGCGTGGTCTGAATATTCCTGGCATTTAACCATACCTCATCACCCACACGATACGAGCTTCAGAACATTGGTTAGTCTCCGACGATCTTGAAGATAGCGAATCTCTGCGCAAATGATCGTGAATCTCAGCCATTTTCGAACAAGGGCGTTGATATCCCGAGAGCGATCGGTAAGTGGTGGTAGTCTTAAGTTTTCCGTGAACCGGCGATCGAAGCCGTAGTTAGTAAAAGGAGAAATTTGAGTTATGTCTCCGAATGATGATTATTAGAGGCAAAGCTGGCGAGAGATAACCAGTCCACCCATCATGCTGGCGATAGGATCGTAGCTCAAGATCTTGTTCCATCACGCGTTAACCCGTTCCGTTTGACCATCAGTTTGAAGCGGAGGGCATGCGACATTAATCGTAATAGTTTGCAGAGAGACTTCCAGAACCGGGCGTAAACTGCGATCGGAGACGATACTAGTTGGGAGGCCATGAAGGCTTCCAAACATGGTCAATAAACGATCGTCTGCGAGGTCTTGAGCCGTAGTATTACAGGCCATATAGTGTCTCATCTTCTACAGACGATCAACTACCACGAGAATCGCATCTCTCCCCTTACTTTCCGGTAGTCCCGTGACGAAGTCCATGGAAATATGTGTCCAAAGTCTCTGAGGAATCGGTAGAGGACGAAGAACTCCATAGAGAGCGTGGTGAGTCGTCTTACTACGACTATAGGTGTGACAATTCCTAACATAGCGATCCACCGTATTGCGCATCCCTGGCCAATAGTAGGAACGGGCAAGAAGCTGAAAGGTTTTGGCCTTTCCGGGGTGGCCCGCCGATGGAGCATCATGGTGTTCCTTCAACAGGTGCAAGTGCAAAGACGCGTCGTCTGGAACAAAGAGTTTCCCGCGGTAGGTCAAGAGGCCTTTCCTGGTTGAACATTCTGCTAGGGTAATCTCTCGGGAGTGCCTAACGCCATCTCGGAGAAGTCCTAAGATTTTATTTGGGAATGAGTCAGTGACATAAGCTTGTTCAAAAGTTTTCTAGGGTGATTGTCGCCGGACAGCCGGAATGGCTGCCAACAAACCCAGATTATGGGACTTCAACACTGTCTGACTTTGCTGCGCCAGGCGTTCATCCCCCTCTTTAGGCAGATCTCCTGATCTCCTAGTCAATGCATCCGGTTTTCCCCCTTGCTTCCCAGGTCGATATTTAATAACATAATTAAAGCGAGAAAGAAACTCCGACCATCGCGCCTGTCGTCGATTCAAATCCCTCTTGGTCATAAAATACTCCAGATTCCGATGATCACTTAAAACTTCAATGGGTTCAGCGACACCCATCAGTTCAGCTCTCCATTCCTCAAAGCACTTAATAATCGCCAACAGTTCCTTGTCGTAAATCTCATAATTGCATTCGGCAGGAGAATGAGTTCCAGAGAAATAGGCCACGGGGTGCAGAATATTCTTGTCGCTATACTGGGAAAGAGTACCTCCTGAGACATAGTCTGATGCATCCGTCTCCACAATAGCTCGGCGATCGAAATCAAAGTGACGGAGAATCGGCGCGGTAGTAAAGGCGGTTTTAAGACCTTCAAAAGCTTCCTCGCAGGTGGGGGACCAAATAAAGGGAACATTCCCTTTAGTGAGAGTGGTCAGGGGACGAACAATACCAGAATAGTTTTTAATAAACCGTCGGTAGAAATTTGCCCAGCCATTAAACACCTGTATATCCCTAACATTGAGGGAGCGAGCCCATTTAACAATGGTCTCAATCTTCTTAGGATCAAGCTTCAGGCCCTCGGTAGTGACGATCATTCCCAGGTATTTCACCTCCTTAACCTGGAATTCGCACTTCTCGGGAGAACAATAGAGATCGGCATTGGTAAGGGCCTGCAGGGCTTGATTAACATGGTCGCGATGTGACTCTAGATCTTCACTATAAATAAGAATATCATCAAGATACGCCGTACAAAAGCGATCCAGAAACGGGCGCAGGGTATCATTAATAAAGTGCTGAAAGACGGCAGGGGCATTGGTCAGTCCAAAGGGCATAACTTTATACTGAAAGTGACCGACGCGAGTACGAAATGCGGTCTTCCACTCGTCTCCAGCTGCAACTCGAACCAAGTTATAAGCATTCTTCAAATCCAACTTAGTATACCATCTGGCCTTGCAAAGCTGATTAAACGTTTCCTTGGGTAGCGGCAGCGGATAACGATTCTTAACGGTAATAGCATTTAGGCCTCGGTAATCCACGCAGAACCGAAGTCCACCACCGGGCTTCTTTACGAACAAAACAGGAGATCCAGCGGGGGAGGAGCTTGATTCAATAAAACTCTTCTTGAGCATGTTGTCAATGTACTCAACCAATGCGGCCAGTTCATCTTGAGACATACTATACAAGGGCCTAAAGGGAGGTTCCTTTCCTTCATGAAGATTGATGCGGATATCATACGGGCGATGCGGTGGTAACTTCTGAGGACCTTCTTTTCCAAATCGTTGCCAGAAATGATGATCTTTCAGGGGAACCAAGGTCGCAATCTCGGAATAAACCACCGGTAGAAACGCGCGGTAAGTTCTTGGTTTCGCAAAGGTGACAGCGCTAACAATTTCGAAATCGTGATTGACGGGGAGCGAAGATGTAATACCCTTCACATGGCGGGGACTTGGCGTCATTCTGCAACGTTGGAGACGAGGGGCCCAGGCCAACGAATTATCGGCAAATTAATAGTGACGTTATGTCGACGGAGAGAATTCCTAGACCAACGGATAATGTCCTGACGAAAAATAGCGGAAATTTTTCGATGTGACCTTGAATTCGAAGAGAAAAATGAGCAATATAAGTAATGCTTCTGGGAGATTTCTCTTCCATCGATAACATGAAGAGCACGAGGATTAGGGAGAAGCGTAGTGGGAATTTCCTTGTGGCGTACAAATGATTCATCAATGAATGCAAATCCGGAAGCTCCGGTGTCAATAAGTGAGTAGGTTTTAACAGTTTTATTTTCATCAGATCGATACGTAAACAACAAGATGATCGTTATCAGGCACCTTCTCACCAGAGACACCAGAAGCAGCAGAAGCAAAAGAAAGAGGAGGACCTGGCCTGCTACCAAGACAGGTCGCCGTGAAAACCCGACTGATCCGGCAAGAAGCAGTAATTGACCCGAGAACCCAAACCCAAAACCAGAGCCGAAGAAGAAGCTAAAAGAAACCCAAAAGCATACCCCGAGGAAAAAGGGCGAAGCATTATTAATAGCAGAGGCGCGCCCTGACATAACCGGAGTGCGGCCACCAGTAGCAGCAACACGAGCAGGACGAACAACAGGACGAGCAAGACATTCAGCGGCGAAGTGCCCAGGACCTCCACAATACACGCAGGTCGCGCGTCAGCGTTCGGCGTAATACCACTAGGGCGCGGAGGCGATCTCAGAAAGATCCATTTCGCTCGCACCCGGAGTAGGAAGGGTGAGAAGAGGAAGCAGACGAGGCGGGAGCGGAAACACGAGCAGGAGCAGTCGGAGTAAAGGATTGACGAGCAGTAAAGGGGGCAGAGCGGTCTCTGGCGCGAGCATCTCGGAGCCTGTTGTCCAACTTCTGAAGTAGAAGGACATACTCGGAGGTGGCAGCGGGAACGTCATGGTGAATCATAGCGGAGCAAAGTTCACGGGAGAGCCCTTGAGTAAGAGCATGCTTTTTGGCCTCATCATCCCACCTAACCTCAGCAGCCAAGCGTTGGAACTCAGCAAAGTAGGTGGAGAAGTCCCGGCTTCCTTGGGTCAGGCGCTCAAGTTCTCGCTCAGCAGTGGCAATGCGATCTGGGTCCCCGAAAGCGGTTTCCAGAATTGTAATAAGAGCTTCAATATCTTCCAGGTCGATGCGTCCCCCAACAACAAGAGGCATCACCTGGGCAAGGGCTCGACCAGAAAGAAGATTAATAGCATAGGCAAGGCGGGCTTGAGCAGCGGGAAAGCGATCATGGTTGGCGAGCATCTTTAGGCGAAGTTGAGTGATAAAGAGACGAAGTTCCTCCCTCTTTCCATCAAACTTAGACGGGTCAGGAACTTTTTCAGAACGAGGGGCAGTGGGGCCCACAGGGGGAGCAACAGGGGGAGCAACAGGGGGAGGAGCAACTGGAGGTGGAGCAATGGGAGGATCGTCCTCAAATCGAACATGATGAGGAGGGGGAGCCACCGGGGGAGCGGATCGAGCCATGAGCAAGGCGTTCAACTGGCGGGTTTCCGTCAGTTGTTCCAGATTAGCGACATGTTGCTCTAATTCGGGAATGGCGGCGGTTTGGTTCTCGGCCGGCGGCGGTCGTCATTATATTAGGTCGCGCGACCACGCTGGTTTTTCTTGGCTGGTCGATTTGGCGATTGTGGTGAGGTTGCGATGAAGCGCAATAGGATCAACATTAAATTGTCGCTGGAATTCGGCAAGAGCAGCAGGGAACACCCATGTTTCTTGAGCGGACATAATGTATATCGGGAGCCGAAAGCTGAGGCAACGTAGTCTAACGGGGCGGGTTCGAGGTTTATAGCAGAAGCAAGATAGGGCAGAGAGTCCACAAGGAATCTCTGATCAGGACGTGAAGGTGGAGACACCAGTAGATGGCTCTAACCGCGGACATAGAATACAGGAACCGGGGAAGAGACAGAATCGGGAACGGGGGCAGGGTCGGCTCGGGATATACCGGAGGCGAGGCAGGTTCAGGTTCAGGGATAGATTTAGATTCAGGGACGCAGCGGGCAGAAGGGCCGAAGCCAAAGTAATATATTCCTAACAGAAAGAAGACGTTGCCTGAAGAGACAGAAACATAGGAAAGAACGAACACTATATATATAACTTTCCCCGCACCAATGACTCATACCATGGAAGTTCATAGAAACTACTACACTCCCGTACCACCCATACTATTCCCGATATCCCCAATTCTATCCGTTACTACCCAATCCTTCCTAGCGCTTACATTCCATTACCCGAGCTCCTTCCTAATCCCTCATTCTACTTCCGACATCGACCGATACTATCCAACAACCCTGTTCCGAAGGCGCCTTGGCGGAAGGCGGGGTACGGGAGGCGGAGCCGTGACAAATGAACTATCGCCTTCTCAATTAATTTCTCCCTCTCCTCCAATTTTTTCCCTTTGAGTCTCGGCATTCTGTTATCGAGGGGGTTAATGTAACGGTTGTTGGGGCTTGCGCAAACAACCCAAACTACAAGGTCTGACCTGCCAGTGGACTCTGGTCGGTTACCCGGTCATGGACGGCTTCCCGGTCAAATACGTTAATCCTGAAAACTATGTCAAGTATATAGTAGTTGTTTAAATGAAAAGAGATATACCATATACATGTACGGATACTTAAAAAATTAAATTTAGGTCGCATGTGAAGCTGGAGGAAAGTGCTACAAAGAGCCTAACTAATTGACCACCCCTGCCCTATAACACGATTATCAAACGCTCCATTAGAGTTACGCATACTAGTAGTTAGGGAGATATGGCCTTTAAAGCAAGTTTGGAGCTTGGTCATACCCTATCACTCGTTAGATTTCCCCCTTTGAGGCCCATTATTTATAGAGGGGACGCGATTTTAGGGTTTCGCCTACCCTACATATTCTACAACGGGCTGGAGGAGACAAGGGGTCTGATGCTTCAGATCCAGTCCCGGTTCCTGAATCTGGGGGAGTGATTCTCGGGGTACGAAGTGCTAACGTTATAGGCAGATGGGGTCCAAAATATCTATCTAGTCTTACCCAGGCACTTGAATCTGGCATACAACCCCGACCCCAAACAGCTCAATTCGATACGCTCCACCAGCTACTCGAATCTATAAGTTTTAGACTGTGTTGGCCCTGGGTGGGGCCAGACACCCTGGCTCGGACCGTAGGTTGTCACTGTGGCTAGGGACGGGAGTAGAATTTTTTTGGAATTACGGCGTCTTGTTCGAGTATCATGGGCACATCCAGCTTCAAGCTCACTTCTATCTATTCTCTCCAACACCCAGAAGTCTACCCGGCCATAGCAACAACACCTCTAATGTCACTCCGCATAGAGCAGTCTCTAAATATCCCATAACCAGTCCATTATATCACCCTAAAAGTCAGAAGAAGCAGATATCCCAGTATCAGAAAGGAAAAAAAAAGGTCAATGCCATTTTTGAGCGCCTTTAAAAATTGACAGCACGGGTGGTAAGTAAAAAAAAAAAAAAAGATATTCCAGGCCCCTGGCCTTCAAAAACCATTTGCCCGCACCCCCCATTACCCCCCGCCCACATTGCCCGTAGAGGTAGGCGGGGGGTTCAGGCTGATGGTATCAATTCTTCCATTTCCATACCTCCCTTTTTCCCGGTTTTTTTTTTTTAATTTAATTGTTGGTGGGTTTGGTGCATTTATTTCTTCTTGGCGGGGACATCGGTGATGGTGAGTCCTAAGAGAGGAGCTGTTAGTCAAGTCCAAGGGGGGGTGGGATGTTGGGAAGGGACTCGGGGGTGCGTACCGGGAGGAAGGGACTGCTTGAGCTTCTCGGCCTTCTCGGCATCGTTGAGGACGAGAGTGTAGAGGTGGCGGTGGCACCTGACCTTGAACTTGATGGAGCTCTGGCCCTTGGTGGACTTCTGTAGTTTCGAAAAAAAAGGGTGCTCCATCAGTATTCCGTTCCAACTCCAATTTTCGAGATTCCTCCATCAAACACCAATTCTTCATCTCGCCCCCTAGTCCTCCCATATTCCTCCACTCTCCTCATTCGACTATCCGCTGGGGGGTTGGGGGAGGGGGGTAAAAACATTGAGAACCGACCTTTATGCGGG
Organism: Morchella sp. 2016-72; assembly: GCA_024713865.1. Lineage (NCBI taxonomy): Eukaryota > Fungi > Ascomycota > Pezizomycetes > Pezizales > Morchellaceae > Morchella > Morchella sp. 2016-72. The sequence continues at coordinate 738,651 of JAMJEY010000023.1, forward strand.
CAGCTATAAATCCACAAATCCCCTCGTTAGCTCATTTTCCCCATCAAAAAAGTTTTGGGGGACCCAAAAATACCCTGAGCATCCTTGCGCCTGCACAGCTCAATGAACTGCTTGATGTCGTGAACCTGCTTCGGCATTTTGGTTTTCTTGGTCGATTTTCGGTTGGTTCGATTTGGTAATTGTCGTCTACTGGATTGCTATGCCGTAGTCGTTCACAATAATTACGGAGGTGTTGATGCTTGCCCTCCCCAGTTGTTACGCCCAGAGGGTGCGTGTGTGTGCCGTTGGACTGTCGCAGCAGATTAGGGTTTACGCCCTTACAATTCACAGCCACTTCATTACACAGCCTCAAAAGAGAGAAATCCAATATCTTATCTTATCTAAGATCTTATCATTGACTCACTTGCCACATGTTGACGTAACCGCGCAGCATTTTCAATACGACTCGGGGCGCCGCCCACAGCCACATTTAAGGTAGCCCACCTCTGGGAGCTCTCACCTGCCCACCTACCTACCCACTTAGCTAACTTGTCTACTGAGCTCTTTCTTCATTACTACCACAAGATGCCACAGACACCACTGGACCGTGCGCTACATTCTAAAGTACGTCGTGCCCTCTTTCTCCAGAATCCCCATGTTTCTGTTCTCCCGAAGGGCGTTCGACGATCTGACCGACGTGCTTGCGCAGAATGCATTTCTGGGTTGGTTGCTTCCTTCTTGGTTAGTTTAGGGTATTTTCGGACTGTTGGTGGTGGTGGTGGTGGTGGTGAGCTGATTGTAGGGTGCGCATGCATTGCATGTTGTAGCTTTCGCGGGAATCATTACAGCCGTCGCGGCATGGACGATACTGAAGCCCGACACGACCCCCCCGTTGGCAGGACCGAGCGGTGGTTAGTCTTTTTCTACTTTCCCTCCCGAGCAATACCTTTGAAAAGGAGTAGTGGAGCTAACAGTGGTTCTTGCAGACCCATCTGAGTGGACAAAGGGCGAACTGACCAACTGGTTACGAGCGGTTTGCGCCCACCTCCCCGTAGTACCTAGTGCTGTGTGCGAGTATTTCTAAGACGTACTGTTTTGTGTCGCGCAGAGAGGTATCGAGCCTGAGCAGGGCGCAACGAGGGAGATGATGGCGGAGGAGGTGAAGACTCTTAGGCGGCAGCAGGCTGCTGCGGCTGCGGAAATGTGAGGAGGAAGAGTGCTGTGATGAGCGAGTATGCGAATAGGGGATTGAGTTTATAGATACCAATTCAATTGAAATACAAATACTCAAACCACTGTTCCTATCAAACTGATCGCTCTATACATGTATTTTTTCTATTTATACTTGCACTCGAATCCGAGTCCAATTACTACCAGCAAAACGATCATTGACACCCCTTAACCCTGTCAGGCTCCCTCCCCCCCCTCCATCCTCGCTCCAAAGCCTCATGATCAGATGAAAGCACATCTACATCTCCCTACTAATCATGTACATACCCACACCCGTACCCGTCCATGCACAGCCTGCAGAACGATCATTGACACTACATGGGGGTTACTACATGCAAGCACAACCCATACGTACATGTATTTACCCCGAATGTCAATGATCGCACTAGCAGAATTTCCGGCTCGTAGTCTCTCCGAGCCGCCGTCTTCCACTCCGGACCCCCGCGAATAAACCTCATCACCACCGTCGCCTATCCCCCGCCAACACAAACACACATCCAACTCCCCTATATACTCCATCCACCCACCTACGGCTCTACGAAACTACATCAAAATTGCAATTACGGAACTATCGCTTACGCTCCTGTTTCGATTTTTGTTTATATGCCAATTCAGTTCTATTCCACCTCTACCTCCCCCTTCTAGAACAGAAGTAACCAAAAAAAAAAAAAAAAGGGAAAGGGAAAAGGAAAAGGAAAAGAAGCCATATTTTGGGCTACTCGGACAATCCCCTTTTCCCGTTCCCTTGGGGGCATATACAAAGGGCCGCCGCCATTCTTTAACCCTGCCCATGCAAAAAGAGTAAGAAAAGGAGAAAATAAAAAAGAGAAAAAAGAGAAAAAGGCCGTGGAAAGAAAAAGAAGGAACCCCCCCCCCCTCCCCCCAAGATGATAACGATAACAACAAAAAAATGTACTCCGTCCCCATGCCTCCTTCTCTTTCTCAAACCTTAGACATGCAGCAGCTAACTACAGCAAACACAAATTATTCACAAGAATGCAATAAAGAAAAAAAGAGAAAAAAAGAGAAAAGAAACAAATAAATCCCATCCCACCCTTCCCGCACCCAAAATTACAGCAACCCCCAACCGTCCCAAATATCTAACTAAATCTAAACAGGCACGACCGCAACACTCTCAAATGCAATCTGAAAGAATTCCTGCATAGCGTTCCAATGGAAGAGGATGCCTCCGAGGACACATACGTGCCAGATGTTGTGGCTGCCACCGAACCAGTCGAAGAACCCAGGGTACCAGCGCTCAGGGACTTGCATAGCGTAGATGAATGCACCGGCGAGGTATACCGCAATCTATACATAACTCATCAGCAAACTAAACTACCCCGCTTAGCCGTACCTGGGGGGGGGGGGATACATACGGATTTGACAATAGGAAGATAGAAGGTCATGGTCCACAACATCCCCCTGGTCCAGATGAGCTGGAACATGGGGATAGTACCAGTGGAGCCGAGCGTCAGGTAGAAGATGACCCTCCAGACACGCATATCAGCCTTGTTGAACACCGGGTTCCACGGCAGGATAACACCAGCGACTCCAAAGACAAAGGTAATCCCCATATAGATGCTCTGACTGATAGGGTGGACATAGAACGCCGTATACTCAGTCGTCATAATCGATGCCGCAATAAGCATAGAGATACCGCTGTAATCCACACACGCAAACCTCTCCATAGTCGTCTGGTGCGAAATCGACGAGAACGTATGCCAGATGGTCGAACAAGCCAGTGCCTTTGCCGCCGCTAGGAAGAATAAGCCATTGATGAACTTATCGCCCGCCGTATGGTCGCCAAAGATCTTGGACGTGGGATAGAAGTAAAATGCGATTGCCAAAATCAACATAAATCCCAACCCATGTGTCCAGATGTTGCAAGTCTCATTGCTGAGTGTAAAAGCACTCTTGACGCACTCCAGCTTCGTTTCCGTAAAGCGGTACCCCCTCAGGATGTACGGGTTGACCCTCCACGGGAACGGCAGCTCCTCATATGTGATGAGACGACGCTCCCTCGCAGCCTTGATTGCACGCTCGATGCTCTCCGCAAGCTTATCCTTGGCGTCGATGACGCGGTCCGCACCCGCATGAGCCTGAGCCTCAAAGTCGCCGAGTAGCTCCTCGAGGAAGCGGACACCGGCATGGACCTTGGCCGGGAGGGTATCTTTTGCCTCGAGGACGTCATGGTAGCTAGATTCGAGGACCTCGACTATTACGCGGGCGCGGCGGCGGCCCTCGCCGCTGATCTTGCTGCAGCCGTTGCGGACGGCAAGGAGTGTGGTGTAGGCGCGGCTGATGCCCTCGTCAAGCTTGAGGTTGCCGTAGGCTTCAAGGGAGTCGAGGCGGCATTCGAGCTCAGAGAGAAATTGGTCGACCTGGGTTAGAAGAAGGTAAGTTTCTTGTATTTAGTTCCCACCCTTTTTTCCCCCCGTCTTGTCCGTCCTTCAATGTGCTTTACGGGGAGGGTGGAGGAAGAGGAGGAGACATGCATACTTTGAGGAGGAGAACCTCTTCGTCGAGGAGCTCGGTGGAGAAGTGACGAGTGTGGGAGTGCGTGGAGTGACGGCGGGGCTTCCTAAGGTTCGGTCCCCCAGTGCTGAAGGTATCCCATGAATCCACGATGGACGTTGAACTTGTGAGGTGTGACATTGATGACGGTGACGATGATGTGTTACTGACTGGGTTCCTTTTTTGCGTGTATTTTTGTTTTTAGGAATTTAAAACGTCCTTTTTTATTTTTTCCCTCCCCCTTTCTTCTATTTCTTCGCTTTCCCTTCTAGAGATGGGTGGGTTTCTTCCTTTTGTTTTTAAATTTTTCTCCTCCTTCCCTTTCCCGTCTTTTCTTGCCTGCGTGGATGTGCGCCTATTGTTATGTAGATAGATATCCTTTTACCCACACACCTTCACCTTTTGTATGTATGTGCTGTTCTCCGTCCTGTAGAGCACCACAGGGAGTGCGCAAAAGAAAATCTGAGTACGGCAATGGAAGAAAAGGAAAGAAAAAAAAAGAAAAGTAAAAAAAAAAAAAGTAAAAAAGATCTACACTATATTCCTCCTTCGCACTCGTGGCCGAATGAATGGGCAGACGAGGTTGTTGTTATATGACCGTTCTTGTGTGGGCCAAAAAAAAAAAAAAAAAAAAAAAAAAAAGAAGAAGAGGGAAGAGGAAGAAGAGGCGCCCCAGATAGGATCAACTATATATATGGCCTGCTACTGTTGTTGCTGCTGCTGCGGCGAGGGGGTGGTGCTTGGTGGTAGGTGGATAGCGTTTGGCTGGGTCTGGGTCTGGGTCTGGGTCTGGGTTCAGTATTTTTAAAAAGGAGACGCGCCAACCATGAGATCAGAGTTATTGGAGGAGGCTTAAGGCCAACGGCGCCGAGAAACAAAGGAGAATTGACGGACAGACGGGGGGGGGGGGGCGGGTTGAGGTTACTGCGGGCGGTAGAGACCGAATGGGGAGGGGGAAGTGGAGGAGGAGGAGGAGGGGCTTTTAGGGCAGAGTTGCGGATGCCGGCCAGACAAGTGGGGGGGGGGGATGATGGTGAGAGAGTGAGAGAAGTAAGAAGAGGGAAAGGAAAGACAGAGAGAGTGAAGGTATGTATGTACTAGGTATGTACATATTGTATGTAGGTGAAAGGAAGGGGGATCAAGAATATGCAGCTTAAAAATTACTACTGTCGCTGGGTTGATACAATACCTAATGTATATTATAATTATATTTCCCACTACTCTAACTACTACATCATGTAATGGTACCCATAAAGTACCTCTTGTTGTTGTTGTTGGTACATGATGTATTTTAAGTACTTCAAGTTGAGTACTTGTAATTGATTGATATAACAAGTACATACATGTATGTACTTACATGTGCTTAACTACATGTATGTACGTATATGTAGTATTGATATGATAACTCTCCTTTACAGCTTCTCTTCCCTAGCAGGTAAAAACAATTGTTGCTTTTGTTTTCTGTATGTTCCTTTCCTTATTTAACAAACATCCTAATTTTTTTTTGTTGAATTTCCGGGGAGACACACCACCCAAACGGTTCTAGCAACCGCTCAACCCAACCCAACCCCCCCGGCTCTCTGCCAATATGGAGGAGTTCAACCGTCCCCCCTGGTTCAGTCCAATAGCTACAGTAACCGAGAGAGAGAGAGAGAGAGAGAGAGGAGGAAGACTAGAGCTCAGGTGGCGATTTAATGTTGTTTAGATTAATTAATTGCGCGACCCGACTCGCTCTTTCTCCTCCGATAGATAGATAAAACTGACTGATCGTCCCAACTTTTTTAAACTGTCTGTGCCGCAGCGGAATTATGGACATTGAATAGTAAGCAGCTTAGAAACAGGCAGAGCAATGCACAGAAGCTATTCTGACCCTTCTGTGCCTTGCGTACATACGTACTCGTTACCACTCCTTACTTCATACGTTAATGTCCAAGCAAAGAAGAAAAAAAACTTCTTCATGCGTGAACATAGATAGAGTAGGTAAATACAAAGTAACCTCACATCCACGCCGCCCTCTCCGCCTGACATGACATGTGGGAGCTTCCATTGGGTGCTGACGAACCAAGCATTTCTCACACACACACACACACACACACACGTCTCCCTGCCAGTGCCTCTGGAGTCTGGAGCATATAGGTATGTACTCTACTGGGGAACCGGTGTAAAAGTAAAGAAGAAAAGCTACTGACACTGATCATGACCGGCCAGCCGTGCAGGCAAGTGATCGTGGAGACTGGATTGGGGATTGTGATCTGATCATGATCTCTATATCTATAAGACTGTTTCTACTGTAGAGCACCTATCTGGGTAGAAAGTGAGGAGGCCAGGGGACTGATTATTAGTAGCGGTACTTACATACTCCTCTCACAAAAGTATGTAGGTACTTGGGATATAAGTACAGTTGCTATAGTCCACCTACTGAACTGCCTGTATAATAATAATAATAATAATCATATCACAAACCTCTAATTGGCTGATCCTCCAAACCCCACGACGACGTTTCCCGATCCCCAGCTCGAAAGAACACAAGGCACATCCCCCCCCCCCCCATTCCCCAAAAAACCACTACCACCGTTATGAGGGGAAATGATGCCTAAATCCACATTTTGATTTCCCTCACTGCCGGGAAAATAAGCTGTGCTGTGCCGATGACCCGCGATGCACCGTGTGAAAAAAAAAAAAAAAAAGAAATGATCCCCGTAGAGCTGGGCCGAAGAGAAGGAAGGTGATGGGTGTGTATCCCCCCCCCCCCCGCGCCTAGGCCGGTTGCGAATGCATAAACCGTGCCTGCGGCGGCGGTTCGGGGTGAAATAAAATACATACACATATGCAGGGCACTTTAATAGAGCATAGGAGAGGAGGTATTTTGTGGGTGTGGTGTGGTGGGGTGGTTTGGCGGCGAGGAAATAAAGTCTGACGGATCGCCAGATCTTGCTATGATAATGCATATTAAGTACTTGCTATAATATAACTACAGGTGCATCCAAGAGTAGTGGAGGTATGGGTACAAGCACCCGGTACATATACGCAAAGTAAAGTAAAGTAGTTGTTGTTCATGTAGGCACATGTTACTTACATGTATGATGGCCGTGGTTCCTGGGCAGGTGAACAGAAATGATCGGTTTCGACTCCACACACCAAAAACAGACCTAAGATTATATCAAGCTATATCAAGCTATAAGGTTTGAGAGGAGATTCTCCACCAGGACCTCGAATTGTAGGTAAATAGATTATTATATTACTTTGTTAAGCTACGAAGGAAAATAAGTATGTAGAAAAGATGGGGAAGAATAGCAGAGAAAAAGAAATGAAATATAAGCATGTGCTAATGATAAAATAAATAAATTAATAAATACAAAATGGAAAGAAAAGCGAAAACAGAGCGATAATACTTTACCAGCAGAACCACTCATCACTCCCCACCACCTTCCCACACCCTCACCCCGTCTCCCACCCTCACCACCGGTACACCCACTTTCACCCCCTCCCCTCCATCTATGGGCAGATGCCTTGCATGCACCCCAAACACCACTCTCCCGCCAACTCCCCGTCTCTTCGCAAGCGTCACATAAGGCTCCTCATCCCTTACCGCTGTCTCCTGGTCCACACATACCATATGGCACCTCCTACACGCCCCGAGCATCTCGAAAAACTCCCCGCCAATCCTCACGTGCCGCCATCGGTCCTCGGCATACGCGCCTACGCCTGCGCCCCGGACCACAATGTTGGCCCGGAACACGGCTGCCCGGGCAGGCTTGCCGCCACTGCACAGTATGTCTTCGTTCAGTGCGTCGACGCTCGCGCGGTTGATTAGCAGAACCGGGCTCTCGTTGGAAAGCCCGATCGGCGCGGCTTCGGCCCCCGCGCCGGCGCCGGCAAGGTGCGACTTAAAGTGGCGCTGGCCGCCCGCGGCGGGGAAGCGCGCGAGCGTGCAAGGGACGCCGACGGCGGCGGTGAAGAAGTCGATAATGTGTTTCTGCGCATAGGTAAGAGTGGTAATGCGGTCCCCGCAGACTCTGGAAGCGCTAGGGTGCAGGTTGTCGAGGTCCTCGGGGGTGCACAACAGCGGGATGGACAGTGGGGGTGGAGCCTCAGGGGTGTTGTGGATGGATACCGTGAGAGTGCCGGTGGAGAGGTCTACGGCGGGCCGGATGAGTGCCATACGGTTGTAGCGCTTCTGGTCAATTGCGGCACCGGTACCGAGGTGGATGAGACACCATTCGCGGTCCCAGGCAAGGCCGTGAGGAAGGAGCTCCCAGGGCGTGGCGGGGGGGATACTGTAGCCACCGCAAGACTTAATGGGGTAGATAGTGAGGCTTTCGACAGTGAGAGATGCTGAGGATGGTGGGTTGCGGGCTATGGGAGGGGTGATGGCAGGGACAGGGGCGCTGTCGATGTAGAATTCGGAGAGGAAGGAGAGAAGGGTGCTGAGGTCTGCGAGGGTGCTCATGGCTCCGAGGGAGATACGGATAGCGCCGGTAGGCTTTCCGCGCATGACGTCCTGATCGTCCCAGCAGCGGTGGCCGGCGCGGTAGTTCTGCTCGATCTCCCATGCGGCGAGGCCGACGTGCTGTTCAATGCCGCCGGGGTTGCAGAGGCTGCCAGTGCGGAGGTGAATGTTCTTGACGGAGGCAAGTTTCTCGACTTCGGCGTAGCCGACCCAGGTACCGTCTGCACGCTGCATGTTGAAGGCGATGATCGGGCCCTGTTTCAATGGTGATTTGTAGTCGCTGGTGCTGTAGATCTGACAGAGCTTGCGTCCGTTCCCGTGTTTGAGATTTGACAGAAATTCGTGCAGGATGGCGGCGAGTGAGAATGCATGCCGCGATATATTCTCGTAATCTCCGTATAATCGTCCGTGCGTAGAAATCGCCGCATCAAGAGCAAGAATCGAGTGAAACGCACTCGTCCCATCCTCTAGATGGGAATGCGGCGCATCCTCCTTCCTCGCATGAAAGCCGCCCCTACACCCCACCACTGCATCCACAGTTCCGCCCCCAAAGTACCGCCTTGTCCTCAATATCCCTGCCGACTCTTTGCGCACAATCAGCGCGCCCAGATCTGGGAACCCAAACATCTTATAGAAGCTCAGCACCGTGAAATCTGGCGCCGTCTCCACATCACCTAGATCTAGCACCGATGTCGTGACCAGCGCCGCCGCATCCAGCAACGAATACCATCCACTCTGCGCTTTCCTCACCCTCCCCGCCCAGTCCCTCGGCAGGCGCCTCCCCGTAAAGTTCGACTGCGCCGGCCACCCAAATAGTCCGACACCGCCGTCGTCGTCGCAGGGGCTCCGCAGCCACAGCTCCACCTCCGCGTCAGAAGCGTAGCAAGTTGCCTCTGTGGCAAGCTCACGTATGCCGATGAGACTAGTGTGGGCGTCACCGTGGTAGCGGTAGCGGAAGCCGGCGGGTTGCGCGGTAAAGGCCTCGAGGACGAGCTTCATGCCGGCAGTGGCATTCGCGCAGAAGACGACGTCAAAGTCTTCGGGAGAGGCATTGAAGAGGCGGAGGACGCGTAGGCGGATGTCGTCGATGCGCTTTGTAGTCTGTTGAGAGGAAGGGGAGGGTGAATGTGGGTTTCCGTAGAGGTTTGTGCAGAGGTCAGTGGAAAAGGAGTGGATGAGGGAGGTTGCGTAGAGTGTTGTGCCAGCGTGGTCAAGATAGGTTATGTCTTTTTATTAATTCTGTTAGTCAATATACCCTCAGAGTAGCCCCCCCGGGGGGGGGGGATGAGCCATTGGGGGGAAAGAAGGAGGGGGGGGGGGGTTACCTTTGAGCTGCGGATACTCGGTGGTTCTGAGATCCTCGACGTTGGGGTTGTAGCCTGAGGACACAGCTCTCTGCAGTATTGAGTCTTTGAGCTTTTGTGGGTCCATGTTTGTATGAGGGTATATATAGTACAATACAGCTATTGGTTGATTGTTGGATCTATCCACCAGCTGGGTTTATGATGTTGCAGATTGGCTGTCGTCGTTCTGCATCAGCGAACATTCTCCAGAGTTTATGGTGGTGGTGGTGGTTGTGGTGGTGATTGTGGTGGTGATGGTGATGGGGTTGGGGTTGGTGATGATGATGGGGATGATGATGGTGGTGGTGGTGGTGGTGGTGGATGGGATGGGATGGGATGGGTGGGATGAATGGATGAATGGCTATGATAATGGGGAATGTGGCGATTCCCGGTCGGCTGTTGGATCCCGCCGTTATCCTAAACTCAGCAGACCTTGGCGATATTACATGTATTAAGGGAGGATCTTGATATACATACGTCTTACATGCAAGTACAATATTGCAGGTACAAGAAGTACATGTATAATGTACTTTACCAGACAATTACATGTAGTACATAGAGCTCGATCTCAAGTAATCCTATATCGATACGAAATCATACTATCATTACATGTATTATCATGCTAGGCTTTGATGGTCATTGATATTTTGATATTTTCAGGCCGAACCAGTTGTATGGATTGGATTAATCAAATAAATCCGCTTATATCTTGCAATTGGTTTATATTGATATCATTCATGTAGGGAATACCCACTCTTCATCCTCAGTCGCGAAAGTTCTGCTGAACGGTGAGAAAATACTTCATTCCCGCAAATACATGTTAGTCCTGCCCCCCCCCCCCCCAGTTTAGCTGTATACACAGACATGCACATCTTATACAATGGTCCGATCACTGTCAAGCTGCCCTGAACGATTTTCAGGAGTGCCCCTTCCCCCAATGGCCCTCTGTGACCACTATGTAGCCCTGTAGTAAAAAATATTAAATCCACGTTGGCTACCGGGCCCGGTCCTGCATGATATATCGATATCTATTCTATATCTAGAATCTCGACCTGTCTATCTCCGAACTTCTCCCTTCTCGGTAGTATAAGGGTATGTAGGTATGTATATTTATCTTTGCTCCTCGTAACCTCCCTAGGGACGGGTCCTATTTTGTTCGGTGCTTGCAGTCTGGCCTCCCCCTTACTCCCTGCAAGCTTGTGTATGACCTTCCCTATAAACAGCACCCTGCGTTGCCCCAAGTTGGTGTCGAATGTGCTCTACCCGGGCCAGTGTAGAGCTATAGTCGACAAGCGGTAGTGGTCCCCCCCCCCCCTTCCCCGGGGGGCAACCAGGAGCGAGTCCGAGTGAAACCCGAGAACCCGACTAGCTAGATAGCCTCCACGCCAGTTTATACCCGTCAGTGCCCCGACAATTGTGGTACACCACGGCAGAAACCATCCATGCGGTCAGCAGGGTCTGCGCTGCTCCGAGACCATGTCTCTCTCTTATTATAACGACTTCCAGCTCTGCCGTACCAGATGCCGACAAAGGGACTCATACCTCCAGGCTCCACATTCGGATGACGGGTGATGAGGCCCTAACGGGGTAGAAACGAACGCTAAGGTAGCAAGTTAGTAATCGCGGAGGTGCTGATATGCGTTCAACATACCATCCTACGGAACTCCCACCTGTAGGAGCCATAGCAGCAGTTATAGAACAGTGCAGAAGCCGTTGAAACCTCGCCGGCTTTGAGCGTAGGATCCTGTTTCGAGATTCGAGCGCCATAAAATGACTAACTTCGTGCGAACCGTGCCTGCTGTCGGTGCCTAGGTGTTCAGGACTGCCGAGGAGAGGTCTGGGTTGGTGAGTGTCCTTCATGGCACGTCACTCGTTAGAACTCTGTGTCGAGGGGATAATAGGACGAAGACTATATGTAGTTTGTCAACAGCGAGGGCCCGTTATCCCCCACGAACTTCTTCCAAGAGAAAGGATTAACCTGACTCGCTCGCACTGGGGATATGGGATATATAGACCTGGGTTGAACTTCACGAGAATCCCATGTGCACCCCCCCCCCCCCAGCTCAGTAACTGCAAACACTGGCCATGGCTACATGTGCACGCGCTGTATACGTATAGGGCCGCAGACAGAAACCCCAGCCCGCCACAGAAGAGGGAACCAACCTACTATTTGTGAGTAAATTATTCTAACTCGACCACTGGCCATACGCTTCATATTTCCCGAAACTAATATCTATTTGCAAGAAGAAATGTGTTTCCAATCTTAGCTAGTGTTCTCAAAATGCTACCACGATGAGTACAGTATCGACCCCGAGCTAGCCACATTCCGCGAGTGGGGTAAAACTCTGGCATATCCTTCACCACTCTCTAAGTGAATTTTTACGCGGCCAATACTTTAGTCGGTACCGCTAATTGTTTTGGCTTGAGTTGTCAAATTGCAATCTATTTGTAAAAATACCATTTCTTTGGTAAAATGTTGCTCACCCCACCCGCACCTATGGCTATATAAAAGGTGCCTGTTTCTGTTACTAGATCGATAGTACTATACTTCTACATTACAACAGATGACTCTATCAGATATTTTCCGCACTCTGCGGCGGCCATCGACATACGATGTGCTTATTTGGCCCAGCGCGGTTCTGATGGGTTATGGAAATGCTACGCTGAGGGTTGTGCCTTCAAGTATCTTGTCAAAAGAATAGCTTTGGACAATAGTGAGGCGCTGCTCACTGACAATGCTACGTGTGGCCTATCCAGCTAACGGATCCCGAGTGATAATCCATGAAAAAAGAGAAATTTCGGCTATCCCTATCACCCTACCTAAGGGGTGATGTGGACTCTAAAGATGGGCAGTGTGCATAGCTGAGACGGCTTAAAGTAGATGTGTTTGTCAACGTCACAATGACTGAAGCTCCCCGAATATCGTTGTCTTGACCGGTTTCGGGGCCCCTATGTTTATTTCATGGCCAGACCAGGCCAAGATAGAGGTGAGCCCCCCGGTCTAATTAAATTGCTCAATCCTAACGGTTCTAGCTAGAGCGGCATACTAGCGGCACAATACACCGGCGGTACCATAGGTGATGATTGGTGGGTCCATGGACAGAAAGGACCAAACGCCGGTGGTTGTTTGGGGTAACTCTTTTTTGTCCGTGCAGCATACGGGTGCTTCACCACATAGATCGAGGAAATGGAGAGCCGGAGGCCCGTGTCTTTTGCAAGCCTTTTAATTTGAGGGTGTACGTGAAAGACCAAAGGCCTGAAATGCCATAGTCGGTGGTGTTTAAGTGTATAAGATTTAAAGGCTAGCCTAAAAGATGAAGGACGCTGCGGGTAGGGCTACTGCTCCGTGAGAATGCCCAGTTATCGGCCTGATTACTTCACAGAAAATCACTCGCATTCTGCCCCCACCAGAATCGGTTGATCGATTGGCCTCAATTTCAAGTGGACCTACACACCGAAGAAAACACGCAATAGTGCAAGGATAAGAGACTAATTATCATCACTAATCATCCCCCCACCCGGCGTTCGAATCATCACATCCTTTCCTTCCTACAGAAAGATGTACCAGCACGAGAAAATCTCACCAAGACCTTGGCCACCGCCGCCAGCCAGACCAACCAAACTCCAAATCCCCCCACAACTACATGTACCATTACCTATCCACACACCAAAAAAAAAACATGTACATAGGAACATCCCATGGATTACCCAATCCCGTTCCACCCACAATCCTGCAAAGCCAAAACAGCACCACCTACAACCCTAACCCTCATTTTATATCGAGATAAAATTGACCCCGAGAAAGAGACCCTCAGTGGCCATAGGTGCTGTTTCATCAAGACACCCCCGATTTTCTAGAACAAGGTCTCATCTCGTGTCTATCAACCCTAGGCCCTTCTCCAGCATTCGAACAGGCCTGGCTATAACAAACCACTTAGCGAGTCGACACCGGCGCACCACGCATTATTATACAGTGACGGATGTGCAGAAACAACCCAGTTTATATCGTGATCATGTATCTACGGTGCGCATGCGCACGTGGGTGCCGTCTACCCGTACAATATATTGTACTCTATGCCTCACCAGTCAGTCCATCGGGAATGTAAAGCAGAGTTAATATGTGATAGTATATACATGTACCTATAACTCTCCCAAAGTGCAAGTCCAGCACCTAGATCTAGATAGCGGACAAAAACAAGCTTTCCTTATCAAGATAAGTAGCTACAATATGTAAATATATCCCGCACTCGCAATTAACACGCCTTCACTCATCCCCACTTCGCGTCCAGTTGCGCCGGTCCCGGTTGTCTCAAATCCTGGGTTTGTCCACTAGCTTGAACTGTCCGACGGGTGACAGCGCATGATGCAGTACCTACGGCCTGCGCGCTATGTTCACTTCCCTGTTTGTCACGATCCACAACCTACGGGGCTGGATTGATAGATAACCGGAGGAGAATCCCTTGTGAAGGTACATACATGTATGTAGTGCCGTCGCGTCATCGACTGGTTGGTTATACGCTAGGCTAGAGATATGTCAACTCTACTTTTCTATCTCTCCCCGCAAAACTCCGTTCAAAGCGAACCCCAAACCGAAACAGCAGCTCAAGACTCCAATCAATTAATTCCCAGCCGCTTTTAGTTTAGAGCGAGCTCTCAAAGCTGAATTAACGGTGAAGGGCTGATGAGTGGACTCGGGGAAGCTTACCGTACCGCTTCTACACACATATTCTAAGCGTGGTGGTTGCCCTGCGCTTACTTAGTAACTACATGTACTGCTACTGTACCTACATGACCCTACGTGGGGTGCATAGAACTATATAACATGTATCCGCTACCAAGCCAGTCAGTCACTGGCAACAAGGCGCTTAAGTTAGCTGTCTTTGTAGGCACCTAAATAATAATGATAATAAAAAAGGCCTCAACCAAGTTAGTCAGTCAGTCAGTCTGGCAGGCTGGCTGAGGAAATAAGCAGTCCCGTAGTTGCAGAATGTACGTCGGTTGGTGGTGGTGGTGGTGGTGCATACATAAGGTCTCGCTTCCCAGATCTATCTATCGGAATGGTCCAAACTGTTGGTTCTGATTCTGATCTCTTCAGCCCAGCCCAGCCCGCGCTAGTGACTGGCCAGCTTACTCGCATATACATAACAGTGTCTGATGTACATCCTAATAACAAAAAGATGGTACTTACTACATGTACATAAGTAGCCCTCTGTCTATGCAGTGGGTATAGAATATACATGTACTAGATCTACTTCTTTTTCCCCTCCTGGCTGAGATAGAAAGAAACATCGAACTCTTGTCTGTATCATGAGTAATCACTCGCTCACATTCCTACCCAACAGAAATGAGGCTGATCTGATAGGCCGGTCGGAAACTCACTTACATGTGCAATGTGCGTACCCCACATGACGCACCGTTCTAAAAATAAAAATAAAACCCTAGATTAACCCACAGCATGTTTCCGCACTCTGGTCGGTCGTTGTCCTGGGCAGGGGGAAAGGGGGGGGGGGGGCAGTGGTCAGATCAACATGAGGCTCTAATATCTATGAACGTCGTGCTTTACGTCTCTGATGATGTACTCTACTTACAATGCGTAGTGAAAATAGTGAGAAGATATAATCCTATTTGTGGTGTGTGGTTCTATGGTGGTTGGCGCCATGGCTCCACAGAGAGCTAGAGAACCACATCGATGGCGGATAGAGTAAGAGAGCCACTCGACATCCAAGGATAGGACAGGTAGGGAACACTCCCAGGCTGGAAGGCAGTGAGCGAGTAGACTGGATGAGGTGTGCTGTCTGCAAACTCACTACAAGGCGCACTCTGGATGAATCGAGAGAAAGAAAAAAAAAGAAAAAGAAAGAAAGGGCAAAAAAAGATAGCACGGACTGAGACATGCTGAAACATGCACTTAATTCCCCTTGCGTACGTCCTCCATCTTCTTCTTAAGAAAATCCCAGGTTGGTACGAAAAATTACAGATCGAGACTCGTCATGATCAGCATCATATGGTACCGCAATCCTTGTCCTCTTTTACTCTACGTGGGGCAGACAGAGGAATGGATGTATGGGAGATCTTCCGCGCTCGCCAGAACAAGCCTATGGGCCAGATCCTCTACTATAATTAAGAGGGGGAGAAAAAAAAAAAGAAGGGTTCTTTCTATTTTCCTCGTCCATCCGCCGACGCGTGGCCGCGGGGTGGGATCGAGGGGAGGGTGGGGCCAAACCGGTGATCTCCCCAGAACGCCCACCGCCCATTCAAATAATCTCATGCTTATTCTCATATTTCTCAGCACTTATTGCAGCTGGGTGGTGGAGCTTAGGAGGGAAACGTATCTGGATAAACAATTTACAGCAGGTAAGGAAGATCAAGGCACAAACATGCAAGTCCAATGTGGGCGTGGGATAGTCGTAGAGAAAGAGTACCATTAATCAATCGCGCGGAGTGGGGTTCGCTCACGTACTCCCAAAAATGCGGTGTTATCGCGATAAAAGAATCCAAGCCCAGCTCCCTTCAGCCTTTGAGTCTTGTCGGTAGCGATAGCGTCATCCACACTGGCTGTGCTCGCATAAAGCCAACTTAAGGCTTTTCTAAATATGGCAGCAGCTTGTGATACTCTCTATGGGTTCTTTTACCTTTCCATTTTGGAGCCGCAACGCAGCAGGTTGGCTAATGGGCGTTGAACGGTTGGTATGTGGCCCTAAGTGTATGTTAATTACTCTATACTTTCTGGTCGTTCAGATAAATAACATATGCGAATCATGCAATAGGTTTTGGTTCGTAGCTTTGACACCCACCACCCTACCTACATACATATTCATACATGTATGTACCACAGTATCACGAAGGTACATACATGTATTTAACACATATTACAGAACACCGAGTGAGACTCGGTACCCTTTTGTCCACCCAGGGAAATGGAACTGGGAAAGTAAAGGCGAGACAGGAGACACCTGTGCGGCGGCGGGCGATTGCATACAAGAAAAGAAAAAAGAAGAAAAAAATAGAAAAGAAAAAAAATTCCTGTTTTCTCCCTAGAGCTCCTGTTATCTACATGTATGTACCTACACGCCGGTACTTTTAATTCTGTCCACGAAGGTTCTAGAGTAAGAGGTAGTAGCTTGGCCTACCTCAGTGGTCGATATAGCACCAGCAAATCAGAGAAATACAGATACATGTAGGTATCGTAAAGTAGAGGTACATCGGAGGTATTCATTCAAGTTTTCTCCTGTTGCTGCTCCTCCTCTCACATAATTGACCAGATTGCGTCACAGATGGGCCAGGGGTCCAATTTATCTGAAGTCCGAACAGAAAACTCTCCCCATCCTAGGCAAGAGGAGGGGGGATTATTACCCTTCTTGTCAACCTCCACTCGGCAGACCATTCCAATATCAGCCACAAAGCTTACCAACAGCCGGGATCAGCTTCTGTAAGGGGAAAAGGGCAGCCGTGTTCATGATTCCCAAAGGAGTAACAAGGCTGGAAACAAGCGCATTGCGGCTCCTGAAGCGACCTTTCGCCGTGTGCAATGTTTGAATGGGTTAGGGGGGGGGACACTCTTCAAGGTACAACGGTTTTGTGCATACTTTACTTTACCGTAACGACAACTGCAACAACTGGGGGGGGGGGGGGATTCCATAACAAGAGGTCGGTTAAAGTATTTTCCCCGCCGGTAAGCTACCCTAGATTATAGTGTATACGATTGGGGGGTAATTTGGGTATGTTTATCTCTATCTTGGACGTACGGGGGGCTAATTGACATTTCTTGTTTGGGGTCCGGCCGGTGTGACGTTTGGACATGAGAAAAAAAACAAAAAAAAAACAGGCTACTTTCCTAAACCCGGGGAGAGCTCATGACCACAGTTAACTTGTAATTGCTGTCGTCGTTATAATATTAATTTATTAAGTCTTGTTCTTGCTATTGTTTTTCCGGGGAAAAAGGACGGTAGGATAGCATTGCGGGTGACAATGTCACCGCTCAAATCGAAATAGTATGTACTACATGTATGTAGGATGTATCGTAGGCACATATCTTTAAATATATGGCGTATGTGTGCTCATAGGACAATGTAATACTATTATATTATTGTTGTTGTTGTTAGTAGTAGTACGGGCTACCTAGATAAACCTATGTAGATACACCCACGTGTAGTAGGCCAGGTACGAGAGTGGTAAAAAGTTTAGTGTGGAGAAACAAACAAACCCGAAACAGGGCCGTTGATCGGAAAGCGTGGGGGGGTGGTCTCTGTCTCTGTTTCTTCTCCACGTTCTCCGATCCCACCCCCGAGAACGGCTCTGAACGTTTCCCCTTTCCCCCACATGAATACTACGAGCCTCTTCAGGCACAGGAGGCAACATAAGCGGTCAACCGGCCGGCAGGAAAGAATTCGTTGCCGGACAGATTGGCAAAGCAGGAGTGTGTGTGTAGTGAGTACATGTATGTAAGTATACCATGTATTGAAATGTACCTCTATCGACTCTAGCCCGCACGGTGGCTGTTTGACTATCATGGACAAAAACTGAGCGGGACGGGAAAGCATTCAATAAGAGGCTGTAGTGCAGAGTACAGTAGTAGCAGAATTAGCAAAAAGTTTTGGTTGCTTGTTCTGTCTATTACATGCAGCGTCCGC
Organism: Morchella sp. 2016-72; assembly: GCA_024713865.1. NCBI lineage: Eukaryota > Fungi > Ascomycota > Pezizomycetes > Pezizales > Morchellaceae > Morchella > Morchella sp. 2016-72. The sequence goes on from JAMJEY010000023.1 coordinate 756,797, forward strand.
CGCCGCCGCCGCCGCTGCTTTGGAATTTTCGAATTCCTTTGTGGAGTCTACTTCTCTCTTCTTCCCCCCTGCCAGGGCTGGTCGCGGTTGAAATTTTTTTTTCCTTTTTTTTTTTTTTTCTCACTGGAGGAGGCGTGTTTTAGCGCGGTGTGTGCCAGTGAGTGCCAGGCGTGTATGTATTGTATGTACCACCGAGAAGGAGCCGACAGCGAAAGTGTTCTTTACCAGTGTTGTGTATCTTTTCCTTAGACAGGGTAGGTAGGGAACAGGAGTGAACTGCGAGGGAGCAGCACTGGTAAAGCCACCACCATAGCACCACCACCACTACCAAGCAAAGCAAGCAAGCAAGCAAGCAAGCAAGTCGGTTATTGGGTTGCATGAGGCACTGGTAACCATGCACCACAGATTAATCTCGAATGTATATATTCCCGCGCCCTCGCCCGCCCCAGTCAACTCTTTTTTATTCATACATAGGTTTCTTGTTCTCTTTTCTATTTTATTTTTAAAACCCTCCCCCCCCTCCCCCCCCCTTCACCTATAAACCTACCAGACTGTCGCTTCGTGTTGACACCTTCGCTTCTTTTCTTCTTCCAGTTATTATTATTTATTATTATTCCCATTGTTGTCATTTCAATCTTCGTTTTTAAGGTCTCTCTTACTATAGTAGCTTTTTTAAACTTACCCACTATACTACTACAATTACCAACTACAACTACAACTACTACAACTACTCCCATTTCCCGCACCGACCTACCCTCAACCACGCCCCCCCCCCCCTCCCTTCATAACCAGATCTTTCCGACGACCAGTATTATTGTTACGCCTCCCTACTGTACCTCACACAACCCCCTAGAAGTCATATAAACACGGTTGTCCAATTCGCCTCACCGTTCATCCCTCCCCATATCAATCGTTAAAGAACTCCTCATAAACAGCAAAAAATGCCTTCCTCAAATAACAACCTTTTCTTTATGGCCCTGTTCATGCTCCTCGCAACGCTGTTACTGGCCTCAAGCGTATCGGCGCAGAACAGCACCAACACTACATCCCCGAACGCTACAGCCTACAACGCACCTACAGCGACACCAGCAATTCAGGTACAAAGCAGTGCAAATACACTAAAGTCAACGGCTGCTCTGTTTGGCGCTCTCATTGCTGTAAGTTTCTCGATCCTGTGGATTTCTGAGACTGTTTTCTTTTCTTTTTCTTTTCTTTTTCTTTTCTTTTTTTCCTTTTTTTTTTTGTGTGTGTATGCGTGTACTAACTGTTCTCTAGGCTGCAGTATTCTCATTATAAAACTACATAATATTCAATGTACCGACAACTTTTTTTTTTTGGTAGTGTATGGGTAAAGGGAAGAAGGAGATATCTACATCTGGCGAATTCAGCGCTCACAAGCAAGAACCCAACCAAAAAACCAGACGAACACAATCCCCAGCGCAGCCTCCCGTTAGACACTCAAGCAGAAAATAGATAAAAAGGCGCCAATTGGAACGCGGGAAAACCAACACAAAAGAAAAAAAAAGTTGCGACGGCACAAAAAGAAAGAAAGAAAGAAATACATGTCTTTTTCTTTCGCTACAATTAACGAAAAACACCTTTCTCGCCCTCTCTTCCGTCTGTTTTATTTACCCCCACCTCCTTTGCCTCTCCACCTGGCTCTTTTTATACACAGCCTTTTTAATTACGCCTCGATTTGATTACCACCCAATGGGAACCCTTTTAATTATGACGGCTCCGGCTCCGGCTACTCTCCCTCCCTCCCAAATAGATGGGTAGGGTTGTGGTGTTTATGCATTATGCATTTCTTTTCTTCACTTCTTCGCCTCTTGAGTTCTGGCTGCTGCTAGAATGGACTTCTACTACTACTAGGAAACTTTAATGAACTTTTCGTTTGTTTCCGTTTTTTTTCACCCTTATTTTTTTCCTGTTTTTTGCTGGGGTTTTTGAAAAGGGGAGTAGAGTTGTTCTAGTGCTGTTTTTTTTATATCCCGTTCTGAGTCTTGTTTTTTTTCTTTGGAGTGGGATGCTTGTTTTTTTACCTTTTTTTCCCCCTCCCCCCCGATCACTTGACTCTTCGGCCCTCGAAATTCTTCTTCTGTTGATGATATTTTTTTTTTTTTTCCCTTTGACGGTTACGATACCCATGTATATATATATATATTTCTGTTGGCGTGGAAAGAGGTGGGAAAGGATGGAATGAAAGATGAGAGAAAGGATCAAATAAAGATACTTGAGGTTTCCGGCTCAGGCTCATATTCAGTCGCGTGTGTGAAGGCTTTTTGATTGTGCTTCATGCCTGCTCACTCGTTGACAGGTTCAGGGATTTGTTCATGCAGGCGGGTTTCAAATACGGCTAAAGCAGAGTAAAGAGGGTTTCTTGCGAAGGACAGACAAAACCGGCAATGTAGTAAATACGATTGAAATAGTAGGACCTCTTTCTGGAGGATTAACAAAGACATTGATGATAATAATGGGTCTTACAGACAGTGGGAATGAGTTGCGTATGTCCTTGGAGCCTTTAGGGCACGACTAGATGCGGTGGCATTAAGGGCCATCGCTGATAAAGGTACGAAGAATAATATGGCAAGCAACTCTAACCTCTACTCTACCTCACCCCCACCCCACCCCACCCCCCTTGCATGCACTTTGTCCAATTCATGCTATCAATCGGCATGGAAACTCTTCGATTTGCCTCAACTCCGGTCGGGGTGGACAACCGCTACCTCAGAAAAAAGTCTCAGGCATGGACACCGTTTGTGCCATTTGTTTTCCCCTTACGTGCCGCGCTGACCGCGCTGACCGCGCCGACCGTACCAGTCCTCAATTCCACATGCGTAACCTCTTGCTGTGGAATTTCTTCCTCTATAACCAACTCCTCATCCGTATCTTCCCCCGATTCTTCTTCGGAGCCCTCCTCGGAACCTTCCTCATCATAGCCGTCCGCCGAGTCCCCATAATCGCCACTGTCACCGTCTGAATCTTCTAACGGGTCATCTCCATCATCTCCATGTCTCAGTCTGTTTTCGAGAGTGGTACGTTCAGCTTGCAGCGCACGACAAAGATTCTCAAGCTTGGTATTCTTCTTTTTAAGGGTCTCCAGCTCTTTTTGATGACGGGTGCGTTCTTCTGCCATCTCTAAGAGGTTGCGGTTGGTAATTTCGGACTTTCGGGATAGTGTAGAGTTCTCTTTCTCAAGGCGTTTGGTCTTCTTTGACATTTCCTCCATTTCTTTGCGGAAGGTGAGAAAGAGATCGTTGGAGTTGTTGAGTGTGTCTTCGACCTACACAGAAGGAAATAAAATTTCAGTTGTTGGTTACCTGTATTACGATACTTCCCCAAAATAACGATACGATGCCATGGGCAGCGATGCTATGATAAACAGATGCGAATATGAACGGATGGTTGTTATTCACCTGCTTGAACTTCTCTACATAGATATTGAGTTGAGAGCGTAACTCGGCTTCGGTTTGCGAGAAAGTTGATACTTGCTGATGCAAAGCCTTTGCGCGAAGCGATTCCTGTTCCGCTAGTTTTTTTTGCTGCTCATAACGTGAAAGGTTCCATTGGACCTCAAGTTCTTTAGTTTTAAGTAGTGAGGTGAAGTGGAGCTCTCGGAGCTCGTATTGATCGACAAGGCTTTTAAATTTGGCTTTGAATCTTGATTACCTGCAATATCAGTTGTCTATGTTCTGTACCATAAGTGAATTTGTGTGGGGTTTACAGTTCATCGGCTTCCATATTGACTTTGCGGCCTCCACCCTCGTTCTCCTCCTCCATACGACTCTTGATATCTATGATTGTGCTCTCAAATTTGTTCGAAAGTTCCTCACGCTTTTGCTGCTCCTTCTCAGCGTGTTTTTTGTTATCGTCCTGTAGATCCTGGATTCAGTAAATTTGGGATCTATAATCACTGTTTCATTCTCCCAAATATCAGGTTGATTATAGGGGGTATGCACCTTGATCCTCTTGTTCTCTTTCTGGAGTTCCCGGCAAAGACTCTCAAGTTTGTGCTTTACGGTAACAGCCTTCTGCATTTCTGACCTAGATTGATCCCTTTCCTTCTGTAGTTGGTCGGCACGTTTGCGGGCCTTAGCATGGTCTCTTTCAAGACGCTTCATCTCGTGCAAAAGCTCGCTGTATTTTGTCTGTATTGCGTCAACTTTAGCTAGATGGTCATCACGGCCAGAGACAAGTTCTGCTAGTTCTTTATTTGCTTTGCGCACAGCACGAGCTGGGTTGAATTGTCAGCATATCCAGTTCTCTTACAAGATAAGTTCAGGCAGTTCGTACATATCGCTTTCTCTTCCTCTTCTTCCATAGAAGCATCGGACTCCAATTGCGATATCTTTGCAGCCAACAGACTGTTGACCTACACATCCAAACAAACATTCCGTCAGCCCGATCAGTCCCAACATCCTTCCACTAAGACAATAATCGGGGCGACCAAATCATCCTTCCCATACACAATTGCAATTCTCACCTCCGAGGGGTCTAGCGTTTTCTTCGGCTTTGGCCCTACCCCTCCCCCTTTCTTGTTTGCCACAGGTGCCGGTACGGTGGGTATCGGGGGAGGCGGGGTTGTGTTTGAAGATGGTGACTCGGAGTTGCCGTGGTCGTTGCACGCAGTGTGGCCCATGTCTCCGCCCGTTTCGCCGTTGACGATGGACGTTTTAGATTTTGCGTTTCTTTGCGGTTGCGGCGGCTGTGATGTGTGGTCGGCGAGAGCAGCCATCAAAGAGATGGGGTTGTATGTAAAGGCTCTAGTGACCTGCCGATGCGTGAAGCGAGTAGGGGGAGCGGGGCCTGGGCGATGTTTGAATGGTCTGAGGGTGGTCGTGTGGAGAAGTGGTCGTGACTCGTGAGATGCTTGGTAGGTGACGGTTGGGTCTCACACACCCTTGAAGAATTTACCGGGTAGGTTTGGGGTTTTAGGGATGTGAAAATTTAGATCTTAGTGCCTAAATTTGGCATTTCCCCACTGCCCATGTATAATGACGTCTTTTTCGATATCTGAGAAACGTCTGTTATTTTGTATTGGCTTAGATACAAGCTGGTCTAACTCTGTTCAGAGGTTTTAAGAACGGCTTGGGGGATGAGGTAGAGGCTAGGGCTTGAATTAATATCACTCACATTTCTTTTGAGGCTTTGAGGGGTGATAACGAAGTTGGTATTCAATGAGAAAAAAGGGGGGGTGGGGGTAAATGGAAGCGGATGATGGTGGTAAATTATGACCATAATGATGAATGATTACCACCTAGGATAGAGCATCAACACTGCAGAGTTGGCTGGAGATCTGGTTAACATGTTAGATGACGATGGAGAGATCTACGCATGGGGAATATTCTTTCAGCATTAGTCCCCCTTCATTCTTTATTCACCTTCTCTTCTCTTCTCTTTCCATTATTGCACGTTTATCTGGCCTCATCTTGTGTGCCCTTTCAGTTACTCAGATGCATTGATGCACAAACACTGAAGAGGCAATTGGCCAGCGTAGCTCGCATATCATATAGGTGGGACTACCTTATGGGGCAGAGCGTCGAGTAGTAAAGCACATCTGGATAAAGCCATTCTCGCAAGTTGTTGCAAATGACCCTAGTCTTTATGTTTGCTGGGTACATACATGTAATCTGGAGTGTCCGAATATATTCCCGCATTGGGGAAAGGTTGACATCATCGAGAGAAAGAAAAAGTATTCACAGTCACCGGCAGCTTCACACCCTTGCATCGTTCCATCCAACGTCAATCAGTTATCCACGCGATTAATAAATAGATTATACCCGACGGATCTTCGATAGAATGCTGCGCGGAAGCCTGTTTCTCGGACGTCAATTCATAAACAAGCAGAGTCCGGCGGTATGGCGCTCAAATCGATGGTATGCCACTACATTCACTGATCTGAGTCGGTTCCCAAGGGCTGGCGAGAAGCTCCACGGCTTCACTGTTAAAAGGGCAAAGGCCGTGCCTGAGCTTGAGCTAGCAGCCATTCAACTCACTCACGACAAGACTGGCGCAGATTATATTCATGTCGCAAGGGAGGACAAGAACAATGTGTTTGCAGCCGGGTTTAAGACGAACCCAAATGATGATACGGGAGTGCCGCATATACTTGAGCATACAACCCTTTGTGGATCACAAAAGTACTGAAAACTGGTTTCGAGTGTCCTGGAAATATTTGAACATGCAAACTGACATTATCTCTAAAAAGATACCCGGTCCGTGACCCATTTTTCAAGATGCTGAACCGAAGTCTTTCGTACGTTATACTGTATGCACACCAGCGACACAGGACAAGAAGGCTAAAGTGGAATCAGGAACTATATGAATGCTTTCACATCTAGCGATCATACTACATATCCGTTTGCAACCACTAACCCAATCGACTACGAAAACCTCCGCGATGTTTACCTCGATGCCACACTGAAACCCCTTCTCAAAGAATCGGATTTCAAACAGGAGGGTTGGCGTGTCGGTCCGGAAGATATCAAAAATCCAAACTCCCCACTCCTATTCAAAGGTGTGGTATACAATGAGATGAAAGGACAAATGTCTGATGCCTCCTATTTATTTTATATTCGCTTTCAAGACCATATCTTTCCAAGCATCAACAACTCCGGAGGGGACCCACAGAAGATAACCGATCTAACATTAGAACAATTGAGAGAGTTTCACAAAAGACATTACCACCCGAGTAATAGTAAGATATTCACATATGGAGATATACCGCTGGAGACACATCTACAGAAGCTCAACGACAGGTTTAGTGTTTTTGACAAGATGGAGGTTGAACCGGATTTAAGAGAACCTATCAAGCTCGATCAACAAAAGAGAGTGAAGGTCTATGGACCAATTGACCCCTTGATGGACAAGGACTCACAGTATAAAACTTCCGTCTCATGGATTATGAACGACACTGCAGACATAGTTGAAGCTTTTGGACTCAGGGTCCTATCAACATTGTTGCTGGACGGATACGGTTCACCGATGTACAGGGGCCTCATCGAGGCTAAATTGGGTTCAGACTTTTCCCCTAACACTGGGTTTGATACGGGTTCGAAGAGAGGCATTTTCTCCGTGGGCCTACAGAACGTGAGGATAGAAGATGTGCAAAAGGTCGAAGATACAATCCATGAGTGCTTGAAAGACGTGAGGCAGAAAGGGTTTGATCAAAAGAAGATTGATGGGGCCCTTCATCAACTGGAGCTTGCTTTGAAGCATGTAAGTATGATACTCCCTGACAGATTTTTCGAGTGTTATACTTACGACCAACTACAAGAAAACCGCAAATTTTGGCATGTCAGTGATGCAAGGCCTTACCCCTGCCTGGCACAATGGTGTCGATCCCTTCGATGTTCTCGCCTGGGAATCCACTGTTTCCGCCTTTAAAGAGGCTTACGACAAAGGCGGCTACTTTGAAGGTCTTATGGATAAGTATCTTCTCAATACCAATAACTTGGTCTTTATAATGGCACCGTCTAGAGATTATGCTGCCCAAATTGCCGAGGAGGAAGTAGAGCGTTTGAGCGTAGAGATTTCAGAAATTGGCGACGAAGTAGCCGCTCGCGAGATTTTAACGAAGCAAGAGACAGAGCTAGCAGAGTTGCAGGAGAAAGCAAAACAGCAGGACTTGAGCTGTTTGCCGACACTTAAGGTCGAAGATATCTCGAAGACAACAGGGAAAAAGGAGCTATGGCACACCAAGATTGGAGAAGTCCCAGTACAATGGAGAAAGGCACCGACAAATGGGTTGACCTATTTCAGAGCGATCAGCACATTTAAAGACCTTCCTGAAGAGCTTCGTCTCTATCTTCCGCTTTTCACCGAAGCCATCTTGCGTCTTGGAACTGCCAAACGTTCAATGGAAGAGCTTGAGGATCAAATCAAACTCAAGACTGGGGGTATTAAGGCTGGCACTCACATCTCTACGAGTCACTCAAACCTCGAGGTAACAGAAGAGGGGCTTGTTTTTACCGGATTTGCGCTTGATAGGAATATCCCAGATATGTTTGAGCTTTTGAGAACTGTTTTGTTGGAGACAAGCTGGACCCATATTTCAAAGCTGAGGACTCTTGTACAAGGCATTGCGAGTGGGTTTGTGAATAGTCTTGCAGAGAGTGGGCATGCCTATGCTATGACTTTTGCGGCAGCACACTTAACTCCAGCTGCCAGAGTGAAGGAGGTCTCTGGAGGAATGACGCAGGTTCGACTAATTAGTCACATGGCGAACAAGGAGTTCTACATTGATGCACAGGAAAAACTAAGGGAAATCGCAAAATTCGCTGCCCGTCAAAATGGTTTACGAGCCGCCATCACCTGCAGCGCTGAGGCCGTATCTTCTAATGAAGCCGCTTTATCCAACTTCCTGGAGAGTCTTCCGAAGACTAAATCCCCAACCGAAGATAAAATTGGCTCCTTCAACTTGACGGTCCCCTCTAAGGCCTTCTTCCCTCTCCCATATCAAGTTTCGTACACAGCAATGTGCATGAAAACTGTCCCTTACACCCATCACGACGGCGCAGCACTCCAAATCCTTGCGCAGCTGCTCACCCACAAGCATCTCCACCACGAGATCCGAGAGAAGGGCGGAGCATACGGAGGTGGAGCGTTCCACAGGGGCACTGGAGGCGTTTTTGGATTCTATAGTTACAGAGACCCGAACGTCCCCAACACCTTAAAGGTCATGGAAGGCGCCGGAGAATGGGCGGCAAGACACGAGTGGACAGATAGGGATTTGGAGGAGGCAAAGCTTGGAACCTTTCAAAGCATCGATGCCCCCCAAGCTGTTTCATCGGAGGGAATGACATATTTCATGGATAGAATTACCGACGATATGAGACAAACGTAAGTATCAATGCTCCCGTTTCTTCTGCAGCCCAATTCTAATGTGATGTATTAAAACAGCCGCCGTGAGCAACTCCTTGCTGTCACCGGAAAGGACATTCAGGACGTGGCAGAGGGCTATTTGATTGAGCAGATCAAGTCAGGACAGATTGCAGTTGCTGTTCTGGGCGAGAAGAAGGAGTGGTCGACACCGGAAGCTGGATGGGACATCTTCCCATTGAGCTTGGAGTCTGAGAAGGATGCAAGGGTGACGCTTTAGTAGGTAACATTTGGTTTTTCACCTTTACTTTGGACGGGCTGTGTAAATGTAAAATAAATATCTTTATTTTCGAGCCCCCACTCTTAATGATATAAATGATATTGAGTGATACACACACACGATTTTCGGTTGGAGTCTTCTATTTACTCTGACTCCAGTGCAGTCGGTACTGGGAGGTAAGATTTTCTCATAACTATTAGGCTACACACACATGTATGAAGTATCAATCAATCAATCAGTTGGAGCATTCCTCGAGTCATAGGATCTGACTCAGTACTAGGGCTGGGATAACATCATGCTAACCTTACTTTCTTGGTCCAACCCAGTCACCAGTGAAGGGCAGATCGTTTGCGCGGATCGAGGGTGATTACTGATTGGCGCGGGGAAATGGCATACGGATACGTACAGTGCAGTCCCAAGTCAGTAAGTAACATTGATGTACTTGGCTCCATGTACCATTATCATGACCTTTGAAGTCTCAACACTGCCCACTGGCCCATCAATTTGCGCGAGCCACTTAATACCATAATGTATAGTATACTGGGATATAGAACCTGAGGTCTTCTAGGGCTTCCCTACATGCAACATTCGTGTACCTAGAAACGAATGAAAGTATGATATATATATATATAAAGGGGAAGAAAGAAAGGAACCCGGGGGTCTTTGAAGGGATGGAGGGATGAACAGAGTAGGACCCGGGCCTATACATGGCTTTTAAAACGGGTGATAATTCTCTAACTCCTACAGCCATAGTCCTAGTCCTAGTCTCCAGGGTCCTACTAGCTCGGGGGAAGGAAAGAGCAAGGTAGATTGCTTGAGGTAGACAATGTCTTCCACCCCGGGAAATTTAGAGGTTTGGTATTTTCACAAATACATAGTTGTAGAGATAATACGTATATGTCCTAATAATTCATAGCATATTTTCGCGCAGGGAATCACTATCTTCCTAAACAAGTTTTCATTCCGATAGAGATCTCCCCTGGGATAGTATGAACGATCTATGCCATGAGGTTTACTTCGGGCTAAGCAGGCACTAGACACAGGCACTGCTTAGTCACTCAATTTAGTCATCGTCCTGCTTGCTCTCTCATTTCAGAGCAGCTGCATCTATTAGACTAAGGTGAGCGAGCTCACGGTTGAGAGGTCTGGCATGAAATTAGCCACCAACCTCACCATTTCCTTAAGCCTGATTAAATACTTAACTTCACAGCAAGTACTTGATGCTCGGATTTACATAATCCTTCGAAATTGCAGAGCAAAGCTGGAGAAAGGAGTACTTGTAGAGGAAGTAATATTTTACTAGAGTCACTTACTTTAGGGCGTTGCTAAGTACATGTCACGTTACCCAGGCCATGAGCTTATCTAATAGAAAGCGAGTGATGTTTCATGATTATTAAATGTTCTCTAATGCGACTGTGCTTCCAGGATATTTAGTTGCTAGGGTGACACAGGTAAAGATCACAGGCCATCATATAATCTTGAACCACCTAGGGGTATTATACGTATATTGTAGTAGAATGTATACTAGCAGTTCGAACAGCAGGCTATCTATACCGTATGGAATGGGCACAAGGCTAATTAACAATAGAGGCAATACTAGCACCTTGTTAATGTCGAGGCAAGGGGCGGTTTTGGCTTGCTCGCATTAAACACTATGGCCTCTCAGGGCTTTCTAGCAAATTTCGAATTACTTCTCGACCGCGCCGATCCCACAACCAGAGAAGGAGATATATGGTGGTACTATCTCGCACAGTGCCGCCCCTCTCGAGGCAAATACTAGCAACAGGTCTTCCTAATATCATAACAAAAGACAGGGCCGTCCAAACTATCTAAATTTCAGGCTTCCGGTGCGGCCCCGCATCCGGAGCAAGGGATGGTAGTACTATTCTACACGTCGAGGAAGCACTAGAAGCACGTGTCAATGTGGATGCAAAGAACAAGGAGATTGATAATTCACCATATTAAGCGGCTATCAGAGACCATGTAGTAAACCTAAAACATATACTTAGCTTGTGACTCAGCCCCATGCCCCTTTAAGGGACGCGGGTGCCGGTTTACTCTGCGCCTTGAAACTTCCCGGACGGCCAAAACATAGACGATAGAAGCATTACTAACTGCCGGTGCGGATATCTATGCTTAATGGCGTTAGTTAGACGGCTATAAGACTGCCCCCCACAGCGACATGTATCTCATTGCACAACATATTCCATCACTCCACCACTCAATCAACCACAGCGTAGAAGGGACCCTACTGCATCTTCTATAGATCTACGAGCAAGGCGATATCGAAATCAAGAAATCCTTTCTCAACACGCAGGATCATACCGGACAACCTACCCTAAATATTGCTCTACTCTCTAATAGTGGGGACGTTGCGCCCACACTATATAGCTATGTTACAGACCTCTAGATACAGGATAGCCATGGGTTGTTTGTCTGGGAGCTGGGGTCTGTTACCCAAGAGTATCGATCTATGTAGTAGTATGATCGGGCAGAGGATTTCTACTATCTAGGCTTTGAGTGAACAATATGGGAGGATTATAGGCATAAGGTATATGTCAGGGTTCCCTTCTTGGATGAAACATCACTCTCGGGGCGTGTATTCAGAACATGTAAGGTTAGCATAGATTATCGGGTAGGGAACGCATTGGGGAATACGGTTTGGTTATTTTTTAGAGCTACGGAGGCTAGTCCGAGAGCATTAATGCAATGGAGGGCCGAAAGTATTATGGAGACATGTTGACGGTAGGGTAGGGGCTTACCATGCTGTATCCTTATATATTATCGAGAGTCAACCTACATGTATCACCCACACGAAAAGGTAGAGTTCAACTATAGATCTAGTCCCATGCCCATCCCCTACGCACAACTCTCTGTTCACCGTCTTGAACTAGCACTACATTGCACGCAGATAGAGCCACAGACATCACAGTAAGAATCTTACGCAACACAACATAATAGTATCAAGTTTTTCTACTCCAATGCTATTAAGTATCTATTTACCCCAATACTAACTTCATACCAACTCTGTAGCCCGGAGAAAAATTTGAACTCTGGTTATAAGGCAACTACGACTCCCCCGCATTATATATATTAAACTCCCTGTGGAAATCCACTCTGCCTTTGTAGATAATATGGAAGTGTGCGATCGAGCGTTGCCTTTAGTCGTATATATATAATTATATACGTACCCACTTAGGCGGTTCGGCTGCGGTGGGTACATACATGTACATGGAGTTAGAAATATCGTTACGACCCCCGGACCCCAGCCGGAGCGGGGAGGGCTTTCTCAACATCGTTATATATCAAACACGAATACTCCACTCACTCTTTCAGCACAGCCCGCTTCTCCACCGAACGCAATAACGACCTGCCCCAGAGTAAATGTAGTTAGTCACCAAGCTCCAGAACTCACCCCCATCCCCTCCCCGCGTTCCGCCAAACTCAGAAAGGACCATTCGTAGTAACAAACCTATAAACTCACGTTAGCCAACCCCCTAAATCCCCTGGCGTACTTCAATCACAGTTCATCACTCGCTCACTGACACTCACCAACTCCGCCGACTCTGCCAAAAGAATCACATGAAGACACCCTAAATTGCTAGTTCCTCTGTAGTACACTAGAATTTCACTTCCGGGAGTCTATCTACCTGCGGACTCGGGGCCGCCCCACCCATACCCACCCCCACCGGAGCTCTTCGTACCCCCTTATACTCTAGAACTACCCCCCCCCTAATTTCCTTGGTATTCTCCGTTTATTTTAATCTAAACTATTCCCGTGAAACCTCCCGCACCCAAATACGAAAAACAAAAACCAAACCTCCTACCAAGCCTGGGTTAGGTTTATCCTACATTGAACCCTAACCCACATAATTACCATACTACACCCCCGGAAAACGCCGGCTCGAGCTCAGGGTCGGCCATTGACACAGCGCTCGTGAATCATGAGGTTCAATGCTACCACCGGTACGTGTATTTCCCCTCCTCCCCTCTTCCTGCTGTGCTGTGCTGTGCCGTGCTGTGTGTTTTTGGTGCACGATGTGCGTGTATGGTGTGTGTGTGGTGTGCGAGGAGGCTGATAGACCCCTGATATTAGCTCTTGTCTCGTCGAAGGTGCTCTTGGTGCCGTATGAGCCGCACCATGTAAGAACGTATAGCTCATGGATGGATGATGAGGTTTGTTTTTCTTACCCCCTTTTGTTTGGGGGGAGGGTGATGGTGGTGGATGGGGTTAATGTGTGGGCCGGGGGTTGACAGGACATTCGCGAGGCCACGGCGTCGGAGAGACTTACGCTCATTGAAGAGTACGAGATGCAGCGCAAGTGGCGCGAGGACGCCGACAAGCTCACCTTCATTACGTGTCTACCTCCCACAGCCCCGGGAGATGCAGTCGACGACGGCCCGGGGCGCATGGTTGGCGACGTGAACCTGTTCCTATACCTCGAGGACAGCGAGACAGAGGTCGACGAGGGCGGGGAGGCGCGGCAGGTTGCTGTGGGCGAGATCGAGATCATGGTGGCTGAGAAGATGCAGCGTGGCAAGGGGCTGGGGAAAGCTTCGTTGCTGCTTTTCCTCAACTATGTGTTGAGGCATAAGGGTGAGATTATGGAGCAGTGGGGGCAGCCAGGGGTGAGTGAGCTGGAGGCGTTGAGGGTGAAGGTGGGTAGTGGGAATGAGAGGAGCTTGGGGTTGTTTGAAGGCGTGGGATTCGTGAAGAAAAGTGAGAAGGAAAGTTACTTTGGGGAGTTTGAGTTGGTATTGAGGGATATGGGTGTTGGGGGCATTGAGGCGAGGGTGAGGGAGTTTGGGATGGAAGGGTGGAAGGAGGTGGAGTATAGGGCAGGCTTGTAGATGCCATGAATATTTCTCACCTTTGTTTGTTTTGTAGTGGCGGCATACATACATGTACATGTAGTTATAGAGTACTCTTTCTTTTTTCCTTTTTCCTTTTTCTCTTCTTTTCTCCTCCTTTTGAAGATGAATTACGGTGGCATTCGATACCAGTTGGTGCTTTTTCTGTACCGGGAAAAGCGACTCCATTAATATCAACCCATTCGTTTCTTAGTTTTTGGCTGACGTGAAATATACATGTACTTAACTTTTCAAATGCATCTGATAATACATGTAATTGTCAAGATACTACATAAGATATACATGGAAATACATACTTATTAATATAAAGCAAGCAAGTCATTGGACAAGCACGGGTCCAGGATAATGGCGAGCTGTGTAGTGATGTAGCTATGGCATGGATGCACACACCGCTGCGCCGGTATACTACTACATGGCATGTACTAACTTGTAGCTTTAGACTTTTGCGGTATCCCATTCCATGAAACGCGACCCTCCTCACTGTGAACGTTGAATCTAAGGGCACGGACGACAACAGCACTCGGTGAGATTGGAGTCCGCGTGCAGCAGTCGCGGATATTAGGGCCATGAATAGTTACTGCCAGGAATGCTACTGTGCTCGAGATCTCAGCGGTATTGTAAATACTACATATGTACTTGATATACATGTACTTACATAGATACCAAATAGCAAATTCTGGCCGAACTGGACACAGGACACAGGACACAGCACGAGCGGCCTCGGGGTTTGAGGCTCAGGCGACATCTCCTCCACACTTACTTACTTACAAGTACATACATGTAGGTAAGTACATACATGTAGCTGTATCTTACGCCGACCAACACGGGCCTCCTATTACGACAGGAGTTTAAGATTAGCTTGATCAATTGAGCCGGGTCCATTTAACATTATCAAATATCAGCAACCCGCAGGCCACATTATATATATAGTGATCATCTCGGAATTTTTCGAAACAGGCAGTAAAACTGCATTACTGCATATATTCGCTGACCCGGGCTACCGGGGCGCAATCTCGGGGATAATATTTACGCTACTGAGGGGTCTCACATTGAGTCATGTGCTATCACCCGGAACTGATGACCCAACCCATCCCAGTTAAGTAACATCAAGCTGATTAAGCAAATCACTGTTGTCGCGCGTATCTCCGTCAACTAAAACCTAACCCTGCCCTACCTACAGGAATCTCTCAATTGTTTGCTATCTATCGTCATCATACTCTGTTGTCCAGACCAGGATCGAGATTACCCATATCTTTGTACGTAATTGCCCTCTTTTCTTTCTTTCTTTTTTTCCTTCTTGCTTTTCCGGAGGGAATTCCTCACACACACACACACGCACACTCACATCCTGGTAGGGGAGGACACGGCAGGGGACGGACAGACAGACAGAGAAAGAGAGAGGGAATTTTGGATGCCACGGATACGTGTGACTGGTTACGTAGGGATTGATGGGATGGATGTCCGATAGATGGGATGGGATGGGATGGCAGCGCCAGCCAGCCAGCCAGCCAGCGCTGGCCTCTTTTTTTCCCTTTCCCTTTCGCATAGCGCCTCTATGGTGGCTGGTGTGCTAAATACATATAGAGAGTACTATAACCAGAACACAAATACAGCGGCAAAAAGAGTAAACGCAGTTAGGCGCTCAATTGACTAGAAGAACGACGCGCGGAACCTGAGAAGAAAAAGGACGGAACCGCCCTAATTGGTCGGTCGAAGGATGAAGGCACTGGTGTCAACGCCGCCGGGCTTTATCTACTCCCCCTTAGAGCTGCTTGATACGATGTGATATAACTCCTCAACACTAGCATGTAGCACCGGCCGGCCAACCTTTCGGGTTGGAGTTGAGTAGCTATGTAATTTATCCGTAATCAGGATGTGCAATACAATGCCGACCCACCCACTCTACTCGGAGTCTGCCAGCCACCATAGCCCGAAAACACCAACGCAACACAATAAGCTTCAGCCCTCCCTTCCACCCCACGCGATGCACGTGGCACAAACAAAATACATACAAACTCTAAACCTATCTCACCGATCCTAGAACACCAACAAATTGTACTGTACCTACTGCGCGGCGTGGTGAAAAAAAAAAAAAAAAAGCTTAATTGTTTAGATACAACGTAATAGTTGCGCTCTCTCCCGGGGTGTGGATTATTGGTTACTCTACGGGGGTGTAGGTACAGGCCGGCCGGTAGGGGGGCGACGGTTCTGCCTGATTAGGGTAGAGTAGATAAATTTAAAGTAGAGTATGAAGTACAAGTATGTACATGTATTTTGCAGTTTGATATAGCTCTGCGAGCGAGATCTGCATCCTCTACTCATATAGCGAATAGGGTATAGGTACATGTACTCTAGAGTTTCATGCAGCCACAACAGGTAAACATATGGATAAAAACAAAGTGCCCCAGCTCGGCCATGTTTCGTTTCGTTTCACACCTCCCCCCCAGCAAGTACAGTGGCGGACACACAGAACCGACCATCAAACTATCCTTCACCCACTGACTTTCAACACCACAACACTTGTCCAGGAAGAAAGTCCTTCGGTAAAATAGTTCTGTTGCCTACCCCCAACAGCCCTACAGAAGGGATTTCGAAATAAAAAACCACTTCCCCATAGCCTCTAGAACAACCTAACTGAGGGTCGGTTTTGAGTGTCCGCCACTGTACATGTACTTGTGTAGCAATAGCCAAACGATCATTGACCACCTCCACCCACACCACTCATCATCTAGCCCTAACCCCGTCCGTTGCGAGGCTGTGCCACGATAGGTGGCCAACGCCCAACCCCGAATATGCCAAGCGAAAAAAAGCTTGTCGCAACGTATCAATGATCGGTTGTCCGCCACCCACCCGACGATATGAAAAAACCTCTGCCGGCTTGCCAAATGGTCAGGTGGGCAGTATCGAAATCTCGACATCACATACATATAAAAAATTTCCTTATTCCTTTTGTTATGCTGCGCATGAATTAGGGTTCGTTATGGCATCTCGATCCCGCTCCCGCGGGGTGATAATAGGTTAACACCCCCACCACCACCCTACCTAGAATGGTAGGTATGTGGGGTACCTACGCTACGCTAGACTACGAGTTTCTCCATGGCTGGGACGGGGGACCACGAGATTGATCTTGCTTACTGATACATACAGGAGAAGCACTTTTTTTGACTATATAAGCGACATTGTCCTAGCCTAGATGTTTTTATGGCGCAGCGGCTAGAAATGATTTTAAAGATCTAAGTAGATATGATGATAGAGCAGGTAAAACCGAGTCAATCTATCTAATAAAATTAAGAATATGTGTTGTGGTTGGTGAGCTATGACCGGTCAAATTTTAGTGTAGAGTACCTAAACCTAAGAAGAGCTTTCCGATCCTATAAACAAAACCCACCTAAAATCGGTACGAATCTGTTGGCTGCGTTCTGAATCGGAATCGGAAGTAAAAGAAAGAAACGAGGAGAAAAGGAAAGAAGAGACACTGTTCTTTGCATATTTTTTTCATTTCGGGGCATGTCAGATCTGGTTAATGAGAGCGATCTGTTCTGTCGATCTCTGGTTAAGGTAATGAGAGGTACAGAGAGGTGATGCAGCTAGACCTGCTTCTTGTGTCCAAGTACTCGCTATCCACCATAAGAACCTGAAAACGCAGGCGCCAACATTTGTATGGCCAAGACGATTCTCCATACAAATTATCCCTGTCTTTGTCACCTGCATTTTCAGGTTCTTATGGTGGATAGCGAGTACATACATGTATGTAGGACTTTGAGGACCTGACAGGATGCAGGTGCGGTACAGGGAGTGGTAAAACTATTGTAGGTACATAGAAGTATGGGAAGAGTCCTATTGGCCAAATCAGCCATTCAAATCCTGTTTTGAGACCCTGTTTCTGCATCTCTCGCTCTATGTAGCTGTGGCTTGAGGTGGCTAGGTTTTGAACAATGGGCCTAGGGTCTTCACAGATTCTATCAATTTGAAATTAGATCATGTAATTTCCTAAAGATAGATACATCGCCGAGCAAGGTTGCGAGCTTTATTTCACTAATACCGGCCCCAAGGGAAGTAGGTGCAGAGTGGTATATATAAGCGTATATGCACCATACCAGAAGAATAGATCCCATAAACATCTAGAACCGCCTTTAACCACAATTCCTATTACGAGTGGATTTAAAAATTGCTTGGAACTTTGCAAAGTCCGCGCTTAAATCTACAACCAAATCCCTAAATGACTATCGGGGAGAGAAGAAAGTGATAATGTTGCCGCAAATGAATGGTGGGCGGGGCCCTTATCGGTCGGAGGAACATCATCAGTAATCTTTTTGGAAAGTTGTTTGAATGGGCCTGGACGACTTTGTGATCATTAGTACATTGTAAAAACACGTGGTGTCGATATAAGCGCAACATACCTCGACTACATGAATTGGTTAGCGGGTGAACTATCAATCAGATGGGGTCCTTACTAAATTTCTTCAACTGCTCGTCCAAGCTCGCTAGATCCTCTTTACGTCTCTTGTTCTCGGCGATCAGAGCTTGTTTTTTCGCGACTAGTTCTTTCCTTTGCTTCTCTAGATCTTCACGGACGGCCTTCTCATTATTTAACCGGGCTATCATTAGGTTGTGTGAATCGTCTTCAGCGTGCTCAGGATGCAAAGCTAAGAATTCTTCCTTGGAGATCAGTGGTAGCAAGGTGTACTTGTGCCTACATGCCGTCAGTTACAGCTCAACATCTCCCAAATGACTGGCACAAGTCTTGGAAAACGCACGGAAAGTCTCTACAAGCATTGATCTCTCCCCGCAGATGTCTCTGCTCATAGTAGAGGTTCTGCAGCTGCAGATGAAGCCTGTCTACCTCCCGGCGGACCTCACTCGTAGTCTCCTTTGCCTCGCGGGCGGACATGATCGCCGCGCGATGTAGGCTCTTCAACTGTGTCATCAGCGCATTGAGTAGTTTGTGTTTACGGGACCGGCTGGTTCGATCGTCCTCGGAAAGCTCGGCGACACCCCCGCTGCTTTCTATCGCCGTCAAGAGCTCATGGCACAGAAGACGGGTACGCTCTACCACTACCAAACACTCCCGAAGCGAGGGGTCGGTCACGACGGATTCTTGGATTGCCATGGTAAGGTCCTAAGACTGTAGGTATCGGTGGGGGTTGTGTTGTGTTGGTAGACGTGACGACTGATACTTGGAAAGATCGATCTATTGCAGAAACACACTAAAATGGTCCAAAGCAACGAACACGCTGTCTTGGCAATAATCGAAACGTTTTATGATTGCTCCTAACAAGGAATAAGAGAGAGATGAACGAGATTGAAACCAACGCGCCGGATCAATTTATTCATCATGCATTACATTCGAATACTCAAGTCTCCTCGGTATTCTGCTGGGCCTAAAAATCGCGTCGGGTCGGTCTCAGCTTTGATTACAATCACATCAGATCTCGGCGATGTTTTTTACTTTCGGGGTGCAGTGATAACCGCCGAAGTACTTCAAGAGAGTGGAAATTCAAGGGTTGTATTGGCCTCCGAGAAATTCCAGTGGAAAATGGGAATGAGAGTTTTGAGGGTCGAACTGAACGTCACCCCATGGAAACATAGTTTCCATGGTTCTGTAGTGCTGGTCATTTCCGGCACTATAGGCAGAACACCTGCGGCCGATGACATCTCTCGCTCGCGAGAAGGTGATCTCGAAATTATCACTGCCTACAGCCCTCCTTTCCGCTTGATAGAAGGGGAAGAAGGAGAAAAGTTTGTGCAGAGAAGAATGATGATTAGTCCTTGCAAAACATTAAGGATCTGGGAGGAAACAGGAGAGAGCATTTCCCGACATATATGGTACATCTTTTGAATCAAGGAATAAGATACGTAGCTCACCGGCACTGGTGATGATTAGGGACGGGGGCCTAGCCTTAACGGCCTACCTTGCTCAGGATGCTGGCAGTAATGTCTTTAGCACCGACAAACTGAAGGCTTTGCACGACCAGTTAAACCTCAAAAAGATGCTGAAGGTTCTAGAACTCGGGAGTGGGTGGGTTTCTTAATAATATCCCAACTGTGCAGCGAGATACTTACTTTGTTTTCAAGTTGTGGCGTTGTAGGACTTAGTCTGGCATCTTTGCATGAAAAATGTCACGTGACTATGACTGATTTACCTTCCGCAGAGGAAATTCTGATGAAAAATTTAGAGGATTACAATCTAGACTCCAAAGGGAAAGTAGAATTCAAAGTTCTTGACTGGGACCAAGCTATTCCTGAAAGCCTTGCCACTCAGAGCTGGGATATTATTTTCATGGCTGATTGCACATACAACACGGCGAGTGCGCGTTCTTTGGTCAATGTTCTTAAGGGTTTGGTTGGGGGATCACCGGATACGGTAGTTGTGCTCGCGCACAAAAAAAGACACGACAGCGAGCATCTTTTCTTCGAGCTTATGAACGTTGTATTTGGAATGGTGGATCGAGTTGCCTTTAGCAATGGGAATTTGGAGACAGAAGTCCCGGTAGACATCTATACTTTCAGGTTGATGATAAAGGGGAGTTGATGGCCGCTAAGGGCGTGCAGGTGTCATGGATATATGCATATCGTGTAGTAGAGTAGGCACATAAATAAATGACATCCCCGTGTGTCAAAGCCTCCAACAAAGCCAACCTGATATTAAGATCCTGGTTGTGATGGGACTCTGGTAACGGTTCCCTAGTGCCACCGGGTTGTTAAAAAGCGGCACATGCAGGCGTGCATGTATCTTTGGAACTCAATCAAAGTCAAACTCCAGGGTGCTGGAGATGCAAGGAGATGCAAGGTGCTTGCAGCTCGGCGAAAGAGCTTCTTATGACTTCCATTAGGACAGTCCCACATATATGTATACCCACACATCCCATACCGGTGGCAGTTTTTACTGTGATGGCTTGCTCCATAGGTTGGGCCCCGTGTAGCGTAGGGTGCGGTGTACCTGACCTTACCTAAACCGAGAGTTTGTGCTCGAAGAAGCTGGCTGTTGTGCTGTTCACAATATAACCACGCAGGGATATATCGATAGAGAAACTCCTGACATTCCCGAGAATATGCTCCATGCCCGATCCCCGCGCCATGGGAACACAGTGATTGAGGTTTGAAAAATGGCGTATTTTGATGAAACGATTCAGAAAAAGGTGTTAAATTTTCCCGAGGATCTGGCCGTCACACAAACGATTGTCTAAAATAATTATTTGGGACGAAAAGCCGGGCAATGATCCCCGTTATTCGTGCTAGATCAGGAAGTGTGCCGCCACGCGAGTAGGAAGACTTGATGGAAACTCTTAAAAGAACGCTGGGCATGTAGCCCCAACAAAAAGCTGAGATAGGTGGAAAGAAAAAGAAATTAGGAACAGGGGATGTCTTGGTTTGTGAATCGTTAGAAGGCTGTTAGAAGCTGCACGGTAGATCACAAGCCTTCTGGAAGACGACTCGCGGGTTCAGCGACCAAATACGGTTATGGCTGAGACCTTTCTGTACCCACCATCTCATTGATCGAGAGAAACCCTTGCCCTCGCCTCCTCAGTAGGTAGTAACAGCTGTCGGGCTACTGAAGAGCTATTGCCTACCCATCAATAGGAGATATTCAGGCCATGATGTCTGACCCAGTCTCGCGACTTTTGCCATTGTAGTCAAAGCGAATCAAAGAAAAAGCCAGAGAGGCGACTGGCATTGCGTATCATACGCTGTCTTACAACGGCGAATAGAGCGGGAGATGTAAATTTTCATCTGGTTCTGTAGGGTAGATCTCCCCAAACCTTGGATGTGGGTTTGTGCCAAGGGCTAAAGCGTATCCTGGTGCGTAACAAAGTAGTTGGGCAAAAAGTGGGTCAAAAGTTGTTTCCAAGGAATCGTTGTTTGAACGCATCGATCGATATCCCTTCCTCCTTGCGCCCGGATAAAACGGTAATCATTTGTTCGCGGAAGAACAGAACCGAGCACAAACAGGTACAGCGCGGTTACTCAGGTTGAGCCAATGCAGGGTATGGGAAGAAACGCAGGCACAAAAATAGTGAATGTTTGGTAGAGCAGTGAGCATGAGGCCTAGGTTTAGTGATCCATCGATCCTTTCCTGAATGGCCAACACCTCATCGTCTCCCACATCCCGTGGAGCCACTGATTCACATTTCACATTTTTATTACTTCACAAATGTCTTTTACCAGTCTTCAATCAGTACTGGGCTGATACCAGAATACGAGGAAGTAAGTAGGAGTGTAGGTATGGCTGAAAGGGTCTCTTAACAACCTGTTGCCATACAAATGGCCCTTAAAATTTCCAAAACAAGACTAGTAGCTCAAAATTTGGGTGTGTTAACAAGAGTACCTTCTAGGTGGATTCTGCTAACCTACATAGAGGGCGGAGTGTGGTTCTGTAAATCTATTAGATGGGAGGGGCAAGTAAGATCCGAAGAGACGAAACAGTTGGTGGTGAGTAGGTGCGAGCGGAGGAGAAAGTGTATCTAAAGAATTGCCTAGCGGGGAATAGTGGCCAGGAGCAATTATTTCTCAGTACTAGCCACACTACGTGACTTGGAGCATGCTCGTTCATATGTTGTGCTCCTTAACTACTCTTTCCTTGAAGCTAAAGTCTTCAGCTGTTTTAGGCTGCCGGCACAATAGTAGCAGGTACTAGCTGTTTGCAACATGGGACAACCATATGTTATGGGTTGGTTGCAAGTATTACCATCGATTAGAGAGGGGGGGGGGGGTCTGAGACCGTAGAAAAGGGGGAGGGGTCTTCAGAAAGAGAAACGAAAAGAAAATGCAATGGAAAAGAAAAAGGGAAAAAAGAAAAGAGACAAACAAGGTCCGAGAGATTAACAGGCCGTCACTCGCACACGCACACTTGGTTTAACGTTGGCTCGCTCACAAGCGTATTTTTTTCTCCCCCCACCATTAATTCTTTCCCTCCCACTTCTCCTTCCCCTTCACCTCTTCCTTTTCTTCTCTTTCATCATCGACACCATTAGTATCATCAATTTCCATCTTGGCTCTGACTTATATTTCGGCGTCTTTTCCATTTATATCTGTCCCCAATTCCTGCAGTGTTCCCATCTCCAACCTGGAAACTGCACTCAGTCAAGGTCAAATAAAAAAAAAAAAAGGGTTTTCTGCACAAGGCGGCCATCCCATCTCATACACTTGACACACATATATATCGTTAGCCTTGCCGTTGCTCTACCAGGTAGGCTTCTTGCTACACCCTTCCTCGTCACACCCCTCTACTCAAACTTGTTCTCCCCATTAGTCGGTGCGTTGGCCAGGAACGGGGCGCAAGTCCAACAATTATCCAAGAAGGGAAATAGACTAAAATAATTTGTCCTGTACTTAGACAGAGCGCGAGAACGTCGGTCGTACAAATAAAATTCTGCGTATATGCCCAACTGAGTTTCGCGGCTCTTCTTTAGGAAGCCCTCATCCTCGTTTTTTTCTTCCCATATTTCGAAAATTGCCTTTGATAAGCAAAGGCATCACCATCATCATCACGGCTCGTCGATTTATTCTCCGAGTATCTCTCAAGATTGTTTCCCCTCGTCACTCTAGGGACATTCTCAACAACATCCCTCCGCCGCATAGTCGTCCTCAAGTCAAAGAATCGAAGGGTTGCTAGTTTGAAGACTCCGGAGCTTCTTCCACCACAATTTTCGCCCCTGCTGCATAGTTCTCGCCATCGTTTCCTTCCTCTTAACGAGGAGGGGTCGAGGCGGTCGCCCTTAGTCAACTTCGAGTGTGTTCGTTTTCGTCCACCCTAACAGGAAGTTCACGCATCTCACATTAAACCACTTATAATCAATAAACCCCGCAATAACGCTTCAGAATAAGCCTAATTCGATTATATTCCCCAATGGGTCCTTCAGAAACTTCTACTTGGTCGCCAGTTGATATCTCATCATTCCCCGAAAACCCATCATTCCAGCCTAGGTGCCCACCAGCAATGGCGCCATCCGCCATCTCTTCGTCAGCAATGGCCACTTCCGCGCCCTCTGCAACCAAGCGTCGTTTCAGCTCCGTAAATAATAACACAAAACACTTAGCCCAGGCCCTGATTTCACAGGCCTTACAAACACGCATTAACAGCATTGATCCTGACGAATGTGAGGCTGGAGTTGAAGATGCTTTTTTTGTTGCAGATTTGGGTGAGGTTTATCGCCAACATATGAGGTGGAAAATAAACTTGCCTCGGGTCGAACCTTTTTATGGTAACGTCCTCCAAATATATCTGTATCTATTTAGTTGCTGACTGCTGTTAGCCGTTAAATGCAACGGTGATGAAAAGGTTCTGAAACTCCTCGCAGCCTTGGGTACAGGCTTTGATTGTGCCTCAAAGGCAGAAATTCAGCAGGTCTTAAACATTGGCGTTAACCCATCGCGTATCATCTTTGCCAATCCCTGCAAAACTGCCTCATACATTCGTTATGCAGCAGAACATGACGTCCGGAAGATGACCTTTGACAATGCCGAAGAACTGTACAAGATCAAAAAGTTCTTTCCTCACGCATCCCTTTTCCTTCGTATTCTTACCGATGATTCAAAGAGCTTGTGCCGGTTAAGTCTCAAGTTCGGTGCACCATTGGATAGTACTCGTCATCTCTTGGAGCTTGCCAAGGAGTTGAGATTAAATGTAGTTGGCGTCAGCTTTCATGTGGGTTCCGGTTCATATGACCCCACAGCATTCGAGACTGCGGTTCAGGACGCACGTCAGGTTTTCGACGAGGCCGCTCAAATTGGATTCGATTTGAGGACTCTCGATGTTGGGGGTGGATATGGAAATGATAATTTTGAGCAGATTGCAGGTGTCCTTGGACCGGCGATTGACGAGTACTTCCCATCAAGTGTTAGGGTTATTGCTGAGCCTGGTCGTTATTATGTATCTTCCGCCTTCACCATAGCGGCACATGTCATTGCTCGACGGACAGTACCAGCCGACAATATTACTCGCGATGCTTCTTATATGCTCTATCTCAATGATGGTGTCTATGGGAATTTCTCCGGCATCATGTTTGACCACCAAAAGCCTATCCCGAAGGTATTGAAACGGAATGGCGAGTACTTCTTCGAATCGATGCCATCCGACTCGCAGTTGATCAAGTACTCGGTGTGGGGGCCAACTTGTGATGGAATTGACTGCATCTCAGCATCTTGCTTTTTGCCCGAAGTTCTAGACGTTGGAGACTGGTTGTATTTCAGCGACATGGGAGGTTAGTAAAGCGGACTTAAGTTATCAGGATCCTGTTGCTAATTTGAAGCCGCAGCATATTCTAAGTGTTCTGCGACTAAATTCAACGGGTTCAGTGACGATCACCAGGTTGTCTATGTTGCCAGCGATCCTGGGGCACTAGCCCTTTTAGAATAGATAAAACACATCATTCTCTTCTTTTTATATTATCTTTCGTGTATGTCGAGGAGGAGGTTGGTATTGTGCTGGGAAGATTTTTGTTCGCACATCATTTTGCGTTGTTTCCGCTTTTGCATATATTGTCCACTTCTTAGGAGGACTTTTGGTTTTGATTATTTTGCTTATTTTGAACGTGCCTAAGTTTGTCGCGTCGATCGTACCGCTGTTTGATCTGCATTTTGGTGCTATGGAAAAGTTTAGATATTGTGTCATTGAGTGCTAGGTGGCCGTGCCTGTGCTCAAAAATTTCTTGTTATTTTAATTATCGTCAAAGGCATATGTACGATAAGTGCATATTAATATCTGTTCTATAGGGGGCTCATGTGGAAGAATAGTGGTAATGCGAGACTTTTTGGTGCAGTTCCTAGGTAATCGTTCTGGATGCTTTAAGGTCTCGGCGAATACCGTCTGTTGACGAACAACCAATCGAAGCCGATTTAGTTGTTGGTTACCATCCTTCAAGGATGGATGCATTGAGTGACAGTAATAAAGTTCCAGAGGCCCTTTTCTATTGGTAAGACATGCATATCGCTATTCTCTCACTCATTAATGCAATATCTGCAGGGAAATGTGCTGACTGTTTCTTACCCCAGCCACAATTCTACATGTATGATTATGTAGTTGGCATGTGATACCAGACCTACTACTCGCCAAATTTTTAAGTCTGGTGATTTTTTAGGTGCGGTTGCCACGCAAAATATCAACAGACTTTAAAAATTGGCGAGTATGTGTAGGCTAGCAACATAAAAACCCATTTCAGTACATATATAGGCCAGTTATATATTCCTGTGCGTTACCAAGTACATGTACTAAGATCATTATCACATCGACTATAGTACTCCTTAGGATATAAATTTTTTGCATATGGATAACTCCCCGATCAAAGACTCGGATTTCGAAAGGCTGCGACGATACCGGCTCTTCATCATATGCATTATTTGTGGATAAGGGCTAACAAAGTTCATAGCTTGTAATTACTAAAGACTAATTACTACTTGTAAGCATATAGATAAACCCCCAGAGCTTTATCACGACTATTAATAAGTTAAAAAGAGTAAACATGCCCCTTCTTTTGTTCCCAGATCCTGGTGAGTTTTTGGGTACCTCTATCTAGGGGGCCCTGGGTTTGTATAACCGCTGTAGTAGGGACGCAGTATTCGCCGGAATGGCGGGCCTGAGTCAATGGCAAACGACCAACCATTGGGACAACAGTCAGCCATGGCAAAGGGGTAAGTGAGTTTTCTGAGTTTTATTGGCTACTTCACCACCGCCCTAGAAAGGACTATACAATGCTGGCATGGTATTCCTACTACACTTTAAGGCCTTGCCTGGTTATTGGCGTTGGCGGTCTTCAAAGGGATCAATATGAGAATGATACCAAAGGCACTAGGAAGCATGCAGTAAGATAAACTATAGATAATAATCTTGTATTGTTGATGGCGAGAATAGGAGAAGACCCACTCTTCTCATCATATCTAATAGCTACATGTAGTCTTTGCCATATAAACTAACGACAGCGTGACGATTTGTTATACAAATAAATGGTGTAGTATGGCAGGTAGTCAGGGTTAAGGGCAGCTCCCCGCAAGGCAGTTGGATACATGTAATTATGGTCCTTATAGCTTGGGGGAGCAACTTTGCAATAGTATAAAAAAAATGGGTAGATTCAGTACCTACATGTAGCAACCTAATGTTGCTACGATATAATGGTTAGGAGTCCCACTGTTTGGGGCCATTTACATGTCTATACTTACAGATGTCTTAATTTACCAGGAAAATTAAAGGTGTCCGAAAATTGCAACCGGGTTCGGATTCTACACGCGCTCAGCCCCCAAATAAATAGATTACACCAGGCCTCTTAATACTAGGCTCAGTGGTATATTTCACACGTACTGAGGGGAACTATCGGTTCATAGATTTACTAGGCTATGAAATTCCGCTATAACTGTCGATGGTAAATACATGTAGCATAGGTTTATAACACATGCGTGGCGTGCTTTAGGAGTAAATAGCTCTGATTTATAAATCACCTCAGCTAGATGACATGCTTTAACCAAGTCGGGGAAAAATGTTAGAAACTGCCCTCTCATGCAAGTATTAAGAAATCTGGCCTAGCTATTACGTAGCTGTACGCGGCCTAGCCCATGTAGAGAGATGCTCAGACATAGAGTACCTAGTGGAGGACTCGTTGGATTTCAACTTATCGACTAAACGTGTGACGGCCATCACCCATGGAGTACACCTAGCTGTTAAGGCACAGCTATCACGGTTTACCTCATGTGGATACCACAGCGATGGGTTAGGATGGGACATAGAAATCTTTGAGTATATATTAGAGGAAGCATGTATGGTTCAACCCGTGCGCATATTGACTAGGTACGAACGAAAGGCAAGTGCAAGATAGGATAAAAACAAGTAGGGAGCAGGTAGGGAAGGGCGGGCCATCTTAGAGGATGGTGGCCATAGCCGCACAAGGACAAAATAGATTTCTACACAGGAATCTAGGTTTCTTTGGCATACCTGTTTATACTCATCCCTAACCCAAATACAGAGCGCATATCATCAGATAAACACAAGGTTGGCTGCGTTTTACCTCTAGTGCTCATGTAAAGCCTAAAGTAGCCACCCTGCTTATGTGATAGAGCTTCATTATAATATTAAACAACAATCCCAAAGTGCTAGCACAAGAAATATCAGTCTGCGGGAATCAGGAAAGAGGTGGGGTGAAGAAGATATGGGGGGGGGGGGTACTTACAGAAGGACTTTGAATATTTCGAGTACCTCCCAAGTGGTTTGCAGCTTTACCTCTGTCTCAATAGCCCCCCCCCATGCCCCAGTCGCAGAGCTTCCACCCGTAGTGGTGATTGTTCTCTCTTTACCGCCAACCTTAATTTTTTTCTTTAGGACACCCCCTTCCTTCTCTTCTACAGTCTGGACGTTTGAGCTAGGCCTGTCGGAGTCTTCGGGAAACCGGCCATTTAACATGTAATATTCAAGGAGGTCGTCTTTTTCGGTCCACCTCTGACGGATCCAAAGTTCAAATAGATGCGGGTCCGAAATCGGGATAGAAGAAACTGCAAATCGTCTCCAGTGCATATTCACAGATTTGGGGGGCCGACCCTGAAAATATGTTGAAGACAATGTGAAGTAATCTTGTCCGAACTTGCCACGCCTAGTGTTTTGGCTATTTTGTCAGAAGTGCCACTGATAAGGAAAGAATAGGGCCTGAGAACGTACGGGATACCCTCATAAGCAACTGTACAATCATATACCCACTCAACACTGTCCTTTAAATTTTCAAGGCAAAATCTTAGCCCTGTTGCTCTAGGAAGCAATAGATGCCTTAGGTCTTTGAGTCCGGCTTTCTCCGCATATCTGGCGCTTGCCTTCCGCCCGTTATCACTGAGGTTTGTCCCCTCAGGAAAAATCATCAACCACATGGGTTCTTGGTTACCACCGGCCGCAAGTTTCGAAAGTCGGTGTTTGAATCTAGGCTGATCCTGCTCCCATTTTCGGGCTAGGAAGATGAATCCATAGAACCTCATTCCCCAGCCAACGACAGGTATATGCTTCAGGGACTCCTTCAGGATTATATATAAAAATCCATGAAGGCGCGCGGTATACGCTACCCACCACAGATATAACCAGTCGGAATATAGCTATTTGAATTTGATTAGATATCCGCTGTTTGCAATGTTTTAGATAACTTTAAGATTACCTGATGATTGGCTATTAATATCATTCGCTCAGGGAAGTCACATTCTAATCGACCATCTATAGTTCTCCTAAGTTGATGCCTGACACTTTTGTCCCCAGTGACGCGGACAACAGTTGGTGACCACCACTGAGTGATTGTAGTTACCAGGACGCCAAAACTTTGTTTTGTTCGGGACATATACGCGTAGTAAATTGACTTATTTGCTAGATAGAGAGGCGCCCCAATAAGCTGCAGAGAACGTTCATTAGACCTAGGGGGCTTTGTGCAGAAAAAAGGTTATATGAGGTGGAATGTACCTGGGTAAGATGTATTCTAGTTGATCATTGAACAAGTATGTTAGTAAACTTCTAGTTTAAGCATAAATATATGGGCGTCGGAGTGTTAGGCTTAGGGGAAATAAATTTGATTTACACTATACAAGAAGTTGTGAAGTAGGCTGAGAAAGAGCACATTCGAATGAACTGCCGTGCCCCGCCATATTGTACTCTGCCTGCGGGATGAGGCTCATTAATCTTGGCCGGTGAAACGATGCCCTCTACTTTGCAAGAGGTGTCAAGCTCCTTTCCTTGGGCCATGGTGATCCTAGATATGTTTCGATAAATCTGGCCTATTCACAGATACAAGTGGATAATAGTGTCAAACGCTGAGGAAGGATTGGGATGGACGTGAGGAGCTGATATGTGGGGATGCCCGGCTATCTTGTTAATGAGTTGTTTGGTGAAATACAGGCGCAACGTTGGACCCAGAAAATAACCACTGTGGCAGGGTTCTATCATAGTGTGATTCAAGTTGTGTAGAAATTCAGGCCAGATCTTGCATAGGACACATGTGCCGTATCTCAATGCTGCTCTTGTGAGTAATACATCTGTCCCGTGCCCAGCCAGCACGTCTTGGCACGAAGTCATTCATATGCCGCGTAAAAAATAAAAAGAGATGATGTCCAACAATCGTGGCAGCATAAAGATAAAAAGAACCTACAACACCACCCATAATGGTAAGCACTCATGGAAACAGAAATAATTGCCTTACTAAACTCTCCCTGCAGGCAAGTAATAATACTAGTAAGGAGGGCCACATCAAACTTGCAGCTGAGGGTTCGTTTAAAGAATATATATTCCTGGGGACAAAACCTAATTTTTTTTATAGGAGCAAAGCGCTTCGTTGAAACTTACTATCCAGCTCTCAACTCCGATCGAGCAGCGTTGGCAACTTTTTATCACCCAGCCGCTTCCATAGTTTGGAACGGCAACCCTATAGCTGGCGGCGAGGCATTCACAGCATTTTTTTCCTCAATGCCAGAGTCCCACTACGATGTGCAGTCGTATGACGCCCAGCCTATGCAAGTCGATATGAATGGAAGTTGTAGTTTTGTGTTGATAGTTTCGGGTAGTGTCAAGTATGGGGAGCTCAAAGAACAACGAGGATTTAGCGAAACATTTGTATTAAAGCCAGTGGAAGTCAAGCCAACTAGATATCTCATATCTACGCAAGGGTTCAGGCTGGTGGTCTAGAATAAACATGTTTAAAGCGCAATTTCCTTCTCACTCACAACTACAAACCATCGCCCCCACACCCACCATCCCACCATCGCCCGCTTCTACCTAAAAGAAATGTTAAATTTGATCCGATTAAAAGTATACATAATAGATAAAGGTGGCCTCTGATGAAGTGCCGAAGACTGTAACCATGTTTATATTTGGCTTTTAATCAATGTTCAACACTTTTGATAATCTTAAGGAGAGATGCCCACAGATACCATTCCGCTGTGACATTCTACTCAACTTTACCACCCTTCCAATCAAGTGCTCTCAATCTCTCTGGCAGAATGGGATGAGTGAAATGATAGCTGGAATATAACCAATCCGCATCCATTGTAGAGAGATTCTGAACCTGTAATTTGATTAAGCTTTTTGCTAGGTCACTGGCGTAACCGAGCCTAACAGCGAATGCATCGGCCTCGTATTCAAACTTTCGAGAAAGGATATTCATGAGCAGCTTAACAACGGTATCGAGAGGCTGAAGAATCTCATTGAACAGTAAAAATCCGATCAAAATAGGCTGCGTTCCGTGAAACCCAAAGGCACGGTAGAGAGAGCCATTACTGATGAAAACAGAGAAGAGGGCGAAGATGTAAAACATGTGAAGCTAAAATTTCCCGAAGGTTAGGAGCGCACAACTTAAGAACGTAAAGAAGCAGTGGGTTAGTGACAAGCATGTCACTACAAGGACATACCTGAGCAATAGCAAAAAGTTTGGTGGTGTGCCCCTCGCTCCAATGTCCAAGTTCATGGCTAAGAACAGCTACGACTTCATTGACATCGCTTTTCTCAATCAACGTATCATATATGACAATGTGTTTGCTCCAAGGTAACCCGTAAAAGTACGCATTGCTATGTGCGCTCCTTTTGGAGCCATCAATGACATAGAGGTGTTTCAGAGGGAATTGCAATCTGGTCGCAAGAGCCTCCACCTCGGTTTTTAATTTTCCAGGTTCAAGGGGTGTTAACTTGTTGAACATTGGAAGGATGGCGATTGGGTAGACAGTGATCATAAACGCCTGAACAACCAAGATGAATACCCAGAGATAATAGAAGAAATTACCACCAAATGACTGTATAATCTTCAGGAACCCGGCAAGGATAGGCCCACCCATTGAAATAATGAGAATTTGGTTCTTGATAAGATCGGTAAAGAACTAGTAAATATTAGATATAATGAAAAGGTGGTGCCCAGAGAGACCTTCAGCTCTTACCAGTTTCTGGGTTTGTTTATTGAAGCCAAATTTTTCCTCGAGCACAAATGTTTTATAGTAAGAAAAGGGTAAACCGATAATCGTGGTAATAAAGTTAAACACAATAAAGAACACCAAGGATTGTGATATCTCTCCAGAGAATTGGGCGGGTGCATAGGTAGCTACCCAAATACCAGTGAAACCCCAGAGTTTGGGAAGTAAGTTAAAGTAGATCGTAGCAAAATTCGTCATTTGATTGTAGAAAGAACTGATAAAGCCATAGGTTGATTTTGCTCTTCCGTAGGCCTGCAATCGGGTCAGTTTCATCACGTAGAGAAGAAAATATTGGATGGCCGCACCTGAGCTTTGTCATAGTCCTCTTGATTAACCGCACCCTGGAGGGCTTTCGGGGGGTTGGTTTCTTGGAGCTTCGCGTGCTGCCTGAAAGAGAGGAAGGTTTCAAAAAGGTACTGGGCGAAACCAAATCCTAGAATCATTCCTTTCCAAGGAATAGTTGGAGTGTCGAGGAAGAGGGCGAGACGCTGTATAGAAATGAGTCTATATCTCGGTCGAACAACGGTGGAATCATGAACTTACCCCGAGAAATCCCGTCTCCATGAGAGGCTGATGAGAGGAGATGAGAATGTCAAAAGTGAGCGAAGCGGAAATAGGGAGAGACAAATTCCAAAATGCAGATGTGGCAATATCGATTCCAGAGTTGAAGCGAAAGAGGGATGTTGTACTTCTGTAAACTGTCATCAATTTGATGTGAATGACTGGATCCGGTGCATGAATATAAACCCTTACCCTCAGGGTGTCAGCAACAACAATATGCCAAGACACTAAGTGAAACCAACTCCCAATCTTAGGTTCAAACAACCTACAGTCAACTTTGGGGCAACGACGAACCTGGGACAACGACGAAAACACAGATTTCGGTCAGCCAAGTGGTTGCATATGAGCCTGAGCACTACTGCCTCGACTGACAAACACCCCTGCTCGTCGTTCAACCAGTTTCGTCGTTGCCTTCGGTGGGACTGTACTGTAATAATCCGATCAACGGACCCTGTAAATTCAATAGCGACGGAACTCAATAGTAAATACAATTAATCCTCAAAATTATGATTTCCACCGTGAATGATGACCTGTTCAAGATGAAAATATTTACATCTACTCCCAATGAATCCCTGAGAAAGCCCATTTCAGACATCTAATAATGTTTTTTTTGCCTCCTCAAAGGTTGATTAACTTGCACCAACAAATTAATAAGTAGAAATCTTATTCTTCTCATAGTGCCAAACCCGTTCAAATTAATTAAGATCAGGACACTTTGAAGGCCAATTGAGGTTTATAATTCCGAGTTTTTTCCAGATACTTTTATCAACTTTGCGGATTGTTCATTACATTAGCGCCAGTTCCCATAATAATATAAACCGATATTAAGTACTTGATATTTCCATTATAGGACTTTTTTGTGATTTTTGATATTTTTTTTCTATAGACTCTTATTGACCAAATGTGGTCGACGTCGATTGTTGCCCGGTGATCGGTTGAAGTTGCGCAAAGGGAGAAGGAAGGGCATGGAATGAATGATGGGGTGGATGGAGATGGATGGTGTCGTTGGTGTCGTTGGATTCGATGGCGTGATGGATTAGAATTAGAAATAGAGAGAGAGAGTGGAGAGGAATAGTTGTGAGGTGTGTAGCGGCTTTCATGGATTGTATGATGGATGGATGTATGACTAGTGGAGGAATGTGTTAAATAGAGCGGGAGAATCTTTTTAGTTCTTTCTTTCTTTTCTCTCTGTCTCGTCTTCCTGTCATCTCGCTACATAGGAATATACTCCTATTCTCTAGCCATAGTCCCTGAGATCCCAGAACTAGACTTCAGGATCTGTCATCAGCAAACTCAACTTCTGACTGCAGTCTCCCAACAGTCTCCCAAGTCTCAGGAGAGTCTCCTGACACTGCTGGATACATTTTGGGTCTCCTGAGGCTCAGGAGACCTCAGGAGACAAATCAAGTCTTGCTGATGGTCATCGTTATTCTCATCGTTCTTGTTGAGGTCCATCCGGTCCTCACTTTCCCGGCCTCTCGTCTTCCTTGTGCTGGTCCTTGCTCTTGCCCTTGCCTTTACCTTCGCTGGTGCCTGTGCTTGTGCCCGCCTGGTAGAATCTCTGTCTTCGTCGGTGTCCTCGTTGTCAAGCTGTGTTTCTCGAGTCCTTCTACGTCATCATTGTCGTTCAGATTACTCTGTCACACTAAGACAAGACCACCCTTACTCGACCAACACAGCACGAATTTCTCACATCATAGTTTATTATGACCTCCCCTGCTACCGATGGACTTGACTATCAAAAGCTACATGACAACCTCGCCGCTTTCTTTGTCGCTCACCCTGAAGTGGACCTTGAAGCAACGGAAGAGGCGATACAGGCATACGGTCTCCTCCTCCGGGCTTACGCAGGGGTCCGGCAGTACTTCATCGACCTAAAAACCTATCACACTGAAACAGAACAAGCTCGAGCCGAGTTCCATAAAGAAACCCAGGGACTACGAGCTAAGATCAAAAAGCTGCAAGAAGGATATAACAGAACCATACCAGCGGTTAGTAGATTAGTTCTCACTGGGCCTGTTATAGGCTCAGAGTCATTGGTAGAATCCAGCGGTTACAGTAATAGGAAAAGTACCTGCAGTGAGGACCGCAACCTGCTGCAAGTGTACCTACCTTCTGACCACTAAGGTGGAGATCTATTCATGAAAGGATAGGCTGACGAGTATAGGCCGTGTCAGTAAATAGAGGACCGGCTAGAGAAAGATCTCTAAGTGTCCGGGCATCTCCAGTATCCTTCTGTGCAAAGATAGCCCTGCTGCAGGCAGCAGTGGCTATGCCCGGGAATAACCTTCAATGAATTACAGCTCTGCAGCCAACTAGGGTAGATTGTCTGAGCGGAGACTCATTTAATGCAGGCCCGGAGCTGTGTGACAGCCAGGCTGCAGGTGATCCTTGACCCTAGCTAAAGGTGCTTACTCTAGGACCGGAAACACCTGCTAGCGCTTATGGAGAAGCGGGGTAGCGGAGGAATTGCTTCCTGTCCCGGCGTCATGGCATTGGTTCCGACAGTTCGGTAGGAGGAAGAGGGTTGCGATGGAGGAGGGATGGTTAAGCGAGGATGGAGGGAGGTGGGGAGATGATGACGTCATTAGATTCCAGGAGGTTCAATGGCGTGATAAGAATTGTAACGAAAATAGAGGAGATGGTGGGGAGGAATACGAGGTGTGGTTACGGCGGGTTTCTATGGAGTTCTGCGGGTGGAGGTATGAGTCATAATGAACTAGCGGAGAAATGTGTTAAATAGAGTGGGCGGATCTTTTCTTTAGTTCTTTCTTTCTTTTCTCTCTGTCTCGACTTTCTGTTATCTCGATACATAGGAATATACTCCTATTTCCTCATCATAGTTCCTGAGATCCCAGGACCTAGCTTTGGGATCTATCATAGCTATCATCATCGTTCTCGTTGAGGTCCATCCGATCCTCACTTCCCTTGTTCTTGTCCTTGTTTCTGCCCGGAGCTTTGCCTCTGCCTTTGCTTTGGCCAGTGCCTGTGCTTGTGCCCGCCCTGAGGCATCTCTGTCGCGTGTCGCCGTCGCCTGTGTCTCGAATTCTGCATCATCATTGTCGTCTTCTCTGCGTCCGGACTACTCCGTCACACTAAGACGAGACCACCCCTACTCGACTAACACAGCACAAGTTCCTCGAACTATAGTTTGTCATGACCTCCCCTGGCACCAATGGAGGTGACTATCAAAAGCTCCACGATGATCTCGCGGCTTTCTTTGTCCACCCCGGCTGACCGAGCAATGGAAGAAGCGACAGGCATATGCACTCCTCCTTCGGGCCTACGGAGGTCCGACGTTATTGACCTCAAAGCCCACCACACCGAAACCGAAGCGAGCTTCATAAAAACCTGCGACTATGAATCCAAGATCAAAAAGTTGCAAGAAGGAATCAAGCAAGACTTGGGAGCTCCATGACGACTCCAACTAAGTCACCCAAATCGGAAAAGCTTTCCGACCCGCAGAAGTATCATGGAGACCGGAAAAGGCGAGGATGTTCCAGAGACATTACAAATCGCTCACGGCTAATCTTGATCGATTTCTACCGCTTCAACAAATCGCCACGCTATCTCCGGTTGGCGACCTGCGGCAGATCAGTTCCTTGCTTATATCTCGGATGAGGGGATTGCTTTGGATTCAATGGCGGAGTTTTTTGAAATTCTGAATAATGCTTTTGGAGATCCTGATCGTGCTGCCACCGCTGCCCGCAACTTGAGGGAAATCAAACCATGTCAACGTTCTTTCTCGGAGTACTTTGCAGAGTTCCAGCGCTACGCTGCTGATTCTGAGTTCAACGAAGCAGCCAAGATTGAATGTTTGATGGAAGGGCTTAATCAAGACTTGATGGCACTAATGATACAGAATGAAACCCCCGACACCATCAAAGACTGTGGCCTGCTACTACAACGTTTGGATAATAAACAAAGGGCACTACAGGCTAGGATGGGGAGGTTTAGGTTTCAGATTCCGAGTGCTCCTGCCTCTCGCCCCTTCGGTCCCCGACCACCCGTCACATTAACAACATCCCCTGTCGTACGGGGACCACCATCGTCATCAGCAGTACCATCAAGGAATACAGCACCAGCAGCTCACCCTTCCTACACTCCTGGGGGAGCTGTTCCTATGGATCTGTCTAATAGTCATCGTCGTCCGGACCCCTGGGAAAGGGAAGCCCGCTGGGTGGAGAATTGTTGTTACTATTGCGGGGGCGTTGGACATTTGGTTAGAGATTGTACTTTGTCGCCCTCGGGGAGGCCACCACCTAGGATGAGGGGAGCATTGTTGGAAGCAAAAAAGGAAAAGAAGGAAAAGGAGGAGGATAGTTCGTCGGACGAGGAGGAGTTAAAAGGTTCGTCCCTGGCCTAAGCGGCATAGCCCAGGGACTTTCACGAAGTTTTTCTAAGGTTGCCATTTCTACGTTTTCAGTATCAGAAGGGGAAATGGATGGGAATCAATTGATTGTAGTATGTTCTATTTCGCAAAATAAAAAATCTATTGTACCCACCTATGCTTTGATTGATACTGGAGCGTCGGGATATGCATTCATAGATGAGGACTTTGTGCGCCGCCATGAGTTAAAAATGAAGAAGTTAAGGACTGAGAGGGGGATAGATGTGATCAATGGAAGGCCTATTGAATCAGGGAAGGTGACAAGGAAGGTAACCCTGGAGTTAGAAATCAATGGGCATGTGGAGTAATGTCCCTTTTTTGTTACAAAGCTGGGACACTATCCGATTGTGGTGGGAATACCCTGGATGAGGAAACATGGAGTCGTAATTGATAGCGGCAGGAGCAGATTCGCTTTCAATCATCGGTATGTCTCAAACATGATAGTCAACCGCAAACCTATCGCCAGAGAATCTCGACCAAACCTCTGGAAAGATCAGTTACCAATATTTCGGCAGTTTCACCTCGATCATTTAAAAAATTATCTCGGGATCCTGCTGTTCAAGTTTACTCGACCACTCTGTATGCGGTTAACAAAATACTGGAGATGCCAGCCAATCCAGATAGGACCATTCCGATAGACTATCAACGCTTTCGGCAATTGTTTGATGAAACTAACGCCTTTGCTACCACCACATCGCCTCTATGATCATGAAATAAAGTTATAAGAAGGACAAATCCACCTTTGGCCACGCATGTACATGTCAAGAGAAGAATTGAACGATTAAGAGACTATCTGGCCGACAACTTACAGAAGGGTTTCTTCGCCCAGCAACTCTCCAGCTGGTGCTGTTTGTTAAGAAGGCAGACGGGTCTTTACGCTTGTACGTTGAAAGGATCGACACCACTTCCTCTTACACCGAGACTACGCCAATTTGGCACGCCAATTACTTCACTAAGGACTTGCGCTACAATCAGATCAGAATTAAGGAGGATGAATGGAAAACTGCTTTCAGAACACGTTATGGACATTGGGAATACCTGATGATGTCATTTGGACTGATGAATGCACCCGCTACCTTTCAACGATGGATTAATGATATTTTACGTCCCTTTCTAGATCGCTGCGCTACCGCCTACCTCGATGATATTCTTATCTATTCGGAGACTTTGGAACAACACAAACAGGATGTACAACAGGTACTGGAAGCTCTCGAGGCTAATGAAGTTCATCTGAAACCAGAGAAGTTTGAGTTCAGTATGCAGGAGACCAAGCATCTCGGCATGATATTGACACTTGGGGGAATGAAAATGGACCCGGCTAAGGTACAAACTATTGTGGACTGGGAGGCGTCAAAGACGGTGAAGGAGGTTCAGGAATTTTTGGGTTTTGCCAATTTCTATCGACGATTCATCTATGCTTACTCCAGAGTGGCACGACCCTTGACTACCCTAACCAAGAAACATGTCAAGTTTGAATGGACCCGGAAGGTAGAACAAGCCTTTCAAACACTCAAGGTGGCGTTTACCATCGCTCCCATATTGATGCACCCTGATCCAGAAAGAGAATTTATCGTTGAGACGGATGCATCTGATTACGTGTCGGCCGGAATTCTATCACAGCGAGACGACGAACAAGTCCTGCACCCAGTTGCGTTCTTCTCAAAAACTCACTCTCCGGCGGAATGCAATTATGAAATTTACGATAAGGAGTTGTTAGGCTCTGTCTGGAGGAATGGTAGCGTTGCAACCACAATCCCCATCAATTGTATTTTGGGTAGTACAAATCGAATTGAGTCAGATTGTATTTTGATAATCCAAACAGCATAGTCAGGGTAGGGTAACCTTAGATTGTATTATGTTGCGTTTTCCATACCCCCCACTCTCTCCTCTACAACTTCCCACTACTATGCCCACCGTAACAACCTATTATCAAACAACTTCAAAACAGTATAAAGTTTTAAGCCGGCAGGTTTTCAGCTTTGAGATATAAATTTTAAGCTGGCAGGCTTTCAATTGATTCTCGATTGTACTTCAAGTTCAACTATTATTAGCGATCACATCAGCAAGACCTCATTTGCCTCCCGATATCATCTGAGTTTAGACTCTCAGGAGACCCAAGAGACTATTGGGGGACCTCAGAGACAAGTTGAGTTTGCTGATGTAG
Source organism: Morchella sp. 2016-72 (assembly GCA_024713865.1). NCBI lineage: Eukaryota > Fungi > Ascomycota > Pezizomycetes > Pezizales > Morchellaceae > Morchella > Morchella sp. 2016-72. The sequence goes on from JAMJEY010000023.1 coordinate 795,785, forward strand.
ATGGAAACCATGGAGGATGATGACTTGATGTTACTTTTGGGAGGAATAGCATACACTACTTCTGTTTTACCTTCACTCCTACGGGAACTATTTCACGCTCTTTAACAACGATGCAGGAGATTTTAAATTCTATGAACGAGCGTTTAGTTCCGCAAGAGATAAGAATGGAGAAACACATATTTCAGCGGTTATGTTTCTTATTGCGCGACAGAAAATATTTGAAGGATACCAAGTAAGAATTTATTCTATTTTCCAAACAGCCAATTTAAGAAATCTTTACTAATTGTTATTACTCCTATAAGACATCTTTCCGTGAACAACAATTACATATATTCCTTTATATTGTATCAACAAACGATCCACCGACTGCATAAAAGCCGCTTTCAATATTCTATAAACTATTACCAGATATTTTAACTCAGTATTATGCAGACGATCTAAGATCGACTATACGCAACTTCCAATTGCCAATAATTCAATTATTTTTACAGATCCCGATAGAAATTACATCCAATTCAAGTTCTATCCATACTTTAAGGGCTGTTTAAGGTGCAATTGATGGTTCATTAATTCCTATTAGTGTCCCCAAAGATCGATACTGCAGCTTTTCGATGTCGTAAAGGGTTTTTAGCTCAAAATATATTAGCTGTTTGTTCTTTTGATTTAACATTTCAATATATATTGGCTGGGTGGGAAGGTAGTGCAAATGATGGACGGGTTCTTGAAGATGCGTTATCCAAAGGATTCACAATACCGTCAGACAGATATTACCTTGCCGACGCTGGTTACGGTTTGACACCAAACTTTCTTACACCCTACCGAGGTATAAGATATCATCTTAAGGAATGGTCACAGGGAAATCAACAACCACAAAATGCAAAAGAACTTTTTAATCTCCGGTGCGCATCCCTACATAATGCTATTGAGAGAATATTCGGGATTTTGAAGCAGAGATTCCCAATTTTAAAGGTTCAGTCTCAGTACCCGCTAGATACTCAAATACGATTGGTGAAGGCATTATGCTGTCTGCATAACTTTATCAGGAAACACGGCGGCTCTGACAAATATTATGATATACAAAATTTTTAGTTTGAAGCAGAGGAAAATATTTTCAACAAAATAAAACATCAAAGTAATATCATTCAATCAGCAACTTTTCTAAAAGAAAGAAAGAAAACAACACCGTGATGAAATTGCAGAAAAATATGGTTGGACTATATAGAATATAAGAAATAATAAAAAGTATCCCACTCTTCAATTATTCTCCGAGTTGGTATCTAATTTTTCGATGTTTCTTTTCAGCCAATTTGATCTACGCCGCATAAAAAAAAAGAGTATGTCTTTCATCCCAAGATAAGACTATATATCGCTCATATAATCATCATCACTCCATTCTCCACTATCAACCAACGTTGACAATATTTCTAACGCTTGTTGGTGATCGGTGGGTGCTCTGATTTGTTTAGAGTTGGTGAATGCTTTGGCAAGTTCTTGAATACCTTCAGCGCGTGCATGGGTACCTGTTTGGGATTTTTGTTGAAATGGATGTGTCGAAAAAAAATTTGTACCGTTCACGTTTGTTGATTTGGGCTATCAGTGGGTATCCTAATACGCTTTTCTTGTACTCGGTTCTTTCTGAAATTCAGTTACAGATTTGAATCTGGCGTAGAAATATCAGGTTGTTGAATATTTAATCTCGGAGGGTTTCTTGGTCCGTGAACTGTATGGTTCAGAAAATTCAAAGTGATACATTTTACTATCACTCTCCCAACTCTGTGTGTTGAAGATGCTGTAATACCAGTTGCAATAGATTTAGAGAAGATTTCCTGAAGAATTTTATAGTTTGGTAGTGTTTGAGAACGAAATTGACGAGCATCTTTGTGATACTAACAATTTATATTAGTATATGTTCTAAAAATTTTGTAAATAAATATTACCTTTAAATAAGCTTCCCAGACATCGTGAGGTGCTGTCGGTATTTTCTTCACTTCATCCCAACCAAAACCGGAGTTGTCGCAAAGTCGTTGAAATACATCATATTTTTTTTTCAACTAAAACAATCACAAAACTGAATTAGTGTGGGGGTGTGCGTTAGATGTTTAGGCTTAGAATATCTACCATAGATACACGTATCTTGATTTGTTCTCTATCATATGGTGGATCAAATATTAGATTGAAATCGTGATGACTTGTCAAGCTTCTTTTTTGAATCCATTGTCGGCGTTTACCTGCTCTAATTTGGTCTAGGAGAAGTCGGCAAGTGATTGATCCTTCTGCTCATCCCAAATAGCTTTGAGTTTAATCGTATATAAATGATTTGCGTATTGATTTTTTTAATTACTGAAGAAAGTGTAGTGCGGTATGTATGCAGAGTGATGGTGGAGGATCGTTGAAATTTAAACTGAGATTTCAAAGTGAATTGTATATTTTCTCCGTTTGCTAAATCACAATTTGAGCAGTCACAATTGTGTGCTACCAAACAGGCAAATATTCACTAAATTACAATTGAATATTTAATCATGATTTGGAGCGTTGCAACCGTGATTTGGGTGGCTTTCAGATGCGGCCTTAGCCATCATTCGTTGTTTTGAGGAATGGAGACCTCATTTGGAGATGGCTCAGTTTCAAGTCAAGGTGCTTACGGATCATCGCAACCTTGAATATTTCATGTCTACTAAATTGCTAAATCGTCGTCAAACTCGTTAGGCGGAATTTTTGTCTCGGTTCGATTTCATCATTCAATATAGACCTGGAAAGCAAGGGAGGAAAGTGGATATTTTGACGAGAAGGCCAAAGGATCTACCAAAGGAAGGGGATGAAAGACTAGAACAGCAAAGTTGAGTGGTATTGAAGAAGAAGAATCTTGACTCAAAGATAAGTTTGTTGGCGGGTTCTTTAACAAATGAACCACATTGAAGGCAGCTTCCGTCTTCGAATTGTTTATGAAAACTTACCAAAGTGATAGTTTTCCCAACAAAATTCTAGCCATGCTTCGAGATGGTGTTCGACAGTCGAAAGAAATTTCGTTAGCCGAGTGCAAGCAAAGCGAGGAGGGATTGTTATTATATCGGAATACTCTCTATGTTCCTGACTACGACGAACTTAAACTCTATCTTCTTCATGAATATCACAACAAACCCTCTGCGGGACACCCTGGGAGATCTAAGACATTGGAACTTCTCAGTCGAGACTATTACTGGCCCACCATGCGGAAATATACAGACCGTTATGTTCGGAACTGCCACCTCTGTCGGCGGAGTAAAGCAAACCATAATCCTCTACAGGGGGTGCTACGACCGCTATCGGTACCCAAAGGACCTTGGACGGATGTCACCATGGACTTTGTCACTGGACTTCCAGAGAGTAATGGGTTAAATGCCATTCTAGTGGTTGTGGACCGGTTGACGAAAATGAAACATTTTATCGTCATCACGGAAAGTGTTAACGCCAGGGATCTCTCTCGTCTATACCTGGAACAGGTTTGGAAGCTTCATGGGTTACCCGAGATTATTGTTTCAGATCGAGGGACCCAATTTACTGCTGAGTTTTGGAGAGCTCTCTGCGAGCGGTTAGAGATTGCCCCTCGGTACTCTACGGCCTTTCATCCCCAGACTGACGGACAAACTGAGAGGATCAACGCAATCATGGAACAATATCTACACAGCTATGTATCCTATCAACAAGATAATTGGGCTGACTTTCTTCCGATGGCTGAATTTGCTACTAACAATCATATCTCCGAAACGACTAATATGTCCCCCTTTCAAGCAAATTATGGAAGACATCCTCGAATGACCTTTGGGCCCTTACAGCATGGACGGACAATAAATGAGGATCAAGCGAATGGACTAGCAAGGGAGATGTCTCAGGTTTTCGAGTGGGATGTTGGTAGAAGATCTGAGGAGAAATGGCCAATTCATGAACCCCAGCACTCGCATTATCGATCGCTTGTTTGACTTTCGACTACGAATATAGAAACTAAGCGTCCTTCTAAAAAACTTGACTGGAAACAAGTTGGACCCTACTCAGTCAAACGGATTGTGAGCCCCTATGCTTACGAGTTGGAGCTACCAACATCAATGAAGGTACACCCGGTGTTTCATGTCTCACTACTCTCGCCTGTGGTAGATAATCCTGTCCCGGGGCAGATCAACGAACCTTCTCCACCGGTTGAGATAGAGGGGGAAATCGAATGGGAGGTGGAGGGGATTTTGGACTCGAGATGACGAGGTCATCAGGTGGAATACTTGGTGAAATATGTTGGATATGAGGAACCTTCCTGGCAACCCTCGGATGATCTTAAACACAGTCCCGAACTTCGACAACTATTTCATTGACAATATTCTTCGAAACCTCAGCCTATCAGGAGCTAGTCCCTAGGAGGGGACCTGATCTGTCCCGGCATCTTGGCATTGGTTCTGACAGTTCGGTAGGAGGGAGGTGGGGAGATGATGACGTCATTAGATTCCAGGAGGTTCTATGGCGTGATAAGAATTGTAACGAAAATAGAGGAGATGGTGGGGAGGAATACGAGGTATGGTTACGGCGGGTTTCTATGGAGTTCTGCGGGTGGAGGTGTGAGTCATAATGAACTAGCGGAGGAATGAGTTAAATAGAGTGGGCGGATCTTTCTTTAGTTCTTTCTTTCTGTTCTCTCTGTCTCGACTTTCTGTTATCTCGATACATAGGAATATACTCCTATTTCCTCATCATAGTTCCTGAGATCCCAGAACCTAGCTTCAGGATCTATCATAGCTATCATCATCGTTCTCATTGAGGTCCATCCGATCCTCACTTCCCCTGTTCTTGTCCTTGTCTCTGCCCGGAGCTTTGCCTCTGCCTTTGCCTTGGCCAGTGCCTGTGCTTGTGCCCGCTCTGAGGCATCTCTGTCTTCGTCGGTGTCCTCGTTGCCTGGCTGTGTTCCTTGAGTCCTTCTGCGTCATCATTGTCGTCTTCTCTGCGTCCGGACTACTCCGTCACACTTCCGCTCCAAAACAGAGTTTTCACCAGAACTTAGTTGAGCGGTGGATTGCAGGAAACAGAGAGATTTGGAGTATAAGTACTCATCTCCATTTCCGCCCACCAGTTCTAGTTTTTCCTCATCACCAGTTGTAACAAGCGGAAGAAGACCCTTGAAATTATTATAAGTCTAACAGAAGAATCTTTACTCTCTAAACCCAATCTTTATCTTCTACCGGCCCTCTGCCAGTGCTTCATGACAATGATCAGAGTCATCTATTGGTGTCTGAGAGCCTACTGTGAAGTTAGAGACTCTCTTTGGACCCTTTGCCCTACTCTCCTCCTGCTCTAAAGTAGAGCCCTGTCACAAAGGAATCAAGCAAGACCTCGGGGAGCTCCATGATGACCTAGCCAGGCCATCTAGGTCCGAAAGGCTTCCGGACCCGGAGAAATACCGGGGAGAGCGGAAGAATTTGAAGATGTTCCAGAGACAGCTACAGATTAAGCTCACAGCTAATCTTGATCGCTTTCCTACTTCTGCTCAACAAATTGCTTATTCCATTTCTCGACTGGAGGGACCCGCGGCGGATCAGTTTCTTGCTTATATTTCGGATGAGGGAATTGCTTTGAATTCGATATCGGAGTTTTTTGAAATTTTAAATAATGCTTTTGGGGATCCAGATCACGCGGCTACGGCTGCCCGAAACTTGAGGGAAATCAGACAACGTCAACGCCTCTTCTCAGAGTACTTTGCAGAGTTCCAGCAATATGCTGCTGACTCTGAATTCAACGAGGCGACCATGATTGAATGTCTTCTGGAAGGGCTTAACCAGGACTTGATGACGCTAATGATTCAGAACGAAACCCCTACGACCATAAAAGAATGTGGCCTCCTCCTGCAACGGTTGGACAACAAACAGAGGGCACTACAAGTCAGGATGGGGAGGTTCAAGTTCCAAATTCCAAGTGGTCCAGCCTCTCGCCCCTTCAACCCTTGACCACCTGTTGCACCAGCAACATCCCCAGTCGTACCGTGCCTGCCACCACCATCAAAGAATATATCGTCAGCAGCCCACCCATCCTATAGTACTCCAGGGGGGGCTGTTCCTATTGATCTGTCAAACAGTGGTCATCACCCTGACCCTAAGGAAAGGGAAGCTCGGCGTATTGAAAATCGTTGTTATCATTGTGGAGGAATTGGACATTTGGTAAGGGAGTGCCCCTACTCACCTTCAGGGAGGGCTCCACCTAGAATGAAGGGAGTGTTGCTAGAAGGAAGGAAAGAAAGGAAGGAATAAGAGGAGGATATGGTATCGGAGGAGGAGGAGGAGGTAAAAGATTTGTCCCTGGCTTAAGCGGCATACTAGTAGCCCAGGGACCTTCACGGAATTCTTCTAAGGTTGCTATTTCTACGTTTTCAGTATCAGAAGGGGAGATGGATGGGAATCAAATGATTGTAGTCTATTCTATTTCGCAAAATAAAAAATTTATTGTACCCACCTATGGCTTGATTGATACTGGAGCGTCAGGATATGCATGCATAGACGAGGACTTTGTGTGCCACCATGAATTAAAAATGAAGAAGTTAAGGACTGAGAGAGAGATTGATGTAATTGATGGAAGATCTATTGAATCGGGGAAAGTGACCCGAAGGGTAACATTGGAGCTGGAAATCAATAAGCATGTAGAGGAATGCCCGTTCTTTGTTACAAATCTAGGGCATTATCCACTCGTTATGGGGATACCATGGATGAGGAAACATGGGGTCATTATTGATAGCGGAAGGAATGAGATTCAGTTCAAGTCCGGTCTTTGCCTGGAACACTGCTCCACTAATGGCAAGTCAGTTGTAGCCTGGGGAATCTCTACTTCACCACCAGAGAGATCAGTCACTCATATTTCAGACATTACCCCTCGTTCTTTCAAGAAACTTTCTCGAGATCCTACAGTTCAAGTTTACTCCACTACCCTATACGCTGTCAACAAAATCCTAGAAGCCCCAGCCAATCCTGATGGCACGATTCCCCTAGACTATCAACGCTTTCGACAATTGTTTGACGAAAAGAATGCATCCAAGTTACCACCTCATCGTCTTTATGATCATGAGATCAAGATACAGGAAGGAACAGTACCGCCTTTTGGCCCCATGTACAGCATGTCAAGGGAGGAATTGAAGGCTTTAAGGGATTATCTGGCTGATAACTTGAAGAAGGGATTTCTACGATCCAGTAACTCTCCGGCGGGCGCTCCGGTTTTGTTTGTTAAAAAAGCGGATGATTCTCTGCAGTTGTGTGTAGACTATCGAAAGCTGAACGCTATTACGGTCAAAGACAGATATCCTCTTCCCTTTACACCGGAAACCATGGCCAACCTGGCACGAGCCAACTACTTCACTAAGTTGGATCTACGTTGGGGTTATAACCAAATTAGGATCAAGGAGGGGGATGAATGGAAGACTGCTTTTAGAATACGCTATGGACACTGGGAGTACTTAGTAATGCCATTTGGATTGACGAATGCACCCGCTACCTTTGTACGATGGATCAACGATATCCTACGTTCTTTTCTAGATCGTTGCGCTACTGCTTATCTTGATGATATTCTTATTTACTCGGAGATCTTGAAGCAACATAAGCAGGATGTACAGCAAGTGTTGGAAGCTCTTGAGGCCAATGAAGTTCATTTGAAACTGAAGAAGTGTGAGTTTGGTGTGAAGGAAACCAAGTATCTTGGCATGGTATTGACTCTAGGGGGGATGAAGATGGATCCGGCCAAAGTACAAACAATTGTGGATTGGGAGGCGCCAAAGACGGTGAAGGAAGTTCAGGAATTTCTGGGGTTCGCTAATTTTTATCGACGATTCATCTATGGTTATTCTCGAGTGGCTTGACCATTGACTACTCTAACCAATAAGCATGTCCGGTTCGAGTGGACTCAAAAAGTAGAATCAGCTTTTCAAAAACTCAAAACCGCTTTCACCACCGCCCCGATCTTGATGCATTCCGACCCAGAGAAAGAATTTATTGTGGAAACGGATGCTTCCGACTATGTATCGGCAGGAATTCTATCATAACGGAACGATGAACAAATTTTACACCCAGTGGCGTTCTTTTCCAAAACTCACTCTCCGGTGGAATGCAATTATGAAATCTACGACAAAGAACTATTGGCCATCATTCGTTGTTTTGAGGAGTGGAGACCTCATTTGGAGATCGCTCAGTTTCAAGTCAAAGTACTTATAGACCATCGCAACCTTGAATATTTCATGTCCACTAAATTGCTAAATCGTCGTCAAACTCGTTGGGCGGAATTTTTGTCCCGGTTCAATTTCGTCATTCAATATAGGCCCAGAAGGCAAGGAAGGAAAGTGGACATCTTGACGAGGAGGCCTAAGGACCTACCAAAAGAAGGGGATGAAAGATTGGAACAACAAAGTCGAGTGGTATTGAAGAAGGAGAATCTTAATCCAAAGATAAGTTTGTTGGCGGGTTCTTTGGCAAATGAACCCGCTGAAGGAGCTTCTTCTGTGCTTGAATTATTTAGTAAAGCTTACCAATGCGATGGTTTTCCAAACAAAATCTTAGCCCTACTCTGGGATGGGGTTTGACAATCGAAGGATACCTCGTTAGAGGAATGCAAGGAAAGTGACATCAGCAAGCCTATCCAACCCTACCGGAGGCCCGGAAGGTGTGGGAGACGTTCGGAGACACCCGTCAAACTTTCGATCTCCAGGGGCTTACCCGCCCGTACGAGGGCCTCCTGAGCCTTTGCGGGAGCCTCCCGAGCCTTGAAGAAGGCTTAGAGGGCTCTCCTGATGCTAAGCGGCGCTCTCCCGGCGCCCTCTGGAGGCATTGTTATTGTTTCCCAAGGGACTGCGAGATATCGCAGACCTCCACACTAGTAAGAGGTTTTCGTTTAGAGAGGCTTTAGAGACGCTCTGTGAGGGCTCCCCAAGCCCTCCTGATATCTCCGGAGACTACTAATGATTAAGCGAGCCCTCCCAAGCTCTCCTGTAATCCCTGCCAATCTCCTGAGCTCTCCTGTGGGCTCGAAGATTAAGCTAGATCTCCCATGCTCTCCTGTAATCCCTGCCAATCTCCTGGGCTCTCAGCATCTCGAGGACCTTCAAACTATTACTAATCTACTGACACCTCGAAATCCACTTTGATTATTAATAGCATACATAAAAATAGGAGTCCTCCCCCAAAATCACATATCCACTGTCGAGGCGGGAGGAGGCTCTTGAAATGCTTCTCCCGCCTTCGCCATGCCCCTCAAATCACTTCTCAATCGCTGGTGCCTTCCCTTTGTTCTCAGCGCTGCAGCTCTCATGCTATATCCATGCCAATTGAACATCATCCTCCTCAGGCCGACTCTGGATAAAACCTCTTTAGGCCCTCTTAACTCATCGACCTAAAAGGCATTAGTATATAGATAAGGCCCTTTGAGACTTTTTTATTTACCTTCTCGCGAATCGATTCTCGTATTACTTCCAGTGTGCCCTCCTGGTTCTCCTTGCTTCTTTTCCCCCATGTGCTTAACATCCTGTTATAGGTAGCTGGAGGTATCCCGAAGTCAGCAGGAGCCTTTCAGAGGGCTTGGTGCGACTTACTCATGATATCCAGATTCTGATACGGGTTGAAGTTCAACCCTTCAATGTATATGCCTGTTTTCCAAGATGGTAAGATAAATCAGATTGCGGTGCAAACTAGGCTAATAAACGCCTGAGATATATCGTCAATGAAAGGATCCTCGCTCCACGCATCTTGTCACCTTTGTAATATTTTAGAAATATTACTTCTCGATTTCGGGGTAAAAGTGAAGCCGGCCTGTCTAGTGGCTGTCAGCACCTTGCCGAAGGCTCATAGAATGGTGGAGAGAGCTCTTACAGTATAATTATCGGGATCGACATAAAGCGGTCGTTCTCGAGGAGAAAGGACACCTTCTTACCCTTTGCCTCCGGCGTTTTCTCACGCTCAAGCCATACAAAGATCGCCCGACAAATAGTCATCTGCAAAAATACAGTGCGATCTCACCGCTAACAATTGATTTGAACCTAATGGGACCAGTTAGCGAAGGCTCGCTAAAGCCCTCCGAAAGCGCGAGGCACTCGCGTCGCTCACAGCTAACTTAGTCGTTGGTAGACTTGTATTAAAATGGTCGTTTTCTCCTCCAAAACCGACGGAAGTTAATACTAAGAGAATCAGCTTGAGGCCAACTCGCCGAGCAATGTATAACGTCCGAGAAGGTATCCCGCATGCTTGATTATGGACTTGGCCTCTGCTGCGTTTTCATTAATGGAGTCAGGCTCTGGTGCTCCATACTGCGAAGGCGTTGGCGTTCCATACTGCAAAGGCGTTGGCGTTCCATATGGAGATAGGGCTCTACAATATTGCTGTGGAGAGCTAGGCATGCAAAAGGGTTGTGAATTTGAAGGGGTTGTCTCGCTCTCGCGGTCGAGCTCTTGTCGCAGTCTTCTTGATTGGCGAAATGAGGAACTTGTGGAGGCAATGCTAGCGCTTTCGGAGGCTGCCCCAGCCTTCCGTGGAGTTTCCTGCCGTGAATTAACGGCGTAGCGGTTTCCGTGCTCCGTTATATCAGCGGTTTGACTGAGCGATGGGGATTTAAATATCACATACCTGCATCGTATTTCTTTGCAAAGAAGAAGCAATTGCTTCTGCCGCCAGTCATTGGAGTCTCGCCGGTGGCTGCAAGAGCTGGCGGAGGCCACAGGGCCTCGCGGTGTTTCAGCTCGCGACCCCGGTTTGATGGTGGTGCGTGGCGGTGGTCGTGATGGTGGTGGTGGTTGTGGTGGTTGTGGTGGGGATGGTGGGATGGGGATATCTCCGTTCTGATAAAGGCATCTGTTGGGGCGGTGGTGCATTCTCATCTCGGCTCCTCGTCCTCGTAGTCATCCTCATGGATTTGAACGTAGTCTTCCTCCTCTGGATGATCATCAAAATCACTTCAGGTTTTTGGTGGGCCCTGCAATGCTCCGTTTACCATTGCCCCATTCGGAAACCTTTCTGGAGGGTTCGGGGAGCCATAATGTCGGGGTCCGTATCTGGTTCTGTAGTGCGAATTCCTACTGCTTGCTCAAACACCCACGTTAGGCGTTTATTAATGGAGGAGATCGGGGCTTGCATGCTATGTCGCTTCCTCAGCTATTCTGTTGTTGATTTTCTTTCTCTGGGAAGCCATGATGGTGGTTTGTAGGGCTGGAAGAGCCTTCATGAAATTTCTCACCTCCACTATATATGGTTCGATTCACCATATATCATCTTTCTTTTTACCGGCAATTCAGGTTTTTGGCGAGAAGCCTTCCGGACGGTTCGCTAAGACAAAATCAATTCTATAACTAATCTAAATAAGATAACACGATACCCAAATAGGCAACCATACTTTCCCAAACAGGCAAAATTGCAACTGCATCTCCAAAAACAAAAAGCGCAGTCAACGTCAAATCGCTTATCAGGTCTTCTAAGCTCCAATCAAGCCTTCTAAGCTCAATCAATGCCCTTGGGCCTTCTAAACTCATACTAGATCGTCAGAGTCGCCGGAGGCGCAATCGTTGGCATCTCCGCCTTCACCATTGGTGTCTTAAACAGGTGATTCTCTCGGCCTGGGTCCAAAATCGTTCGCGATCGTAGTGACAAGACTCAAAGGTAATGGCATTTGGGTAGAGCCTTCTATAATCTTCATTGAGCCTTCTTCCAATCGCTGCGTACCTCTTGGAATGCTCATGCACCACCGCCAGGACCATCGGCACCCATCGTCGATCACGGGGTTTAGAGATATTCAAACCTGTTTGATCAACCTTATTCCTAAACGTTAGCATTTCCCCCTCAACATCGAGCCCTGTTCCATCAATGGTGCCTCTAGTAAGGTGCTGATATCCTTCTAGTCAAGGTGTTTGAGGCATTTGGTCAGGCCCAGTAATGATTGCCAAAGCGCCTGTAAGCGCGCACAGAGCTTTAAGGGTTTTGCCTCAGTGGTTTTGAGCCAACCTTCCAGCTCTTGAATCTCAATCTGCGCATATTGCAGATTTGGGATAAGTGCCTGCCCTCGGGGTGCGGGTTGGGCAGCGTCCGTGAAGGCTTGGAAAGCGCCTGCTCACTGGAGCAGATGGGGCTCGCTTTATTGCAAGTCTTTCTAAATCTTGCATAGACAACCCCTGAAGGATGTTGATAAAGGGGATAAGCGATCGGGTCGTACCAATCGTGAGTGGCGGTATATATCGCTGGGGATGCCTGTAACCCTTTCTGGGTCAATAATATGTATGGTTATTACTGGCCTGTAAGGTATTAAGGCCTGCCAGACCTCTGATATGGTCTGCAGTTCGTTTTGTGTGGGCAGGAGGTGCCCCAGAGGTGGGTGTATCTTTAACTTCATCATCTGCGCCCCCAACCTTGAAAGCCCCACCGTGGCGTTGGGCTGTCCTGTTTCTCTTCTGTGATAGATCGATAATGAGGAGGGCTGCTTGGATCTTTATAGAGTCCTCTGAAGCCTTTGTTGACCATGTGGTCCTTAGCGCCCTGATGGCCTTGTGGTCCATGCAAAATTGACACAGATTGTTGAATAGTTGTTCACCCGAGGTGGCCTTATTAACCCACCCTACTGTTACCATCTCGTCCGCGAGTTCGCTACGGAGCCTTATAGATAGCATCTTTTCCAGTCAATTGTAGGATTCTTGGCGGTCGCGGATTGTCGTGCACTTATGCGTAGCAGCTGGTCTCAGCGTAGTGGCATGGTTGGAGCCTTTTCGGGTTTGTGGGGCCTTTTTGGAGGTTTGGGGTAGGTGTTAAGATTTGAAGGGGCGTTTAAAGGCAGCTGTCAATGGCTTGAGTATAGAGCTTTAGAGTGGATCTTGTCTGTCTTAAATATTGTATAGTAATTCAAGATCGAAGCCTTGAAAGGCCTCGATTGGCCTGAAGAATCGTATGTTTGAAAGTGGCAGGTTTGAATGTGGTAGGTTTGAAGACATGAAAACGGGTGGGCGGTGTTTATCTATGACCAAACCTCACTACATGGCGAATATAGGATCACATGATATCACTCGAATCAGGAGAGCATGGGAGAGTTCACTTAATCATCAGTAGTAGTAGTCTCCGGAGGTATCAAGAGGGCTTGGCGAGCCCTCAGGAGAGCCCAGGAGATTGGCAGGGATTATAAGAGAGCTTGGGAGGGCTCGCTTAATCATCAATAGTCTCCAGAAATATCAGAAGGGCTTGGGGACAGGAGATTGGCAGGGATTACAGGAGAGCTTGGAAGGGTTGGGCAATTATCAATAGTCTCGGAGATATCAGGAGGGCAGCGGCCTCAGGAGAGCCCAGGAGATTGGTAGGGATTACAGGAGAGCTTAGGAGGGTTGGCTTAATCATCAATAGTCTTGAGATATCGGGAGGGCGAGCCCTCTGGAGGCCAGGAGATTGGCAGGGATTACAGGAGAGGCAGGAGGGCTCGGCAATCATTCGTAGTGTCGGAGCCTGGATAGCTTGCCAAGACAAAAGATAAATCGTATAATTATTCTAAGGACCTAAAGAAGTAGGGGTAAAATTAAGAACTGCGTGTGCAAAAACAAAAAACTCCAATTTCAGCATGAAGACTCCTCAAGCCTTCTAAACTGCCTACAGAGGTTTAGGAGCCTAGCACCGTCGTCGCTAGTTTTTCCTCTCTGCAGTCAGAATAATAAGATTCATATAAATGCCATTCAGGAAGAAGCGTTCTATAATGCCCGTCTCGATAAGTTCATGGATAGGGTATATTCAGACCTTCAAGTTCCTATTCCATAAGCTCTATATCATTAATATCGTCCTCAGTCAGGTAATCCCATCCCTCTGGTGAAGGCGTTTGGGGCCTTTGGGTAGGCCCAGCTACGATTGCCGAAGGCCTATGAAGCACCGCACAAAGCCTTAAGGGTTTTGCCTCTGTGACCCTGAGCCAACCTTCCAGCTCTTCAGAGTCTCCGATCGGCACATATTCTGAATCTGGGGGATAAGCTGCCTGCCTCCGGGGTGCCGAATTGGACATCGCCCCTGTTACGGGCATAGGATACGAGAACCCGAAGACTACAAGAGAAGGACTTCCCCCTTTCCCACGCTGCTACAAGTCTATGTCCCACTGGGCGCGCCAGAGAGGCACGGTGCTGCCAGGATGGAGCCCAGTGCGGAGTTGTGGAATCCCTAGTCAACAAACCCGTTTTCGACCCCTGAAATAACCCCGGAGCGTCAGGGCGCCGGCTCAGTGCTCAGGACACCGGTGGGTATATGAGGGCAATAGTGCGATTTGAGTCAATCGGATCATAGTTGATCAAATGGCGAAGGTCATAAGGAAGCTCACTCTGGTGGCGCCTCTGGGAAGGTAAGACTACCCGACTCCTCCGGTACCGATCGTTAGCGAGTCTAATGTTGAGCTTGGCTCCTTGGTGATAAATAGCGATGTCGGGAAAGAGTTGGCGGCGAGTCGAGCCGTACGAGTGTTATCAGCAAGCGGGATGTTATCATAAGCGGAATAGGCGTGAGGATTTTTGGGAATAGAGGACAAGGTATTTTAGATGGTGGGATAGATTTGGCGTTTGGTTTTCTTAGGCGTATTTTCAGGGTCTTCGGGGTTTCGCACTTGTTTATTGTAGATGTAATGTTTAGTCCGCGGGACACTTGCGCGGGATATAAATACTGTGTCATTCTCCGACTTTGTTGAAATCATCAGCGACGAAGAAAGAGTCTTATCGATATAATATCTATTACTTTACACTTTATCTTGAGATTGGACTTTATCGAGTGAACTTAGAAACTCCACCTCGAACCATCTTCGTGTTTCAGAATCATTACGTACTGAGAGGACTAGCATCGAGCGATCGAGATACTAGGCTGGTTAAGACTGAGGAGACCTTGTTCCTTACTGCCTTTGCGGTTAGCGTTTCAAACTCTAAGCTCTTTATTAGACTACTCGGGTTGCTTGGTGCGACACCCTAATAGCCCCGTAGAAGGCTCGAACAGCCCTCTTAGGGTCCCTTGGAGTGGCCAGTGGGACTTGCTTCAGCGCGAGGGCTGCTAAATCATACATAGACAGCACTTCGAGAATGCCAGTAAATGGCATAAGCGACGCAATCCCATACCAGTCGTATGGACGGTACGTATCGCTTGGGATGGCAGTAGCCTTCTCTGGGTCAATAACATGTACGGTTATTGCGGGCCTGGAAAGTATTCCTAATGCCTCCCAGGACTTGATTACCATCTTGTAATAACTCTCGTTATCCACCGCACTTTCCAAAGCTTCGTCATGTCGTTTGTCTATCCTTTTCCTCTTCTGTGATAGATTTACAATGAGATGGGCTAGGGCTGCTTGGATTTTTATAGAGTCCTCTGAAGCCTTTTCTAACCACTTGGGCTTCAGATTTGTGAGGGCCTTGTGATCCATGGGATATTCGCACAAATGATTGAATGAAGAATCGCCCGAGCTGGATTTATTCACCCACGCTGTCCTTGTCATCTCATCGGCGAGCTCTTTGCGTAGAGCCTTATAGATACCATCTTTATCTAAGCGCAAGATTCTCCGGCAGTCGTATGTTGTCTGGCAAATGTTCTTGGCAGGCTGTTTGTATCGTGGTGCCATTTCAGGGGCCTCCTTTGGTCTTTTGGACCCGCTTCCTGATTTGTGGGTCTAACTTGGGGGGTAGGGAACGTCGAGTCTTAGGGGTAGGTGTCGTTGGGGGGGCGCCAGGGGCCATCGATAAGCCCTTGGGAGGCCTAGATCCTGAAGGCCCGGATCCTGAAGGCCCAGATCCTGGAGGGCGTAGAACGGGGCTTTTCGGAGGCTCCTCAGACATTCCCGACTTTCCCTTCTGGGTGCTCCGGGGTATGTCTTCCTCTGACTCGATCTCTATGTAGGATGCAACACTACTGCTAGAGGCTGAACTAAGGCTGGAGTCCGAGCTCTCACTATCAACATACTGCCCGGGGATTAATGGTCCGACCTCCTGTTTTTTGGATGCGTTTTTATCACTATTGGAGGATATGCGGCTTCGTTTTTGGCCTTGTTTAGGGCTTGCCGGGGTGTTGTCGGGGGTGTTTGGTGAGGGGTGCGGTTTGGATGCCGAAACATAGAAAGAGGAAAAAAAACCTCCTGTATATATGTCAATTGCTTGAATATAGGGCAATAGAGAAGATAAGATACCATCTTATATCGTGTATTATAAACTCTTGAAGGCTTCGAGAGACTTGGAGATAGTGTAGTAAGCTTGAGCCAGTGTATCGATCCTAGGGATGGATAGGGATAGAAGTAGGAGAATAGGAGAGCAGAGGTATCTTCGATCAAACTTCACTACGTCATATATTGGAGTAACAATTGAACATCATATTGAATCATATGATGTCACTCGAATATTGTGATCAGGATGTTAGTGCGATAAGATATGATCTATCGGTGCACGGGCCCATTTAGAGTGTCAACCTCCCCGAAGCCTCCCAAGCCTAGGAAGCTTAGGAGGCCCCCGGGGCTTTAGAGTCTCCAAAGCCTCCAGAGCCTCCGAAGCCTCCACCAATATTGACTATCAGCAATGAGATTACGATGTCCATTTTGCATGCAGACTGCGCCAATGCTGGTAGTTTCGATCGCATCTCTCAAAAGTCCACCATCGGGCCGCGAATGATGCGACAGGCAGCTTTCAGGGACTCCGTTGAGTCGCGTAGCCTTCTCGAAGGCTCAGGGGTCTCGCGAGGGTGGGCGTTTGAACATCTGGAGTCAGCGAATCCGATACTGAATCGAATGATGAAGATCGTACTTTGGGATCCACGCGGTTCAATCTAGTAACTATCATATACGAGGGTGCAGGGGCCTCTTTTCCCCAGCGGGATATGATGAATGCTCAGAAAGCCTTTTGATCAACCCATGTCAGCCTTTCTCTAACGGGGCGTGTTCGGGGTTTATAGCAGGAGCAAAGTAGGGCAGAGAGTCGCGAGGAATCTCTGATCAGGGCGTGGCGGAGACACCAGTAGATGGCTCTAACGCATGACATAGAATAAGAGAGACAAGAGGCGGGTCGGCTCGGTACTATACCAGGCGAGTGGGATACAGTTCAGGTTCAGGTTCGGGTTCAGGTTGGGTTCAGGTTGGGTTGGGTTCAGGTTCAGGTTGGAGCGAGACAGAAGGGCCAAAGCCTAAAGTACTAGATTGCTAACAGGAAGAAGAGCGTTGCCTGGGAGGCGAAAGCAGGAAAGAGCAACGACTATATATACAACTATTCCTTACTGATGACTCATACCATGGAATCCATAGAACCCCTACACTCTCGTACCACCCATACTATTCCGATACCCAATTCCATCCGTTGCTACCCAATCCTTCCTGGCTTACACGTTCCGAGCTCCTTATAATCCTCGTTCTACTTCCGACGTCGGCCGATGCTATCCAACAACCTTGTTCCTAAGACTCCTTGGCGGAAGGCGGGGTACAGGAGGTGGGCCGTGATACTTTCAAATCAGCAGAGGAATTTCAGTTATCGCTGGTTCCTACAATCGAATGTATCCCAGGGTCAATTGGACGATTTCTTCCGCACCGTACGCCCTCTATAAGGCTCCTATAGTACTGGTAGAGGCTTCGCATGTCTCCTCGACGGGATGTCGTCTATGGGGGGGTTAGGAAAAGAGAGCTGGATACACTCAGACGTCGAAATGGGCGGGCAGAAAATTCCTTACTACTACAGGGACCCTATGAATATAGTGCGTTTTCTTCTGGGACAACATGCATTTAGAGTCCTTGGTGTATCTACCTACTATGGAATACAATGAAATGGGGAGTGGATGTATGGGGAGATCTGTGCGGCAGACTGGTGGTGGGAGATGCAGGTTTGCAACAACATTAGAAGGCTCAGGGGGCCTCCATGCTAACCTCGCAAATGTTATAGAATACCCTTCCAGAAGGATCAATGGTGGTGCCAGTAATATATGCGTTAGGCGGAACATACCTCACTAATTTCAATGGTGACAAGGAGGCTTGGCGATCTACTAGCGGTTGGCAATATCACGCCGGACCGCGAAATAAGCCTCTAATTCTGCGATCATACTCCTAGCTCTACTGCCAGTGCCACCAAAGGTTGGAGTGCGTACAAACGAACGGCTTTGGGAGAGCCAGATGGTCTTTCACCAGGTCCTCTCTGAGGTTCTCGAAGGCCTTCAGGGCCCTGCGGAAAGGGGTGAGCTTATAGTATGCGCTGATGGCTATGTGCATCTATGTTATCCGATACTATGTGCATGGATTGCAGATCAACCAGAATACGCCTCGCTGCTAAACATCAACAATCAGGCCTGCCTAGGTGCGAAGTTGATTTCAAGGACCTGGGAGCCTTCAAGAAAACCCAGCGCATTCAGGAGGCGATATATCGAAATGGTAGGCGTTACAAGGAGGATCTGCGTCAGCAAACTCAACTTCTGACTACAGTCTCCCAACAGTCTCCCAAGTCTCAGGAGAGTCTCCTGACACTCCTATATCGTTTTAGTCTCCTGAGGCTCAGGAGACCTCAGGAGACAAATCAAGTCTTGCTGATGCGTCAGATACAGCACCCGTTGAATACCTGGTGTCGAAATCCTTCAAAACTCTGTACAATGCTTTGTGGGCCTTGCCGAAGGCTCAGGTGTATGATCTTCATAAGCCAGATATGTTGCATAATATTTATCTCGGCCTATTGAAACATATGATAGAATGGATTCAATTGTTTTTGAAAAAACACAATCGGCTAGAGAATTTTGATCGGGCTTGGGCGTCCATTAAGCCTTATCCAGGGCTTGCTGTACCAAATAAGGCTTATCGGGCAACTACACAATGGCAAGGTAAAGAAATGCGTCATCTCGGCCAGATAGTTCTAGGAGCCTTTGCAGTGGCTCTTTGGAACCCCCCAAGAGCTTTGCAGGGCGACTTCGGGAGATCCTTGAGGTGTCTTCGGTCACTAATCGATTTCCATTTGATGGCACAGTACACTACACAGACAAAAGAAACACTAGACTATTTTCAAGGGTATCTCGAGGATTTCCACAAGTATAAGGATGTGTTTCTGGAATTTAGAGCCGATAAACGAACAAGGAAAAAGGCAAAGGATCGAACAAAGGCGCTGCAAGGCTTGGGAAGCATTGGCAGAGGCCTAGCGGAGCTTGAAGAAATTCGCGAGGCTTCTCATTTCAACTTCATTAAAATGCATCTTCTTTCACACTTCCAGGGGCATGTAGAGCGATTTGGTAATATCCCAATGTTTTCAACCGATGTGAGCGAGTTAGCTCATAGGCAACAAATTAAAATGGCTTATGCAGCCTCCAATAAGGTCGACGCAACAGTTCAGATTCTCGATTACCATTCAAGGCGTATAGCTATAGAGATACGGGTCTTAAATCTAAAAGATATCGTTGTCAGTCTTCCAGAACATTACGAGGGCCTCTCAAGCCATCGAGAGAGCCTCCGGGGCATGTTAGAAGTATTCAAAAACGAGGACCCACAAAGGACAAACGAAAGATTCCTAGACGATGATTATCACGGAGTTATTCGAGACAGGGCGAGACTTGCCAAGGTCTACAATCAACGACGAGAATAGACGAAGCGAGGCGGAGTACGACAGAAGCAGGAGTACGAGGGACGAGAACGAGACTAGCCGGAGCTGATCATAAAACTATGGGCGAGGTGGGACTATGAGGTTCGAGATTGTCGCAGCGAGAAGTATTATATTTCGAGAAGGACTACAAGCTCCCAGAGATAGGAAGATTGCGTGAAGAGAAAAGGAAAGAAGCTATCTACAAGCGAGAACAGAACCCCTCTATATACACCACATGCCAGCCCGATGACTCATCCAAGTACCCCTGTACCGAATCCCATAGAACCCCCCAAGACCCGTAACTCCGCATCCGTCCTTATCTCCTATATCCATGTCCTTATTACCGAGCCGAACCCCTGTTATTGAAACCCCAAGAACATAGAAGAAACCCCTGACTAATCCCTCTTCCCGCAACGTCGCCAAGTGCGTCCTTACGCCGTGATAATGATAAACACCCGAAACCTAAAATGACGACCCCCGACGGTGGACCCCACATATTATCTGATATCGCCGATATGATTAAAATAAATAGAACAACACTAGCAAGAGCGGTGTCGGAATATGGTCAAGGCCTGAGCCGGGGAGAACAAGGCTTATTGAGCCTTCTGGAGTGCCCGGTGGGGTGCTTTAAGTGCCTACAGGTGCCAGTACCAATTTTTCAGAAGCCTGACAGTTACGAGATACACAATATACGATTATGCGGGGCGGCGTTATTTAGGAAAAAGTCAGCTCGAAATGATTGGGCATGGATTAAAGTGGCCTTGCGGGCCGTGGGGAGCCTTTCGAGGGACACCTACCAGGGCTTATCTGAGCAATATTCAAGATACGTGACAGTATATCGGCGAAAACATATCAGCTTTGTCTTGTAGAGCTACTGGAAGCCAAGGATAGAGTCTTCAGGCGGCTCACGGTCTTCTTAGAGTTGCTCTCGGCAAAGGTTTTGGGTAGTTAATATCAGTAGTGTTTTAGGAATGGCTCATTTGTTCGAGCTGGGACAGGGTCAATGGCTTGTGAAGACGAGGATAGATTTGAGAACGTGGAATGAGTTCGATATATAGTGACAATGTCTCTGGTAGCCTGGGGAAGGGTACGAGAGGCCTTCGTAAAGGCTCGAGTGATTCAGCTGGCATAGAATGTATTTAGAATAAAATTAACATGATAATAAACGAAACAATATGATCTAGATCGGGGACTCATGAGAAGGCTCAGGCACTTACAAAGCGCAGAGGGCCAGAAGCTCTCAGAAGTGGCAGGGTAGCCATCAAGAACTGTATATATTTTTTGCGTGAAAATAGGTTGTTGTTGGTGGCCTTCGAAACTTATAATCAAGGCTCGGAAGGTCTCTGGAAGGCTCAGGAAGCCTCTGGAAGGCTCGAGGCGAGAAACAATTAGCAGGCGTCAGGATAGGTAAGGAGGGTAACAGCTTTGGCGGTGGGAATCGAAGGCAGGAGACCCTCTGGGCGAGAAACAATTAGCGAGGGTGTCTGAGGTAAGAAGGGTAACAGAAGGCTCAGGGAGCCCTCTAGATGGCTCAGGAGGCCACATACAATTAGCGAGGTGTCAGGAGAGTAAGGAGGGTAACAGAAGGCTCAGGAGGCCCTCTAGAAGGCTCGAGAGGCTCGGGAGGCGACGAATGGTTAGTGAGGTTATTAGGAGAGACGGGAGGGTAGTTGCCTTGGCAACGGCCTCCGGAGACCCAGTCGAACCTCTGGAGAGAGTTTGAATCTTGCTGATGGAGGAGGGGCTGTTACTTTACCGGAACACACTGCATGTTCCCGATTACGATGAACTGAAACTTCATCTGCTACGAGAGCATCGCGACAAACCTTCTGCGGGACATCCCGGACGATCAAAGACATTGGAGCTTCTAAGCCGGAAGTACTACTGGCCGACCATGCGGAAATATACAGACCGCTATGTTCAAAACTGTCATATCTGCCATCGAAGCAAGGTCAATCACAGCCCTCTACAAGGAGTCCTATGGCCATTATCAATGCCTAAAGGACCTTGGACAGACATTACCATGGACTTTGTGACAGGGCTACCGGAAAGCAAGGGGTTTAATGTCATCCTGGTAGTGGTGGATCGGCTGACGAAAATGAAGCACCTCATTGGCACAACCGAGAATGTTAACGCCAGGGATTTGTCTCGTCTATACCTGGAGCAAGTCTGGAAGCTCCACGGATTACCGGAAACGATAGTCTCGGATAGGGGAACACAATTCACCGCTGAGTTTTGGAAGACACTTTGTAATTGCCTGGAAATAGCCCATCGATACTCGACCGCTTTCCATCCTCAAACTGATGGACAAACCGAGAGAACTAATGCAATTATGGAACAGTATCTACGCAGCTATGTATCATATCAACAAGACAACTGGGCAGACTTTCTACCACTCGCTGAATTCACTACCAACAATCACATTTCGGAAACAACTAACATGTCCCCCTTCCAAGCAAACTATGGACGACACCCTCGAATGACGTTTGGACCATTGCAACACGGAGAAACAGTGAATGAGGACCAAGCCAATGGGTCAGTGAGAGAGATGTCACAAGTCTTCGATTTTCTGAAAAGCGAGATGTTTAGGACCCAGAAGATACAGGAGGAGATGGCTAATTTACATCGAACTCCGGCTCCTCGTTATGCTGTCAGCGATTTTGTCTGGCTCTCGACTCGAAACATCGGAACCAAGTGCCCTTCCAAGAAACTTGACTGGAAACAGATTGGTCCCTATTCAGTTAAACAAATTGTAAGCCCTTACACTTATGAATTAGAGCTTCCCGCATCCATGAAGATTCACCCGGTCTTTCATGTTTCGTTACTATCCGAGTCGCCAATGGTCAATGATCCTGTACCTGGACAAACCTCTGTACCACCACTACCGGTTCAAATAGAAGGGGAAATCAAATGGGAAGTGGAGGAGATACTGGATTCGAGGAAACGGGGGAGTCGAGTAGAGTATCTTGTCAAATATGTTGGATATGAAGAACCCTCTTGGCAGCCCTCAAATGATCTTGAACATAGTTCTGAACTTCGACAACTATTTCATCGTCGCTATCCTTCAAAACCTCGGCCTATTAGGAGCTAAGCCCTAGGAGGGGACCTGATCTGTTCCGGCATCTTGGCATCGGTTCCGAGAGTTCGGTACTGGAAACAGCATTGCGGCGGAAGGAGCAATGTTAGGCGAGGATGGTCGGAGATGGGGTGATGGTGACATCATTGGGTTCTGGGAGGTTCGATGGCGTGATGGATTTGTAATGTAAATAGAGGAGATGGTGAGGAGGAATACAAGGTGTGGTTACGGCGGGTTTCTATGGGGTTCTATGGATGGAGGTGTGAGTCATAGTGGACTAGCGGAGGAATGTGTTAAATAGAGCGGGAGTATCTTTTCTTTAGTTCTTTCTTTCTTTTCTCTCTGTCTCGTCTTCCTGTCATCTCGCTACATAGAAATATACTCCTATTCTCTAGCCATAGTCCCTGAGATCCCAGAACTACACTTCAGGATCTGTCATCGTTATTCTCATCATTCTCGTTGAGGTCTATCCGGTCCTCACTTTCCCGGCCTCTCGTCTTCCCTGTGCTGGTCCTTGCTCTTGCCCTTGCCTTTACTTTCGCTGGTGCCTGTCTATTAGGGTGTCGCACCAAGCAACCCGAGTAGTCTAATAAAGAGCTCAGAGTTTGAAACGCTAACCGCAAAGGCAGTAAGGAACAAGGTCTCCTCAGTCTTAACCAGCCTAGTATCTCGATCGCTCGATGCTAGTCCTCTCAGTACGTGGATGATTCCGAAACACGAAGATGGTTCGAGGTGGAGTTTCCAAGTTCACTTGATAAAGTCTGATTTCAAGATAGAGTGTAAAGTAATAGATATTATATCGATAAGACTCTTTCTTCGTCGCTGATGATTTCAACAAAGTCGGAGAATGACACAGTATTTATATCCCGCGCAAGTGCCCCGCGGACTATACATTACATCTTATAATAAACAAGTCACAAACCCCAAGACTGAAAATACGCCAAGAACCCAAACGCCAAAATCTATCCCACCATCTTATAATACCCCTGACCCCTATTCCTAAAAATCCCTCACGCTCTATTCCGTTTATTGATAACATCCCGTTTGCTGCATGCACTCAGCCTTCGTCAGTGGTCATGAGGAGTATTCGGAGTCAGCCTACCTGATAACGTCCCGGTACCGGGCTCGACTTCGCTCGCCAACTCTTTCCCGACATCGTTACCTATCACCAAGGAGCTAAGCTCAACATTAGGACTGCTAACGATCGGTACCGGAGGAGTCGGGTAGTCTTACCTTCCCCAGAGGCGCCACCAGCGTGAGCTTTCTTATGACCTTCGTCATTTGATCAATTATGGTCCGATTGACTCCAAACTCGCACTATTGCCCCCTCATATACCCACCGGTGTCCTGAGCACCTGAGCCGGCGTCCTGACGCTCCGGGGGTTATTTCGGGGGTCGAAAACAGGTTTGTTGACTAGGGATTCCGTAACTCCGCACTGGGCTCCATTCTGGCAGCACCGTGCCTCTCTGGCGCGCCCAGTGGGACATAGAGATTTTTAGTAGCGTAGGAATAGGGGAAAGTCCTTCTCTTGCAGTCTTCGGGTTTTCTTATCCTATGCCCGTAACACTGTCCTTGTACCCGCCTAGTAGAATCTCTGTCTTCGTCGGTGTCCTCGTTGTCAAGCTGTGTTCCTCGAGTCCTTCTGCGTCGTCATTGTTGTCTTCTTCTCGTTCAGGTTACTCCATTACACAGCATGCATTAGCAAGACTTGATTTGTCTCCTGAGGTCTCCTGAGCCTCAGGAGACTCAAAATGTATCCAGGAGTGTCAGGAGACTCTCCTGAGACTTAGGAGACTGTTAGGAGACTGCAGTCAGAAGTTGAGTTTGCTGATGTGGTTTGATAGCTTTAGGGAAGTTTTGTGGTAGGGTACTCGGGACACAAAGTGACAGATGGTAATGATGGCGCAGAAGAGCTGAGGGGGCATAGCTAGGAGCAGCGGAGACACCAGGTGGGCACAAGCACAGGCACTGGCGAAGGTAAAGGCAAGAACAGGCAAAAGAGGCACGAAATAGGAAAGCTGGCGATCTGTTACGGGTATAGCTTCCGAAGCTGGTCTTCAGCGGTTCAGTGGTTGGGAAGTGACCGTATCCTCACCAAACGACATTGGATTGAGCTGTAACGCAATTATGAGCTGGAGAGGGATCAGAGGAACGATATCCTTAGTCCAACTACACTATGGGCATCCATTGGGCACGCGGTAGGGTCAGTATGGCCAGAAAAGCGGAGTTGCAGAAACGCTAGTAATTGGTCCCGTTTTCGGCCCCAGTAATAACCCCGGAGCGTCAAGGCACCGGCACGGCCGCTCAAGACACCGGTGGGTATATGAGGGGACAGCAGTTCAAGTTTGGGACCAATCGGACCAAAACTCACCGCGTTATGAGGTGGACGAAGCGAAGGACTTGGGAGAGCCTGCCGGAAGCCACAAGACTAGCATGGGGGCTATGCAGGGTAGATCTGGAGATTTTCGACAACATCACTGGTGGATCAGAAGGATGAGGAAGCCATCAGCATACTCAACTTCTGACTGCAGTCTCCCAACAGTCTCCCAAGTCTCAGGAGAGTCTCCTGACACTCCTGGATGCATTTTGTGTCTCCTGAGGCTCAGGAGACCTCAGGAGAAAAATCAAGTCTTGCTGATGGCTAAAGAGGAAAGGGCAGTACAAGAGAGTATCCTCCGGAGCACCACCAGTCGGTCTTCCGGTACCGGGGAGAATATTGGAAAACCCTAGGGGCCAGTACAATTCTCTCGGAGGGAAAGAAGACCATGGATAAATGCAGACGTGACGGGTATACTCAGCAATACTGGCCCCTACCTATCCAGAGGTAAGGGAACGATGTAGCATCAAGTACCTACCAACAGATCTGCTGACGCCTAGCTTATTCTCTGTCAACCGGTAAGTGTTAGCGGACTGAAGGAAGAGCCAGTGGGGTTCATCGAAGAGAAGTACTGGGCAGAGGCATCAGCCTCGGAATTAGCACTTCAGTCCGTCGGAGTTTGGAACCCTCATATATAGTTAGTAATCTGGGCTTGGCCATGGAGGTATACCCGCAGGGTAGAAATGGGCTGCCACTTGATCTTCATCCATCATCATTTGCGGGGAAGAAAGAGTCTAATATTATTATCTGGCGAGATCGATAGGCCAGTGCGCGGCATTGGCAATGAGACTTCCGAGTTTTTACCTCTTCCCATTGGGGAGAGGGTATTTTTCTCTTTCGAACTTTAGTATCCTGTGACTGTCTGCCGTGCCTGACGAATTCCCCTTTTTCGAGCAGAGCCGTATGTGCTCCTAAGAGACCAACTCACAGGGCCGCCTTCAGCCACTAAGACACATGTGCAACACAGTCTGAGGAGACTCCTACCCGACAGCCTCTGCCGTGGTCCATAGGAACTCCGAGCGCTGCGATGCACCACCCAGTGACTGAAGGTGATCCCCTAAGAGGATCAGAGAGACCTCAACGTGAACGATGAGACTGATGCTATATGTTTCCTCGTTACTGAAGACAGATTCTGAAGTATCACGAAGCAAGGCGGAGACAAGGGGGGAATGTGTCAAGGTATACTACTAAGGCAGAACTATGAACGAGGTACGAGGTAAGGTATTAGGGCTATAAGTAGGGTAGGGGACTCAGAGAGGCATTCGGGGTGAAGCAGAGCAAGGTTCGCGGCTATATCAGCAAACTCTACTTCTGACTGTAGTCTCCCAACAATCCCTCAAGTCTCAGGAGAGTCTCCTGACACTCATGGATACATTTTGTGTCTCCTGAGGCTCAGGAGACCTTAGGAAACAAATCAAGTCTTGCTGATGTATAGGCGAGATGAGACAAAGAGATGTCCTTCTGTTCAATAGAGGATGGAAGGGACGTTTTGGCGATGACTAAGAGTCCTAGAGGTTTTGTATTGCCTAAAGGATAGGAAGTGTAACAGAGTAACTCAGACGCAAAGAGGAAGATGACAATAATGACACAGAGGTGACTCGAGGGATACTGTGATGGAGTAGTACGAGGCAAAGTAGAAGACGACAATGAGGATGCAGAAGGCTTCGAGGAACACAGCCAGAACAACGAGGACACCGACGAAGACAGAAGATATCCCAGGCGGGCACAATTACAGGCACCGGCAATGGCAAAGGCAAGGGTAGAGGCAGAAGAGACTGGAGGTAGGGAGAGTGAGGACCGGATAGACCTCAACAAGAACGATGATGAAGACTATTGTCCTGATGTCTTGGCATCGGTTCCGACAGTTCGGTAAGAAGAAGAGGGTTGCGACAGAAGAAGGATTGTTAAATGAGAATGGACGGAGGTGGTGAGATGGTGACGTCACTAGATTCCAGGAGGTTCTATGGCGTAACGGATTTGTAATGTAAATAGGAGAGATGGTGGGGAGGAATAGGAGGTGTGGTGATGGCGGGTTTCTATGGGGTTCTATGGATGGAAATGTGAGTCATAGCAGATTCACGAAGGAGTGTGTTAAATAGAGCGGGAGGATTCTCTCTTTAGTTCTTTCTTTCTTCCCTCTCTGTCTCGTCTTCCTGTCATCTTAACACATAGGAATATACTCCTATCTCCTAGTCATAAGTCCCTGAAATCCCAGAACCAGACTTCAGGATCTGTCATAGCTATCATCATCGTTCTTGTTGAGGTCCATCCGGTCCTCACTCTCCCTACTCTTCGTTCCTCGTTCGTGCTCTGGCCTTTGCCGTTGCCTTTGTCTTTGACTTCGCCGGTGCCTGTGCTTGTGCCCACCCGGTTCTACCTCTGTCTTCGTCGGTGTCCTCGTTGCCTGGCTGTGTTCCTCGAGTCCTTCTAGGTCATCATTGTCGTCTTCTACCTTGTCTCGCGGTACTCCATCACAACTATGACAGATCCTGAAGCTAGGTTCTAGGATCTCATGGACTATTGCTTTTCTGGAAGATCATAATAGAGGTATATTTCTATGTACATCAGCAAGCTTGCAGTTGTTTCTGGGCGCATAACCCTCCGCCCTGGCACATCCCTTCGCCTTTAGCACCAGGAGCGTTCTGGCGAAAACTTTGTGGTTATCCTGTGCCAGGTGCCACCCTGGGAATCACCCTGTGCCCAGTTACCTCTTAGGAATCGCTCCGCGCCAGGCGTTATTCCGTGAAATATCCTGCGCCAGGTGTTACCCCATGAAATATTCTGCGCCAGGCGCCATCCTTTAAATAAATCTGCGCCAGGGGTCATCCTCTGAATTATTCTGCGCCAGGCACCCTCTTTTTTTTCTTCATTCACGCCAGAACATTTCCAGTGTCCCATACGGCACCTGGCGTTCCAGGAGATTTGGCGATAGCTTCTTTCACAATCGCGGGTTCCTACAAAGGTAAAGGTAGCCTATATATTCAATTAAATTCATTCCTATCATGGCTTGGAGCAAGCTAGATGAAGTGCGGGAAGAGGAATTAGTCAGGAAGTCTCTTATATTCTATGGGTTTCAATTACAGGGATTCGGTTCGGGTTTACGGTTCGGGAATAGGGAATAAGCAATAGGCTCGGGATTAAGGGTCATGGGTTTTCTATGGGGTTTTGTACAGGGTTTCGCGGATGAGTCATGGGGTAGAATTATGGGTTGTATATATATGGGCTGCGCTCTCACTTGTAGATAGCTTCTTTTCTTTTCTCTTCACGCAACCTTTCTATCCTTTAGTCAATACAATACTTTAGTACCTCTCGCTATAGCCAAGTCACCCCCCCTATCCAACGGAATACGGGGCCGCTCCTTGTCTTACCTCGTCCATAGTATCCTTGCCTCGTCCATTATATCTCTGTCTCTCATGTCGTCTCATTTCGTCTCGTGCCGCCTCAGTTGTGTACCTTAGCCTTTCTATTCTCATCTTCGTCTCATACCGTGATACTAAGGTTGCGTCTCCAACGCCAACCTATACAACAAATCTCGACTAATGTCCTGGTGTCTTGGCATCTGTCCCGAGGATTCGGTAGTTGAAGTGTTGACGTAACAATGAGAAGATGTTAAGCGAGGAGGGGGCGTGCCGGAAAGGGGGGTGTTGTCATTGGTTTCTAGGAAGTTCGATGGTGTAATGGATTTGTAATGTAAATAGAGGAGATGGTGGGGAGGAATACGAGGTGTGGTTACGA
The DNA here is from genome assembly GCA_024713865.1 of Morchella sp. 2016-72. Taxonomy (NCBI): domain Eukaryota; kingdom Fungi; phylum Ascomycota; class Pezizomycetes; order Pezizales; family Morchellaceae; genus Morchella; species Morchella sp. 2016-72. Next base: position 824,508 of record JAMJEY010000023.1, read on the forward strand.
CGGATTTCTGAGGGTTTCTATGGATGAAGGTGTGAGTCATAACGGACTAGCGGAGGAATGTGTTAAATAGAGCGGGAAGACTTTTCCTTTGGTTCTTTCTTTCTTTTCTCTCTGTCTCGTCTTCCTGTTATCTCGATACATAGGAATATACTCCTATCCTCTAGCCATAGTCCTTGAGATCCCAGAACTCATCTTCGGGATCCATCATAGCTATCATTATCGTTCTCATTGAGGTCCATCCAGTCCTCACTATCACGGTGTCGAGCAAGCTAGGCGAAGTGCGGAAAGAGGGGTAGTCGGATAATCTCTTATGTTCTATGGGTTTCTAGCACAGGGGTTCAGTTCGGAGTTACGAGTCGGGAATAGGGAATAAGGAACAGGTTCGGTATTAAGGGTCTTGGGGTTTTCTATGGGTTTCTGTACAGGGTTTCGCGGATGAGTCATAGGGGGATTCTCGGGTATATATATATGAGTCGCGCTCTCGCTTGAAGATAGCTTCTTTCCTTCCCTCTTCATGCAACCTTCCTATTCTTTAGTCAATACAATACTTTAGGATCATTAGTCATTAGCCATGCTGACCTCTCTGACCTCTCGAGGATAGAAGGAACGCTCTTCGCCTCGCCTCGTTCCTTGTCTCGTCCTCGTCCCCGTCTCGCTTAGTGATTCCTTCTCTCGCCCTCACGTCATCTTGGTGGTATACCTTGGCTCGTTATATTTCCATCCTCGCTTTGCCCTGTGATACTCACTTCCCCTGTCTCGTGTCCCTGATCTTTGCCTCTGCCTTTGCCTTCGCCGGTGCCTGTGCTTGTGCCTGCCTGGCAGTATCTCTGTCTTCGTCGGTGTCCTCGTTGCCTGGCTGTGTCCCTCGAGCTCTCCTGAGTCATCATTGTCATCTTCTACTTCGTCTCGGGGTACTCCGTCACACAGCCACTTTCCTTAAGCTTTCTTCATGGTTGTGCTCACCCTCATGAGAGTGTTGGGAGCTATCTCAGGTACAGCCTCACCCTTGTCCGAATCTTGCTCTGTAGTTTCCCTATTGTAGCTTTCAAGGTCAGGGAGCTTTGGAGTAGATTTGGTCGTTTCTGACGTTGAGGGACGCTTTGCTTGAGGCATCTTGATGCCTGTGAGGGCTCTCCTGAGGGTTTTGAAGACTGTCCATATTTCTAATCAAAAGAAGTGGTTGGTGTGAAAACCTTCATATAATTTAAAGCTAACCACATACAGACAAATTGGCTAATTAGATGTGCTGGGCACACCAATTTGGGTTAAAATAAACTAGCTGTGACGGAGTAACTCGAGGGCAGAGAAGAAGATGACAATGATGACGCAGAAGGACTCGAGGAGCACAGCCAAGACAACGAGGACATCGACGAAGACAGAGATATCACCGGACGGGCACAAGGACAGGCATTAGCGGAGGCAAAGGCAAGAGCAAAGGCAAGTGAGGACCAGATGGACCTCAACGAGAATGATGATGATAGCTATAATAGATCCCGAAGTCAGATTCTGGGATGTCAAGGACTATGGCTTGAAGAATAGGAGTATATTCCTATGTACCGAGATAACAGGAAAATGAGAAAGAGAGAGAAGAAAGAAAGAACTAAAGGAAAAGTCTTCCCGTGCTATTTAACATCCCCCCCCGCTAGTCCGCTCTGACTCATTCCTCCACCCAGAGAATCTTGTAGAAGTCCACTGCAACCACACCACGTAATTCCCCTCCATCATCTTTCTTAATTATATTACAAATCCATCACGCCATAGAACCTCCTGGAATCTAATGACGTCACTATCTCCCCACCTCCGTCCATTCTCGCTTAACATTCCCTCTTCCGTCGCAACTCTCTTTCTACTACCGAACTGTCGGAACCGATGCCAAGACACCGGGACACTAGCCTCATCGGTAATCACTCGCAATCATAATGTTTTCAGGAGCCTTCGCGATAGCTTTCAAGATCACTAGAACCATTCGGGCTTCAAATCACTTTGATATTCGCTACCTATCAGTATCAAATAAATGCTCCCAACCTAAGAATAAATCAATGCTCTCTAATAATACCAAGCCTCAAATCAACACTCTCTAATAATACCAAGCCTCAAATCAAAGCTCTCTAATAATAGTAATCACTCAAACTGCTACATGGCTAACATGCGCGGACCAAGGAAACAATAAATAATACCTAACACAAAGCTGTTACCGATCATATTGAGAGCTCTTAAAGCTATCGCCAAACCTTTCAAACCTCTGAATACCCTAACAAAAATAGTGGGAAAAAAAATCTGTGGGGTCAGTTAATAGATCAATCATGTTAAAATGCGAATAACTCACTAGAATCTCGCAAAACCTGTCCAAACTCTCGCCAAATAGGCCTAAACACTATCACCATTACCATCATCACTACCTCCTGGGAGGGGAACCAAGGGAGTCTTTAGCTTTCCCATTGCGTGGCGCCGCATGTTTTTGGCTCTGTCCCCCTCACGCTTCTGAGTGATCTCCGCAGCCCCCCACTGGCAGACACGCCCGATTCTGCAGTTAGGGTCCGGAATACCAAAACCCGCAGGGTACTTATTAAGGTACTTCTGGTTGAGGAGCTCAAGGGCTGATTGCTGCCTATTTCGGTGTGACGAGATCTTGTGGAGGTTTACCTAGAACGACGCATCACTCTTTGGCATGATAAGCCTGATACCAATGGAGGTCAATCCAATTCCGCCCTCAAATTCAGAGTCTTCAGCCGGATGATCAAAATGTCAATAATCATCACTAGTGGTGCATGACTGGTATAGTCTTCTAGGAGGGGTTTCATTACCCCCATGGGGTACAGTCTGGCCTACTCTGTGAAGTATGGCCAGAAGACGGAGAGGTTTCGCCAGACTTCCAAGCATCCAGGCTTCTACCCCCTCAGTGTCCATTATGCAGACCCAGGCTGGCCCCTCTTCCATTTCGACTAGTTCATTCATCAAGCCATAGAATTCCCGGACCAACCAACCAATCGGGATATGCTTGCAGGCGACTCTTCCAAGCTTTTGGATATTCCCCCGAGTTATCACAGCAGCATAACTAGGGTCATTATATGCATGAGTCCAAGCGTATTCCCATCTCCTATATTAGGGTGTCGCACCAAGCAACCCGAGTAGTCTAATAAAGAGCTCAGAGTTTGAAACGCTAACCGCAAAGGCAGTAAGGAACAAGGTCTCTTCAGTCTTAACCAGCCTAGTATCTCGATCGCTCGATGCTAGTCCTCTCAGTACGTGAATGATTCCGAAACACGAAGATGGTTCGAGGTGGAGTTTCCAAGTTCACTTTGATAAAGTCTGATTTTCAAGATAGAGTGTAAAGTAATAGATATTATATCGATAAGACTCTTTCTTCGTCGCTGATGATTTCAACAAAGTCGGAGAATGACACAGTATTTATATCCCGCGCCAGTGTCACGCGGACTATACATTACATCTTATAATAAACAAGTGCGAAACCCCGAAGACCCTGAAAATACGCCAAGAACCCAAACGCCAAAATCTATCCCACCATCTTATAATACCCCTGACCCCTATTCCTAAAAATCCCTCACGCTCTATTCCGTTTATTGATAACATCCCGTTTGCTGCATGCACTCAGCCTTCGTGGTCATGGCGAGTATTCGAGTCAGCCTTACCTGATAACACCCCGGTACCGGGCTCGACCTCGCTCGCCAACTCTTTCCCGACATCGTTATCTATCACCAAGGAGCCAAGCTCAACATTAGGACTGCTAACAATCGGTACCGGAGGAGTCGGGTAGTCTTACCTTCCCCAGAGGCGCCACCAGAGTGAGCTTTCATACGACCTTTGCCGTTTGATCAATTTTGGTCCGATTGACTCCAAACTCGCACTGTTGCCCCCTCATATACCCACCGGTGTCCAGAGCGCCTGTGCCGGCGCCTTGACGCTCCGGGGGTTATTTTCAGGGTCGAAAACAGGTTCGTTTACTAGGGATTCTGCAACTCCGCACTGGGCTCCATACTGGCAGTACCGTGCCTCTCTGGCGCGCCCAGTGGGACATAGAATTGTAGCAGCGTAGGAATAGGGAAAGTCCTTCTCTGTAGTCTTCGGCTTCTCTTATCCTATGCTCAGAATAGCTTACCCCCTCTCAGCGCTGTTTCTGTCCTCGTGACATCTTCTGACCGACTGTGGTTCCAGAAACCTTCTCCACATATCACCCGTGGTGTCTGTGGAGGGGAAGGACTTAGCCGCGGAGGGTACCTCTACAGTCTCAGGCGTTGGTCCGTCGTGGCCTTGGGGTTTTTTCGGTGGAATTCGCGGACAAGCGACAATACCTCCTCATCCATTACGTCGATAACTTGGTATGTGCTCTCCCCCACCGGGTAACCCCGCCACTTCACCAGATATTCCACTACTCCTTTTCTACTCTTTCTGCTCCCAATGATCCGCTCAACCTCATATAGTTTCTCACCCTCGTCGTCGACTATGTCAGGAGTAGGGGGCCGTTGTTCTCGTCCCGGGATGGCGCTGACTCGATAGGGTTCCAATAGTTCGACGTGGAACACTGGATGGACCTTCATTTGAGGAGGAAGGTCTAGTTCGCAAGCGCGTTTTCCGGCAAGTCGTTTTATCGCGAACGGTCCCATCTTCTTATGGTCGAGTTTTTTTGTGGTTCGACGAGTTTTGAGGTTGACGGCGTTGAGCATAACCTGATCCCCGATTTTGAACGCTGGTGGTGTTTCTCTTTTCTGGTCATAGTATTTTCCCATTCTTTCCCTGGCGACGGACAATTTTTGGTGGGCGGCGTCATGTACTCCTCGAATAAAATGGGCATACAGATCGCTTGTGGGGTTGACTACCTCGTTTTCCGTTGGCCAACTCGTCCGGGGATTATACCCGTAATTGGTATAGAAAGGTGATTGCCCCGTTGCGGATGTAACCGAGTTGTTGTAGGCATATTCGGCCAGTGGAAGTAGTTCTGCCCAGTCGTTTTGTTCGTAGTTGCAGAATGCCCGGAGGTAGTGTTCCAAGGTTTGATTGACCCGCTCAGTTTGTCCGTCAGTTTGTGGGTGGAAAGCGGTACTCATACGGAGCTTGATGTCCAGTAGTTTCATGAGGGATGCCCAAAAGCTTGACGTAAATTTGGCATCTCGATCGGAAACTATCAGTGGTAGCCCATGTATGCGCCAGATTTGAGCCAGAAACGCTACGAGATCCTGAGGAAGCTGTGCCATGGAGGAATAAAGTGAGCCATCTTGGAGAACCTGTCCACTATTACCCATATCTGCGTATACCCTTTGACTCTGGTAGCTGGACGATGAAATCCATCGAAATTGACGACCATACTGTATGAGGTGTTTCAAGAGGAAGTAACGCCCGTATTTGCGATGCCGGCTTGGTTTATTTCGTTGGCAATCGTCGCAAGAGCGTACGTAGTCGTCTATCCATTCGTTCATCTTCGGCCAGTAGAAGTTGCGTGTGATCAACTCTAGTGTCTTATCCTGACCGAAGTGTCCTGCCACCTTTGAGTCGTGTTCTGACTGTGCGATTCGGATTTTCAACGCATTCTTGTCGGGTATGTATAGACGGTTCTTGAAGAATAGCAAGCCCTCCTTGACCGTAAACTCCTTCAACTCCCCTGCTTCGCTTTTTCTCTCAATCTCCTTCCATGCCTCATCCCGCACTGACGCCTCCTTGACTAGCTCCAAGAAGTCCTTGGACCAGTCTACCACTTCCTTGCTGGCGAGCGAAGCCACAGAAAACATATACTCATCCGTCCCTACCAACTGTCCTGGCTTAAGCAACCTCTCGACTGCCTGCGCGCCCCCCCCTTCACGTCGGTACTCCGGACGTCTCGACAATGCATCTGCCTTCCCATTCTTTGTTCCGGGCCTGTAAATGATCTTAAAATCGAACTCCGCAAGGGTCTGTGCCCATCGTGCTTGTCTTCGGTTAAGGACCTTAGTGGTGTCGAAATATTGGAGGTTCTGATGATCTGTATAGACTAACACCGTAAACTTGGGTCCTTCAAGATAGTGCCGCCATTGCTTAAAGGCCGCCACTATACCGAGCATTTCCTTATCCCAGACATCATAATTGAGTTCGGCTGGGTTAAGCTTGCGAGAGTAGAAGGCCACGGGATGGAGCTTTCCATCGACTATCTGAGACAGGACGGCTCCTAATGCAAAGTCACTGGCGTCCGTTTCCACGATTGTCTGCCGTTCTGGTGAAAAATGAACCAGAATTGGAGCAGTCGTGATATTAGGGTGTCGCCCCGAGCAACCCGAGTAGTCTAACTAAGAGCTCAGAGTTTGAAACACTAACCGCAAAGGCAGTAAGGAACAAGGTCTCCTCAGTCTTAACCAGCCTAGTATCTCGATCGCTCGATGCTAGTCCTCTCAGTACGCGAATGATTCCGAAACACGAAGATGGTTCGAGGTGGAGTTTCCAAGTTCACGTGATAAAGTCTGATTTCAAGATAGAGTGTAAAGTAATAGATATTATATCGATAAGACTCTTTCTTCGTTGCTGATGATTTCAACAAAGTCGGAGAATGACACAGTATTTATATCCCGCGCCAGTGCCACGCGGACTATACATTACATCTTATAATAAACAAGTGCGAAACCCCGAAGACCCTGAAAATACGCCAAGAACCCAAACGCCAAAATCTATCCCACCATCTTATAATACCCCTGACCTCTATTCCTAAAAATCCCTCACGCTCTATTCCGTTTATTGATAACATCCCGTTTGCTGCATGCACTCAGCCTTCGTCAGTGGTCACGGCGAGTATTCGAGTCAGCCTACCTGATACCGGCTCGACCTCGCTCGCCAACTCTTTCCCGACATCGTTACCTATCACCAAGGAGCTAAGCTCAACATTAGGACTGCTAACGATCGGTACCGGAGGAGTCGGGTAGTCTTACCTTCCCTAGAGGCGCCACCAGCGTGAGCTTTCATATGACCTTCGTCATTTGATCAATTATGGTCCGATTGACTCCAACCGACTATTGCCCCCTCATATACCCACCGTGTCCTGAGCGCCTGAGCCGGCGCCTTGATGCTCCGGGGTTATTTCAGGGGTCGAAAACAGGTTTGTTGACTAGGATTTTCAGAATCCGCAAGACTACCCATTCTGGCAGCACTGCCTCTCTGGCGCGCCCAGTGGGACATAGACTTATGGCAGCGTAGGAATAGGGTAAAGGCCTTCTCTTGTAGTCTTCGGGTTCTCGATCCTATGCCCGTAACAGCTACCCCCTCTCTCAGGTGTTCTGTCCTCGTGACATCTTCTGACCGACTGTGGTTCCAGTAAACCTTCTCCACATATCACCCGTGTCTGTGGAGGGGAAGGACTTAGCCGCGGAGGGTACCTCTACAGTCTCAGGCGTTGGTCCGTCGTGGCCTTGGGGTTTTTTCGGTGGAATTCGCGGACAAGCGACAATACCTCCTCATCCATTACGTCGATAACTTGGTATGTGCTTTCCCCAACCGGATAACCCCGCCACTTCACCAGGTATTCCACTACTCCTTTCCTGCTCTTTCTGCTCCCAATAATCCGCTCAACCTCGTATAGTTTCTCGCCCTCATTGTCGACTATATCGGGGGTAGGGGGCCGTTGTTCTCGTCCTGGGATAGCGCTGACTCGATAAGGTTCCAGTAGCTCGACATGGAACACCGGGTGGACCTTCATTTGAGAAGGAAGGTCTAGTTCGCAAGCGCGTTTTCCGGCAAGTCGTTTTATCGCGAATGGTCCCATCTTCTTATGGTCGAGTTTTTTTGTGGTTCGACGAGTTCTGAGGTTGACGGCATTGAGCATAACCTGATCCCCGATTTTGAACGCTGGCGGTGTTTCTCTTTTCTGGTCATAGTATTTTCCCATTCTTTCCCTGGCGGCGGACAATTTCTGGTGGGCGGCGTCATGTACTCCTCGAATAAAGTGGGCATAGAGATCGTCAGAGGTTGACTACCTCGCTTTCCGCTGGCCAACTCGTCCGTGTTATACCCATAATTGGTATAAAAGGTGATTGCCCTGCTTGCGGATGTAACCGAGTTGTTGTAGGCATACTCGCCAGTGGAAGCAGTTCTGCCCAGTCGCTTTGTTCGTAGTTGCAGAATGCCCGAGGTAGTGTTCCAAGGTTTGGNTGACCCGCTCAGTTTGTCCGTCAGTTTGTGGATGGAAAGCGGTACTCCTACGGAGCTTGATGTCCAGTAGTTCCATGAGGATGCCCAAAAGCTTGACGAAATTTGGCATCTCGATCGGAGACCCTAGTGGTAGCAGATGCGCGCAGATCTGAGCCAGAAACGCTACGAGATCCTGGGAGGAAGCTGTGCCATGAAGGGAATAAAGTGAGCCATCTTGGAGAACCTGTCCACTATTACCCATATCTGCGATACCCTTTTGACTCTGGTACCTGGACGATGAAATCCATCGAAATTGACGACCAGGTTTTATGAGAGAAAGTAACGCCCGTATTTGCGACGCCGCTTGGTTTGTTTCATGGCAATCGCCGCAAGAGCGCACGTAGTCATCTATCCATTCGCTCATCTTTGGCCAGTAGAAGTTGCGTGCGATCAACTCCAGTGTCTTATCCTACAAGTGTCCTGCCACCTTTGAGTCGTGTTCTGACTGTGCGACTCGGATTTTCAACGCATTACTATTGGGTATGTATAGGCGGTTCTTGAAGAATAGCAAGCCTTCCTTGACCGTGAACTCCTTCAACTCCCCTGCTTCGCTTTTTCTCCCAACCTCCTTCCATGCCTCATCCTGCACCGACGCCTCCTTGACTAGCTCCAAGAAGTCCTTGGACCAGTCTACCACTTCCTTGCTGGCGAGCGAAGCCACAGAAAACATATACTCCTCCGTCCCTACCAACTGTCCTGGCTTAAGCAACCTCTCGACTACCTGCGCGCCCCCCCCTTCACGTCGGTACTCCGGACGTCTTGACAATGCATCTGCCTTCCCGTTTTTTGTTCCGGGCCTGTAAATGATTTTAAAATCGAACTCCGCAAGGATCTGTGCCCATCGTGCTTGTCTTCGGTTGAGGACCTTAGTGGTGTCGAAGTATTGGAGGTTCTGATGATCCGTATAGACCAATACTGTAAACTTAGGTCCCTCGAGGTAGTGCCGCCATTGTTTAAAGGCCGCCACTATACCGAGCATTTCCTTAGCCCAGACGCCATATTGAGCTTCGGCTGGGTTGGCAGTAGAAGGCCACTGATGGAGTTTCCATCGACTATCTGAGACAGGACGGCTCCTAATGCAAAGTCACTGGCGTCCGTTTCACGATTGTCTGCCGGTCCGGTGAAAAATGAACCAGAATCGGAGCAGTCGGGAAGAGGATCTTGAGCTTCAGAAAAGCTGCTTCGGCGGCGCTAGTCCATGAGAAGTTCTTAGTATCGCCTTAGACAGTCAGTGATGACTACAGACCCCGGAATAGTTACGATAAACCTCCGTAAAAAATTGGCGAATCCCATAAAACTTGGACGCCTTTCGACGGTCCTCGCGATTCCCACTTCAAGATTTCTTCCACCTTGTCCGACACTTCATACCCCTTACGCTAAGATTTAATCCTAGGAAGTCGATCACTTTCTGATGAAAAAGGATTTCTTCGCATTTACTGCGTTATTTTCGGCGAGCTTATCCAGGACTTTATTAACCAATTCCTCATGTTCCGCTCATTCTGTAGATTGACAGATATCATCGGCGATACTACCACCCTCGATCGAGGAATTCCTGAGCGATCTCGCTCATCATGGCCTGAAAGGTTGCTGGCGCGCAGGAGCCCAAATGGCATGACCAGGTACTCAGAGTGTCCGTATCTCGTCCGAACGCTGTTTTCCACTCGCCGCTCGCTTAATACGGATTATATCCTCTTTGCGTCCAATCTTGAAAATATCCGCGCCTCAAATCCGGTCCCTTAGCTCTTCTCCTAGCGGGAGGGTGTACCGATTTTTACGGTGACACGGTTGAGGCCCCGTAATCCACGCACAGCCGAGACTACCGCCCTTCTTCTTCACAAACAAACGGGCTCCTGCGGACTTGCTAGGCCTGATCTTTCCGGTACTGAACATCTTATCCAGGTATTCCCGGCGACTTTCAATTCGACCGAGAGGAGTAGATGGGTCCCCGCGAGGCTGCTGACCAGGTTCGGTGAGATCGACATCGCGATCGGAGGCGCGTGAGGTGGTAGTTTGTCGGCTTCGGATTGCAGGAAGACCTGAGCTTTGGCAGATCGCCCGACGACTGTTTTCAAGTCAATTTCCCTGTATCCGCCGATATTGACGATGAAGAGCCTCCGATCATCCAAGACGTCCATCGGTAACCACTGAAATTTCTTTCTGGTCAGTGAAGCATCTGACTTGCAAAATTCCCATGAAAGCATTTCCCATTTGGGGCAATAGCCGCTTATGCTCCTGTAGCCACCATGCTGGTAAAATGGCATCGATGCCGCCGGTAGTGGTGCTATCTCGAAGGAGAGCTCGGACTTATGCCCCTAGAAATAAGATTCAACATTACAGTAAAGGCTTGTCCCGTGCCTTCCATAACTTCACCCGTAAAACCCATTACCTTGGCCGGGACGTCTCTTTTCACCTTTGGGACAGAAAACGCAGAAACGAAAGAAGCAGAAATAACCGGACCCGTTGCACCAGTGTCTAGTAATACCCGACAAGGAAATAAGAAATCTAAAAACCCAATAAAAAATTTACCGATAGGACGAGACCCGTGAATAGGCTCGTTGAAAAGTCGTTGTTTTTTCATCGGAGAGGACGCCCCCTCTTCCGGTCTTTTCCTTTTTATATTTTTTTGCATTTTTTCCCCGGTCAGTGACAACATCGCGATTTGGGGGAGCTCCCGACCTGACTCATCGGAGTCCCCTTCTAAAAACCCATATCAAAATCCACCTCTGACTCCGACCCCATCTCCGGAATATAGGCTGGCCCTGTCGGTCACTGCCATCAAGGCCGACTTCTTTTCTTGGACCGATGCCTTTTCTTCTTTTCTGTGAGCGGTGAATCCTTCATTTCTCGCCCTCCTCTTCCCGACCTCTCTTCTGGCCCAGAGCAGACAGCGGCGCTGGAGTTGGGGTCCTGTCTGCACCATCTCCACAGATGACCCTTTCTTCCACAGCGGCACACTCTCCCTTTGTTCGCCTCTGGTCCAAGACGGATTTGGGATCCCCTGGTGGCCTCGTCATAGCTGGAATGCAGCGGTCTGCTATCCTGGCCTGAGCGAGTTCCTCCTGAGGTATTCGACCCTCCTCCGGGTCGCGTGGACTCGGTCTTCTGTTCCTCCTGGGCTCGTCCCTTGATCTGGAACCCAGGCTTCCTCTTCTCCGGACTCTCTTTTCGTGACGGTGCCCCCGTCCTCGCCCTTCCCAACAACCTCTTTTGCTCCAGGAAGCTTTCGTGGGCCTTTCCGGCTCGCTCCAATTGGGCCACAAAGTGCGCATCGTCCTCCGCCGGCTCGAACTTAGAGTGTCGATCCCAAATTTCTTCGGGTAGGCCGGTCAGGAGAGTCTTCCGATAGGCTGCTCCACTCTGTTGTGCTCGCTGGTTGAGGATCTCCATTTTTGTCAGATAGTCGGAGATGCTTGACTGGTACCTGAGCTGGTCCATCTTGAAAGCGGCGTCCAAGGCCTCCTGCGAACTGACAAATCGCCCCCGGATTTCTTGTCGAAAGCGCCCCCAAGTGCAGAAGTCCATTCCCGCGGGTCCCCTCATGTGCGACTCTATGGTAGTTGGCGAACCATTCTGGCGAGGCCTGTAGCAGTATGTTCCGCGAACAGGACCTTCTGCTTGTCGCTTCGAACTTGCGGCCGCTGCTCAAGTAGATTTCACATTCCAGGAGCCAGTGTCCTGAGGTTGTGCTTTCTGGGGTTGTCAACTGGCGGGCACCTTCGCCAGCGAGTCCTGCTCCTTTCTTCGAGATTCCGACCGCTCCATCTCCGCCTCCTTCTTTCTCCCACTACCATGACCTCCATCCGACGTGGTCGTTGCCTTTTTCCTTTTGACGGGCGGCGGGGTGGTCCTCCTCCAACGCCGATGTCCTCGGGTATCGCCGGGTTCCTCTGCTTGTGGCTCCGGAGCAGTGGATCGACGGCGCCAGGAGTAGGTCGATCTGCTTCTGCATCTCGCCATCTGTTCCCGGTGCCTCGGCCTGGGTCTCCTGAGCTTCGCGACCTCTCCCACCGATTCCTTTGCTTGCTCCCGAGCCTCTCGATTTCCCTCTGAGTTTCGAACAATTGTCTTTGGGTGTGGATGTGGGCCGCCTAAGGCTGCTCGCTCCATGGCGGAGGCCTCCGCTGCCTGCCGCCGAAATCCTGGATTTTCGCCAATTCCAGGAACATCTCCTCCAATCGTCTTAAATTGGCCTTTACGGCCTGGGCCGCGATGCCCGTTATCCTTTTTTCCGCCTGGAACTTCTCCTTTGTTCGTTGGAGTTGATCCCATATGGTTCTACCGGCGGCGGATAGCCCTTCCATCTGGGCTTCATGTTCACTCAGAAATTGTTCCAGCTTATCCATTGCCCCAGAACCGGCCGGGCGTTTGCCTGCTCTGGCGGTGGATATTGGATCTGGACTGTCTTCTCGGCTGAAGGCGGGACCTTCCCCCATGATGGAGTCCTCCTCTTCGGTCCTAGCCAATAGTCGGGAAGCCATTTGATATATGAATTAGGTAGTGATTCTTCGGAAACTCCAGGTAAACCTAGGAGTTATCGATATACTATTAGGGTGTCGCCCCGAGCAACCCGAGTAGTCTAACTAAGAGCTTAGAGTTTGAAACGCTAACCGCAGGCAGTAAGGAACAAGGTCTCTCAGTCTTAACCAGCCTAGTATCTCGATCGTCACGCTAGTCCTCGCAGTACGTAATGATTCTGAAACACGAAGATGGTTCGAGGTGGAGTTTCTAAGTTCACTCGAGCAAAGTCCAATCTCAAGATAAAGTGTAAAGTAATAGATATTATATCGATAAGACTCTTTCTTCGTCGCTGATGATTTCAACAAAGTCGGAGAATGGCACCGTATTTATATCCCGCGCGAATGTCACGCGGACTAAGCATTATAGATTACAATAAACAAGTGAGAAACACCGAAGACCCTGAAAATACGCCAAGAAACCCAAACGCCAAATCTATCCCACCATCTAAAATACCCCTGTCTTCTATTCCCAAAAATCCCTCACGCTCTATTCCGCTTATGAATAACATCCCGCTTTGCTGCATGCACTCAGTGGTCATGAGGAGTGTTCGAGTCAGCTCACCTGATAACGCCCCGCATCGGCTCGACTCGCCGCCAACTCTTTCCCGACATCGCATTTATCACCAAGGAGCCAAGCTCAACATTAGGACTGCTAACGATCGGTACCGGAGGAGTCGGGTAGTCTTACCTTCCCCAGAGGCGCCACCAGAGTGAGCTTTCTTATGACCTTCGTCATTCGATCAATTATGGTCCGATTGACTCCAAACTCGCACTATTGCCCCCTCACATACCCACCGGTGTCCTGAGCGCCTGAGCCGGCGCCTTAACGCTCCGGGGGTTATTTCAGGGGTCGAAAACAGGTGTGTTGACTAGGGATTCCGCAACTCCGCACTGGGCTCCATTCTGGCAACACCGTGCCTCTCTGGCGCGCCCAGTGGGACATAGAGACTTATAGCAGCGTAGGAATAGGGGAGAGTCCTCCTCTTGTAGTCTTCGGGTTCCCTTATCCTATGCCCGTAACAGAGAGCATCGGATTCCCTGAACAGTGTCGCGAATTCCCGGAGCTCCTTAGGTACATGAATCAGAGAATCCGGGGTCTGTTGTCCGGCTAGGGCTTCATCAATGGTGCGGATCGACGCACAGAAAAGTTTATTCTGCTGGCGTCGAGCAAGTCCTACAAAGGGTATGGCCCCAATGGCTGCGATCTGGATTGCTGGGGCATCAGGGAACGAGATGGAGATTCCCTTGACCGTAACTGGGGCGCGCGACCTGGAACAATTCCGAACACAGAAGTCAGAGTCAAAAATGATCTTATTCATCTTTGGTCTGATGGCCAGCTCGTGATGCCTCATCCAGGGGATACCCATTCCTATTGGGTAGTGTCCTAGCTTGGTGACGAAAAACAGAGCGAGCTCTTGATGGCCATTGATGTCCAGAGACAGCTTGACTATGTGAGTGATTTTTCCTGATTCCACCAGCCTGCCATCGATTACCTCGAGCAGGCGTGATTTCTTCAGGGGAACCAGGGTGAGGCCGTGGCTGAGAATGAAGTCTTTGTCGATGAAGGCATACCCGGACGCCCCTGTATCCATCGGAGCGTGGGTCCTAACCGGGGTGGTGGCAGACTGAGCGACGGAGCAGGAGACAAAAGAGATTTCTCAGACATCCTGTCTTCGGAAACGGCGACGGCGGAAAGAACAAAGGTGGGTGGCGGGACTAGCCCCTTTGGTATGTCAGTTTCTACCAAAGGGGCTGACCTTTTAACGCTGGCTTGGAGGTTATCTGTTCAACTGGTGCTTTACACCAGTTATCAGAGATGTGAGAATCCTGAGAGCGAGGGGCGAGGTAGCGAGGCTTCGGGACTTGTACGGCGGGGCGAGCTTGGTTCTTGATCTCAGGGGCGGGGGTGAGACGGCGGCGAAAGTCAGTGATGGTGGCATCGGCATCGGCGAGGGCTACTTAATGCAGACTTAGGCGGTAACGAAACTCCTCCTTCTCAGCTTTGGCAATGGTCACCTCTTCCTGAAGGTCTTCAATGACCTCGGTGGACTCCTCGTGGGCCTCGCACAAGCATTGCCATAGGACAGCAGCCTTTTCTTCGGCCATGTTGAGTTCCATCTCAAGGTTCTCAATGACCTTGTCATGGATAGTATCCTTGATAGGTTCGTCGGGAGTGGGGGCGGGGACATCAATGGAGGTAGTCAGGGCGGTCAAGGCTTCGGCGATGAGGTGGTGAGCCTCGGTGAGTTCGTACCCGAAGTCTTCCTCAATAGGGCCAGATGTTTCCAAGAGGCCAGCGAGTCTTTTGGTCAGCGTACCGAGGTCGGAGGTTTCCAGCGGGCAACCAATGGTGTGATGAGCGAGGGTCAGGTCTCTAAGGCCTCGAATAATTGCTTCAGAGTCGTGGACGGGGCAGGAGTCTTCGATGGTGGATGCTCCAAAGTGGAGCTTTCCCAGGGCAGTCTGGGCGAAGGTTGCCTTGGCCCAGTGGGCATCGGCGCGTTTGAGACCGTGGGAGAGAGCGTACTGACGGAGAAGGTGAACCTGAGGGTCTGAACCGAGGCGACAGCCAAGGTGGAACCAGTAGGGACGGGGAATGAGGGCAAGGTGGCAGTACCCCTTTCGTTCGGGGAAGTAGCAGTTGAGGGGGCCGGGTGAGAAAAAGGGGGGTTAGGCGTGTCCCCCATGGGGACATCCCAGCTAAGGTCAGTCATGGTTGTAGCTAGAGTGGATCGGGGTGAGGGTGTTGTGTGGGTCGGCAGAGGGGACGTGTTCTTAGTGTTACGGAGCAGCGCGAAAGCACCGAACAAGAGAGCTGAGGTACACAACCGAGGCGAAGACGAAGACGAGGACGACTAGCGATAGCGAGACTATCTAACCAAGGAGCAGGGTTGTGGGATAGAGAGTCCAGATGGCCTCTCAGACGAAGTTGTGGAGACGAAGGTACCAGTAGAAAATACGCACTACGGTCATGGGCTATGGGCGAAGCGAGAGGACTCTGAGGCGAAGCGAGAGCGAGACGAAGAGCAGGCACGAGGCGAGATACTATGAAAGACCCAAGGGGGTCTTGGAGAAGAGTGAGGATATGACGTATTGTATTCAGAACTAAAGACACAAGACAAAACTAAACCGTAGAGTTGATAACAGGAAGAACACGTAGAAAAAGAAAGAGAGAGAAAAGGACAAAGGAAAGGTCTGTAGCAACATATATATACCCCTTCTAATCCCTGTACAGTCATGACTCATAACCTCGTGTAATAGAAACCCATAGAAACTCCAAGAACCCAAAAAGAGAAAACGCCGCAACCAAGACCCATTCCTCAAGATCCTCCTCCTAACGTAGTCCGTGGTACGCCGTGATAGTTGAGGGGTTCGGCTTTTGCTATTCTCTGTTGCATTCTCTCGTTGAGTCTTTTGTCGATGAAGTTTGGTGTTTTGCCAATTTGGATTAGGGCGTCGTCGTCGATGTAGGAGGTGTCCATTTCCTTGGTGGAGGTCTGGTAGTCTGTGATTACCCCAACGTATCTCATGAACAAAACTGGGGAAAGTGGGGAGCCTTGTGGGAGGCCTGATGAGTATGGTTTGGGGTCTTCCAATTCATGATTGAACTGGAATTGTAGTGTTCTGTTTTGTGACGGAGTAACCCGAACGAGAGGAAGACGACAATTATGACGCAGAAGGACTCGAGGAACACAGCCAACAACGAGGACACCGACGAAGACAGAGGTATTGCTGGGCAGGCACAAGCACAGGCACCAGCGAAGGCAAAGGCAGAGGCAAAGATCAGGACAAGGGCGAGGGCAAGAGGCAGAGGAAGTGAGGACCGGATGGACCTCAACGAGAACGATGATGATAGCTATGATAGATCCTGAAACTAGGTTCTGGGATCTCAGAAACTTTAACTAAAGAATCGGAGTAGATTCCTATATACCGAGAAGACAGGAAGACGAGACAGAGAGAAAAGAAAGAACTTGAAAGAACTAAAGAAAAAGCCTTCCCGTGCTATTTAACATCCTCCCCCGCCAGTCCGCTCTGACTCATTCTTTCACCCAGAGAATCTCGTAGAAGCTCACCGCAACCACACCGCGTAATTCCCTCCACCATCTCTTCTAATTATATTACAAATCCATCACGCCATAGAACCTCCTGGAATCTAGTGACGTCACCATCTCCCCACCTCCGTCCATCCTCGCTTAACAATCCCTCTTCCGTCGCAACCCTCTTCCTTTTACCGAAATGTCGAGGACCGATGCCAAGATGCTGGAACATGTTTGTGTTGAATTCCTTGCACCATTTGATTAGGTATTGTGGAAATTTTTGTTGTTCCATGACTTTCTCCAGGGTGTGGTGACTGATGCAATTGAAAGCGCCTTGGATGTCATTTGTTAGGATGGATAGCCTGTCTGGGTTAACTCCTGTGGTCTTTTTTATGAGGAGGTTTCTCTGGATGAGTATTAGGGTTCGAAGAAGGGCATCAATTGCTGAGATGGTGGGTCTCCCTCTGAATTGATTTGGTGATAGCATTCCTAGAACCTTTCCGGCTGTGCACAGTTTCGATGATACGATTTTTTCCAGTATTTTGGTGAAGCATTGGAGCAGTGAGATCGGTTGGTAGGCTTTCGCCTGGGAGTAGTCTTTCTTTCCAGATTTGGCGATCAGGATGCATTTGGCGACTTTCCATCTGTCGGGTTGAACCGAATGTTCCAGCATGGCTGTCCCGGCATCGTGGCATCGGTCCCAAGGGTTCGGTAGTCATAGCACTGATATGATTCAGGAGGAAATGTTAAGTGAGGGAGGAGATGCGAGGAAAGGGGGGTGTCGTCATTAGGTTCTAGGAAGTTCGATGGCGTGGTGGATTTGTAATGTGAATAGAAAAGGTGGTGGGGAGGAATACAAGGTGTGGTTACAGCGGGTTTCTATGGGTTTCTATGAACGAAGGTGTGAGTCATAGCGGACTAGTGGAGGAATATGTTAAATAGAGCGGGGGGATCGTGTCTTTAGTTCTTTCTTTCTTTTCTCTCTGTCTCGTCTTCCTGTTACCTCAGCACATAGGAATATACTCCTATTCTCTACTAGTCATAGCCTCTGGGATCCATCATAGTCATCATCATCGTTCTCGTTGAGGTTCCTCCGATCCTCACTTTCCCTGTCTCGGGTTCTTCGGGTGTTTGTTCTTGTTCTTGCCTTTGCCTTCGCCGGTGCCTGTGCTTGTGCCCGCCCGGTAGAATCTCTGTTTTTGTTGGTGTCCTCGTTGCATGGCTGTGTTCCTCGAGTCCTTCTGCGTCATCATTGTCGTCCTCTACTTCGCCTCGCGGGACTCCGTCACAATGGCCGTGAACATGTCGATTACCAGCTGTTGGTTTGCCTTAACTAGTGTCTTCACCAGCTGATATGGGATTCCATCTGGTCCCATTGCCCAATTGGTCGGGCATGAATTAATGGCTTTCAGTAGTTCATTTATACTAACTGGGTCGAAAGTGTCACTAAGGGCAAAGCTAGGGTTTCTAATTGAGGGTAGGAGGAGAGAGGGGGATGTCCGATTTGTGGGGAAGAGCTGATCCCTAAAGATTTGGCACTTCCTCGCAAACATTTCTTCACCTTGTATGGCCGGGATTATCGGCTCCTTCCTCCGTCTTTTGTTGATGATTTTGTAAATATCTGCTCCTTTTGCTTTCTCCAGGACTTTCTGAACTTGTTCGAATTTAGGTTTTCTAACTGTCATGGTCCATGTTCTGTTTGCCTTTCTGATAGATTCCTTGTTCTGGGGGTTTGGGTGGTTTTTGGCCCTTCTTTCCAGTCTGGATAGGGTGGCTTTGGCGTTCTTCAAGTCTTGGGACCACCAGCGCTTCTATTTCCTAAAGGGCTTTGTCATGGGGACGTGTTGTTGTATTAGACTGTCGACAATGTCCAGATAAAAGTTGACCGATTGTATTGTGTGATTCGGGGACTCCCATTCTTTGTGGGGTAGTGTAATGTTTGCGAAGCTTGTTGCGATTGCTTCTCAGTCGCACTTGTGTCAGTTGCGGTGGTGTATGTATGGTTGTTTATGAATTGGAAAGAAAACTTTCATTCTGGCGTGGTCTGATCCTATTCTGGTTGTGTCAAATTGCCAGTATATATTTCTGTTTAGGATCTGTCCTTTGGTAAAGGTGAGGTTTATGATTGTTGGTGTGTATTGGTTGCGGGGGAAGTGGGTGAATTCGCCCATTTCATTTAGGAGACTCAGTTTATGTTTGTTTATCCACTGAATGATTCTTTTCGCATTATGCCTGTTCCCCATGATGGAGTTGGCGTAATCCTGGGAATGTGTTCCGTACCAGAGCTGGTGGTGGCTGTTGAAGTCTCCCATGACCAGGCTGTTTGGGAGGGTGTTTGTTGTTTTCGCAATGTTTGAGAAATGCGATGAACGGCCTAGTGAGTATATATGAAGTAGTTGTGTTTTGGTTTCTTTTATTTCTACTGTTATTGATAGTAGGGAATTATCATGACTGAAGTGATGCTTCGGTTTTAGGTTGAGGTATTTCCTAATGTTTGTTGCGCATTTGGGCTTCGTGTTGCATGGAGTAAAGAGACAAAAGAGTAACGATTCTGGTGGATGTCCGTGGGTGTTATTCCACGGTTCTTGTAGAAAGAGAAAAAGAATCTCTTGATCAAGCTCGGCTTGTTCAATGAGTAACTTGGTGGTTAGTTCATTTCTTGCGCAGTTTAGTTGATGGGCTTGCGCGAGTATTTGTTGAAAGTTTTTACTCATAGGGACATGATGGCGTCTTGTCCTGTGGGTGGTCCTGTTGCGGGAACTAGGATGCTAGCTGGGGGTGGGGGAGGTGGCGGTGGTCTATTTTCTGGCCATTTGTTATTGTTGAGCTTTGCTATGGTCACTTTAAGGCATGCGGGGTCTGTAGCTTTATAGGGGGCTTTGCAGTTCGTACACCTGATTGAGGTATGTGTGCATTTGTGGCCGCCTTGGCAAGAGTCGCATGGGTGTTCCTTTGTGAGATAGTTCTTCCTACAGTGTCCACAGTTGGGTGCTTCCGCTTTGCATTTGAGGTGATGGTGATCAAAGCCCATACATTTTTTGCATTGGGATCCGGGTTTGATGTTTATGAATTTTTCGAGTTTGCAGTCAGAGTCGACAAGGGAAAGGTAGCCCATGGTGAAGGAACCTGGGAGGGCGATGACCATGGATGAGAGCTTCAGTGGCTCTGGCTCCTGTTTTAGATAGCCACCACAGGATCTGGACAAGTTGAAGGAGTTATCCGTAATTGATTCTGATTTCCAAGGCGACAAGTTGGCCAGCTTAGATTTCATCTCCGATGCTGATGGGGATTCCATGCACGATAAATCTAGACCAAATAGAGTTGATCTTCATGTCTACGAAGGGAACATTAACTCTGTTCAGGACTTCTTCGATTTCTTGTCGGTATTCAAAAGCTTTGGATGCCGGGATGATTAGTTTGACTTCCAGAATGAGGCTGTTTTTTGCCGTTTTCTTGATGTTGATGAAGTGGCAGGCTGCATCCAGGATCTTTTTATTGATTTCTGCCTTGACTTTGGAGGGGGAGATGTTGATTTCGTCATTAGTCTCGATGACGATTTCTCTGTTGATCTTTGTGTACTCTGGTTTGAATAGTGGGTCGGCCGTTTTCTTCTGCTTTCTGTTTACTACCGGCCTGAAGTCTTGGTTTTGGTTGCCACTTGCTGTGGCTGCCTGGGCATAAGAGGCGGGTTCCTTGCCTTTCCCTCTTGGGGGGTTTGGAGGGGGGGGTGGTGGGGGTCTCTTCTGGTGAGGGGGTTGGGCCTGGTGTTGCTGGTGTTGCTGGTGTGGTGGTAGGGTGGGCGGTGGGTGCTGGCGTTGTTGTTGTTGTCTGGCGGCGAACATGAGCTGGAGACGAGATATCACGGAGTCGATGCGAGAAAGGGAAGAACGAAGCGAGATTGGCCAAGGTACACTACCGAGGCGAGTCAAGGTGCGGGGCGATACGACAGGACGAGACGAAGCGAGACGAGAGATGAGGTCGGGGACAGAGCGAAGCAAGACTGGTTCTCCTATCCCGATGCGAGGACTGAACTGTCGAACGAAAGGTCTTTGGCGAGATGTTTCTAAAGACTACAAGCTCCTAAAGATAGGAAGGTTGCGTGAAGAGGAAAGAGAAGAACTATCTACAAGCGAGGGCAAGGCCCATATATATATATCACACTCCCCGACCCGATAACTCAACCGAGTATCCCTGTACAGAACCCCATAGAACTCCCACGACCCTTATATCCCAACCCGACCTTATCCCCTATACCTGAGACCCTATCTCCAAACCGAACCCCAAAGAACATAAGAGAATCCCTGACTAATCCCTCTTCCCGCAACACCAACAGACCGCGTTCCATGCCGTGATAGATATTAGGTCCCCCTCTGAGGCCTAAGTCCTCTTAGGCTTGCGTAGGTACCATTCGTGAAAGTCTTTGACTAACTCAGGAGAATGATCTAAGTCGCCGTAGGGTTGCCATGATGGCTCGTCGTAACCGGTGTATCGAACAAGGTACTCAAGTCTTCCCCGTCGTTTCCGAGAGTCCAGGATAGCGTCCACTTCCCATTCTTGCTCGCCTTCGATCTCGACAGGTGGGGGAGGAGACTGTTTTTGTCCAGAAACGGGGTCGCTGGCCGCGGGGGGGAGTAGCGAGACGTGAAATACTGGATGTACTTTCATCGAGGCAGGAAGTGTAAGTTCGTAGGCATGGGGGCTGACGATCCGAGAAATTGAATAAGGCCCGATTTGTTTCCAGTCCAACTTCTTCGACGGACGCTTGGTTAATAGATTCCGCGTGGATAGCCATACCTTATCCCCAATGCTATAGCGTGGTGCCGGAGTACGATTGACGTTGGCAGACTCTTCCTGAATTCGTTGAGCTCTGAACATTTCCACACGAAGAAAATCAAACACCTCCGACATATCTCTTGCCATGGTGTTAGCCTGGTCCTCGTTGATAGTGATGCCGTGTCGTAAGGGGCCGAAATTCATTCTAGGATGACGTCCATAATTTGCTTCGAAGGGCGAGAGCTTTGTTGATTCGGAGACGTGATTATTGGTAGCGAACTCCGCCATGGCTAGATAGGTGGCCCAGTTGTCCTGCTAATATTTCACGTAACTGCGCAGATATTGCTCCATGATGGCATTGATTCTTTCTGTCTGGCCATCCGTCTGAGGATGAAAGGCAGTCGAGTACCGAGGGGAGATTTCCAGACATTCGCATAGTGCTTTCCAGAACTCCGAGGTGAACTGAGTGCCGTGATCCGAGACTATCTTTTCTGGGAGGCCGTGTAGTTTCCAAACATTTTCCAGATACTTTCGGGTGACATCTCTAGCTCCTGATTCCTCAGTGCATGGAATGAAGTGTCTCATCTTTGTGAGACGATCGACGACGACGAGAATGGCGTTGTAGTTGTTACTGAGAGGTAGACCAATGACAAAGTCCATTGATACATCTGTCCATGGTGCTTTGGGTACTGAGAGAGGACGAAGAACTCCTTGGGGGGCATTGCGATTCGCTTTGCTCCGACGACAGATGTGACAGTTCATGACATAGCGGTCAGTGTACTTCCGCATGTTCGGCCAGTAGTATTCACGACTGAGTAATTCGAGGGTTTTTGTTCTACCCAGATGTTCCGCTGATGGTTTATCATGATATTCCTGTAGAAGTCTGAGCTGTAGCTCCTCGTGTTCTGGTACGAAGAGTTTGCGGCGGTAGAGAAGGAGTCCATCTTCATTTTCCATGCATTCGGCGAGGGAAATCTGCTTTGATTGTTTGTGCCATCCTTCAGCATCGTGAGTACCTTACTTGGGAAACTATCTTCTTGGGAAGCTTTTGAAAATAACTCTTGAACAGTGGGCATTCCTTCAGCGGGTTCATTTGCCAAAGAACCCGCCAACAAACTTAGCTTATTATCCAAATTCTTTCTCTTCAACACGGTCTGATACTGATACGCGAGACGTTCATCCCCCTCCTTAGGGAGATCCCCTGATCGCCTAGTGAGTGCATCTGGTTTCCCTCCTTGTTTGCCGGGGCGAAATTGAATAACGAAGCCGAAACGAGATAGGAATTCTGACCAGCGGGTTTGCCGACGATTTAATAGTTTGGTTGACATAAAGTATTCAAGGTTCCTATGATCTGTTAGGACCTTGATAGGGTACGAAGCAGTTTCCAGAAAGTAGCGCCATTCTTCAAATCACCGAATGATTGCCAACAGCTCCTTATCGTATATTTCATAGTTACATTCTGCAGGTGTATGTTTCTTGGAGAAAAAGGCGACTGGGTGAAGAATTCCCTCGTCATCTCTTTGTGACATGATGGCGGCTGAAACGTAGTCGGAAGCATCTGTCTCCACTATGATTTCCCTGTCTGGGTCGAAGTGTCTGAGAATCGGGGCGGTAGTGAATGCGACCTTAAGATCTTGGAATGCCTTCTCCGTTTTGTCTGTCCATTTGAAAACCACTCCTGTCTTTGTTAGAGCGGTCAAAGGAGATACTACCCTTGAGTATGCATAGATGAATCGTCGGTAAAAGTTCGCGAATCCGAGGAATTCCTGTACATCTTTCAGACAGCTTGGAGTTTCCCAGTTTCTGATAGTGGCGACCTTTGCTTCGTCCATCTTGATTCCTTCCGGTGTGAGCACGAATCCGAGATACATAGTTTCCTTGACATGCCATTCACACTTCTCGGGCTTGAGGTGAACCTGATTCTCGTCGAGTATCCGGAGCACTTTGTCAACGTGTTCCTTATGTTCCTCAAGAGTGCCGGAGTAAATTAGAATGTCATCCAAATAAGCGGTGGCGAAATGATCGAGATGAGGACGTAGCATGTCGTTGACACAATGTTGAAATGCGGCGGGGGCGTTGGTCAGTCCGAAGGGCATGACAGTATATTCAAAGTGTCCATAACGAGTGCGGAATGCCGTTTTCCATTCATCTCCTTCCCTAATTCTCAATTGGTGATAACCATTGCAAAGGTCCAGTTTCGTGAAGTATTTGGCCGAAGATATGCCCATGAAGGTCTCTGGTGTCAGTGGTAGAGGATGTTGATTCTTAACTGTTACCGCGTTTAACTTTCTATAGTCAATACAGAGTCGGAGGGAGCCATCAGCCTTCTTGACAAATAATACGGGAGAGCCTGCGGGAGAGGTGCTATGTCGAATTCGCCCATTGGATAAGTACTCTGCCAGATAATCTCTGAGTGCCTGAAGTTCCAACCGAGTCATTCCGTACATGGGTCCGAATGGTACCGTTTTCCCTTCCTGTATGTCGATAGATAGGTCGTATTCGGTGCGATGAGGGGGGAGCCTTGATGCGTTGGGTTCACTGAGAAGATGCAAGTACTGATGATGTTCTTTAGGTACAAGCGCTCAGGGGTCCTTGGGCATCTGAGCCAACAGGTCATCGAGAGCTTTTAGGGTGGTAGAGTATAGTTTCATTCCTTTTCTTTTCTTGTTGATGAGTCTGTGGAATGCGTAGGAGGTGATGGCCGAGATGTTGGTTATGGGCTTGGTGGGGGGCTCAATAGAAATTCCTTTAGCGATAACCTTGATGTGGGTGAGCGAACAATCCTTGATGCAGCCGGGGGAGTCAAAGTGTATTTCATTGACTGCCGGCAGAATCGTAGTCGCGTGACGACGCATCCAGGGAAGGCCCATTACTATCGGATAGTGCCCTAATTGAGTAACGAAGAAGGGAGCGTCCTCTCTGTGACCGTTGATGTCGAGACTGAGGATGACTTTGTGAGTGACTTTTCCAGATTCGATAAGTCTTCCGTCTATTACGTCTATGTGTCGAGGTAGAATGAGGGGGGTGGTTTTAAGTTTGTGGTGGCATACGAAGTCCTTATCTATAAATGCGTATCCTGAGGCGCCAGTATCAATGAGAGCATATGATGGGATGAACGAATCTTTATTTTGAGAAATAGAACAAGTTACGACTAATTGATTCCCATCCATATCCTTCTCCGAAACCGAAAACCCAGAAACCGAAATTTTAGAAAAGTCCTTAAACCGTCCCTGGAGTGAGCAGTGGGAGGGTTGGGGCGAGCGGGGGCTTGGTATCGAGGCGTAGGCGGAGACGGAGCTGAGTACCGAGGGGCGGGGCCTGCCGGAGCCTGATAGCGGAGTGCGGGGGGCGCGGGAGCGACGTAGCGAAGTACCGGACGAGCTTGGGATGCGGGGGCCTGGTAGCGAGGGCGGTAGCGAGCAGTGATTATCTGCTGCTTGTTGTCCAAGCGTTGGAGGATGGTAGCGAGTTCGATGACGGTAGCTGGGGTCTCCTCATAGACCATGAGCTTGGTGAGTTCCTCGCTTAGGCCTTCCATGAGAGCTTCCACATTGGCGGTTTCTTCCATCCCAGCCTCCGCAGCGTATCGTTGGAACTCGGCGAAGTATTCCGAGAAGGGATGATTGAGTTGCCTGATCCTTCTGAGGGCGCGACGGGTGGTACCTACCTGGTCTGGGTCCCCAAACGCTGTGTTTAAAATTTCAAAAAACCTTTCCATAGAGGGAAGGTTGATACCGGTGGCCGTGATGTAGGGCATGAACTGGTCGGCGGCGGGGCCTTCCAGGCGAGAGATGGCGTAGGTCAGTTGGTTCTGCAGTGTGGGGTACCTGTCGGCATTGCCCAGGAGTTTGAGTTGCAACATGTTTTTGAACTGCGGGAGTCCTTTCCTGTTACCACAGTATTTCTCCGGGTCCGGAAGTTTCTCTGATCTTTCGATCCTTGCATCAGCAAACTCAACTTCTGACTGCAGTCTCCCAACAATCTCCCAAGCCTCAGGAGAGTCTCCTGATACTTCTGGATACATTTTGAGTCTCCTGAGGCTCAGGAGACCTCAGGAGACAAATCAAGTCTTGCTGATGTGGTTCCGAGGCGACAACTAGTCCCTCTAGAAGACGATTACGACGACGAGGATGAGGAGGCGGTGGTGGGATGTTTTCTGCTGTTGATGGAGGAGGTGGTGTGGGAAGCGCGTGTTGATGAGCCAGGGCTGCTTCCGCTTCCCGAGTGGCATCGTTGGCTGTGGCGAGTTGGGCTTCGAGGTTGACGACCTGAGTTTGTAGGGTGCGTACCTGTCTTTCCAGGTCATTGTTCTGAGTCTCTCCCTCTGTGAGCTTCTTTACCCATTCCTTGCGGGCCTCATCGCCATCGAACTTTTCTTCTTCTAGTTCGTTGAGGAGCTGGGAGACTGTGGTTGTCGCTCGCGAGATTAGGCCGTGGATTTCTTTAATTTGTTCGCTGGCGTCGGGAGTGACTTGGGGATGAGTTTGCATAAACTCCTTCAATTCTCCTTCAAGAATCTCATGAGTTCCCATTTGACCTTCCATTTGCGACATGGCAAGGGCTGATGTATTGTAGTTTAGGTTGGCATTGGAGACGCAACCTTAGTATCACGGAGTCGATGCGAGAAAGCGAAGAACGAAGCGAGATTGGCCAAGGTACATTACCGAGGCGAGTCAAGGTGCGGGGCGACACGACAGGACGAGACGAAGCGAGACGAGAGACGAGGTCGGGGACAGAGCGAAGCAAGACTGGTTCTCCTATCCCGATGCGAGGACTGAACCGTCGAACGAGAGGTCTTTGGCGACATGTTTCTAAAGACTACAAGCTCCTAAAGATAGGAAGGTTGCGTGAAGAGGAAAGAGAAGAACTATCTACAAGCGAGGGCAAGGCCCATATACATATATCACACTCCCCGACCTGATGACTCAACCGAGTATCCCTGTACAGTACACCATAGAACTCCCACGACCCTTATATCCGAACCCAACCTTATCCCCTATACCCGAGACCCTATCTCCGAACCTAACCCCAAAGAACATAAGAGAATCCCTGACTAATCCCTCTTCCCGCAACACCAACAGCCCGCGTTCCACGCCGTGATACGAGAGTTTTGTGCCCTCATGTCTGTTATTCTTCCCCCCGGATTGTGGATTTTGCCTTGTAGGTCCTGGATGGTAGCATTGCTCTTTGTGATTTCTTCTGTGAGGATGTCCAGTTGGGCTGATAGTGGGTGGATGATTCCGTCTACGGCTGACTTGACTAGCCAGGAGATATAATTGAGGTCTATCCTGTTATGAGTGTCCTCTGGGATGATGCTGGGGTTGATGTAGTCCTTTGCAGGGGCATAGGGTAGGTGATAGTCCCTTTCGACAGCGAACTCTGAGAAGACTTGGATGACGGGTTCGTCGGTGATGAATACGTCTCCTTCACTTTCCTCATCTTGAGGTTGGGCTTGGCTGCTCTGTTTGTTTTGGTTGTCTTCTGTATTTTGGGTGAGGCTGAAGCAAGGAGGTGCGGGGATGCTCGTGGAGGGAATGGCCTACATTGAGGAGATGGGAGCTTAAGAAGCCATTACTGGGGTACCGGACCTCTTGGGGGGGGAGATGCGACCAGAAGGGTCTTCATTTTCCCGAGCTTTTGTGATAAGGTATGCGCGATGAAGATTTCTTTAGCGGCAGAAAACGAAGGAGGTTTATGCGCTTCCTGTTATTTGTCCAGGTTTTCAAAATAGGGTTTGTGAAGGTAAAATAGTTGGGGATTCAGAAAAGGGGAGAAGCGCCCAAGCGAAGCGAGGGCAGAAAGGATAGGAATGAATGAATGACCTTTATATTGCTTCGAAGTAAAAGACTTATCGCACGCCTCCGCCGACCGCCGGGCAAAAAAGAAAAACAAACTCAAACGACTCAATGGCCGCGACACAATTTAGAGGGGGGTAGATAACCGAGCGACACCAAGGAAAAATCCCCCAACGAAAAGAAAAGATATAACAAAACTACCACTAACTTCTCCGTCACAAACATTGACCAGCTAATTCCTTAAAGTAGACGCTACTATACTAACTGTAATCTCAGCTTTAATGCCCGGAATCCCAGGACCTACCGTACGAGGGAAAAGGAAAGTAGAGTCGCCGCCTGATCTGGTGTGAAAGTGGGTGCGGTTCCCGCCAAGCTCGGGTTGTCAGGCCGGCCGGGGTTGAAAGAGGGGTAGGTCTTGATTAGGAAATCGGACCCGTCAGGTATGGGGGAAGGGGGTGCACCCAATTTACTGGTTTGCACAGTCTCGTGGGGCTCACTATCTGCAACCAATTTACTGATTTTCATAGTCTCGTGTAGGCTCACTATCGAAATAAAAGATGTTTTGACTATTCGCAGCAACTCAAAGGAAAACAGAGTAGTGATAGTCGGTTGAAAAAGTGGTGAGGTCTGGGGGCCTCGGCAAGAGGGGTGGTCTCGGAAGCGACCGGGTAGAACCGAAGGGCTTTGACAACGGGCCTACGCTGACCTCCAGGCTGTTGGCAGAGTGCCTCAAGGGAGAGGGTAGCTTCTCGCCTATCGTGAGAGGCCATTGAGGAGGGAGGGAGAAAGAAGGACGCATCCCGTGAGGGCTTCTAACTCGCTTCGAGAGAAGGGACTCATGAATGCTCAGCACAGCAATTCGAGAAGGCAGTATTGCATCGTAGAGGCTTCCCACCGCCCGACAATCGGCGCCGGAGCGTAGCGAAGGCGGAAAGGATAGGAATGAATGACCGTTATATTGCATAGACGCCTAAGGCGTATCGCACTCCTCCGCCCACCGCCGGGCAAACTAACTAACTAACTAAACAAACGACTCAATGGTCGCGACACAATTTAGAGGGGGGTAGATAACCGAGCGACACCAAGGAAAAATCCCCCAACGAAAAGGAAAAGATACAACAAAGCTACCACTAACTTCTCCGTCACAAACATTGACCGGCTAATTCCTCAAAGTAGACGCTACTATACTAACTGTAATCTCAGCTTTAATGCCCGGAATCCCAGGACCTACCGCACGAGGGCAAAGGAAAGTAGAGTCGCCGCCTGATTTGGTGTGAAAGCTGCGTGGTGTGTGAGGGGTCCCGGTTAAGTTCGGTTGTCAGGCCGGCCGGGGTTGAAAGAGGGGTAGGTCTCGAATAGGAAATCGGACCCGTCAGGTATGGGGGGAGGGGGTGCACCCAATTTACTGATTTGCACAGTCTCGTGGGGCTCACTATCTGCAACCAATTTACTGATTTTCACAGTCTCGTGGAGGCTTACTATCAAATAAGAAATGTTTTGACCATTCGCAGCAACTCAGAGGAAACAGAGTAGTGATGGTCGGTTAAAAAAGTGGTGAGATCTTAGGACCTTGGCAAGAAGGGTGGTCTCGGAAGCGACCGGGTAGAACCGAGGGGCTTTGACAAACGGGCCTGCGCTGACCTCCAGGCTGTTGGCAGTGTGCCCCAAGGGGGGGGAAAAGAGGGGTAGCTTCGTCGTCAATCGTGACAAGCTGTTGAGGAGGGAGGGCGAAAGAAGGACGCACCCGTGAGGGCTTCTAACGCGCAATAGAGAAGAGGAAACTCATAGACGATGGTGATGTTACGGGCATAGGATAAGAGAACCCGAAGACTACAAGAGAAGGACTTTCCTCTATTCCTACACTGCTAAAAGTCTCTATGTCCCACTGGGCGCGCCAGAGAGGCACGGTACTGCCAGGATGGAGCCCAGTGTGGAGTTGCGGAATTCTTAGTCAACAAACCTGTTTTCGACCCCTGAAATAACCCCCGGAGCGTCAGGGCGCCGGCTCAGGCGCTCAAGACACCGGTGGGTATATGAGGGGGCGATAGTGCGAGTTTGGAGTCAATCGGACCATAATTGATCAAATGACGAAGGTCATAAGAAAGCTCACTCTGGTGGCGCCTCTGGGGAAGGTAAGACTACCCGACTCCTCTGGTACCGATCGTTAGCAGTCCTAATGTTGAGCTTGGCTCCTTGGTGATAGGTAACGATGTCGGGAAAGAGTTGGCGAGCGAGTCGAGCCCGCATCGGACGTTATCAGGTAGGCTGACTCCGAACACTCCTCATGACCACTGACGAAGGCTGAGTGCATGCAGCAAACGGGATGTTATCAATAAACGGAATAGAGCGTGAGGGATTTTCAGGGATAGAGGACAGGGGTATTAAAAGATGGTGGGATTAGATTTGGCGTTTGGTTTCTTGGCGTATTTTCAGGGTCTTCGGGGTTTCGCACTGGGTTATTGTAAGATGTAATGTCTAGTCCGCGTGACACTTGCGCGGGATATAAATACTGTGTCATTCTCCGACTTTGTTGAAATCATCAGCGACGAAGAAAGAGTCTTATCGATATAATATCTATTACTTTATACTTTATCTTGAGATCGGAATTTATCGAGTGAACTTAGAAATTCCACCTCGAACCATCTTCGTGTTTCGGAATCATTCACGTACTGAAAGGACTAGCATCGAGCGATCGAGATACTAGGCTGGTTAAGACTGAGGAGACCTTGTCCCTTACTGCCTTTGCGGTTAGCGTTTCAAACTCTGAGCTCTTTATTAGACTACTCGGGTTGCTTGGTGCGACACCCTAATAGGTGATCTCCTTCAGGTGGTGAGAAATTTCACGTCGACAGAGGCATCCAGGCCTAGGCCCCCCGAACAAAGCGAGGGGCGAAAGGATAGGAAGGTTGCGTGAAGAGGAAAGAGAAGAAGCTATCTACAAGCGAGAGTGCAGCCCATATATATACACCCCATGATCCTACACCGTGACTCATCCGCGAAACCCTGTATCAGGGGATCACCCTCAGTCACTGAGTAGTACATCGCAGCGCTTGGAGTTCCTATGGACCACGGCAGAGGCCATCGGGTAGGAGTCTCCTCAGACCGTGTTGCACAGTGTCTTAGCGGCCGAAGGCGGCCCTGCGAGTTGGTCTCTTAGGAGCACGTACGGCTCCGCTCGAAAATGGGAATTCGTCAGGCAAGGTAGACAATCACAGGATACTAAAGTTTGAAAGAGAAAAAACCTTCTTCCCAATGGGAAGAGGTAAAAACTCGGAAATCTTAGTGCCAGTGCCACGCGCTAGCCTATCGATCTCGCCATGTAATAATATTAGACTCTTTCTTCCCCGCAGATGATGATGGATGAAGATCAAGTGGCAGCCCATTTCTACTCTGCGGGTATACCTCCGTGGCCAAGCCCAGATTACTAACTATATACAAGGGATCTAAACTCCGACGGACTGAAATGCTAATTCTGAGGCTGATGCCGCTGTCCCGTGCTTCTCTTCGATGGACCCCGCTGGCTCTTCCTTAAATCCGTTAACACTTGCCGGTTGATAGAGGATAGGCTAGGCGTCAGCAGATCCGTTGGTAGGTACTTGATACCATATCGTTCTCTTGCCTCTGGATAGGTAGGGGCCAGTATTGCTGAGTATACCCATCACGTTTGCACTTATCCATGGTCTTCTTTCCCTCCAAGAGAATTGTACTGGCCCCTAGGATTTCACAATATTCTTTCCGGTACCGGAAGACCGACTGGTGGTGCTCCGGAGGGTACTCTCTTGTACTGCCCTTTCCTCTTCAGCTTCCTCATCATTCTGATCAACCCGTGATGTTGTCGGAAATCTCCGGATCTACCCCGTATATAGCCCCTATGCTAGTCTCATGGCCTCCGGCAGGCTCTCCCAAGTCCTTCCCTTCGTCCGCCTCATAACCCGGTGAGTTTTTGTCTGGTTGGTCCCAAACTTGAACTGCTGTCCCCTCATATACCCACCGGTGTCCTGAGCGACTGTGCTGGCATCCTGATGCTCCGGGGGTTATTATTGGGGTCAAAAACATGTCCATTTACTAGCGTTTCTGCAACTCCGCTTTTCCGGCCATACTGGCCCTACCCGCGTGCCCAATAGATGCCCATAGCTCAGTTGGACTAAAGATATTGTTCCTCCGATCCCTCTCCAGCTCATAATTGAGTTACAGCTCAATCAAATGTTGTTTGGTGAGGATACAGTCACTCCCGACCGCTGAACCGCTGAAGACCAGCTTCGGAAGCTATACCCGTAACACCCTGTACAGAACCCTATAGAAACCCAAGACCCTCAATACCGAGCTTATTCCTTATCCCCTATCTCAGAGCCTTAAATCCGAACCAAACCCTTATCACCGAAACTCATGGAACCTAAGCGACCACTTGACTAACTCTTCTTCCCGCACTTCGCCTAGCCTGCTCCACGCCGTGATACCGACTGACATCGACCACTAGCCAGGTAAGTGTTTCCTTTATCTTGGCCATGGCACTATTCCTCTAGCCTCCCATAATCGTGGCCAAACCTACCAGAGGCCCCTGTTCCAGAAGCCATGCCACCAACTCATTAAAATGAGTAAGCCCACTAGTTCTTTTATGGACCCATCTTGTTCTTGTCATCTCTACAGCGAGCTCCTTCCTCAACCTGTTGTAACCCTTTGGCGAGCCGGCCAATCCCAAAGTCACCTTGGCAGTGCTTGCATCCATCGAAACAACTTCCTTTGACCACCCTGCCTTGATAGCCTTCCGCCCCCTGCCCCCGACGACGTCCTTGTGAGGTGTGGCGAGGTTCGTCTTCGTCGGCTCCATCACCGTCCTCGTCCTCGTCCTCATCTTCATCAGCAAGATTTTACAAGTATCAGGAGATTACAGGGGTCTCAGGAGACTCAGGAGACTGTTAGGAGACTCAGGAGACTCCAGTCACAAATGGTAAAGCTTGCTGATGTTGAACGTTCTCATCCTCGTCCTCGTCTCCGTCCTCAGGATGATTGTGCTTGTCTCTATCTTCGTCTTGATGTGCGCTTTTGGATACCACGATAGCTCTGAGAGCTTTGTGGATGGCTCTCGGGGGTGTACTAACAGGTTGGGAATTAGTAGTAGAGGATTCCCCAGACTGCAGATCTTGGTGGGCGGTTGGTGCTGTTGCTGTTGCTCTTGGAGCTTTGGAGGTGTCTTTTGGAGTGCTTGGGCTGGCGACAACAGTCCGTGCTGTTGATGCTGAAGTGGTTTTGGAGGTGTCTTTTGGAGTGCTTGAGCTTGTGACAGCAGCCTGTGTTGCTGATACTGAGGTGGTTTTAGAAGTTTTTGCTGTGGTTTTGGAAGTTTTTGCTGTGGTTCTTGCTGCGGCTTTGAGAGATGTGTGCTCTGGAGTGCTTGGATAAGCTCTAGCTAATGTGATATCTGCTGCTGCTGTTGCCTTTTTCCAAAGTGGGGGGGCCTTGGGTGCATGCGAAGGCTTGGGCGGTATCACGGTACAAGACAGGAACGAGAACGAGGAGGCCAAGGTACACAACCGAGGTGGTGCGAGGCGAGGGAGAGAACGAGAACGAGACAGGAATGAACGAGATGGGGAGGCTATGGACGAGGCAGGACGAGGAGCGGCCCGGTACATCAGCAAACTCAACTTCTGACTGCAGTCTCCCAACACTCTCCTAAGTCTCAGGAGAGACTCCTGACGCTCCTGGATATATTTTGGGCCTCCTGAGGCTCAAGAGACCTCAGGAGACAAATCAAGTCTTGCTGATGTATCCGAGGAGGATAAGGGGACCGGCTTGGCTTAAAGCGAGAGATCCTAAAGTATTGTATTGACTAAAGGATAGGAATGAATGAATGAATGACCTTTATATTGCTTCGAAGTACAAAGACTTATCGCACGCCTCCGCCGACCGCCGGGCAAAAGGAAAAAACAAACTCAAACGACTCAATGGCCGCGACACAATTTAGAGGGGGGTAGATAACCGAGCGACACCAAGGAAAAATCCCCCAACGAAAAGAAAAGATACAACAAAGCTACCACTAACTTCTCCATCACAAACATTGACCGGCTAATTCCTTAAAATAGACGCTACTATACTAACTGTAATTTCAGCTTTAATGCCAGGAATCCCAGGACCTACCGCACAGGGGCAAAGGAAAATAGAGTCGCTACCTGATCTGGTGTGAAAGCTTCGTGGTATGAGGGGTTCCCGGTTAAGTTCGGTTGTCAGGCCGGCCGGGGTTGAAAGAGAGGTAGGCCTCGATTAGGAAATCGGACCCGTCAGGTATGGGGGGAGAGGATGCACCCAATTTACTGATTTGCACAGTCTCATGGGGCTCGCTATCTGCAACCAATTTACTGATTTTCGCAGTCTCGTGGAGGCTCACTATCAAAATAAAAGATGTTTTGACTATTCGCAGCTACTCAAAGGAAACAGAGTAGTGATAGTCGGTTGAAAAAATGATGAGGTCTGGGGGCCTCGGCAAAAGGGGTGGTCTCGGAAGCGACCGGGTAGAACCGAGGGGCTTTGACAAACGGGCCTGTGCTGACCTCTAGGCTGTTGGCAGTGTGCCCCAAGGGGGGGGAAAGAGGGTAGCTTCTCGTCTATCGTGAGAGGCCATTGAGGAGGGAGGGCGGAAGAAGGACGCATCCGTGAGGGCTTCTAACGCGCAATAGAGAAGAGGAAACTCATAGACGATGGTGATCTCGTTCAGGTGGTGAGAAATTTCACGTCGACAGAGGCATCCAGGCCTAGGCCCCCCGAGCGAAGCGAGGGGCGAAAGGATAGGAATGAATGAATGAATGACCTTTATATTGCATAGACGCACGAAGGCGTATCGCACTCCTCCGCCCACCGCCGGGCAAACTAACTAAACAAACGACTCAATGGCCGCGACACAATTTAGAGGGGGGTAGATAACCGAGCGACACCAAGGAAAATTCCCCCAACGAAAAGAAAAAGATACAACAAAGCTACCACTAACTTCTCCGTCACGAGCATTGACCGGCTAATTCCTTAAAATAGACGCTACTATACTAACTGTAATCTCAGCTTTAATGCCCTAATCCTGCGACCTACCGCACGGGCGCAAAGGAAAGCAGAGTCGCCGCCTGATCTGGTGTGAAAGCTGCATGGTGAGGGGTCCCGGTTAAGTTCGGTTGTCAGGCCGCCGCTGAAAGAGTGAGGTCTCAAGAGGAAATCGGACCCGTCCGTATGGGGGTGCACCCAATTTACTGATTTGCACAGCTCGTGGGCTCACTATCTGCAACCAATTTACTGATTTTCACAGTCTCGGAGGCTCACTATCAAAATAAAGCGTGTTTTGACTATTCGCAGAAACTCAAAGAAAACAGAGTAGGGATGGTCGGTTGAAAAAGTGATGAGGTCTGGGGGCCTCGGCAAGAGGGATGGTCTCGGAAGCGATCGGGTAGAACCGAGGGGCTTTGACAAACGGGCCTGCGCTGACCTCCAGGCTGTTGGCAGTGTGCCCCAAGGGGGGGGAAAAGAGGGGTAGCTTCTCGTCTATCGTGAGAGGCTGTTGAGGAGGGGAGGGCGAAAGAAGGACGCACCCGTGAGGGCTTCTAACGCGCAATAGAGAAGAGGAAACTCATAGACGATGGTGATCTCGTTCAGGTGGTGAGAAATTTCACGTCGACAGAGGCATCCAGGCCTAGGCCCCCCGAGCGAAGCGAGGGGCGAAAGGATAGGAAGGTTGCGTGAAGAGGAAAGGAAAAGAACTTTCTACAAGCGAGAACGAGACCCTTATATATACACCACATACCCGCCCGATGATCTTTCCGAATAACCCTGTATAGAACCCCATAGAATCTCCCAAGACCCTTAACTCCGAATCCGACCCTATTGCCTATAACCGAACCCCTATCCCCGAGCCAAACCCCTGTTACCGAAGTCCAACGAACATAGAAGAACCCCTGACTAACCCCACTTCCCGCAACGCCACTGAGTGTGCTCTACGCTGTGATAGATATTAGGTCCCCCTCTGAGGCCTAAGTCCTCTTTGGCTTGTGTGGGTATCGTTCTTGAAAGTCCTTGACTAACTCGGGAGAGTTATCTAGGTCGCTGTAGGGTTGCCATGATGGCTTGTCATAACCGGTATACCGAACGAGATATTCAAGTCTTTCGCGTCATTTCCGAGAATCCAGAATAGCGTCCACTTCCCACTCCTGTTCACCTTTGATCTCTACTGGGGGTGGAGGAGACTGTATTTGTCCTGGAACGGGATCGTTGGCAGCAGGCGACAATAGCAAGACGTGGAACACTGGGTGTATCTTCATCAAGAAAGGTAATGCGAGTTCATAGGCATATGGGCTTACAATACGCGAGATGGCGTAAGGTCCGACTTGTTTCCAGTCTAGCTTCTTCGACGGTCGCTTGGTCAATAAATTCCGAGTGGATAGCCATACCTTGTCCCCAATAGCGTAACGTGGTGCTAGGGTTTGATTTGCATTGGCCGACTCTTCCTGTATCTGTTGAGCTCTGAACATTTCTGCTCGCAGGAAATCAAACACCTCTGACATGTCTCTTGCCATGGTGTTGGCTTGATCTTCGTTGATAGTGATGCCGTGCCGTAAAGGACCAAAGTTCATTTGGGGGTGACGACCTTAGTTGGCTTTGAAGGGGGAGAGCTTGGTTGATTCGGAGACATGATTGTTGGTAGCGAATTCTGCCATGGGTATATACGTGGCCCAATTATCCTGTTGATAGTCCACGTAACTTCGAAGATACTGCTCCATGATAGCATTGACCCTTTCCCTCTGGCCATCTGTCTGAGGATGAAAAGCGGTAGAGTAACGAGGTAACATTTCGAGGGGCTCACACAGTGATTTCCAAAAGTCTGACGTAAATTGTGTGCCGCAGTCTGAGACTATTTTTTCCAGTAGGCCGTGGAGCTTTCAAACGTTTTCCAGATACATCCGGGCAACATCCCTAGCTCCTGCTTCTTCTGTGCATGGAATGAAGTGTCTCATTTTCATGAGGCAGTCAACGACGACAAGAATTGCATTGTAGCCATTGCTGAGAGGTAGTCCAGTAATGAAGTCCATAGAAACATCTTTCCATGGTGCTTTAGGTACTGATAGTGGTCGAAGGATGTGACGGAGCAACCCGGACACAGAGAAGACGACAATGATGACGCAGAAGGACTCGAGGAACACAGCCGAACAATGAGGACACCGATGAAGACAGAGATGCTGCTGGGTGGGCACAAGCACAGGCACTAGCGAAGGCAAAGGCGGAGGCCAAGGTCAGAACAAGGGCGAAGACAAGAGGCAGGGAAAGTGAGGACCGGATGGACCTCAATGAGAACGATGATGATAGCTATGGTAGATTCCGAAGTCAGATTCTGGGATCTCAGAGACTATGGCTGAAGGATAGGAGTATATTCCTATGTACTGTGATGACAGAAAGACGAGACAGAGAGAAAAGAAAGAAAGAACTAAAGAAAAGATCCTCCCGCTCTATTTAATACATTCCTCCGCTATTCCACTATGACTCACACCTCCATCCATTGAAACCCATAGAACCCCGCCGTAACCACACCTCCTATTCCTTCCCACCATCTCTTCTATTTATATTACAAATCCATCACGCCATCAAACCTCTCAGAATCCAATGACATCACCATCACCCCATCTCCGTCCATCCTCGCCTAACATTGTTCCTTCCGCCGCAATCCTGTTTTTGCTACTGAACTCTCGGAACTGATGCCAAGACGCCAGGATAAAGGACTCCTTGAGAAGCGTTGCGGTTGGATTTGCTTCTTCGACAGATATGACCGTTCATGACATAGCGGTCGGTGTACTTTCGCATATTTGGCCAATAGTACTCCTGGCTGAGAAGTTCTAGGGTCTTTGCTCTGTCCGGGTGGCCTGCTGATGGTTTGTCGTGGTATTCTTGGAGCAGTCTGAACTGTAACTCTTCATGTTTTGGTACGAAAAGTTTGCGTCGATATAGAAGAAGTCCTTCTTCATTTTCTGCACATTCCACAAAGGAGATTTGTTTTGATTGTTTCGTGTCGTCTCTCAGCATTGTGAATACCTTGTTTGGAAAACTATCTTCTTGGTAAGCTTTGATAAATAATTCTTGGACAGTAGGCGTTCCTTCAGCGTATTCATTTGATAAAGAACCCGCCAACAAACTTAGCTTGTTATCCAAATTCTTCTTCTTCAACACAATCCGGTATTGGTATTCGAGACGCTCATCCCCCTCCTTAGGTAGATCCCCTGATCACCCAGTTAATGCGTCCGGTTTCCCTCCTTGTTTCCCTGATCGAAATTGTATTATGAAGTCGAAGTGTGATAGAAATTCTGACCAACGAGTCTGTCGTCAGTTCAATAGCTTTGTTGACATAGAGTATTCAAGGTTTCTATGATCAGTTAGGACCTTGATGAGGTATGAGGCAGTTTCCAAGAAGTAACGTCATTCTTCAAACCCATGTATAATTGCTAGGAGTTCCTTCTTGTATATTTCGTAATTACATTCTGCCGATGTGTGTTTCTTAGAGAAGAAGGCGACTGGGTGCAGCATCCCTTTGTCATCGCATTGAGACATAATAGCGGCTGAGACATAATCAGAGGCGTCCGTCTCCACTATGATTTCTCAGTCGGGGTCGAAGTGTCGTAGTATAGGGACGGTGGTGAATGCAATTTTCAGATCGTTGAAGGCCTTTTCTGTTTTCTCTCTCCATTTGAACACCATTCCTGTCTTTGTTAGAGTGGTTAGTGGAGATACCACCCTTGAGTATGCATAAATAAAACGTCGATAGAAGTTGGCAAAGCCCAGCAATTCTTGTACATCTTTCAGACAGGTTGGCGTATCCCAGTTCCTAATGGTGGTGACCTTGGATTCATCTATCTTGATTCCCTCCGGGGTGAGTACGAATCCCAGAAACATGGTTTCCTTAAAATGCCATTCACATTTTTCTGGCTTAAGCTAAATATTGTTTTGATCCAGTATTCGAAGAATTTTGTCGACGTGAATCTTATGTTCCTCAAGGGTGGCTGAGTATATGAGAATATGGTCAAGGTATGCTGTGGAGAAATGATCGAGATGAGGATGAAGCATATCATTTATCCAGTGTTGAAAAGCCGCTGGTGCATTGGTGAGACCGAAGGGCATAACTGTATATTCGAAATGTCCATAGCGCGTTTTGAATGCCATCTTCCATTCATCTCCTTTCCTGATTCTTAATTGATGATATCCATTGCGTAAATCCAACATTGTAAAGTACTTGGCCACTGAGATACCCATGAATGTCTCTGGTGTTAGTGGCAGGGGGTGATGGTTCTTGACCGTTGCTCCATTCAGCTTCCTGAAGTCGACACATAACCGTAGGGAACCATGAGCTTTCTTTACGAATAGAACGGGGGAGCTGGCGGGGGAGCTGCTATGACGTCTGCAGCCTTTGGATAGATATTCCGCGAGATAGTCCCTGAAGGCTTGTAACTCCAAACGAGTCATCCCATACATTGGTCCAAATGGTACTGACTTGCCCTCTTGAATATCGATGGACAGATCATATTCGGGTCTATGTGGAGGTAGGTCGGGGGCGTCGCACTCGTTGAGGAGATGAAGAAAAGCATGGTGTTCTTTTGGTACTAGGGCGTGGGAATCCTTTGGTGTCTGGGCCAGTAGATCATCAAGAGCCTTGAGAGTGGTTGAATATAGTTGTATTCCTTTTCTTTTCTTGTTGATCAATCGATAGAATGTGTAGGATTCAAGGGTGGAGATTTTGATAATAGGTTTGGTGACAGATTTGATGACGATGCCCTTAGCTACAACCTTAGTCTTATTACTGAGGAAGTGTTTGATGCAGCTTGGAGAGTCAAAGTGTATTTCGTTATTTGCTGGAAGAATAGTAGTGGTATGTCTCCTCATCCAAGGAAGACCCATGACGATAGGATAATGCCCAAGTTGAGTAACGAAGAAAGGGGCCTCTTCTTTTTGTCCGTTGATGTCGAGACTGAGGATGACCTTATGAGTAACTTTTCCTGACTCGATCGGTCTCCCGTCTATTACATCTATGTGATGAGGATCTTGTAGGGGAATTGTGAGGAGTTTGTGGTGGCATACGAAATCTTGGTCTATGAAAGCGTATCCTGAGGCGTCAGTATCAATGAGGGCATATGATAAGATAGAAGAATCTTTATTTTGAGAAATTGAACATGTTACAACTAATTGATTCCCATCCATATCCTTCTCCAAAACCGAAAACCCAGAAAGCGACAATTTAAACCAATTTTCTAACCGTTCCTGGAGTGAGCCACTCAGTCCAGGGAAAAATCTTTTAACGCCTTATCGGTGAAGGCTTCTTCTTTTCTTTCTTCTTCTTCAATATCCACCGCAGCTCCTCTCATCTGGGGGACTGGGTTCCTGGGAGCTGGTGCCTGCGGGTATTCCCTAACCAGGTGACCTCCTTGGCCACAACAAAAACATCTATTTTCTATGCGACGGGCCTCTCTTTCTTGAGGGTCCGGGCAGCCACGACCTGACAATAGATCCATAGGGGCCACTCCTCCACTGGCAGGCGTATGGGATGGATGGGCTACAGCAGATGGGTTGGGGCGAGCGAATGCTTGGTAGCGAGGGGCTGGGGGTGCGGGGGCCGAGTAGCGAGGAGCAGGAGCCTGGTAGCGCGGAGCAGGTGATGCAGGAGCGACTGGAACCGAATAGCGAGCGGCAGGGCGAGTAGCAGGTGGGGGATTTTGATAACGAGGACGAGAGCGAGCAGTGATCATCTGCTGCTTGTTATCTAAGCGTTGGAGAATAGTGGCAAGTTCTATGACAGTGGCGGGGGTTTCCTCATGTACCATGAGCTTGGTGAGTTCCTCGCTCAGTCCTTTCATAAGTGCCTCTACGTTTGCGGGTTCTCCCAACCTGGCGAAAGCGGCGTGACGCTGAAATTCGGCAAAGTACTCCGAAAATGGACAATTGAGTTGTCTGATCCTCCTTAGTGCGTGACGAGCGGTTCCTACCTGATTCGGATCCCCAAAAGCCGTGTTTAGAATTTCAAAGAACCTCTCCATGGAGGGGAGGTTGATTCCTGTTGCGGTTATATAAGGCATGAACTGGTCGGCGGCCGGGCCTTCCAGGTGAGAAATAGCATAGGTTAGCTGATTTTGCAAGGAGGGATACCTGTCGGCATTGCCCAGTAGCTTGAGTTTCAGCATGTTTTGGAACTAAGAGAGTCCCTTCCGGTTACCTCGGTATTTCTCCGGGTCTGAGAGCTTCTCTGACCTTTCTGTTCTTGGTTCCTGAGAGGCGGTGAGACCCTCCAGGAGACGATTGCGGCGATGAGGGGAAGGAGGGGGAGGCGCGATGGGTTCTGCTGCTGGAGGAGGAGGTGGCGGAGGGAGTGCGATCTGGGCTGCTAATGCTGGCTCCGCTTCCCTTGTTGTTTGGTTGGCCGTGACGACTTGGTCTTGGAGGGCCGTGACCTGTCTTTCGAGGGTGGAAATTTGTCCTTCGAGGTCTTGGTTCTCCTTTCCCAGGCTTGTGATTTTCTTTTCCCATTCTTTACAGACTTTATCCCCGTCTTCTCTTTCACCTTGCCATTCTAGAATGAGTTGCTTGACTGCTTGTTGGGAACGAAAAATGAGGTCATGAATTTTCTTTCCTTCTTCACTGGCGTTCTCAGCGACCGTGGGGTTTATTGCTATAAAAGAGCCTAGATCCCTTTCCCGGATCTCGTAGAGTCCATCTAGGTCTTCCATGGGGACTTCTTGGGACATATTTGTTGATTGCGAGATTAACCGTGGTTTGTTGTGTAGGTTGGCGTTGGAGATGCAACCTTAGTATCACGGTATGAGACAGGAACGAGAATGAGGAGGCCAAGGTACACAACTGAGGCGGTGTGAGGTGAGGGAGAGAACAAGAACGAGACAGGAATGAACGAGACGGGGAGGTCTGGTGGGGGACCGTCGTAATTCTAGGGAATTCCTACTCTATGTGAAAGAATAACCAACTCTTCCTCTTCGGCTTCGGGGATAGGCTGGTGCAGACGCTTTTGAGGGGTTGGTCGAGATCTTTCAGGGCTTCCGGGAGTGATATCAGGGCTATCAGGAGCCTGCAGGTTCGAGCGATGGGGTCATGTGGCAATCTCATCTTCAGAATCAAGAACCGTTTGGCGCCCACATTTTCGGTGGTTTGCGAAAAATCTTGGAGAGCTTTGGGGAGGGCTATCAAGATCTTGTGGGTTCGAATGACGTAGTCTTGTGTCAATATCGTCTTCGGATTCAGGGACTGGTTGGTACTGACGCTTTCGGGGGGTTGGGATCTCTACTCTAGAGCTTTTGGCAGTGCTTTGTAAGGTATTGTGAGTACGATAGGAGGGGCCTTTCGACTTGCCACCGGACTGGAGGTATGTTAGAAACTAATATATAGTGATTAGGGAACAACCATGTAGTGTTTATATACTACCTTCCCAGGGGTACTCTTAGTAGCGTTGAGAGGCATCTTTCAACTAGAAATTCTGGGAGAGGTATCATGTTGAAGCTGTCGAAGTGGATGGTATCAAGTTGAAATGAAATTGAAAAGGCTGGGTGAGCAAGCTCAATGCCCGACGAGGTTGTGAAGAGTTACTAGTATGGGGATGGTGAAGAAAGATCTCCCGAGGGTGGAAGAGGTTTTTATACCTCTTCTTCCAACACACGAAACCAAGTCACTAAGAGCTATGAGTGGATCTTTCAAAAGCTTCCACAGTCTTCACCATAACACACAGAGTCAGAATCATTGATTGCTCGGGTGTGTTTTGATATTTTTGGCCAAGTTACTAAATGATGTGAATCAGCATGAGTGTTGGTATTCGAGTCCATTTTGGTGTTGGCATGATGGTTTTTCTTCGAATCGTTAGCTGTTCTGATCTCGTTTTCAAGTACAAATATAGTCATTTAGGTATCAAAGGATAGCGATTTCTCGGCATTGCCGACGATTTTGAACCACGATTTCGAGGGTACTCATGAAACCTTTTGAAGTAGTGGTGAATTCCTAAAAGGTTTGGCCGATATGTGGGATATATATTGGGTTTGATCTAAAAGCATATGTTGGTTAGTTTTCAACGTGAATATATGACGTTGCTAGAAAGTTTGTTTGGCAAGAGATTGTGTGTCCTCCAAGACACCCTCACAAGTATTAGTAACATCAGCAAGATTCAAATTCTCTCCAGAGATTCGACTGGGTCTCCGGAGGCCGTTGCCAAGTCAACTACACTCCCGTCTCTCCTAATAACCTCGCTAACCATTCGTCGCCTCCCGAGCCTCTCGAGCCTTCTAGAGGGCCTCCTGAGCCTTCTGTTACCCTCCTTACCACTCCTGACACCTCGCTAATTGTATGTGGCCTCCTGAGCCTTCTGTTATCCTTCTTACCTCCAGACA
Source organism: Morchella sp. 2016-72 (assembly GCA_024713865.1). Lineage (NCBI taxonomy): Eukaryota > Fungi > Ascomycota > Pezizomycetes > Pezizales > Morchellaceae > Morchella > Morchella sp. 2016-72. The sequence continues at coordinate 867,176 of JAMJEY010000023.1, forward strand.
CCCTCACTAATTGTTTCTCGCCTTCCAGAGGGTCTCCTGAGCCTTCGATTCCCACCGCCAAAGCTGTTACCCTCCTTACCTATCCTGACACCCTCGCTAATTGTTTCTCGCCTCCCGAGCCTTCCAGAGGGCTTCCTGAGCCTTCCAGAGGCCTTCCGAGCTTTGATTAGTAAGTTTCGGAGGCCACCAACAAGAACCTATTTTCACGCAAAAACATATACAGTTCTTAATGTCTACCCACCACTTCCGGGAGCTTCTAGCCCTCTGCACCTTTGTAAGGGGTTCTGGAGCCCTCATGAGTCCTCAATCTAGATTATATTGTTTTGTTTATTATCATGTTAATTTTATTCTAAATACATTCTATGTCAGCTGAATCACTCGAGCCTTTACGAAGGCCTCTCGTACCCTTCCCCAGGCTACTAGAGACAGTGTCACTATATATCGAATTCATTCCACGTTCTCAAATCTATCCTCGTATTCACAAGCCATTGACCCTGTCCCAGCTCGAACAAATGAGCTATTTCCAAAACACTACTAATATTAACTACCCAAAACCTTTGCCAAGAGCGTCTCGCAACTCTAAGAAGACCGTGTGAGCCATCTGGAAGACCCCTATCCTTGGCTTCCAGTAGCTCTACAAGACAAGGCTGATATGCTTTCGCCGATAAACTGTCACGTATCTTGAGTATTGCTCGGACAAGCCCTGGTAGGCGTCCTTGAAAGGCTCCCTACGGCTCCGTTGTGGCCACTTTAATCCATGCCCAATCATTTCGAGTTGACCTTTCCCTAAATAATGCCGCTCCCGTACACCGTATATTGTGTATCTCATAACTGTCAGGCTTCTGAAAAATTGATACTGGCATCTGTAGGCACTTAAAGTACCCCACCGTGCACTCCAGAAGGCTCAATAAGCCTTGTTCTCCCTGGCTCAGGCCTTGACCAGATTCCGACACCGCTCTTGCTAGTGTTGTTCTATTTATTTTAATCATATCGGCGATATCAGATAATATGTGGGGTCCACCGTCGGGGGTCGTCATTGTAGGTTTTGGATGTTTATCATCGTCTAGAAATCTTTCATTTGTCCTTTGTGGGTCCTCATTTTTCAATACTTCTAACATGCCCCGGAGGCTCTCTCGATGGCTTGGGAGGCCTTGTAATGTTCTAGAAGACTAACAATGATATCTTTTAGATTTAAGACCCGTATCTCTATAGCTATATGCCTTGAGTGGTAATCGAGAATCTGAACTGTTGCGTCAATCTTATTGGAGGCTGCATAAGCCATCTTAATTTGTTGCCTATGAGCTAGCTCACTCACATCGGTTGAAAACATTGGGATATTACCAAATCGCCCTACATGCCCCTGGAAGTGTGAAAGAAGATGCATTTTAATAAAGTTGAAATGAGAAGCCTTGTGAATTTCCTCAAGCTCCGTCAGGCCTCTGTCAATGCTTCCCGAGCCTTGCAGCGTCTTTGTTCGATTCTTTGCCCTTTCCTCGCTTGTTTGTTTATCGGCTCTAAATTCCAGAAACACATCCTTATACTTGTGGAAATCCTCGAGATACCCTTTGAAGATAGTCTAGTGTTTCTTTGTCTGTAGTGTACTGTGCCATCAAGTGGAAATCGATTAATCAACACACCTCAAGGATCTCCCAAAGTCGCCCTGCGAAGCTCTTGGAGGGTTCAAAAGAGCCACCGCAAAGGCTCCTAGAACTATCCGGCCGAGATGACGTATTTCTTTACCTTGCCATTGTATAGTTGCCCGATAAGCCTCATTTGGTACAGTAAGACCTGGATAAGGCTTAATGGACGCCCAAGCCCGATCAAAATTCTCTAGCCGATTGTGTTTTTTCGAAAACAATTGAATACATTCCATCATATGTTTCAATAGGCCAAGATAAATATTATGCAATATATCTGGCTTATGAAGATCATACACCTGAGCCTTCGGCAAGGCCCACAAAGCATTGTACAGAGTTTTGAAGGATTTCGACACCAGGTATTCAACGGGTGCTGTATCTGACGCATCAGCAAGACTTGATTTGTCTCCTGAGGTCTCCTGAGCCTCAGGAGACTCAAAATGTATATAGGAGTGTCAGGAGACTCTCCTGAGACTTGGGAGACTGTTGGGAGACTGTAGTCAGAAGTTGAGTTTGCTGATGCGTATCCTCCTTGTAACGCTCTACCATTTCGATATATCGCTCCTGAATGCGTGGTGGGTTTTCTTGAAGGCTCCCCAGGTCCTTGAAATCAACTTCGCACCTAGGGCAGGCCTGATTGTTGATGTTTAGCAGCGAGGCGTATTCTGGTTGATCCGCAATCCATGCACATAGTATTAGGGTGTCGCACCAAGCAACCCGAGTAGTCTAATAAAGAGCTCAGAGTTTGAAACGCTAACCGCAAAGGCAGTAAGGAACAAGGTCTCCTCAGTCTTAACTATCCTAGTATCTCGATCGCTCAATGCTAGTCCTTTCAGTACGTGAATGATCCCGAAATACGAAGATGGTTCGAGGTGGAGTTTCTAAGTTCACTCGATAAATTCCGATCTCAAGATAAAGTATAAAGTAATAGATATTATATCGATAAGACTCTTTCTTCGTCGCTGATGATTTCAACAAAGTCGGAGAATGACACAGTATTTATATCCCGCGCAAGTGTCACGCGGACTAGACATTACATCTTACAATAACCCAGTGCGAAACCCCGAAGACCCTGAAAATACGCCAAGAAACCAAACGCCAAATCTAATCCCACCATCTTTTAATACCCCTGTCCTCTATCCCTGAAAATCCCTCACGCTCTATTCCGTTTATTGCTAACATCCCGTTTACTGCATGCACTCAGCCTTCATCAGTGGTCATGGGGAGTATTCGGAGTCAGCCTACCTGATAACGTCCCGGTACCGGGCTCGACCTCGCTCGCCAACTCTTTCCCGACATCGTTACCTATCACCAAGGAGCCAAGCTCAACATTAGGACTGCTAACGATCGGTACCGGAGGAGTCGGGTAGTCTTACCTTCCCCAGAGGCGCCACCAGAGTGAGCTTTCTTATGACCTTCGTCATTTGATCAATTATGGTCTGATTGACTCCAAACTCGCACTATTGCCCCCTCATATACCCACTGGTGTCTTGAGCGCCTGAGCCGGCGCCCTGACGCTCCGGGGGTTATTTCGGGGGTCGAAAACAGGTTTGTTGACTAGGGATTCCGCAACTCCGCACTGGGCTCCATCCTGGCAGTACCGTGCCTCTCTGGCGCGCCCAGTGGGACATAGAGACTTTTAGCAGCGTAGGAATAGAGGAAAGTCCTTCTCTTGTAGTCTTCGGGTTTTCTTATCCTATGCCCGTAACACATAGTATCGGATAACATAGATGCACATAGCCATCAGCGCATACTATAAGCTCACCCCTTTCCACAGGGCCCTGAAGGCCTTCGAGAACCTCAGAGAGGACCTGGTGAAAGACCATCTGGCTCTCCCAAAGCCGTTCGTTTGTACGCACTCCAACCTTTGGTGGCACTGGCAGTAGAGCTAGGAGTATGATCGCGTAATTAGAGGGTTTATTTCGTGTGTCCGAGGTGATATTGCCAACCGCTAGGTAGATCGGCCAAGCCTCCTTGTCACCATTGAAATTAGTGAGGTATGTTCCGTCTAATGCATATATTACTGGCACCACCATTGATCCTTCTGGAAGGGTATTCTATAACATTTGTGAGGGGTTAGCGGAGGCTCCCTGAGCCTTCTAATAAGTGTTGCAAACCTGCATCTCCCACCACCAGTCTGCCGCACAGATCTCCCCATACATCCACTCCCCCATTTCATTGTATTCCATAGTAGGTAGATACACCAAGGACTCCCTAAATGCATGTTGTCCCAGAAGAAAACGCACTATATTCATAGGGTCCCTGTAGTAGTAAGGAATTTTCTGCCCGCCCATTTCGACCTCTGAGTGTATCCAGCTCTCTTTTCCTAACCCCCCCATAGACGACATCCCGTCGAGGAGACATGCGAAGCCTCTACCAGTACTATAGGAGCCTTATAGAGGGCGTACGGTGCGGAAGAAATCGTCCAATTGACCCTGGGATACATTCGATTGTAGGAACCAGCGCGATAACTGAAATTCCTCTGCTGATTTGAAAGTATCACGGCTCCACCTCCTGTACCCCGCCTTCCGCCAAGGAGTCTTAGGAACAAGGTTGTTGGATAGCATCGGTCGATGTCGGAAGTAGAATGAGGGATTAGGAAGGAGCTCGGGTAATGGAATGTAAGCGCTAGGAAGGATTGGGTAGCAACGGGATGGAATTGGGGGTATCGTAATAGTATGGGTACGAGAGTGTAGGGGTTTCTAAGGGATTCTATGTTATGAGTCAGCAGTGAGGGGGATTAGTTGTATATATAGGGCTCGTTCTTTCCTATGTTTCTGCCTCCTTAGGCAACGTCTTCTCCCTGTTAGCAATCTAGTACTTTGGCTTCGGCCCTTCTGTCTCGCCTCGTCCTGAATCTGAACTCTGAACCCGAACCTGACCCCGTCTCGCCTCTGGTATAGTACCGAGCTGACCCTGTCCCTGGTCTCTGTATTCCATGTCCGCGATTAGAGCCATCTACTGGTATCTCCGCCTCCACGTCCTGATCCGAGATTCCTTGTGGACTCTCTGCCCGACCTTGCTCCTGCTTTAAACCCCGAACACGCCCCGTTAGAGAAAGGCTGACATGGGTTGATCAAAAGGCTTTCTGAGCATTCATCATATCCCGCTGTGGGGAAAAGAGGCTCCCCTGCACCCTCGTATATGATAGTTACTAGATTGAACCGCTGCGGATCCCAAAGTACGATCTTCATCATTCGATTCAGTATCGGATTCGCTTGACTGCCAGATGTCAAACGCCCACCTCGTGGAGACCCCCTGAGCCTTCGAGAAGGCTACGCGAGCCCTCAACGGGAGTCCCTGAAAGCTGCTGGTCGTACCATGTGTGGGTCCGCGATCGCGAACTTTGAGAGATGTCCGATCGAAACTACCAAAGATTGGCGAAATTCGCATGCAAAATGAACATCGTGATTTCATTGCTGATAGTCAATATTGGTGGAGGCTTTTGAGACTCCCTCCTGCCTTCCTAGGCTTGGGAGGCTTTGGGGGTCTGACACTCTAAATGGTTCTACGACCGATAGATCATATCTTATCGCACTAACATCCTGATCACAATATTCGAGTGATATCATATGATTCAATATGATGTTCAATTGTTACTCCAATATATGACGTAGTGAAGTTTGATCGAAGATACCCCGCATTCTCCTATTCTCCTACTTCTATCCCTATCCATCCCTAGGATCGATACACTGGCTCAAGCTTACTACACCATCTCCAAGTCTCTTGAAGCCTTCAAGAGTTTATAATACACGATATAAGATGATATCTTATCCTCTCTATTGCTCTATATTCAAGCAGTTGATATATATACAGGAGGTTTTTTTTTCCTCTTTCTATACGTCAGCATCCAAACCACACCCCTCACCAAACACCCCCGACAACACCCTGGCAAGCCCTAAATAAAGCCAAAAACGAAACCAAATATCCTCCAATAGAGATAAAAACACATCCAAAAAACAGGAGGTCGGACCATTAATCCCCGGGCAGTACGTTGATAATGAGAGCTCGGACTCCAGCCTTAGTTCAGCCTCTAGCAGTAGTGTTGCATCCTATATAGAGATCGAGTCAGAGGAAGAAATAACCTGGAGCACCCAGAAAAGAAAGTCGGGAATGTCTGAGGAGCCTCCAAAAAGCCCCGTTCTACGCCCTCCAGGATCTGAGCCTTCAGGATCCAGACCTTCAGGATCCGGGCCTTCAGGATCAGGATCCAGGCCTCCCAAGGGCTTACCGATAACCCCTGGCGCCCCTCCAACAACACCTACCCCTAAGACTCGAAGTTTCCTACCCCCCAAGTTAGACCTACAAATTAGGAAGCGGGTCCAAAAGACCAAGGAGGCCCCTGAAATAGCACCACGATACAAACAGCCCGCCAAGAACATTTGCCAGACCACATACGATGTCGGAGAATCTTGCGCTTAGATAAAGATGGTATCTATAAGGCTCTACGCAAAGAGCTCGCCGATGAGATGACAAGGACAGCGTGGGTGAATAAACCCAGCTCGGGCGATTCTTCATTGTGACGGAGTAACCTGAACGCGAGGAAGACGACAATGATGACGCAGAGGGACTCGAGGAACACAGCCAACAACGAGGACACTGACGAAGACAGAGATATTGCCGGGCGGGCACAAGCACAGGCACCAGCGAAGGCAAAGGCAGAGGCAAAGAGTAGAACAAGAGCGAGAGCAAGAGGCAGGGAGAGTGAAGATCGGATGGACCTCAACGAGAACGATGATGATAACTATGGTAGATCCCGAAGTTGGGTTCTGAGATCTCAGAGATTATGGCTTGAAAGAATAGGAGAATATTCCTATATACCGAGATGACAGGAAGACGAGACGAAGAGAAAAGAAAGAAAGAACTAAAGAAAAGATCCCCCCCGCTCTATTTAACATACTCCTCCGCTAGCCCGCTATGACTCATACCTTCATCCAGAGAACCCCATAGAAACCTGCCATAACCACACCTCGTATTCCTCCCCACCATCTCCTCTATTCGCATTACAAATCTATCACGCCATAGAACCTCCTGGAATCTTATGACGTCACCATCTCCCCACCTCCGTCCATCCTCGCTTAACAATCCCTCTTCCATCACAACCCTCTTCCTCCTACCGAACCGTCGGGACTGATACCAAGACGCCGGGACAGATCAGGTCCCCTCCTAGGGCCTAGCTCCTGATAGGCCGAGGTTTCGAAGGATATCGATGATGAAATAGTTGTCGAAGTTTGGGACTATGCTCAAGATCATTCGAGGGTTGCCAGGAGGGTTCCTCATACCCAACATATTTAACCAAGTATTCCACCCGATGCCCACGTCGTCTCGAGTCTAAAATCTCCTCCACCTCCCATTCAATCTCCCCCTCTACCTCAACCGGCGGAGGAGGTTCGATGATCTGCCCTCGGACAGGATCATTTTCCACAGGCGAGAGTAGCGAAACGTGAAACACCAGATGTATCCTCATTGATGCTGGTAGTTCCAACTCATAGGTGTAGGGACTCACGATCCGTTTGACTGGGTATGGTCCAACTTGTTTCCAGTCAAGTTTTTTGGAAGGGCGCTTCGTTTCTATATTTCGAGTCGAGAGCCAAACGAAGTCGCTGATCGCATAGCAAGGTGCTGGGTTCGATGAATTACTGCTTCTTCCTGTATCTTCTGAGCCTCGAGCATCTCGCTTTTCAAGAAATCGAAAACTTGGGACATCTCCCTTGCCAGTCTATTCACTTGATCCTCATTTGTTGTCCGTCCATGCTGTAAGGGCCCAAAGGTCATCTGAGGGTATCTTCCGTAATTGGCTTGAAAGAGGTACATATTAGTCATCTCGGAGATATCATTATTGGTAGCAAATTCAGCCATCGGAAGAAAGTCAGCCCAATTATCTTGCTGGTAGGACACATAGCTGCGTAGATACTATTCCATAATCACGTTGGTCCTCTCAGTTTGTCTATCAGTCTGAGGGTGAAAGGCCGTAGAGTAACGAGGGGCAATTTCTAGCCGCTCACAGAGAGCTTTCCAGAACTCAGCGGTAAACTGAGTCCCTCGATCCGAGACAATAGTCTCTGGTAGCCCATGAAGCTTCCAGACCTGTTCCAGGTATAGATGAGACAGATCTCTAGCGTTCACACTCTCCGTGGTGCCGATGAAGTGTTTCATTTTCGTTAACCGGTCCACGACCACCAGGATGGCATCGAACCCATTACTCTTTGGAAGTCCAGTAACAATGTCCATGGTGACATCCGTCCAAGGTTCTTTGGGTATCGATAGCGGTCGTAGAACCCCCTGTAGAGGATTACGGTTCGCTTTGCTTCGCCGACAAAGGTGACAGTTCCGAACATAACGGTCCGTATATTTCCGCATGGTGGGCCAGTAATAGTCTCGACTGAGAAGTTCCAATGTCTTAGATCTTCCAGGGTGTCCCGCAGAGGGTTTGTCGTGATGTTCGTGAAGAAGATAGAGCTTAAGTTCGTCGCAATCAGGGACATAGAGAGTGTTTCGGTACAATAACAGTCCCTCCTCACTTTCTTTGCACTCGGCTAACGAAATTTCTTCCGACTGCCGAACGCCGTCTCGAAGCATAGTCAGAACTTTGTTGGGAAAACTATCACTTTGGTAAGCTTTATTAAATAATCCAAGTATGGGAGACACTCCTTCAGCGGGTTCATTTGCTAAAGAACCCGCCAACAAACTTATCTTTGAATCGAGATTCTCCCTCTTCAATACTACTCTGCTTTGTTGTTTCAGTCTTTCGTCCCCCTCTCCTGGTAGGTCCGCGGGCCTCCTTGTTAAAATATTTACCTTCCTCCCTTGCTTCCCTGGCCTGTATTGAATAACAAAATTAAACCGAGATAAGAATTCCGCCCAATGAGTCTGACGACGATTTAACAATTTGGTCGACATGAAATATTCAAGATTGCGATGATCCGTGAGTACTTTGACTTGAAACTGAGCTGTTTCCAGGTGAGACCTCCATTCCTCAAAACACCGAATAATAGCTAGTAATTCCTTGTCATAGATTTCATAGTTACATTCCGCCGGCGAGTGGGTTTTTGAGAAGAATGCAACTGGGTGCAGAACTTGTTCGTCATCCCGTTGTGATAGAATTCCGGCCGACACATAATCGGATGCATCTGTTTCAACGATAAATTCTTTTTCTAGGTCAGGATGCATCAATATGGGAGCGGTGGTGAAAGCCGTCTTGAGTGTTTGAAAAGCTTGTTCTACCTTCCGGGTCCATTCAAACCTGACATGCTTCTTGGTGAGAGTAGTCCAGGGTCGGGCCACTCTGGAGTAGGCGTAGATGAATCGTCGATAAAAATTAGCAAACCCCAGAAATTCCTGAACCTCCTTCACTGTTTTTGGCGCCTCCCAATCCACAATTGTTTGTACCTTAGCCGGATCCATCTTCATTCACCCTCCAGTCAATATCATGCCAGGATACTTGGTTTCCTGCATACTAAACTTGCACTTCTCCGGCTTCGGGTGAACTTCATTGGCCTCGGGAGCTTCCAACACTTGCTGTACATCCTGTTTATGTTGCTCCAAGGTTTCTGAATAAATAAGAATATCGTCGAGATAGGCGGTAGTGCAGCGATCCAGAAAGGGACGTAGAATATCATTGATCCATCGTTGAAAAGTGGCAGGGGTATTTGTCAATCCAAAGGGCATTACCAGGTACTCCCAATGTCCGTAGCGTGTTCTAAAGGCCGTCTTCCATTCGTCCCCTTCTTTGATCTTGATTTGATTGTATCCCCAGCGTAGATCCAGTTTGGTGAAGTATTTAGCTCTGGCCAAGCTGGCCATAGTCTCAGGTGTAAGAGGAAGTGGATACCTGTCCTTTACCATGATAGCATTCAGTTTCCGATAATCCACACATAAACGTAGAGAGCCGTCCGCCTTTTTGACAAATAGCACAGGTGCTCCAGCCGGAGAATTGCTGGATCGCAAAAATCCCTTCTGCAAGTTATCGGCCAAATAATCCCTTAATGCCTTCAGTTCCTCCCTCGACATACTATACATGGGACCGAAGGGTGGGACTGTTCCTTCCTGTAGTTTTATTTCATGATCATAGGGATGATGTGATGGTAGTCTCGATGCATTAGTCTCATTGAATAACTGTCGAAAACGTTGCTAGTCTATCGGAATCGTTCCATCGGGGTTGACAGGCGACTCTAGTATCTTGTTAACGGCATACAGAGTGGTCGAGTATACTTGAACAGTAGGATCTTGAGATAGTCGCTTAAATGATCGAGGCGATACTGCCGCAATCTGGGTAACTGGTCTTTCCGATGGTGGAGTTGAGATCCCGCGAGCAACAATGGGTTTGTGGTTGGCTATGCAATGCTCGAAACATACGGACAACTGAAAGCGAATTTCATTTCTCCCACTGTCGATTAGAACTCCGCTTCTCATCCAAGCGTATTCCCATCACTATCTGATAGCGCCCTAGCTTCAGAATAAAGAAGCATGCATTCCTCCACACGTTCGCTAATTTCCAACTCTAACGTAACCTTCTTCGCCACCTTCCTGATTCAATAGGCCGCCCATCAATCACATCAATCTCCCTCTCAGTCCGTAAATTCTTCATTTTCAGTTCATGACGGCGTACAAAGTCTTCATCAATGAATGTATATCCCGACGCTCCAGTATCAATCAAGGCATAAGTGGGTACAATAGATTTTTTATTTTGAGAAATAGAACAGACTACAATCAATTGATTCCCATCCATTTCCCCCTCTGATACTGAAAACGTTGAAATAGGCACTTTAGAGAAAACCTTGGGAGGTCCCTGGACTATGCCGTTTAGTGCAGGGACAAATCTTTTAACTCCTCCTCATCTGATGAACTACCCTCCTCCGTTTCCTTCTTTCCTTCTTTGCTTCCAACAATGCCCTCATCCTAGGTGGTCCTCCCCGGGCGACAGAGTACAATCTCTAACCAAATGCGCAATGCCTCCGCAATAATAATAACGATTCTCCACCCGCGAGCTTCCTTTCTGGGGTCCGGACGACGACGACTATTAGACAGAGCTATAGGGACTGCCCCTCCAGGGGTGTAGGAAGGATGAGCTGTTGATGCTGCATTTCTTGGTGGTAGTGGTAGCGGTGGGCCCCGTACGACTGGGGATGTGACTGGTGCAGCAGGTGCCAGTGGTCGGGAGCCGAAGGGGCGCGGAGCGGGGCCACTTGGAATTTGAAATCGAAACCTCCCCATTCTAGCCTGTAGTGCCCTTTGTTTATTATCCAGCCGTTGAAGAAGAAGTCCGCAGTCCTTAATGGTGTCCGAGGTCTCATTCTGTATCATTAGCGCCATCAGGTCTTGATTAAGACCCTTCAAAAGACATTCAATCTTGACAGCCTCGTTGAATTCAGAGTCGGCAGCATAGCGCTGGAACTCTGCGAAATGTTCCGAGAAGGGACGTTGGTGCTGCCTAATTTCCCTCAAATTACGAGCAGCGGTGGCGGCCCGATCAGGATCTCCAAAAGCATTATTCAAAATTTCAAAAAACTCCACCATTGAATCCAAAGCAATTCCGTCGTCCGAAACATAAGCAAGAAACTGATCTGCCGCAGCTCCTTCCAACCGAGATATGGAATAGGCAATTTGCTGAGCAGAGGTAAACCGATCGAGATTGGCTGTAAGCTTGATTTGTAACTGTCTCTGGAACATCCTCAAGCTTTTCCTGTCCCCATGATACTTCTCCGGGTCGGGAGGCTTCTCAGACTTGGGTGACTTGGCTAGGTCATCATGGAGTTCCCCGAAGTCTTGCTTGATTCCTTCTTGTAGCTTTTTGATCTTAGCTCGTAGTCCCTGGGTTTCTTTATGGAACTCGGCTCGGGCTTGTTCAGTTTCGGTGTGATGGGTTTTGAGGTCGATGGAGTACTGCCGGACCCCTTCATAGGCCCGGAGGAGGAGACCATATGCTTGTGTCGCCTCTTCCGTTGCTGCGGGGTCCACTTCAGGGTGAGCGACAAAGAAAGCCGCGAGGTCGTCATGAAGCTTTTGATAGTCAAGTCCATCGGTGGCAGGAGGTGTCATAATGATCTGTGGTGCGAGGAACTCGTGCTGTGTTAGTCGAGTAGGAATGATCTCGTCTTAGTGTGACGGAGTAAGCCGAACGCGAGGAAGACAACAATGATGACGCAGAGGGACTCGAGGAACACAGCCAACAACGAGGACACTGACGAAGATAGAGATATTGCCGGGCGGGCACAAGCACAGGCACCAGCGAAGGTAAAGGCAGAGGCAAAGAGCAGAACAAGGCAGAGCAAGAGGCAGGGAGAGTGAAGATCGGATGGACCTCAACGAGAACGATGATGATAACTATGGTAGAACCCGAAGTTGGGTTCTGGGATCTCAGAGATTATGGCTTGAGAGAATAGGAGTATATTCCTATATACCGAAATGACAGGAAGACGAGACGAAGAGAAAAGAAAGAAAGAACTAAAGAAAAGATCCCCCCCGCTCTATTTAACATACTCCTCCGCTAGCCCGCTATGACTCATACCTTCATCCAGAGAACGCCATAGAAACCTACCATAACTACACCTCGTATTCCTCCCCACCATCTCCTCTATTCGCATTACAAATCTATCACGCCATAGAACCTCCTGGAATCTTATGACGACACCATTTCCCCACCTCCGTCCATCCTCGCTTGACAATTCCTCTTCCGTCGCAACCCTCTTCCTCCTACCGAACCGTCGGGACTGATGCCAAGACGCCAGGACATTCATTCAATCATTTGTGCGAATATGCCATGGATCACAAGGCCCTCACGAATTTGAAGCCCAAGTGGTTAGAAAAGGCTTCAGAGGACTCTATAAACATCCAAACAGCCCTAGCCCATCTCATTGCAGATCTATCACAGAGGAGGAAAAGAATAGACAAACGACATGACAAAGCTTTGGAAAGTGTGGTGGATAACGAGAGTTATTACAAGATGGTAATCAAGTCCTGGGAGGCATTAGGAATACCTTCCAGGCCCGCAATAACCGTACATGTTATTGACCCAGAGAATAATGATATAGAGTTTATGGAATAGGAACTCAAGGTCTGAATATATCCTATCCATGAACTTATTGAGATGGGCATTATAGAACGCTTCTTCCTGAATGGCATTTATATGAATCTTATTATTCTGACTGTAGGTGCAGAGGAAAACTAGCGACGACGTGATAGGCTCCTAAACCTCAGGCAGTTTAGAAGGCTTTGAGGAGTCTTCATGTGGAAATTGGAGTTTTTGTTTTTGCACACGCAGTTCTTAATTTTACCGTTACCTCTTTAGGTCTTAGCAATAATTATACGATTTATCTTTTGTCTTGGCAAGCTATCCAGGCCCGGACACTACGAATGATTGTCGAGCCTCCCAAGCTCTCCTGTAATCCCTGCCAATCTCCTGGGCTCTCCAGAGGGCTCGCCAAGCCCTCCTGATATCTCTGAAGACTATTGATGATTAAGCCAACCCTCCTAAGCTCTCCTGTAATCCCTACCAATCTCCTGGGCTCTCCTGAGGGCTCGCCAAGCCCTCCTGATATCTCCGGAGACTATTGATAATTAAGCCAACCCTTCCAAGCTCTCCTGTAATCCCTGCCAATCTCCTGGGCTCTCTTGAGGGCTCCCCAAGCCCTTCTGATATTTCGACAAGTCGAGCCCTCCCAAGCTCTCTTATAATCTCCTGCCAATCTCCCAGCCTCCTGAGGCTCGCCAAGCCTCTCTGATACCTCCGAGACTACTACTACTGATGATTAAGTGAACTCTCCCATGCTCTCCTGATTCGAGCTGATATCACGCGATCCTATATTCGCCATGAGCGAGGTTTCATAGATAAACACCGCCCACCCGTTTTCATGTCTTCAAACCTACCACATTCAAACCTGCCACTTTCAAACATACGATTCTTCAGGCCACTCGAGGCCTTTCAAGGCTTCGATCTTGAATTACTATACAATATTTAAGATGGTACAGTATCCACTCTAAAGCTCTATACTCAAGCCATTGACAGCTGCGTCTTTAAACGTCCCTTCAAATCTTAACACCTACCCCAAACCTCCAAAAAGGCCCCACAAACCCGGAAAAGGCTCCAACCATGCCACTACGCGGGAGACCAGCTGCTACGTACAAGTGCACGACAATCCAGGACTGCCGAAGAATCCTACAATTGACTGGAAAAGATGCTATCTATAAGGCTCTCCGTAGCGAACTCGCGGACGAGATGGTAACAGTAGGGTGGGTTAATAAGGCCACCTCGGGTGAACAACTATTCAACAATCTGTGTCAATTTTGCATGGACCACAAGGCCATCAGGGCGCTAAGGACCACATGGTCAACAAAGGCTTCAGAGGACTCTATAAAGATCCAAGCAGCCCTCCTCCGCCTCATTATCGATCTATCACAGAAGAGAAACAGGACAGCCCAACGCCACGGTGGGGCTTTCAAGTTGGGGGGCGCAGATGATGAAGTTAAAGATACACCCACCTCTGGGGCACCTCCTGCCCACACAAACGAACTGCAGACCATATCAGAGGTCTGGCAGGCCTTGGGAATACCTTACAGGCCAGTAATAACCATACATATTATTGACCCAGAAAGGGTTACAGGCATCCCCAGCGATATATACCGCCACTACGATTGGTAGACGGACCCGGATCGCTTATCCCCTTTATCAACATCCTTCAGGGGTTGTCTACGCAAGATTTAGAAAGACTTGCATCGCGCTCCAGGAGCCCGCGAGGCTTTCCAAGCCTTCTACGGGACGCTGCCCAACCCGGCACCCCGAGGGCAGGCACCCTATCCCAAATCTGCAATATGTGCAGATTGGAGATTCCGAAGAGCTGGAAGGTTGGCTCAAAACCACTGAGGCAAAACCCTTAAAGCTCTGTGCGGTGCTTTACAGGCCTTTGGCAATCATTACTGGGCCTGACCAAATGCCTCAAACACCTTGACTAGAAGGATATCAGCACCTTACTAGAGGCACCATTGATGGAACAGGGCTCGATGTTGAGGGGGAAATGCTAACGTTTAGGAATAAGGTTGATCAAACAGGTTTGAATATCTCTAAACCCCGTACTGATGATGGGTGCCAGATGGTCCTGGTGCATGAGCATTCCAAGAGGTACGCAGCGACAAGAAGGCTCAATGAAAGCATTATAGAAGGCTCTACCCAAATGCCATTACCTTGAGTCTTGTCACTATGATCGCGAACGATTTGGACCCAGGCCGAGAGAAATCACCTGTTTAGGCACACCAATGGTGAAGGCGGAGATGCCAACGATTGTGTGGCCTCCGAGGACTCTGACGATCTAGTATGAGTTTAGAAGGCCCAAGGGGCATTGATTGGAGCTTAGAAGGCTTGATTGGAGCTTAGAAGACCTGATGTCGATTTGACGTTGACTGCGCTTTTTGTTTTTGGAGACGCAGTTGCAATTTTGCCTGTTTGGGAAAGTATGGTTGCCTATTTGGGTATCGTGTTATCTTATTTAGATTAGTTATAGAATTGATTTTGTCTTAGCGAACCGTCCGGAAGGCTTCTCGCCAAAAACCTGGAATTGCCGAGAAAAAGCAAAGATGATATGGTGTGAATCGAACCATATATAGTGGAGGTGAGAGCCTTCATGAAGGCTCTTCCAGCCCTACAAACCACCATCATGGCTTCCCAGAGAGCAAAAATCAACAAGCGTAGCGTTGAGGAAGGACATAGCATGCAAGCCCTGATCTCCTCCATTAATAAACGTCTAACGGGGGCGGTGGGTGTTTCGAGTGCTGCAAGCAGTAGGAATTCCGGTACTACAGAACCAGATACGGACCCCGATTACTATGGCTCCCCGAACCCTCCAGAAAGGTTTCCGGATGGGGCAATGGTAAACAGAGCGTTGCAGGGCCCACCAAGAACCTTCAGTGATTTTGATGGTCATTCAGAGGAGGAAAACTATGTTCAAATCCATGAGGATAACTATGAGGATGACGAGCTGGGAGATGAGAATGCACCACCACCCCAGCGTATGCATTTATCCGAACGGAGTATATCCCCAGTCCCACTATCCCTACCACAACCACCACAACCACCACCACCATCACGACCACTCCACGACCACCATCAGACCTGGGGTTGGAAGCTGGAAAAACACGAAGGGAGGCCTCTGTGGCCTCTGCCAGGGCTCTTGCAGCCACTCGAAGGCAGGAAACTCCACAGAAGGCTGGGGCAGCCTCCAAAACATCAGCAAGATTTTACAAGTCTCAGGAGATTACAGGGGTCTCAGGAGACTCAGGAGGCTCCAGTCACAAATGGTAAAGCTTGCTGATGAAGGGCTAGCATTGCCTCCACAAGTTCCTCATTTCGTTGAATCAGCAGCACCTTGCCACAAGAGCTCTAATGCGAGAACAAGACAACCCCTTCAAATTCATATCCCTTTCGTATGAGTAACTCTCCACAGCAATATCGTAGAGCCCTATCTCTATATGGAATGCCAACGCTTTGGCAGGATGGAGCACCAGAACCTGACTCCATTAATGAAAATACAACAGAGGCCAAGTCCTTAATCAAGCATGTGGGATACCTTCCCGAACGTTATACATTGCTTAAGGAGTTTTGACCTCTAGCTGATTCTCTTAGTATTAACATCCATTGGTTTTGGAGTAAGGCAAACGACCATTTTAATACAAGTCTACTAATGACTAAGTTAGCTAGAATATCACGGCATAGAACGCATTCAGCAACATTGCGGGAAGAGGGATTAGTCAGGGGTTCTTCTATGTTCTTTGGTTTTCGGTAACAGGGGTTCAGTTCGGGGATAGGGATTCGGGTATAGGAGATAGGGACAGGTTCGGAGATACGGGTCTTAGGGTTTTCTATGGGGTTCTATATAGGGTTACGTGGATGAGTCATCGGGCTGGTATGTGGTGTATATATAGGAGTTCTGCTCTCGCTTGTAGATAGCTTCTTTCCTTTCCTCTTCATGCAACCTTCCTATCCTTTCGCCCCTCGCTTCGCTCGGGGGGCCTAGGCCTGGATGCCTCTGTCGACGTGAACTTTCTCACTACCCGAACGAGATCACCATCGTCTATGAGTTTCCTCTTCTCTATTGCGCGTTAGAAGCCCTCACGGGTGCGTCCTTCATTCTCCCATCCTCCTCAACGGCCTCTCACGATAGACGAGAAGCTACCCCTCTTTTCCCCCCCCTTGGGGCACACTGCCAACAGCCTGGAGGTCAGCGCAGGCCCGTTTGTCAAAGCCCCTCGGTTCCACCCGGTCGCTTCCGAGACCACCCCTCTTGCCGAGGCCCCCAGACCTCACCACTTTTTCAACCGACTATCACTACTCTGTTTTCCTTTGAGTTGCTGCGAATAGTCAAAACATTTTTATCTGATAGTGAGCCTCCACGAGACTGTGAAAATCAGTAAATTGGTTGCAGATAGTGAGCCCCACGAGACTGTGCAAATCAGTAAATTGGGTGCACCCCCTCCCCCCATACCTGACGGGTCCGATTTCCTATTCGAGACATACCCCTCTTTCAACCCCGGCCGGCCTGACAACCGAACTTAACCGACCCTCACACCACGCAGCTTTCACACCAGATCAGGCGGCGACTTACTTTCCTTTGCCTTCGCGGCGGTAGGTCCTGGGATTCCGGTATTAAAGCTGAGATTACAGTTAGCATAGTAGCCTATTTTAAGGAATTAGCCGGTCAATGTTTGTGACGGAGAAGTTAGTGGTAGCTTTGTTGTATCTTTTTCTTTTCGTTGGGGGAATTTTCCTTGGTGTCGCTCGGTTATCCACCCCCCTCTAAATTGTGTCGCGGCCATTGAGTCGTTTGTTTAGTTAGTTAGTTTGCCTGGCGGTGGGCGGAGGAGTGCGATACGCCTCGTGCGTCTATGCAATATAAAGGTCATTCATTCATTCCTATCCTTTAGTCAATACAATACTTTTGGATTCTTAGTCATCAGCCAAGCCAACCTCTCTGCCCTCCAGAGGACAGAAGGGACGCTCTTCGCCTTGCCTCGTTCCTCGTCCCGTCCTCGTCCCCGTCTCGCTTGGTGATTCCTCCTCTCGTTCTCGCACTACCTTGATGGTATACCTTGGCTCGTTATATTCCCACCCTTGCTTCGCCCCGTGATACTAAGGTTGCGTCTCTAACGCCAACCTATACCACATTTAGTTACAGCATCAAGAATCAACAATATCAGCAGGCCCTATGGAAACTGAGTCCTTCGACTTCGAAGGACTCTTCAAC
This sequence comes from Morchella sp. 2016-72, assembly GCA_024713865.1. Lineage (NCBI taxonomy): Eukaryota > Fungi > Ascomycota > Pezizomycetes > Pezizales > Morchellaceae > Morchella > Morchella sp. 2016-72. The sequence continues at coordinate 885,042 of JAMJEY010000023.1, forward strand.
CAACTAGAGGCCTTTTTCCAGGCAAACCTAACTACCACTGAAACCCACCCCGATAACATCGCCATCTATAACCTCATTCAGAAATCTCAACAAGGCCTACGACAGTTCAAGGAGGACCTGGAGCAGGAAGAAGAAGATGGTGATGAGGCTTGGAAAGTATTGATAAAAAAATCACGGACCTAGGAAGGGAGAATCAGGACCTGGAGCGACAGGTATCTAGCTTGACTAACCAGGTCGCAACCCTCCAAGCTCAACTCATCACAGCAAATCAAGCAATCCAGAGCACTGAGACAGCTTTGGCTGCTCAGATCACACTCCCTCCACCACCTCCTCCGCCAGCAGCAGAAATCATTTCGCCACCTCCTCCCCCTTCTCGTCGTCGCAATCATTTCTTGGAAGGACTCATTGCCCCTCAGAAACCAAGGACCGAAAGGTTGGAGAAGCTCCCGGACTGGGAAAAATACCATGGTAACCGGAAGGGACTCCCGCAGTTCAAAAACATGTTGCAACTCAAGCTCCTGAGCAATGCCAATAGATACCCCACTCTCCAAAACCAACTCACCTATGCTATCTCTCGTCTGGAAGGCCCCGCCGCTGACCAGTTCATGCCCTACATCACCCCCATCGGTATCAACCTTCCCTCCATGGAAAGGTTCTTTGAAATTTTAAACACGGCATTTGGGGATCCAGACCAAGTAGGTACTGCCCGCCATGCTCTAAGAGGAATCAAACAAAACAATCGCCCTTTCTCGGAGTACTTTGCCAAGTTTCAGCGTTACGCCACCGAAGCAGCAATGGGAGAAGCCGCCAATGTGTAGGCTCTCATGGAAGGCCTGAGCGAGGAACTCACCAAGCTCATAGTCCACGAAGAGACCCCCATCACCATTATCGAATTCGCTACCATTCTTCAACGCTTGGACAACAAACAGCAGATAATCACTGCTCGTTACCGTCCCCGCTACTAGACCCCTGTGCTCCAAGCTCACCCCATATCTCGCTACGCTGTTCCTGCCCCGCCCACACCTCGCTACCAGGCCCCGGTCGCCCCCACACCTCGGTACTCAGCCCCACCCCCTGTTACGGGCATAGGATAAGAGAACCCGAAGACTACAAGAGAAGGACTTTCCTCTATTCCCACGCTGCTAAAAGTCTCTATGTCCCACTAGGCGCGCCAGAGAGGCACGGTACTGCCAGGATGGAGCCCAGTGCGGAGTTGCGGAATCCCTAGTCAACAAACCTGTTTTCGACCCCTGAAATAACCCCCGGAGCGTCAGGGCGCCGGCTCAGGCGCTCAGGACACCGGTGGGTATATGAGGGGGCAATAGTGCGAGTTTGGAGTCAATCGGACCATAATTGATCAAATGACGAAGGTCATAAGGAAGCTCACTCTGGTGGCGCCTGGGGAAGGTAAGACTACCCGACTCCGGTACCGATCGTTAGCAGTCCTAATGTTGAGCTTGGCCTCGATAGATAACGATGCCGGGAAAGAGTTGGCGACGAGGTCGAGCGCCCGCACCGTGTTATCAGGTAGGCTGACTCAACACTCACCACCACCGACGGGCGCTGAGTGCATGCAGTAAACGGGATGTTATCAATAAACGGAATAGCGCGTGAGGGATTTTTGGGGAATAGAAGTCAGGGGTGCTTTAGATGATGGGTTAGATTTGGCGTTTGGGTTTCTTGGCGTATTTTCAGGGTCTTCGGAGTTTCGCACTTGTTTATTGTAAGATGTAATGTTTAGTCCGCGTGACACTTGCGCGGGATATAACATCGCGTCATTCTCCGACTTTGTTGAAATCATCAGCGACGAAGAAAGAGTCTTATCGATATAATATCTATTACTTTACACTTTATCTTGAGATCGAAACTTATCGAGTGAACTTGGAACTCCACCTCGAACCATCTTCGTATTCGGAATCATTCACGTACTGAAAGGACTAGCATCGAGCGATCGGGATACTAGGCTGGTTAAGACTGAAGAGACCTTGTTCCTTACTGCCTTTGCGGTTAGCGTTTCAAACTCTAAGCTCTTAGTTAGACTACTCGGGTTGCTCGGGGCGACACCCTAATACCCCCGCTTGCCCCTCGCTATCAAGCTCCTGCTCGTCTCAACCCTCCTGCTGCCCATCCGTCTCATACGCCCGGAGGAGTGGCCTCTATGGACTTGTCGTCAGGACGTGGCTACCCTGACTCTCAGGAAAGAGAGGTCCGTCGCGTAGAAAATAGATGTATTTATTGTGGCCAAGGAGGTCACCTGGTTAGGGAATGCCCGCAGGCACCGGCTCTCAGGGATTCAGCCCCCCGGATGAGAGGAGCTGTGGTGGATGTGGTAGAAGAAGAAGAAAGAAAAGAAGAAGCCTTCGCTGATAAGGCGTTAAAAGATTTTTCCCTGGACTGAGTGGCTCACTCCAGGGACGGTTAGAAAATTGGTTTAAATTGTCGCTTTCTGGGTTTTCGGTTTCGGAGAAGGATATGAATGGGAATCAATTAGTTGTAATGTGTTCAATTTCTCAAAATAAAGATTCTCTTATCCCATCATAAGCCCTCATTGATACTGGCGCCTCAGGATACGCTTTCATAGACCAAGACTTCGTATGCCACCATAATCTCACTACAATTCCTCTACAAGTTCCTCGTCATATAGATGTAATACATCAGCAAGCCTATCCAACCCTACCGGAGGCCCGGGAGGTGTGGAAGACGTTCGGAGACACCCGTCAAACTTTCGATCTCCAGGGGCTTACCCGCCCGTACGAGGGCCTCCTGAGCCTTTGCGGGAGCCTCCCGAGCCTTGAAGAAAGCTTAGAGGGCTCTCCTGATACTAAGCGGCGCTCTCCCGTTGCCCTCTGGAGGCTTTGTTATTCTCTCCCAAGGGACTGCGAGATATCGCAGACCTCCACACTAGTAAGAAGTTTTCGTTTAGAGAGGCTTCAGAGACGCTCTGTGAGGGCTCCCCAAGCCCTCCTGATATCTCCGGAGACTACTAATGATTAAGCGAGCCCTCCCAAGCTCTCCTGTAATCCCTGCCAATCTCCTGAGCTCTCCTGTGGGCTCAAAGATTAAGCTAGATCTCCCATGCTCTCCTGTAATCCCTGCCAATCTCCTGGGCTCTTCCAACATCTCCGAGGACCTTCAAACTATTACTAATCTACTGATACCTCGAAATCCACTTTGATTATTAATAGCATACATAAAAATAGGATTCCTCCCCCAAACTCACATATCCACTGTCGAGGCGGGAGGAGGCTCTTGAAATGCTTCTCCCGCCTTCACCATGCCCCTCAAATCACTTCTCTCAATCGCTGCTGGTGCCTTCCCTTTGTTCTCGCGTGCCTTTGCAGCTTTCCATGCGGCTATATCCGCAGCTAATTGAACATCATCTTCCTCCAGGCCGACTCTGGATATAACCTCTTTAGGCCCTCTTAACTCATCGACCTAAAAGGCTTGTTAGTATATAGATAAGGCCCTTTGAGACTTTTTTATTTACCTTCTCGCGAATCGATTCTCGTATTACTTCCAGTGTGCCCTCCTGGTTCTCTCCTTGCTTCTTTTCCCCATGCGCTTAACATCCTGTTATAGGTAGCTGGAGGTATCCCGGCTCAGCAGGAGCCTTCAGAGGGCTTGCGACTTACTCATGATATCCGGATTCTGACGCGTATTGAAGTTCAACCCTTCGACGATACGCCTGTTTTCCAAGATCGTAAGATAAACCAGATTGCGCAAACTAGGCTAATAAACGCCTGAGATATATCATCAACGAAACCAGGATCCTCGCCCACGCATTTTATCACCTTTGTAATATTTTAGAAATATTACTTCTACGATTTCCGGGCCCAAAAGTGAAGCCGCCTGTCTAGCGGCTGTCAAGACCTTGCAAGGCTCATAGAATGGTGGAGAGAGCTCTTACAGTATAATTATCAGGATCGCTTATAAAACGGTCATTCTCGAGGAGAAAGGACACCTTCTTACCCTTTGCCTCCGGCGTTTTCTCCTCGCTCAAGCCATACAAAAGATCCTTCGACATATAGTCCTTAACTGCAAAAATACAGTGCGATCTCACCCGCTAACAATTGATTTGAACCTAATGGGACCAGTTAGCGAAGGCTCACTAAGCCCTCCGAAAGGCGCACGAGGCACTCACGTCGCTCCTAGCTAACTTAGTCATTGGTAGACTTGTATTAAAATGGTCATTGCATCACTCCACAACCGACGGAAGTTAATACTAAGAGAATCAGCTTGAAGCCAAGGCTCCTCGAGCAATGTATAACATCCGAGAAGGTATCCCGCATGCTTGATTACGGACTTGGCCTCTGCTGCGTTTCATTAATGGAGTCAGGCTCTGGTGCTCCATACTGCGGCGCATTAGCTGCTCCATAGCGCGGCGCCATTCCATATAGAGATAGGGCTCTACGATATTGCTGTGGAGAGCTAGGCATGCGAAAGGGTTGTGAATTTGAAGGGGTTGTCTCGTTCTCGCGGTCGAGCCCTTGTCGCAAGGTGCTGCTGATTGAGCGAAATGAGGAACTTGTGGGGGCAATGCAAGCCCTTTCGGAGGCTGCTCCAGCCTTCCGTGGAGTTTTCTGCCTTCATGAATTAACGACATGACGGTTTCCGTGCTCCGTTATATCAGCGGTTTGACTGAGACGATGGGGATTTAAATATCACATATATACCTGCATCATATTTACTGCAAAAGAAGAAGAAGCAATTGCTTCTGCCATCAGTCCACTAGGTCTCCTTCGAGTGGCTGCAAGAGCCCTGGCGGAGGCCACAGGGGCCTCCCTTCGTGTTTTTTCAGCTCGCGACCCCCAGTTTGATGGTGGTCGTGGCAGTGGTCGTGATGGTGGTGGTGGTTGTGGTGGTTGTGGTGGGGATGGTGGAACTGGGGATATACTCCGTTCGGATAAATGCATACACTGGGGTGGTGGTGCATTCTCATCTCCCAGCTCGTCATCCTCATAGTTATCCTCATGGATTTGAACATAGTTTTCCTCCTCTGAATGACCATCAAAATCACTGAAGGTTCTTGGTGGGCCCTGCAACGCTCTGTTTACCATTGCCCCATCCGGAAACCTTTCTGGAGGGTTCGGGGAGCCATAGTAATCGGGGTCCGTATCTGGTTCTGTAGTACCGGAATTCCTACTGCTTGCAGCACTCGAAACACCCACCGCCCCCGTTAGACGTTTATTAATGGAGGAGATCAGGGCTTGCATGCTATGTCCTTCCTCAACGCTACGCTTGTTGATTTTTGCTCTCTGGGAAGCCATGATGGTGGTTTGTAGGGCTGGAAGAGCCTTCATGAAAGGCTCTCTCACCTCCACTATATATGGTTCGATTCACGCGTATAAATGCTTTCTTTTCTCGGCAATTCCAGGTTTTTGGCGAGAAGCCTTCCGGACGGTTCGCTAAGACAAAATCAATTCTATAACTAATCTAAATAAGATAACACGATACCCAAATAGGCAACCATACTTTCCCAAACAGGCAAAATTGCAACTGCATCTCCAAAAAACAAAAAGCGCAGTCAACGTCAAATCGACATCAGGTCTTCTAAGCTCCAATCAAGCCTTCTAAGCTCCAATCAATGCCCCTTGGGCCTTCTAAACTCATACTAGATCGTCAGAGCCCTCGGAGGCACAATCGTTGGCATCTCGCCTTCACCATTGGTGTCTTATAAACAGGTGATTTCTCTCGGCCTGGGTCCAAATACGTTCACGATCATAGTGACAAGACTCAAAGGTAATGGCATTTGGGTAGAGCCTTCTATAATGCTCATTGAGCCTTCTTCCAATCGCTGCGTACCTCTTGGAATGCTCATGCACCACCGCCAGGACCATCTGGCACCCATCATCAGTACGGGGTTTAGAGATATTCAAACCTGTTTGATCAACCTTATTCCTAAACGTTAGCATTTCCCCCTCAACATCGAGCCCTGTTCCATCAATGGTGCCTCTAGTAAGGTGCTGATATCCTTCTAGTCAAGGTGTTTGAGGCATTTGGTCAGGCCCAGTAATGATTGCCAAAGGCCTGTAAAGCACCGCACAGAGCTTTAAGGGTTTTGCCTCAGTGGTTTTGAGCCAACCTTCCAGCTCTTCGGAATCTCCAATCTGCACATATTGCAGATTTGGGATAGGGTGCCTGCCCTCGGGGTGCCGGGTTGGGCAGCGTCCCGTAGAAGGCTTGGAAAGCCCTCGCGGGGCTCCCTGGAGCCGCTGATGGGGCTCGCTTTATTGCAAGTCTTTCTAAATCTTGCATAGACAACCCCTGAAGGATGTTGATAAAGGGGATAAGCGATCCGGGTCCGTACCAATCGTAGTGGCGGTATATATCGCTGGGGATGCCTGTAACCCTTTCTGGGTCAATAATATGTATGGTTATTACTGGCCTGTAAGGTATTCCCAAGGCCTGCCAGACCTCTGATATGGTCTGCAGTTCGTTTGTGTGGGCAGGAGGTGCCCCAGAGGTGGGTGTATCTTTAACTTCATCTGCGCCCCCAACCAGAAAGCCCCACCGTGGCGTTGGGCTGTCCTGTTTCTCTTCTGTGATAGATCGATAATGAGGCGGAGGAGGGCTGCTTGGATCTTTATAGAGTCCTCTGAAGCCTTTGTTGACCATGTGGTCCTTAGCGCCCTGATGGCCTTGTGGTCCATGCAAAATTGACACAGATTGTTGAATAGTTGTTCACCCGAGGTGGCCTTATTAACCCACCCTACTGTTACCATCTCTCGTCAGCGAGTTATTCTGGAGAGCCTTATAGATAGCATCTTTTCCAGTCAATTGTAGGATTCTTCGGCAGTCCTGGATTGTCGTGCACTTGTACGTAGCAGCTGGTCTCCCGCGTAGTGGCATGGTTGGAGCCTTTTCCGGGTTTGTGGGGCCTTTTTGGAGGTTTGGGGTAGGTGTTAAGATTTGAAGGGACGTTTAAAGACGCAGCTGTCAATGGCTTGAGTATAGAGCTTTAGAGTGGATACTGTACCATCTTAAATATTGTATAGTAATTCAAGATCGAAGCCTTGAAAGGCCTCGATTGGCCTGAAGAATCGTATGTTTGAAAGTGGCAGGTTTGAATGTGGTAGGTTTGAAGACATGAAAACGGGTGGGCGGTGTTTATCTATGACCAAACCTCACTACATGGCGAATATAGGATCACATGATATCACTCGAATCAGGAGAGCATGGGAGAGTTCACTTAATCATCAGTAGTAGTAGTCTCCGGAGGTATCAAGAGGGCTTGGCGAGCCCTCAGGAGAGCCCAGGAGATTGGCAGGGATTATAAGAGAGCTTGGGAGGGCTCGCTTAATCATCAATAGTCTCCAGAAATATCAGAAGGGCTTGGGGAGCCCTCAAGAGAGCCCAGGAGATTGGCAGGGATTACAGGAGAGCTTGGAAGGGTTGGCTTAATTATCAATAGTCTCCGGAGATATCAGGAGGGCTTGGCGAGCCCTCAGGAGAGCCCAGGAGATTGGTAGGGATTACAGGAGAGCTTAGGAGGGTTGGCTTAATCATCAATAGTCTTCAGAGATATCAGGAGGGCTTGGCGAGCCCTCTGGAGAGCCCAGGAGATTGGCAGGGATTACAGGAGAGCTTGGGAGGGCTCGCTTAATCATTCGTAGTGTCCGGAGCCTGGATAGCTTGCCAAGACAAAAGATAAATCATATAATTATTGCTAAGACCTAAAGAGGTAACCGGGGTAAAATTAAGAACTGCATGTGCAAAAACAAAAAACTCCAATTTCCAAATGAAGACTCCTCAAGCCTTCTAAACTGCCTACAGAGGTTTGGGAGCCTATCACCGTCGTCGCTAGTTTTATCCTCTGCACCTACAGTCAGAATAATAAGATTCATATAAATGCCATTCAGGAAGAGCATTCTATAATGCCCATCTCAATAAGTTCATGGATAGGATATATTCAGACCTTCAAGTTCCTATTCCATAAACTCTATATCATTAGCCTTCTCTGGGTCAATAACATGTACGGTTATTGCGGGCCTGGAAGGTATTCCTAATGCCTCCCAGGACTTGATTACCATCTTGTAATAACTCTCGTTATCCACCACACTTTCCAAAGCTTTGTCATGTCGTTTGTCTATTCTTTTCCTCCTCTGTGATAGATCTGCAATGAGATGGGCTTGTTTGGATGTTTATAGAGTCCTCTGAAGCCTTTTCTAACCACTTGGGCTTCAAATTCGTGAGGGCCTTGTGATCCATGGCATATTCGCACAAATGATTGAATGAATGTCCTGGCGTCTTGGCATCAGTCCCAGTTCGGTAGGAGGAAGAGGGTTGCGGAAGAGGAATTGTCAGCGAGGATGGGCGGAGGTGGGAAATGGTGTCGTCATAAGATTCCAGGAGGTTCTATGGCGTGATAGATTTGTAATGCGAATAGAGGAGATGGTGGGGAGGAATACGAGGTGTAGTTATGGTAGGTTTCTATGGCGTTCTCTGGATGAAGGTATGAGTCATAGCGGGCTAGCGGAGGAGTATGTTAAATAGAGCGGGGGGGATCTTTTCTTTAGTTCTTTCTTTCTTTTCTCTTCGTCTCGTCTTCCTGTCATTTCGGTATATAGGAATATACTCCTATTCTCTCAAGCCATAATCTCTGAGATCCCAGAACCCAACTTCGGGTTCTACCATAGTTATCATCATCGTTCTCGTTGAGGTCCATCCGATCTTCACTCTCCCTGCCTCTTGCTCTCGCCCTTGTTCTGCTCTTTGCCTCTGCCTTTACCTTCGCTGGTGCCTGTGCTTGTGCCCGCCCGGCAATATCTCTATCTTCGTCAGTGTCCTCGTTGTTGGCTGTGTTCCTCGAGTCCCTCTGCGTCATCATTGTTGTCTTCCTCGCGTTCGGCTTACTCCGTCACACTAAGACGAGATCATTCCTACTCGACTAACACAGCACGAGTTCCTCGCACCACAGATCATTATGACACCTCCTGCCACCGATGGTCTTGACTATCAAAAGCTCCATGACGACCTCGCGGCTTTCTTTGTCGCTTACCTTGAAATGGAACCTACAGCAACGGAAGAGGCGAAACAAGCGTATAGTCTCCTCCTTCAGGCCTATGAAGGGGTCCGGCAGTACTCCATCGACCTCAAAACCCATCACACCGAAACTGAACAAGCCCGAGCCGAGTTCCATAAAGAAACCCAGGGACTACGAGCTAAGATCAAAAAGCTACAAGAAGGAATCAAGCAAGACTTCGGGGAACTCCATGATGACCTAGCCAAGTCACCCAAGTCTGAGAAGCCTCCCGACCCGGAGAAGTATCATGGGGACAGGAAAAGCTTGAGGATGTTCCAGAGACAGTTACAAATCAAGCTTACAGCCAATCTCGATCGGTTTCCCACCTCTGCTCAGCAAATTGCCTATTCCATATCTCGGTTGGAAGGAGCTGCGGCAGATCAGTTTCTTGCTTATGTTTCGGACGACGGAATTGCTTTGGATTCAATGGTGGAGTTTTTTGAAATTTTGAATAATGCTTTTGGAGATCCTGATCGGGCCGCCACCGCTGCTCGTAATTTGAGGGAAATTAGGCAGCACCAACGTCCCTTCTCGGAACATTTCGCAGAGTTCCAGCGCTATGCTGCCGACTCTGAATTCAACGAGGCTGTCAAGATTGAATGTCTTTTGAAGGGTCTTAATCAAGACCTAATGGCGCTAATGATACAGAATGAGACCTCGGACACCATTAAGGACTGTGGACTTCTTCTTCAACGGCTGGATAATAAACAAAGGGCACTACAGGCTAGAATGGGGAGGTTTCGATTTCAAATTCCAAGTGGCCCCGCTCCGCGCCCCTTCGGCTCCCGACCACTGGCACCTGCTGCACCAGTCACATCCCCAGTCGTACGGGGCCCACCGCTACCACTACCACCAAGAAATGCAGCATCAACAGCTCATCCTTCCTACACCCCTGGAGGGGCAGTCCCTATAGATCTGTCTAATAGTCGTCGTCGTCCGGACCCCAGAGAAAGGGAAGCTCGCCGGGTGGAGAATTGTTGTTATTATTGCGGGGGTATTGGGCATTTGGTTAGAGATTGTACTTTGTCGCCTTCGGGGAGGGGACCACCTAGGATGAGGGGGGCATTGTTGGAAGCAAAGAAGGAAAAGAAGGAAACGGAGGAGGGTAGTTCATCAGATGAGGAGGAGTTAAAAGATTTGTCCCTGCACTAAACGGCATAGTCCAGGGACCTCCCAAGGTTTTCTCTAAAGTGCCTATTTCAACGTTTTCAGTATCAGAGGGGGAAATGGATGGGAATCAATTGATTGTAGTCTGTTCTATTTCTCAAAATAAAAAATCTATTGTACCCACTTATGCCTTGATTGATACTGGAGCGTCGGGATATACATTCATTGATGAAGACTTTGTACGCCGTCATGAACTGAAAATGAAGAATTTACGGACTGAGAGGGAGATTGATGTGATTGATGGACGACCTATTGAATCAGGAAAGGTGACGAAGAAGGTTACGTTAGAGTTGGAAATTAACGAACATGTGGAGGAATGCCCCTTCTTTGTTACGAAGCTAGGACACTATCCGATAGTGATGGGAATACCTTGGATGAGGAAACACGGAGTTCTAATCGACAGTGGGAGAAATGAAATTCGCTTTCAGTTGTCCGTATGTTTCGAGCATTGCATAGCCAACCACAAACCCATTGTTGCTCGCGGGATCTCAACTCCACCATCGGAAAGACCAGTTACCCAGATTGCGGCAGTATCGCCTCGATCATTTAAGCGACTATCTCAAGATCCTACTGTTCAAGTATACTCGACCACTCTGTATGCCGTTAACAAGATACTAGAGTCGCCTGTCAACCCCGATGGAACGATTCCGATAGACTAGCAACGTTTTCGACAGTTATTCAATGAGACTAATGCATCGAGACTACCATCACATCATCCCTATGATCATGAAATAAAACTACAGGAAGGAACAGTCCCGCCCTTGGTCCATGTATAGTATGTCGAGGAGGAACTGAAGGCATTAAGGGATTATTTGGCGATAATTTGCAGAAAGGATTTCTGCGCTCCAGCAATTCTCCGGCTGGGGCACCTGTGCTATTTGTCAAAAAGGCGGACGGCTCTCTACGTTTATGTGTGGGTTATCGGAAACTGAATGCTATCATGGTAAAGGACAGGGATCCACTTCCTCTTACACCTGAGACTATGGCCAGCTTGGCCAGAGCTAAATCTTCACCAAACTGGATCTGGCGCTGGGGATACAATCAAATCAAGATCAAAGAAGGGGACGAATGGAAGACGGCCTTTAGAACACGCTACGGACATTGGGAGTACCTGGTAATGCCCTTTGGATTGACAAATACCCCTGCCACTTTTCAACGATGGATCAATGATATTCTACGTCCCTTTCTGGATCGCTGCACTACCGCCTATCTCGACGATATTCTTATTTATTCAGAAACCTTAGAGCAACATCAACAGGACGTACGACAGGTTCTGGAAACCCTCGAGGCCAATGAAGTTCACCTGAAACCAGAAAAGTGTGAATTCAGTGTGCAGGAAACCAAATACCTCGGTATGATATTGACTCCTGGGGGAATGAAAATGGATCCGGCTAAGGTACAAACAATTGTGGACTGGGAGGCACCAAAGACGGTGAAGGAGGTTCAGGAGTTCTTGGGGTTTGCTAATTTTTATCGACGATTCATCTACGCCTACTCCAGAGTGGCCCGACCCTGGACTACTCTCACCAAGAAGCATGTCAGGTTTGAATGGACCCGGAAGGTAGAACAAGCTTTTCAAACACTCAAGACGGCTTTCACCACGCTCCCATATTGATGCATCCTGACCTAGAAAAAGAATTTATCGTTGAAACAGATGCATCCGATTATGTCGGCGAATTCTATCAGCGGGATGGCGAACAAGTTCTGCACCCAGTTGCATTCTTCTCAAAAACCCACTCGCCGGCGGAATGTAACTATGAAATCTATGACAAGGAATTACTAGCTATTATTCGGTGTTTTGAGGAATGGAGGTCTCACCTGGAAACAGCTCAGTTTCAAGTCAAAGTACTCACGGATCATCGCAATCTTGAATATTTCATGTCGACCAAATTGTTAAATCGTCGTCAGACTCATTGGGCGGAATTCTTATCTCGGTTTAATTTTGTTATTCAATACAGGCCAGGGAAGCAAGGGAGGAAGGTAAATATTTTAACAAGGAGGCCCGCGGACCTACCAGGAGAGGGGGACGAAAGACTGAAACAACAAAGCAGAGTAGTATTGAAGAGGGAGAATCTCGATTCAAAGATAAGTTTGTTGGCGGGTTCTTTAGCAAATGAACTGTTACGGGCATAAGAGAAGAGAACCCGAAGACTACAAGAGAAGGACTTTTCCCTATTCCTACGCTGCTACAAACCTATGTCCCACTGGGCGCGCCAGAAAGGCACGGTGTTGCCAGGATGGAGCCCAGTGCGGAGCTGCGGAAGCCCTAGTCAACAAACCTGTTTTCGACCCCTGAAATAACCCCCGGAGCGTCAGGGCGCCGGCTCAGGCGCTCAGGACACCGGTGGGTATATGAGGGGGCAATAGTGCGAGTTTGGAGTCAATCGGACCATAATTGATCAAATGACGAAGGTCATAAGAAAGCTCACTCTGGTGGCGCCTCTGGGGAAGGTAAGACTACCCGACTCCTCCGGTACCGATCGTTAGCAGTCCTAATGTTGAGCTTGGCTCCTTGGTGATAGGTAACGATGTCGGGAAAGAGTTGGCGAGCGAAGTCGAGCCCGGTACCGGGACGTTATCAGGTAGGCTGACTCCGAATACTCCTCATGACCACTGAAGGCTGAGTGCATGCAGCAAGCGGAATGTTATCATAAGCGGAATAGGCGTGAGGATTTTTGGGAATAGAGGACAGGGGTATTTTAGATGGTGTGATAGATTTGGCGTTTGGTTTTCTTTGGCGTATTTTTCAGGGTCTTGAGTGCCATGTTTATTTGGTAAGATGTAATGTTTAGTCCAGCGGGACACTTGCGCGGGATATAAATCTGTGTCGTTCTCGACTTTGTTGAAATCATCAGCGACGAAGAAAGAGTCTTATCGATATAATATCTATTACTTTACACTCTATCTTGAAATCAGACTTTATCGAGTGAACTTGGAAACTCCACCTCGAACCATCTTCGTGTTTCAGAATTATTACGTACTGAGAGGACTAGCATCGAGCGATCGAGATACTAGGCTGGTTAAGACTGAGGAGACCTTGTTCCTTACTGCCTTTGCGGTTAGCGTTTCAAACTCTAAGCTCTTAGTTAGACTACTCGGGTTGCTCGGGGCGACACCCTAATATGAACCCGCTGAAGGAGTGTCTCCCATACTTGGATTATTTAATAAAGCTTACCAAAGTGATAGTTTTCCCAACAAAGTTCTGACTATGCTTCGAGACGGCGTTCGGCAGTCGGAAGAAATTTCGTTAGCCGAGTGCAAAGAAAGTGAGGAGGGACTGTTATTGTACCGAAACACTCTCTATGTCCCTGATTGCGACGAACTTAAGCTCTATCTTCTTCACGAACATCACGACAAACCCTCTGCGGGACACCCTGGAAGATCTAAGACATTGGAACTTCTCAGTCGAGACTATTACTGGCCCACCATGCGGAAATATACGGACCGTTATGTTCGGAACTGTCACCTTTGTCGGCGAAGCAAAGCGAACCGTAATCCTCTACAGGGGGTTCTACGACCGCTATCGATACCCAAAGAACCTTGGACGGATGTCACCATGGACATTGTTACTGGACTTCCGAAGAGTAATGGGTTCGATGCCATCCTGGTGGTCGTGGACCGGTTAACGAAAGTGAAACACTTCATCGGCACCACGGAGAGTGTGAACGCTAGAGATCTGTCTCATCTATACCTGGAACAGGTCTGGAAGCTTCATGGGCTACCAGAGACTATTATGCCGGATCGAGGACTCAGTTTACCGCTGAGTTCTGGAAAGCTCTCTGTGGCGGCTAGAAATTGCCCCTCGATACTCTACGGCCTTTCACCCTCAGACTGATAGACAAACTGAGAGGACCAACGTGATTATGGAATAGTATCTACGCAGCTATGTGTCCTACCAGCAAGATAATTGGGCTGACTTTCTTCCGATGGCTGAATTTGCTACCAATAATGATATCTCCGAGATGACTAATATGTCCCTCTTTCAAGCCAATTACGGAAGACATCCTCGAATGACCTTTGGGCCCTTACAGAATGGACGGACAACAAATGAGGATCAAGCGAATAGACTGGCAAGGGAGATGTCTCAAGTTTTCGATTTCTTAAAAAGTGAGATGTTCAGGGCTCAGAAGATACAGGAAGAAACGGCCAATTTACATCGAACCCCAGCACCTTGCTATGCGATCAGCGACTTCGTTTGGCTCTCGACTCGAAATATAGAAACGAAGCGCCCTTCCAAAAAACTTGACTGGAAACAAGTTGGACCATACCCAGTCAAACGGATCGTGAGTCCCTACACCTATGAGTTGGAACTACCAGCATCAATGAGGATACATCTGGTGTTTCACGTTTCGCTACTCTCGCCTGTGGAAAATGATCCTGTCCGAGGGCAGATCATCGAACCTCCTCCGCCGGTTGAGGTAGAGGGGGAGATTGAATGGGAGGTGGAGGAGATTTTAGACTCGAGACGACGTGGGCATCGGGTGGAATACTTGGTTAAATATGTTGGGTATGAGGAACCCTCCTGGCAACCCTCGAATGATCTTGAGCATAGTCCCAAACCCGACAACTATTTCATCATCGATATCCTTCGNAACCTCGGCCTATCAGGAGCTAGGCCCTAGGNGGGGACCTGATCTGTCGGCGTCTTGGTATCAGTCCCGACGGTTCGGTGGGAGGAAGAGGGTTGTGATGGAAGAGGGATTGTTAAGCGAGGATGGACGGAGGTGGGGAGATGGTGACGTCATAAGATTCCAGGAGGTTCTATGGCGTGATAGATTTGTAATGCGAATAGAGGAGATGGTGGGGAGGAATACGAGGTGTGGTTATGGCAGGTTTCTATGGGGTTCTCTGGATGAAGGTATGAGTCATAGCGGGCTAGCGGAGGAGTATGTTAAATAGAGCGGGGGGGATCTTTTCTTTAGTTCTTTCTTTCTTTTCTCTTCGTCTCGTCTTCCTGTCATCTCGGTATATAGGAATATTCTCCTATTCTTTCAAGCCATAATCTCTGAGATCTCAGAACCCGACTTCGGGATCTACCATAGTTATCATCATCGTTCTCGTTGAGGTCCATCCGATCTTCACTCTCCCTGCCTCTTGCTCTCGCTCTTGTTCTACTCTTTGCCTCTGCCTTTGCCTTCGCTGGTGCCTGTGCTTGTGCCCGCCCGGCAATATCTCTGTCTTCGTCAGTGTCCTCGTTGTTGGCTGTGTTCCTCGAGTTCTTCTGCGTCATCATTGTTGTCTTCCTCGCGTTCGGGTTACTCTGTCGCAATGAAGAATCGCCCGAGCTGGGTTTATTCACGCTGTCCTTGTCATCTCATCGTGAGCTCTTTGCGTAGAGCCTTATAGATACCATCTTTATCTGGCGCAAGATTCTCCGACATCGTATGTGGTCTGGCAAATGTTCTTGGCGGGCTGTTTGTATCGTGGTCTTATTTCAGGGGCCTCCTTGGTCTTTTGGACCCGCTTCCTAATTTGTAGGTCTAACTTGGGGGGTAGGAAACTTCGAGTCTTAGGGGTAGGTGTTGTTGGAGGGGCGCCAGGGGTTATCGGTAAGCCCTTGGGAGGCCTGGATCCTGAAGGCCCGGATCCTGAAGGTCTGGATCCTGAAGGCTCAGATCCTGGAGGGCGTAGAACGGGGCTTTTTGGAGGCTCCTCAGACATTCCCGACTTTCTTTTCTGGGTGCTCCAGGTTATTTCTTCCTCTGACTCGATCTCTATATAGGATGCAACACTACTGCTAGAGGCTGAACTAAGGCTGAGTCCGAGCTCTCATTATCAACGTACTGCCCGGGGATTAATGGTCCGACCTCCTGTTTTTTGGATGTGTTTTTATCTCTATTGGAGGATATTTGGTTTCGTTTTTGGCTTTATTTAGGGCTTGCCAGGGTGTTGTCGGGGGTGTTTGGTGAGGGGTGTGGTTTGGATGCTGACGTATAGAAAGAGGAAAAAAAAACCTCCTGTATATATATCAACTGCTTGAATATAGAGCAATAGAGAGGATAAGATATCATCTTATATCGTGTATTATAAACTCTTGAAGGCTTCAAGAGACTTGGAGATGGTGTAGTAAGCTTGAGCCAGTGTATCGATCCTAGGGATGGATAGGGATAGAAGTAGGAGAATAGGAGAATGCGGGGTATCTTCGATCAAACTTCACTACGTCATATATTGGAGTAACAATTGAACATCATATTGAATCATATGATATCACTCGAATATTGTGATCAGGATGTTAGTGCGATAAGATATGATCTATCGGTGCATAGGCTCATTTAGAGTGTCAACCCCCCCAAAGCCTCCCAAGCCTAGGAAGCTTAGGAGGCCCCCAGGGGCTTTAGAGTCTCAAAAGCCTCCACCAATATTGACTATCAGCAATGAAATCACGATGTTCATTTTGCATACGGAGCTACGCCAATGCTGGTAGTTTCGATCGACATCTCTCAAAAGTTCACCGATCGCGGACCCACAAATGGTACGACAAGCAGCTTTCAGGGACTCCCGTTGAGGGCTCGCGTAGCCTTCTCGAAGGCTCAGGGGGTCTCCACGAGGGTGGACGTTTGAACATACCAGTCAAAAGCGAATCCGATACTGAATCGAATGATGAAGATCATACTTTGGGATCCACGCGGTTCAATCTAGTAACTATCATATACGAGGGTGCAGGGGAGCCTCTTTTCCCCACAGCGGGATATGATGAATGCTCAGAAAGCCTTTTGATCAACCCATGTCAGCCTTTCTCTAACGGGGCGTGTTCGGGGTTTATAGCAGGAGCAAAGTAGGGCAGAGAGTCCACAAGGAATCTCTGATCAGGACGTGAAGGCGGAGACACCAGTAGATGGCTCTAACCGCAGACATAGAATAAGAGAGACAAGAGACGGGGTCGGCTCGGTACTATACCAGAGGCGAGGTGGGATACAGTTCAGGTTCAGGTTCGGGTTCAGGTTCGGGTTCAGGTTCGGGTTCGGGTTCAGGTTCAGGTTCGGAACGAGACAGAAGGGCCAAAGCCTAAAGTACTAGATTGCTAACAGGAAGAAGACGTTGCCTAAGGAGGCAGAAACATAGGAAAGAACGAACACTATATATACAACTATTCCTTCACACTGATGACTCATACCATGGAATCCCATAGAACCCCCTACACTCTCGTACCACCCATACTATTCCCGATACCCCCAATTCCATCCCGTTGCTACCCAATCCTTCCTAGCGCTTACATTCCATTACCCGAGCTCCTTCCTAATCCCTCATTCTACTTCCGACATCGACCGATGCTATCCAACAACCTTGTTCCTAAGACTCCTTGGCGGAAGGCGGGGTACAGGAGGTGGAGCCGTGATAGTTGCCCCTTCTTTAGGTTCGAGCTCCGCGAGAACTCCGTCAGGTCTCGGCTTGGTGGGGTACGCTGTATGAAAACGAGATAAAAGACGGGGGACGTTGGTAAGATTTTCGGCATACTCCCACGTTGGTGCATCGTATCCTTTCCACTTAACCAAATACTGCAGACGTGAGTAACGAAGGCGGGAGTCCAGAAGCTCATCGACTTCCCATTCTTCATCACCGTCAACGATTACCGGAGGTGCGGGGGGAGGAATATGTCCTGGTAGGGGGTCGATAGCGCAGGGTTCCAACTTCGACACATGAAAAACTGGATGTATCTTCATTGTAGAGGGAAGGTCGAGTTCGTAGGCGTATGGACTAATGACTGACTTGATCTTAAATCTACCTAGACGTTTCCAGTCTAGTTTCCGAGAGGGACGATTGGTCTGAATATTCTTGGTATTTAACCATACCTCATCACCCACACGATAGACGGGGGCGGGAACTCGATGAACATTGGCACTAGTCTCCTGACGATCTTGGGCATAGCGAATCTCGGCTTGCAACTGATCGTGAATCTCAGCCATTTTCTGAACAAGAGCATTGATATCTTGGGAGCGGTCGGTAAGCGGTGGTAGTGCTAAATTTTCCGTAAACCGTGGGTCGAAGCCATAGTTGGCCATAAAAGGAGAAATTTGAGTTGTCTCCGAATGATGATTATTAGAGGCAAACTCGGCGAGAGATAACCAGTCCACACAGTCATCTTGCTGATGAGATACATAACTCCTCAAGTACTGTTCCATCACCACATCAACTCGTTCCGTCTGGCCATCAGTTTCAGGATGAAAGGCGGAGGACATAGTAACATTAATCTTCAATAATTTGCAGAGCGACCTCCAGAACCGGGACGTAAACTGAGTACCACGATCGGAGACGATACTAGTTGGGAGACCATGAAGCTTCCAAACATGATCAATAAACAGACATGCGAGATCTTCAGAGCCCGTAGTAGTATTACAGGCAATGTAGTGCCTCATCTTCGACAGACGATCAACTACTATGAGAATCGCATCTCTCCCCTTACTCTCCGGTAGTCCCGTGACGAAGTCCATGGAAATATGTGTCCAAGGTCTCTGAGGAATCGGTAGAGGACGGAGAACTCCATAGGGTACGTGATGAGCCGTCTTACTACGACTGCAGGTGTGACAATTTCTAACATAGCGATCCACCGTATTGCGCATCCTTGGCCAATAGTAGGAGTGGGCAAGGAGCTGAAAGGTTTTAGCTTTTTCGGGGTGGCCTGCAGACGGAGCATCATGATGTTCTTTCAACAGGTGCAAGTGCAAAGACACATCGTCTGGAACGAAGAGTTTCCCGCAGTAGGTTAAGAGGCCTTTCCTGGTTGAACATTCTGCTAGAGTAATCTCTCGAGAGTACCTAACGCCATCTCGGAGAAGTCCTAAGATTTTATTTGGAAATGGGTCAGTGACATAAGCCTGTTCAAAAAGTTTTTCTAGGGGTGACTGTCCTCGGACAGCCGGAATGGCTGCCAACAAACCCAAATTATGGGACTTCAACACTGTCTGACTTTGCTGCGTCAGGCGTTCATCCCCCTCTTTAGGCAGATCTCCTGATCTCCTAGTCAATGCATCCGGTTTTCCCCCTTGTTTTCCTGGACGATACTTAATCACATAATTAAACCGCGACAGAAACTCTGACCATCGTGCCTGCCGTCGATTCAAGTCTCTCTTGGTCATAAAGTACTCCAGATTCCGATGATCGCTCAAAACCTCAATAGGTTCAGCGATACCCATCAGTTTAGCTCTCCATTCCTCGAAGCACTTGATGATAGCTAGCAGTTCCTTATTGTAAATTTCATAGTTGCATTCGGCGGGGGAGTGAGTCCCAGAGAAGTAGGCAACGGGGTGCAGAATATTCTCATCGCTATACTGAGAGAGGGTTCCCCCTGAGACGTAGTCCGATGCGTCTGTTTCCACGATAGCTCGGCGGTCAAAGTCAAAGTGACGAAGAATTGGGGCAGTGGTAAAAGCAGTTTTAAGACCTTCAAAGGCTTCCTCGCAGATGGGAGACCAAATAAAGGGAACATTCCCTTTAGTGAGTGTCGTCAGAGGGTGAACAATGCCGGAATAATTCTTAATAAAGCGCCGATGGAAATTCGCTCAACCATTGAAAACCTGTATATCCCTGACATTTAGAGGACGAGCCCACTTAACGATTGTTTCAATCTTCTTGGGATCGAGCTTGAGGCCTTCCGTCGTAACAATCATACCCAGGTACTTGACTTCCTTGACTTGAAACTCGCACTTTTCGGGAGAAAAGTAAAGATCGGCATCGGTAAGAGCTTGCAGAACTTGATTAACATGATCGCGATGTGATTCCAAATCCTCGCTATAGATAAGAATATCGTCAAGGTAAGCTGTGCAGAAGCGATCCAGAAAAGGACGCAGGGTGTCATTAATGAAATGTTGAAAAACGGCGGGGGTATTGGTTAATCCGAAGGGCATCACTTTGTACTGAAAATGGCCCACTCTGGTGCGGAACGCAGTCTTCCATTCATCCCCGGCCGCAACTCGAACCAAGTTGTAAGCATTCTTCAGATCCAACTTAGTATACCATTTGGCCTTGCAGAGCTGGTTAAATGTCTCCTTTGGCAGCGGTAACGGATAGCGATTTTTGACGGTAATAGCATTTAGGCCCCGGTAATCTACGCAGAATCGAAGTCCACCACCGGGCTTCTTTACGAACAAAACAGGAGATCCAGCGGGGGAGGAGCTTGATTCAATGAAACCCTTCTTGAGCATCTCGTCAATATACTCAACCAATGCGGCCAGTTCATCTCGAGACATACTATACAAGGGCCCAAAGGGAGGTTCCTTTCCTTCATGAAGATTGATGCGGATATCATACGGGCGATGCGGTGGTAACTTCTGAGGACCTTCTTTTCCAAATCGTTGCCAGAAATGATGATGCTCAGGGGGAACCAAGGTCGCAATCTCCGGGGGAATAGCTTCCGTAGAACCACCGAGAAACAGGGCGTAAACGGTAAGTTCTTGGGTGGTTTCGGCAAAGGTGACAGCGCTAACAATTTCGAAATCGTGATTGACGGGGAGCGAAGATGTAATACCCTTCACATAGGCGGGGACTTGGCCGTCATTGCAACGTTGGAGACAGCGAGGGGACCCAAAGGTCAACGAATTATCGGCAAAATTAATAGTGACATTATGTCGACGGAGCCAGGGAATTCCTAGCACCAACGGATAATGTCCTAGACGAGTAACATAGGCGGAAATTTTTTCGATGTGACCTTGAATACGAAGAGAAAAATGAGCAATATGAGTAATGCTACCGGAGGAGATTTCTCTTCCATCGATAACATGAAGAGCACGAGGATTAGGGAGAAGCGTAGTGGGAATTTCCTTGTGGCGTACAAATGATTCATCAATGAATGCAAATCCGGAAGCTCCGGTGTCAACAAGTGAGTAGGTTTTAACAGTTTTATTTTCATCAGATACGATACATGAAACAACAAGATGATCGTTATCCGAGACCTTCTCACCAGAGACACCAGAAGCAGCAGAAGCAGACAAAGAAAGAGGAGGGACCTGGCCTAAGCCACCTAAGACAGGTCCTCGTGAAAACCCGACTGATCCGGGGCAACAGCAGTAATCGACCCAGAACCAGAAGAAGAAGCACCAAAAGGAAACCCAAAAGCGTAACCGAAGGAAGGACGAGAAGCATTGTTGATAACAGGAGGCGCGCCGGCCCCAGACATAACCGGAGGTACGCCGACCTCAGAAGTAGCAGCAACACGAGCGGGACGAGCAACAGGACGAGCAGGACATTCAGCAGCAAAGTGCTCAGGACCTCCACAATACATGCAGAGTCCTTGGGCGGCACGTCGGGCACGTTCGGCGGGGGTAATAGGACCACGGCGTTGAGGACGACGAGCACCAGAAAGATCCATTGGCACCGTTCCACCTGGGGAGTAAGAGGAATGAGAAACAGAAGCGGTCGAGGCAGAAGCGGGGGCACGAGCAGCAGCAGAAGAAACAAAGGATTGACGAGCGACGAATGGGGCGGAGCGATCTCTGGCACGAGCATCCCGGAGTCTATTATCCAACTTCTGAAGCAGGAGAACATATTCGGAGGTGGCGGCCGGGACGTCATGGTGGATCATAGCGGAGCGGAGCTCACGAGAGAGCCCCTGAGTTAGCGCATGTTTCTTGGCCTCATCGTTCCACCTGACCTCAGCAGCCAAGCGTTGAAACTCCGCAAAGTAGGTGGAGAAGTCTCGGCTTCCTTGAGTAAGGCGCTCGAGTTCTCGTTCGGCAGTGGCGATGCGGTCCGGGTCTCCGAAGGCAGTTTCCAGAATGGTGATAAGAGCTTCGATATCCTCCAAGTCAATGCGTCCTCCAACAACGAGGGGCATTACCTGGGCAAAGGCCCAACCAGAGAGAAGATTAATAGCATAGGCGAGGCGGGCTTGGGCGGCAGGAAACCGATCATGATTGGCGAGCATCTTAAGACGAAGTTGCGTGATAAAAGGGCGAAGCTCCTCCCTTTTGCCGTCGAACTTGGGTGGATCGGGAACCTTCTCCGAGCGAGGGGTAGACGCGGCTGCAGGTGCAACCGGGGGGGCCACAGGAGGAGCAGGAGGAGGAGCAACCGGAGGTGGGGGAGCTTCGAAGTGAACCTGTCGGGGAGGAGCAGCGGGGGCGACCAGGGGAGCAGGTTGAGCGACAAGCAAAGCATTTAGTTGACGTAGTTCCGTCAGCTGCTGTTCCAACCCCGCTATGTGTTGTTCAAGTTCGGGGATGGCGGAGGCTTGGTTTTTGGCAGCTTGTCGAGCGGCGACGGCAGTATCCCTTTCCACCGTTAGGTTTGCTACTTGTGCACGAGCTTGATCTCGCTGGGCACGTTGATTAGCTACTAGGTGGGAGAGACGTTGAAATAGCAGAGTGGAATCTTCATCGTATTGATCGGTGAATTGAGCTTCCGTCAGAGGAGGGGTCCATGTGGGATCGGGATTGGAGGTCATAGTGTATAGTGGGAGCCGAAGGCGAGGCAACGTAGTCTAACGGGACGGGTTCGGGGTTTATAGCAGGAGCAAGGTAGGGCAGAGAGTCCACAAGGAATCTCTGATCAGGACGTGAAGGCGGAGACACCAGTAGATGGCTCTAACCGCAGACATAGAATAAGAGAGACAAGAGACGGGGTCGGCTCGGTACTATACCAGAGGCGAGGTGGGATACAGCTCAGGTTCAGGTTCGGGTTCAGGTTCGGGTTCAGGTTCAGGTTCAGGTTCGGGTTCAGGTTCGGAACGAGACAGAAGGGCCGAAGCCTAAAGTACTAGATTGCTAACAGGAAGAAGACGTTGCCTAAGGAGGCAGAAACATAGGAAAGAACGAACACTATATATACAACTATTCCTTCACACTGATGACTCATACCATGGAATCCCATAGAACCCCCTACACTCTCGTACCACCCATACTATTCCCGATACCCCCAATTCCATCCCGTTGCTACCCAATCCTTCCTAGCGCTTACATTCCATTACCCGAGCTCCTTCCTAATCCCTCATTCTACTTCCGACATCGACCGATGCTATCCAACAACCTTGTTCCTAAGACTCCTTGGCGGAAGGCGGGGTACAGGAGGTGGAGCCGTGATACTTTCAAATCAGCAGAGGAATTTCAGTTATCGCGCTGGTTCCTACAATCGAATGTATCCCAGGGTCAATTGGACGATTTCTTCCGCACCGTACGCCCTCTATAAGGCTCCTATAGTACTGGTAGAGGCTTCGCATGTCTCCTCGACGGGATGTCGTCTATGGGGGGGTTAGGAAAAGAGAGCTGGATACACTCAGAGGTCGAAATGGGCGGGCAGAAAATTCCTTACTACTACAGGGACCCTATGAATATAGTGCGTTTTCTTCTGGGACAACATGCATTTAGGGAGTCCTTGGTGTATCTACCTACTATGGAATACAATGAAATGGGGGAGTGGATGTATGGGGAGATGCACACGGCAGACTGGTGGTGGGAGATGCAGGTTTGCAACACTTATTAGAAGGCTCAGGGAGCCTCCGCTAACCCCTCACAAATGTTATAGAATACCCTTCCAGAAGGATCAATGGTGGTGCCAGTAATATATGCATTAGACGGAACATACCTCACTAATTTCAATGGTGACAAGGAGGCTTGGCCGATCTACCTAGCGGTTGGCAATATCACCTCGGACACACGAAATAAACCCTCTAATTACGCGATCATACTCCTAGCTCTACTGCCAGTGCCACCAAAGGTTGGAGTGCGTACAAACGAACGGCTTTGGGAGAGCCAGATGGTCTTTCACCAGGTCCTCTCTGAGGTTCTCGAAGGCCTTCAGGGCCCTGCGGAAAGGGGTGAGCTTATAGTATGCGCTGATGGCTATGTGCATCTATGTTATCCGATACTATGTGCATGGATTGCAGATCAACCAGAATACGCCTCGCTGCTAAACATCAACAATCAGGCCTGCCCTAGGTGCGAAGTTGATTTCAAGGACCTGGGGAGCCTTCAAGAAAACCCACCACGCATTCAGGAGCGATATATCGAAATGGTAGAGCGTTACAAGGAGGATACGCATCAGCAAACTCAACTTCTGACTACAGTCTCCCAACAGTCTCCCAAGTCTCAGGAGAGTCTCCTGACACTCCTATATACATTTTGAGTCTCCTGAGGCTCAGGAGACCTCAGGAGACAAATCAAGTCTTGCTGATGCGTCAGATACAGCACCCGTTGAATACCTGGTGTCGAAATCCTTCAAAACTCTGTACAATGCTTTGTGGGCCTTGCCGAAGGCTCAGGTGTATGATCTTCATAAGCCAGATATATTGCATAATATTTATCTTGGCCTATTGAAACATATGATGGAATGGATTCAATTGTTTTTGAAAAAACACAATCGGCTAGAGAATTTTGATCGGGCATGGGCGTCCATTAAGCCTTATCCAGGGCTTGCTGTACCAAATAAGGCTTATCGGGCAACTACACAATGGCAAAGTAAAGAAATGCGTCATCTCGGCCGGATAGTTCTAGGAGCCTTTGCAGTGGCTCTTTGGAACCCCCCAAGAGCTTTGCAGGGCGGCTTCGGGAGATCCTTGAGGTGTCTTCGGTCACTAATCGATTTCCACTTGATGGCACAGTACACTACACAGACAAAAGAAACACTAGACTATCTTCAAGGGTATCTCGAGGATTTCCACAAGTATAAGGATGTGTTTCTGGAATTTAGAGCCGATAAACAAACAAGGAAAGAGGCAAAGAATCGAACAAAGACGCTGCAAGGCTCGGGAAGCATTGACAGAGGCCTGGCGGAGCTTGAGGAAATTCACAAGGCTTCTCATTTCAACTTTATTAAAATGCATCTTCTTTCACACTTCCAGGGGCATGTAGGGCGATTTGGTAATATCCCAATGTTTTCAACCGATGTGAGTGAGCTAGCTCATAGGCAACAAATTAAGATGGCTTATGCAGCCTCCAATAAGATTGACGCAACAGTTCAGATTCTCGATTACCACTCAAGGCATATAGCTATAGAGATACGGGTCTTAAATCTAAAAGATATCATTGTTAGTCTTCTAGAACATTACAAGGCCTCCCAAGCCATCGAGAGAGCCTCCGGGGCATGTTAGAAGTATTGAAAAATGAGGACCCACAAAGGACAAATGAAAGATTTCTAGACGATGATAAACATCCAAAACCTACAATGACGACCCCCGACGGTGGACCCCACATATTATCTGATATCGCCGATATGATTAAAATAAATAGAACAACACTAGCAAGAGCGGTGTCGGAATCTGGTCAAGGCCTGAGCCAGGGAGAACAAGGCTTATTGAGCCTTCTGGAGTGCACGGTGGGGTACTTTAAGTGCCTACAGATGCCAGTATCAATTTTTCAGAAGCCTGACAGTTATGAGATACACAATATACGGTGTACGGGAGCGGCATTATTTAGGGAAAGGTCAACTCGAAATGATTGGGCATGGATTAAAGTGGCCACAACGGAGCCGTAGGGAGCCTTTCAAGGACGCCTACCAGGGCTTGTCCGAGCAATACTCAAGATACGTGACAGTTTATCGGCGAAAGCATATCAGCCTTGTCTTGTAGAGCTACTGGAAGCCAAGGATAGGGGTCTTCCAGATGGCTCACACGGTCTTCTTAGAGTTGCGAGACGCTCTTGGCAAAGGTTTTGGGTAGTTAATATTAGTAGTGTTTTGGAAATAGCTCATTTGTTCGAGCTGGGACAGGGTCAATGGCTTGTGAACACGAGGATAGAGTTGAGAACGTGGAATGAGTTCGATATATAGTGACACTGTCTCTAGTAGCCTGGGGAAGGGTACGAGAGGCCTTCGTAAAGGCTCGAGTGATTCAGCTGACATAGAATGTATTTAAAATAAAATTAACATGATAATAAACAAAACAATATAATCTAGATTGAGGACTCATGAGGGCTCCAGAACCCCTTACAAAGGTGCAGAGGGCTAGAAGCTCCCGGAAGTGGTGGGTAGACATTAAGAACTGTATATGTTTTTGCGTGAAAATAGGTTCTTGTTGGTGGCCTCCGAAACTTACTAATCAAAGCTCGGAAGGCCTCTGGAAGGCTCAGGAAGCCCTCTGGAAGGCTCGGGAGGCGAGAAACAATTAGCGAGGGTGTCAGGATAGGTAAGGAGGGTAACAGCTTTGGCGGTGGGAATCGAAGGCTCAGGAGACCCTCTGGAAGGCGAGAAACAATTAGTGAGGGTGTCTGGAGGTAAGAAGGATAACAGAAGGCTCAGGAGGCCACATACAATTAGCGAGGTGTCAGGAGTGGTAAGGAGGGTAACAGAAGGCTCAGGAGGCCCTCTAGAAGGCTCGAGAGGCTCGGGAGGCGACGAATGGTTAGCGAGGTTATTAGGAGAGACGGGAGTGTAGTTGACTTGGCAACGGCCTCCGGAGACCCAGTCGAACCTCTGGAGAGAGTTTGAATCTTGCTGATGTAAGAGAGATAGTGGAGGGGATTACGCGGTGTGGCTGCAGTGGATTTCTATGGAATTCTATGAGTGAAGGAATGAGTCAGACTGGACTGGCGGGGGAGAATGTTAAATAATATGGGGAGACTTTTCCTTTAGTTCTTTTTTTCTTTCATTTTCGTCTTGTCTTCCTGTCATTTTCATACATAGGAATATACTACTATCTCTTAGAAAGGTTATAGCCTACGGGATCCTAGAACCTGGCTTCAGGATCTGTTATAGTCTTCATTATCATTCTCGTTGAAGTCTATCCAATCCTCACTCTCCCGCCTCGTGTCTCTTTTGCCTCTGCCCTTGCCTTTGCCCTTGCTGGTGCCTGTGCTTGTGCCCACCTGAGTTACTTTTTGTCTTCGTTGGTGTCCTCGTTGTTCTGGCTGTGTTCCTTGAGACCTTTTGTGTCATCATTGTCGTCTTCTTCACTACGCCTGAGTTACTCCGTCACAATATCCCATGATTCTACCCGATGACTCATCCATGAAACCCTGTACAGAAACCCGTAGAAACCCAAGACCTTTAATACCGACCCCATACATTATCCCCTATTTCTGAACCGTAAACCTGAACTGAACCCCTGTAACTGAAACACGTAGAACATAAGAGGAACCTTGACTAACTCCTTTTCCCGCACTTCAGTAGTCTTGCTCCACGCTGTGATACCTTATTCCCCTTCATCCTCGTTTAATTTAGCTATAATGACCCTAACAGTGTTTCGACTATTAAACCCTTGAGACTAATGCTAAGACGCCAGGACATTTGCATCATTGTTACGCCCTTACAGTCTCCCAAATCTCCTAAGAGTGTCCTGAGATTCCTGGATATTTTTGGAGTCTTTTGAGGTTCAGGAGATATCAGGAAACAAATGAAGTCTTGTTGATATAACAATCATGACGACGGCTATTGAGAATACCCCCACACGCTCTCTCTATTGTGATTCCTACCGTATTCTTTTGTGATTTTGAGAATACCAGACTAATAGAATATTAGAGAAATTGGACAAATCTTTCCATCAGCAAGACTTGATTTGTCTCCTGAGGTCTCCTGAGCCTCAGGAGGCCCCAAATATATCTAGGAGTGTCAGGAAACTCTCCTGAGACTTGGAAGAGCTCGGTAGCGGAAACAGGGTTACAGCGAAAGGAGCAATGTTAGGCGAAAATGGGTGGAGATGGGGTGATGGTGACGTCACTGGATTCTGGGAGGTTCGATGGCATGATGGATTTGTAATATAAATGGAAGAGATGGTGGGGAGGAATACGAGGAGTAGTTACTGCGGGGTTCTATGGGTGTCTAGGGAGGGAGGTGTGAGTCATAGTGGGTTAGCAGAAGAATGTGTTAAATAGAGCAGGGAGGATCTTTTCTTTAGTTCTTTCTTTCTTGTCTCTCTGTCTCGTCTTCCTGTCATCTCGGTACATAGGAATAAACTCCTATTTTCTAGCCATAGTTCCTGAAATCCCAGAACCTAGCTTCGGGATCTATCATAGCCCTCATCATCGTTCCCGTTGGGTTCCATCCGATCCTCACTTTCCTTACCCTTTGTCCTTGTCCCTGCTCGGAGTTTGCCCCTGCCTTTGCCTTCGCTAGTACCTGTACTTGTTGTCCCGACGTCTTGGCAGCGATTCCGATAGTTCGGTAGGAGAAAGAGGGTTGCAACGGAGGAGGGATTGTTAAGCGAGGATGGACAGAGGTAGGGAGATGATGACGTCACTAGATTCCAGGAGGTTCTATGGCGTGATGAATTGGTAATGTAAAATAGAAGAGATGGTGGGGAGGAATATTAGGTGTGGTTACGGCGGGTCTCTATGGAATTCTATGGGTGGGGGTATGAGTCATATCGGACTAGCGAAGGAATATGTTAAATAGAGCGGGAGGATCTTTTCCTTAGTTCTTTCTTTCTTTTCTCTCTGTCTCGTCTTTCTGTTCTCTCGGACATAGGAATATATTCCTAATCTCGATCCATAGTCCTAGATCCCAGAACCTAGTTTCGCGATCTATTATAGTCATCATCATCGTTCTCGTTGAGGTCCATCCGATCCTCACTCTCCCTGCTCTTTGTCCTTGTCCCTGCTCGAGGTTTTGCCTCTGCCTTTGCCTTCACTGGTGCCTGTGCTTGTGCCCGCCCAGTAGCATCTCTGTCTTCGTCGGTGTCCTCGTTGTCTGGCTGTGTTCCTCGAGTCTTTCTGCGTCATCATTGTCGCTCACCCTGAAGTGGACCCCGCAGCAACGGAAGAGGCGACAGAGGCATATAGTCTCCTCCTCTGGGCCTATGGAGGGGTCCGGCAGTACGTCATCGACCTCAAAGCCAACCACACTGAAACCGAACAAGCCCGAACCGAGTTCCATAAAGAAACCCAGGGACTACGAGCTAAGATCAAGAAGCTGCAAGAAGGAATCAAGCAAGACTTCGGAGAGCTCCATGATGACCTAACCAAGTCGCCCAAGTCCGAGAAGCTTCCCGACCCAGAGAAGTATCATGGTGACCGGAAAACCTTAAGGATGTTCCAGAGACAGCTACAAATCAAGCTCACGGCTAATCTTGATCGATTTCCCACCTCTGCTCAACAAATCGCCTACTCTATCTCTCGACTGGGAGGACCCACAGCGGATCAGTTTCTTGCTTACATTTCGGATGAGGGAATTGCTTTGGATTCAATGACAGAGTTTTTTGAAATTTTGAATAATGCTTTTGGAGATCCTGATCGTGCTGCCACTGCTGCCCGTAACTTGAGGGAAATCAGATAGCGTCAACGCCCCTTTTCGGAATATTTCGCAGAGTTCCAGTGTTATGCTGCCGACTCTGAATTCAACGAAGCTGCCAAAATCAAATGTCTTCTGGAGGAACTTAATCAAGACTTGATTGCACTAATAATACAGAATGAAACCCCGGCCACCATTAAGGAGTGTGGACTCCTCCTTCAACAATTGGACAATAAACAACGGGCATTACAGGCTAGGATGGGGAGGTTTAGATTTCAGATTCCTAGTACTTCTGCTCCTCTGCCCTTTGTTTCTCGGCCCTCCGGTGCCTCAACAACATCCACAGTCGTACGGGGACCACTTCCACCCTCACCAAAGAATGTGACGTTGGCAGTTCACCCATCCTACACTTCTGGGGGAGCGGTTCCTATGGATTTGTCCAATATTCGTCTTCGTCCGGGCCCTATGGAAAGGGAAGCCCGACGTATTGAGAATCGTTGTTATTATTGTGGAGGAATTGGACATTTGGTAAGGGAGTGTCCTCATTCGCCCTCAGGAAGAGCGCCACCCAGGATGAGGGGGGTATCGTTGGAGGCAAAGAAGGAAAGGAAGGAACAGGAGCAGGAGGTGGTATCGGAAGAGGAGGAGTTAAAAGATTTGTCTCTAGCCTAAGCGGCATAGCCCAGGGACCTTCACGGAGTTCTTCTAAGGTTGCTATTTCTACATTTTCAGTATCGGAAGGGGAGATAGATGGGAATCAATTGATTGTAGTTTGTTCTGTTTCGCCAAATAAAAAATCTATTGTACCCACCTATGCCTTGATCGATACTGGAGCATCGGGATATGCATTTATAGATGAGGACTTTGTGCGCCGCCATGAATTGAAAATGAAGAACATCAGCAAGACTTGATTTGTCTCCTGAGGTCTCCTGAGCCTCAGGAGACTCAAAATGTATCCAGGAGTATCAGGAGACTCTCCTGAGGCTTGAGAGACTGTTGGGAGACTGCAGTCAGAAGTTGAGTTTGCTGATGAAGTTGAGGACTGAGAGGGAGATTGATGTGATTGATGGGAGACCTATTGAGTCGGGAAAAGTGACCAGGAAGGTGACATTAGAGTTAGAAATTAATGGGCATGTGGAGGAGTGTCTGTTCTTCGTTACGAAGCTATGATATTACCCACTTGTCATGGGGATACCGTGGATGAGGAAACATGGGGTTATTATTGGTAGCGGAAGGAATAAGATTCAGTTAAAGTCCAGTCTTTGCCTGGAACACTGCTCGATTAGTGGCAAGCCAATTATAGCTCGGGGAATCTCTACTTCAACACCTGAAAGGCCAGTTACTCGCATCGCCACTATCACCCCACGTTCGTTCAAGAGATTCTCACAAGACCCTACAGTTCAAGTCTACTCCACTATATTATACGCTGTCAACAAAATTCTGGAAGCACCAGCCAATCCTGACGGAACGATTCCCATAGACTATCAACGCTTCCGACAACTGTTTGACTCAAGAAATGCATCCAGGTTACCACCAGATTGTCCCTACGATCATGAGATCAAGCTGCAGGAAGGAATGGTACCGCCCTTCGGCCCTATGTATAGTATGTCAAGGGAGGAGCTAAAAGCCTTACGGGACTACCTAGCCGATAATTTGTAAAAAGGATTTCTACGTTCGAGTAGTTCCCCAGCGGGTGCTCCGGTTCTATTTGTTAAAAAGGCGGATGGCTCCTTACGCTTATGTGTTGACTACCGAAAATTGAACGCCATCACAGTGAAGGACAGATATCCACTCCCTCTCACTCCGGAGACCATGGCCAATCTAGCCACAGCTAATTATTTCACTAAGCTGGACTTGCGTTGGGGATATAACCAAATTAGGATTAAGGAGGGGGATGAAAGGAAAACGGCCTTCAGGACGCGCTATGGATACTGGGAATACTTGGTAATACCCTTTGGATTAACTAATGCCCCTACGGCTTTTCAGCGATGGATCAATGATATTTTACGACCTTTTCTGGATCGTTGTGCGACCGCCTATCTTTACAATATTCTCATCTATTCCGAAACCCCGGACAACTTAAGTTGGATGTACAACAAGTTCTTGAAACCCTGGAAGCCAATGAAGTCCACTTGAAGCCTGAAAAATGCGAGTTTAGTGTGCAGGAAACCAAGCATCTAGGAATGATACTGACTCCAGGGGGGATGAAGATGGACCTGTCCAAGGTGCAAACAATTGTGGACTGGGAGGCGCCAAAAACTGTGAAAGAGATTCAGGAGTTTCTCAGATTTGCCAACTTCTATTGACGCTTCATCTATGCCTACTCCTGGGTGGCTCGGCCCTTGACCAGATTGACCAAGAAACATGTACGATTTGAATGGACCCAGAAGGCTGATCAAGCCTTCCAGAATCTGAAGTCTGCCTTCATCACCGTACCCGTACTAATGCACTCCGATCCTGAGAGAGAGTTTATCATTGAGACAGATGCATCCGATTATGTGTCTGCTGGGATTCTATCACAACGGGATAATGAACAAGTCTTACATCCGGTCACTTTTTTCTCAAAAACTCACTCACCGGCGGAATGCAATTATGGAATTTATGACAAGGAATTACTAGCTATTATTTGTTGCTTCAAGGAGTGGAGGCCTCATTTGGAAACGGCTCAGTTTCAAATCAAAGTACTCACGGATCATCGCAATCTTGAATATTTCATGTCAACCAAGTTGCTAAATTGGCGTCAAACACGTTGGGCGGAATTTCTATCTCGGTTCAATTTTATCATTCAATATATGCCAGGGACATCAGCAAGACTTGATTTGTCTCCTGAAGTCTCCTGAGCCTCAGGAGACTCAAAATCTATCCAGGAGTGTCAGGAGACTCTCCTGAGACTTGGGAGACTGTTGGGAGACTGCAGTCAGAAGTTGAGTTTGCTGATGGAAGCAAGGGAGAAAAGTGGACATTTTAACCAAGAGATCTAAGGACTTACCAAGAGAAGGAGATGCAAGACTAGAGCAGCAGAGTCGGGTGGTATTGAAGAAGGAAAATCTGGACCCAAAGATAAGTTTGTTGACGGGTTCTTTGGCAAATGAACCCGCTGAAGGATCGTCTCTCGTACTTGATTTATTTAACAAAGCTTACCAGAAATATAGTTTTCCCAATAAATTTCTATCCATGCTTCGAGACGGCGTTCGGCAGTCGAAGGAAAGTTCACTAGCTGGGTGCAAGGAAAACGAGAAAGGACGGCTGTTGTATCGAAACATCCTTTACGTTCCTGATTGTGACGAACTTCAACTCTACCTTCTACGCGAGCATCACGATAAGCCCCCTGCGGAACACCTCGGGAGACCTAAAAGGTTGAAGCTTCTTAGTCGAAACTACTACTGGCCGACTATACGGAGATGTACGGGTCGTTACGTTCGGAACTGTTACCTCTGTCGGCTGTCCCGGCGTCTTGGCATCGGTCCTGAGAGTTTGGTAGTCGAAACGCAGTTGTAGTTGCTAGGGTAATGCTAAGCGAGGAAGGGGTGAGCGTTGGAAGTCGGTGTCGTCATTAGATTGTATGGGATTCTATGGCGTGATGGATTTGTAATATAATTGGAGAAGAGAATGGGGAGGAATACGAGGTGTGGTTGCGATGGATTTCCAAGGATTTCTATGGAGGAAGGTGTGAGTCATAGCGGACTGGCGGAGGGGGATGTTAAATAGTGCGGGAAGACTCTTTTCTTGGTTTTTTCTTTCTTTTCTCTCTGCCTCGTCTTTCTGTTCTCTTGGTACATAGAAATATACTCCTACTCGCAAGCCATAGTCCTGGAATCCCAGAATCTAGTTTCGGGATCCATCATAGTTATCATCATCGTTCACGTTGAAGTCCATCCGATCCTCACTCTTCCTGCCCTTTGTCCTCGTCTCCGCCGTCTTGCTCTGCTGCTTTCTGGCGCTGCGCCGCTCGCCCAGTAGCATCTCTGTCTTCGTCGGTGTCCTCGTTGTTTGGCTGTGTTCCTCGAATCCTTCTGCATCATCATTGTCGTCTTCTCTGCGTCCAGGTTACTCCTTACATCGGCGAAGCAAAGCGAATCATAATTTTCTATAGGGAGTCTTACGACCACTATCAATACCCGAGGGACCCTGTACAGGTATCACTATTGACTTCGTTATTGGGCTTCCAGAGAGTAAGGGATGCAACGCCATTCTTGTAGTCGTAGATCGTCTGACGAAAATGAAACACCTCATCGGCATCACGGAGAATGTCAACGCCAGGGATCTGTCTCGTCTATACCTGGAACAGGTATGGAAGCTTCATGGACTACCGGAAACCATTGCCTCAGATCGAGGGACCCAGTTTACCGCCAAGTTTTGGAAAGTTCTATGTGAGCGACTAGAGATCGTACCCCGATACTCCATTGCTTTCCACCCCTAGACCGATGGACAAACTGAGAGGACTAACGCGATTATGGAACAATATCTATGCAGCTATGTGTCCTATCAACAGGTTAATTGGGCTGACTTCCTCCCGATGGCTGAGTTCGCCACTAATAATTACATTCCCGACACAGCTAATATGTCCCCCTTTCAAGCGAACTATGGGAGACACCCCCGAATGACATTTGGACCTTTATCGCATGGGCAAACAGTAAATGAGGATCAAGCAAATGGACTAGCGAGAGAGATATCGCAAGTCTTCGACTTTCTAAAAAGCGCGATACAAGAGGAAATTAATCTTAGGACCCCAGCAGGTCGTTCTGTTGTTGGCACCGTTTGGCTCGACCATGAAATATAGAAACCAGCGTATAAGAAGCTTGACTGGAAACAAATCGGCCCCTATCCAGTTCAACGGATTGTGAGCCCCTATGCTTATGAATTAAAGCTTCCCACACCCATGAAGATTCATCCGGTCTTCCATGTTTCTTTACTGTCGCCAGTGGTCAATAATCCTGTACCTGAACAAACCCCTGAACCACCGCCACCGGTTGAGATAGAAGGGGAAATCAAATGGGAAGTGGAGGAGATACTGGATTCGAGGAAACGGGGACGTCGAGTGGAATACCTTGTCAAATATCTGGGATATGAAGAACCCTCCTGGCAGTCCTCGAGTGATCTTAAACACAGCTCTGAACTTCGACAACTATTTCATCGTCGCTATCCTTCGAAACCTTGGCCTATCAGTAGCTAGGCCCTAGGAGGGGACCTGATCTGTCCCGGCGTCTTGGCATCAATCCTGAGAGCTCGGTAGCGGAAACAGGGTTACAGCGAAAGGAGCAATGTTAGGCGAGGATGGGTAGAGATAGAGTGATGGTGACGTCACTGGATTCTGGGAGGTTCGATGGCGTGATGGATTTGTAATATAAATGGAAGAGATGGTGGGGAGGAATACAAGGAGTAGTTACTGCGGGGTTCTATGGGTGTATAGGGAGGGAGGTGTGAGTCATAGTGGGTTAGCAGAAGAATGTGTTAAATAGAGCAGGGGGGATCTTTTCTTTAGTTCTTTCTTTCTTTTCTCTCTGTCTCGTCTTCCTGTCATTTCGGTACATAGGAATAAACTCCTATTTTCTAGCCATAGTTCCTGAGATCGCAGAACCTAGCTTTGGGATCTATCATAGCTCTCATCATCGTTCCCGTTGAGGTCCATCCGATCCTCACTTTCCCTGCCCTTTGTCCTTGTCCCTGCTCGGAGTTTGCCTCGCTGCCTTTGGTGCCTGTCACTTGTCTTGCGTGATATCTCTGTCGCCCGGTGTCGCCGTTGTCTGTTCGCCGAGTCCTCTGCTGTCATCATTAAATCGTCTTCCTGCAAGGGTTACATGTCGCACTGATCCAGAAATTGAGTTTGCTGATGTCCTTCCGCAATACCACTAAGTCCATTCCATACCGTTATAAACTTGAGGATTGTTCTTGGAAGCTACCCAAGTACAGTTATCAAGTAATTATATCAAACTGAGAATAAGGAAAGAATAAATAGATTTCTGTAAACTTGAACTTAGTGTATGCAACCCCATTACATTTTGAAAAAGATTGTAGAAAAAAGGTTGAGGAGGTTGTATTGCAAGAAATATCAGGCTCCATTATCCAAATACCTGCCTGGTTGTCAGGTGTTACTTTGTCAAAGAATGATATCTATCTGCCCAATCAGATCCTTTTGTAGGTACTCACTTTTTAACATATGGGCGTGTCAGTACTTACCCTTACACCCCAGTAGATATTAGATTAGATACCGTATTTAGCTTCTTCGCGTCACCACTATGTTGAGCTTTTGTGACCTACATGTAAGCATCCTGATGACCCATACATAACGTATGCCAAGAATAGCTATCCGGGTTGACGTTCGGGTCGTGCCGTGCATTTAGATCTGCACCTCCCTCCCAGTTGAGGCTCCCTCCTCATCCCCTCTCCTCTCTGTAAAGCTCAATACGATACTTATCATAAGCCCACTGTTGATGTCTAACTAATTCGTCTGAGGCCTTTGCTGCTTTCGAAGTATCTTCTCTGCCTCCCATTAACCTTTCACAATCCCTGATCAACTACATTCCATTCATGTCAACCAGAACATCGAAGTTCATCTCCCGGCCTAGCGAGGATTTCACCTCCCAGCTTACTCGTCGCAGTGCGCCTCCTTCTGATGAAGAGTCGAACATTCTATCTCCAACTACGCGTTGGCCTGGCGCGGCAAAGACAGCTGGTAATCTGCCTAAAATGGCTCGGGGAATTACCATATCCGACGAGGAGAAGATACATGTGGGGAAAACGAAGAAATTGGGTACATTTAGTGGAGTAAGTGGCCATGATACTCGAATCGGTCAGAAGCCTTCCTAATGCGTGTTCTTTAGGTTTTTGTTCCGACCACACTAAATGTTCTATCCATCCTCATGTTTCTGAGGTTTGGCTTTGTCCTGGGACAAGGAGGGGTACTCGGAATGTTTGGTATGATCTCGCATCCACCTAGCATGTCGAAGGTTTTAACAGTATAGGCATGCTTTTAATTAGGTAATTCAAAATAATCTCGCTCGACAGCGCCCCTAGGCCACTCAGTATCGCGATTTGGAGAGCTGGGCTGAATGGCTTCAGCCTGATACTAAACTCCTTCAATTCTTGCGGAACGATATTTTGCCACTCCAGATCTTTCACGTTTCTCGCGCTGACTTGCACGGCACGACCAGTTACCTTATCAACTTGATAACTACGCTGTCAATATCTGCGATATCTTCGAATGGTACAGTTCGTGGCGGAGGCGCGTACTATCTCATCTCGCGCTCTTTAGGGCCAGAGTTTGGGGGAAGCATTGGACTAGTATTCTATTTAGGCTTTGTATTCAACACAGGCATGAATGCTGTTGGCATGATTGACTGCTTAATGAATAATTTTGGTGAGGACACTAGTAGTGGTCCGCAGATCTTCCCAGATACATTCGTCGGTTTCCCCACCTCTCTCATCCGTATATTTCCCCCGAGATATAGGTATCCTAAGGTCCTTTTAGTAGCGGGGCGAAATGGAGTTTCCAGCGGCGAAAACCCCAAGTCGGATCGGTAACATGGGGTTCCACCGCAGTAGACTTCATTCTAGCCTTTTTCTGAGGGGACCCTGGATACTATCTTCTTATTACTAATGTGTATTGGTTCAAAAAATAGTGGTATAGATATACCTATGCTACCGCAGTCCTGGTCTTTTGCACAATAATTTGTCTGCTCGGCTCTGCAATCTTTGCGCGCGCATCAAACCTTCTTCTTGCAATCCTTCTCTTTGCAACATTTTCTATCCCTATATCAGCTCTTGTAGTCAGCCCATTTCACGATGTTAACCATGACGTTCTCTATACTGGTCTGTCAATGGATACTTTCATGGAAAATCTCAAGCCCAGGTTCACCAAAGGGGCTGCCGGAAGCCAGATATCAGGAAGGTGTGTATTTATTCCCATATTGTAGCGGCATTCTAACGGCCTGTAGAGAAAACTGGCAAGATTTGTTTGGCATCCTCTTTCCAGCCACAGCCGGAATATTCGCTGGCGCAAGCATGTCTGGCGACCTCAGGAATCCCAGCAAATCGATACCAAGAGGTACTCTACATGGCTTGATGTTGACATTTGTAGCCTACGCCTTGGTTATTCTCTCTATGGGGGCCACTATTAGACGCGAAAGCCTGTACAAAAACCTTAATATAATTCAGGATGTATGACATTGGTCCCTGGCTAAGTACAAGTGTGTATCCAACTAACTCCCACTGTATAGATAAACATGTCGAAACATCTCATTCTTGGTGGGGAGCTTGCATCGTCATTCTTCTCCGCTCTTATGGGAGTAATTGGCTCGGCGAAGTCTCTACAGGCTCTAGCTCGTGATGGGATACTTCCAGGCGTTTCCTTATTTGGCCAGGGAACCAAATCAAACGATGAGCCAACTTATGCGATTATACTTACCTTTCTTCTTTCCCAACTGACTCTTCTGTGCGATATTAACCAGATCGCAAATTTTGTGACAATGACATACCTGATGACATTTCTGGTAACAAATTTGGCTTGCTTCTTACTAAAAATCGGAAGTGCACCGAATTTCAGACCTAGTTTCAAATACTTTACTTGGTGGACAGCAGCAGTGGGGGCAGTAGTCAGCGGCGCTACCATGATATTTGTATGTATCATCACCTGTCTCGGAGATTTTAATTAACCACTCTCATAGGTTGACAAACTTTATGCTGGAGGCTGTCTTGGCGTCTTAGTTACCCTATTCTTAGTTATTCACTACACTACACCACCTAAGAGTTGGGGTGATGTTTCGCAAAGTTTGATATATCACCAAGTCAGGAAGTACTTATTAAGACTCAAACAGGAGCATGTGAAGTTTTGGAGACCTCAGGTATATTCATTTACATAATCCGTGATTTTTCATAGAGCATCATCTTATACAGTAACTATAGATCCTTTTGTTTGTAAATGATCCTCGGCGATCTTGGAAGTTGATTCAGTTTTGCAACGGTATTAAAATTAATTCCTTTAGGTAAAGTGAAAGCAACTCAAACTTACTATTCTCGTAGCTATGAAAAAAGGATCTTTATATATTCTTGGTCACATCGTTGTCACCCCCGATTTTCAAGACTCTTTTCCGGAGGTCAAGCGACAGCAGGCTGCCTGGATGAAATATATCGATTTCAGCAAAGTCAAAGCATTCCCCCAAATCTCAATTGCTCCTGCTATAGAATGGGGCGCTAGGAATATTGTACTCTCAGCTGGCTTAGGAGGCATGCGTCCAAATATTGCAGTATTAGGGTTTTATAATCTAGATGAATATCGGAACTCAAAACCTTTAGTGGATATTCCGTCTACTTCAAAGTCAGCAAAGGCAAATTCGGCACATCAACCGACAACTCGAAGTGTCCGTTCTGATGGGACTACGACTCATATATTAGAACAACTCCCGACAGATAGCATGAGGAACGAAACCGCCGTCAGTGTTACCAGTTACGTCAATATCTTGGAAGATTTGCTCCTCTCTTTACAGATAAATGTGGCTGTTGCAAAGGGATTTGAAAATCTCGAACTTCCCACAAAGGGTAGAAATCACGACAAAAAGTATATAGATCTCTGGCCAATTCGTAAGAACTCAAGCAGCCTCCTGGTCGTTGGATATAACTGACACGCCGGTAGAAATGTCTGCTGAGATTGAAAACGGCGCTCCTGGTGCTGGTAATATCCTAACAACAAACTTCGACACTTATACTCTTATTCTTCAACTAGTACGTGACGTAATATCTTCCTATAAATCCTTTACACAATGTCTCTGACTATATCTTTTATCACCTACTCTAGGGGTGCATCTTGAATACAGTTCCCGCATGGAAAAAGACCTATAAAGTTCGAGTCGCAGTGTTCGTTGAGTATGAGAGCGACGTTAATGAGGAAAGAGCTCGAGTCAGGAAGCTTTTGGAGAATCTGCGCATTCAAGCCGAAGTCTTGGTTATGTGGCTCGCGGACGGTAATTTGCGCTCCTATGAGGCAATCGTAAAAGGATGTGAAACTCAGGACGATAATGTTGAGGTCGTGCTTGGAAATGAACAATGGTGGAAGGAGTTACAAAAGCGCAGAGGTCGAGCGTCATCCCGCGACGCCCCTGATCATCTCGCGGATGTAGCGCAACTTGTTAGCGGAGACCAATGGCCGAGTAGCAGCTTTCAGCAACAAAGACACCATGGTAGCCGAACGATGTTTGGGGGAATAAATAAGCTCATCAAGAAGTCTCGCAAACGGCACTCTATCTTTGGTCTAGCTAGACTAGGAATGCCCCTATCGCTAAATATGCGAACTCATCGCCTTAATCCAGATGCCCTTGAACATGAATCGGCGTCTGACATTTCAAGTGATGGTGAAAGCGACACTCTTTCTAGTGATGACGAGAGTATAAAAAGTGCCGCGACTGAAAATGACGCGGATGAATACTCAACTGACGAAGAACGGCCTCTTGTCACCAAAGCTCGACGTGCCAGTACTGGCGACCCCCTAGGATTCGGCACTACGTACAGAAAGCAAAGCCTGCGACAGGCAGCGCTCAGAGCCTCTGCACTTAAGTCAACGCCACCCGAGGGATCCAAACTACCCAAAGAAGCAAGCTTAGGTACTCGCTCCGCCGGAGAATCTTCCACGACGCCTGCATTTACTAGACCTGAGCTGCCGCATCGAAGCTCCACTCCAATCTTTTCCTGCAAACCAGTTCCGGATACAGAAGTTGCAATAGAAGAGGGTGTTGGTCCTAGTATTATGTTCGCGGATACACGTGGTAATAGGGTACAGGCATCTTCAACATTCCTTAACCCCTTATCCTTCAATGATTTGCCCTCGAGAGCACAACACCTTATTTTAAATGAACTGATACGAAAACATTCTCATGATACGGCTGTTGTCTTTACTACTTTGCCTTCGCCACAATCCGGAACATGCAAGAGTGAGAAGGACTCGGTGGATTATCTTGCAGGGTTGGAGGTAACCATCCGTGTCTCCCTTTGATCTACACACACTTACACAACTGCTTATAGGTTCTTACTGCCGAGCTACCTCCAACTCTTCTTGTCCATTCAAATTCCCTGACTGTTACTACAGCGTTGTGATCTCTCTCCTTAGCCTTTTCTATTTGTAAATGATGCCTTAATTTGACCCGATGATTAGACACGTGTCAGTATACTTTTAAATTTCGAGTCTTTAACAGTATATTCTTTCCTTACTGTCTACTCTGTAGAGTATATAAGTTGCATATGGCTACATATATAGGCTACTTTACGCCATGCCCCCGGGTAATTCGCCTAGACTGCCAGATTAAAGTAAGTACAGCAGACGCCCGAACATCATGTGGGCCACAGAGTTGCCTTTATGCGACGATGGGATTCGTCCACTGGCTATCTTAGAACCTGGGGTCCGTTCACGATAAGCGGGCGGTCGGTTACCACCGGAAGGTTACGTATGAACCGGGTTAAGCCCCCTGCGTTGTATACAAACATACATGTACACATATAGTATTTAATATAAATCTCGTCCATTGTCAAAGACTTGACTCTTCAATTTCCATTGTCATTCATCCCTACTGCTCCAAATATAAAAATGGTCACTTCAGAATCAAATCCTGCTCTTCAATTGCGGCAGAACAAGCTCCCATGGATACGAACACCTTTGTTAGAGAGCAATTCTCTCTCTAAGGTAGCAGGATGGTGTGCATTGATCTCATAATTATTTGGTTGAGCTAACTCTCTGTGAAGCAGGGTATTTATGAAGATGGACATGTTCCAACCGTCCGGATCATTCAAATCTCGGTAATATTATTACTCATCCTCCAGGAATTCACGGGTGTTTGAGCACCGCTGACAACTAAAGTGGGGTGGGAAATCTTTGCCTTAAAGCTGTTGAGTCAAGGACAGGGCCGATAAGATTTTACAGCTCAAGTGGTGGGAACGCTGGTATGTATAGTTCATAAGGCTTATTAAGGGAGTACTCGGTTAGTAATATGATTTCTGTTCAGGACTTGCTGCTGTGACGGCCGCTAAAATGCTAGGTCATGAAGCAACTGTGGTGGTTCCAGAAACCACTACAGAGCTCATGAAAGCTAAAATCCGCGCCGCAGGTGGCCATGTCATCTCTCGTGGCGCCAGTTGGAAAGAGGCGGATGACTACATCC
Source organism: Morchella sp. 2016-72 (assembly GCA_024713865.1). NCBI lineage: Eukaryota > Fungi > Ascomycota > Pezizomycetes > Pezizales > Morchellaceae > Morchella > Morchella sp. 2016-72. The sequence continues at coordinate 926,457 of JAMJEY010000023.1, forward strand.
AAGGTCTCCTAGGAATGGACAACCAAGGTGTCTATTGTGCTCCCTTCGACCACCCGGATATTTGGGAAGGAAATGCCACCTTAATTGATGAGGTTATTGAGGATCTTGAGGGACCGCCGGACGCAATAATTGCATCTGTTGGTGGTGGTGGATTGTTCTGTGGCATTCAGCTAGGACTCATAGATCATGGGTCCCCCGACGTACCAATTCTGGCTGTTGAGACGGAGGGCGCAGCTTCTCTTAATGCAGCTCTCCAGGCTGGTGAACATGTAACCCTCCCCACAGTGACCTCCATTGCGACATCTTTGGGGGCTCGGAGGGTTGCTGCAAGAACATATGAACTTGGGCAGAGGCCCAATGTCAAGTCGGTGGTACTGAGTGATGCGCAAGCTGCCATGGGCTGTTGCAGGTTGATGGATGACGAGAGGGTGGCAGTAGAAGCTGCATGTGGGGTTTCTGCGGCTGCTATTTATTACGGTCTTCTTAGAAAGGTCGTTCCTAACCTCCAACCAGATAGCAAGGTTGTTCTCGTTTTGTGTGGGGGTAAGTAGCGGTCTATTCATGCCATTCCCTATAACCAGGTTTAACAATAAGACTAATTCTATAATTAGGTAGCAATATATCGGCAGATATGCTTGTTGCATATCGTGAAATGTATGGATCGAAGGTCGCTGTTGGTGAAGTTAGTGATAGAAACGTTCCCAGCCCTCGAACCCCTTAGGCGCCCATTGTACGGGTGATTAGACTTTCTTTTCTGGTTCCCAATGGTTTTAAATTTACACAATTCTTTTATTTTAAACCATAGTAATAGTAGTGAGCAAATTATAAGTACTGAATGCCAAAGTAGTGAATAACGTAATCTTTGAGGTTTTACCGCTCACCTATCAAGGCACTGTAGAAAGGAAAATAATCCCGAGCGTGACCGATTCTCTTAAACCCCAGTACGCAAATCGCAGATCCCAACCTCGTTCAAATCTCCTTTATAAGCCCCGCTCGGTAATTCCAGTAATTAGCTCTGATTGGGTCGTACTTTTTCGCCAAAAGATCTAGGGCCATCACTGCCTGCCCTATTTCCGCTTTTTCCACACAGATATCGGCCAGAATGTCCAAGGCATGCGACGACTTGATATTGTCGGGTTTATCCAGCGGAGCATAGTGAAGGCAAGTTTTTCCAATTGTTGAGAGTGGAAGGTGTGCTTTTTTTAAGGCCCTATAGACATCGTGCATTAGAGAGCTCTCTCCTTCTAGAACGCTGGTTAGGTTTGTGACTAACCCACGCAGGTAGCTCCAAGGACTCGGATTTTGGGGAGCAATGAAGATGGCATCTTCGCAAACGCTACTCGGTGAGCAAACATTAGTAATAGTATAGGTATATCTATAAAAAAAAATGGATAATATCACTTGATTTCGCGGTCCACGATCTCTTTAGAGACTTCTTGATCTCTGCCGAAAACCACAAAAAATCGGTGGTTCCAAGCAGAGTTGTTTCTGATATCTTTCTTCAGTAAGATATCAATATATTCGATTTCACTAGGACTCTCCCATAGGTCAAATCGCCTTACAAGCCATTGCCTACCCGCACATTTGTCAGCCAAAGGCTTCGCAGGACTATTACCCATAATCGGTGACGAACCTGTAAGACCAGACGTGGTAGTTTTTTGAATCTTTCTCGAACATGGATGCCGTAAACTCCGCCTCGCCGGTAACATCACCTATCTTTTCCATGATCAACTGGCGGTGGTGCCAAATCTGATAATTTTTTTGATGCTTCAGGGCCATCTCATTGAGGAATATCTGCTCCTTGCGTAAATCCCCGCCCAAGGCAAACAGCGTTTTCGCTCTATAGAGCCTTTAGAACAAAGTAGTTAATTCGCAAAGTTAGTGAGTAGCTCCCAAGTGGTTAATAGGTTATAGGGCCGATGATAATTACCACACTGTGTAATGAGCTGGGTTCATCTCTATAACATCTTCGGTAACTTTGAGAACCCTTTCGCTAGCCTCATCCTTAGCCATTACAGCGCGAAGGTACGCCATGGCTTCGGCGTACTCCTCGGTATATGCTATTTGGGCGAGAGGATGGACGCCGTCATCTTGTGGGAGGGGTACAACATCCTCCCATTCAGGGTCCCGGGAGTAGAGTGACATCTCGGAGATGGAGATGGAAGGTTATTACGAGCTTGAGCCACAAAACTTGCTGCAAGCACGCTGATTGCAGTGGGGTCAAGTTAAGAAGGAGTGTAGAAACAAAGAGAGATTATTAGTGTGGAGTTAACTTGATGTTGTACAAATTCAACCTACATGTGGTGTACTCACATAGTTGCTTACCCAGAGCAGCCGACCATCTCTGCCCATGGCCACCTAAAGTACGACCACCTCGCCGTAATGGTCATTTTGAGGCACAACAAACTCAGCGTGGGGTTTATTATCAATATTTACCCCAGTTCTCATAACCCTGTCAAACCCTACCCGATCAAAGTGATTTTTGGGAAACCAGCCTTTTAATCTATCACTCCATGATGGTAGGATAAAATAGTCTAATTCGCAACCTACCCAAAATGTGTTATATCATACCCGTTCAGGGGAATAATTGACAACATATAATCAGTTCCTCAGCCCTTGATAATAGGAAAGTTGCCATTTTCAGCAGAAGCACGGACCAGGTCGCGAATTTGACCATTTATTTCTCTTTGACTTAATATGGCGGATCCCCTAATAGAGGGTGAGCGGAAGTACTACGGGTGTAGGGGTAAGTCTGTAGACACCTACGGCTGTTGCAACCACGGCCACTGTCTACAGACTTACCCCTACCCCCGTAGTACGTCCCCACTTAGCGAATACCAATATAAAGCAGTGGGATTAATTATGAGCGGAGAATATAAATTTGTAGTTAGAACCTAAATACATAGTTGTTTTTCAATTTTGGAGAACTTGTAATCTGTCTATAACTCCTATATACCTCCCGGGTGCTTGAGGAATCCATGCAACACCCTCACGGTATGATTTATATTTTTCATTGCTCTATTATAATTCTTCCAAATGAATGTTTCTGCATGTTCTAAACCTTTAGGAATGGTACAGTCACACTCAACAACTCTACCAACTATGTATATAAACAAATCAAAAAATGCATCATTCAGGCTTATTACTTTTAATGTGCTTTTTAAAGTGAACAAAAAGGCACCTTTTACTATGGGTAAATGAATCAAAAAATGAATCCTTAGTCCTATTTAATACATTTAAAGTGCTTTTTCTAAAACTTTAAAAGAAAAAAGGATTGATGTCTCAAGGAACTGAAACTTGACTATTCGACTACTTAACCCGAACCCTACCACCTATGCTATAAGACAATATACTAATTGACTATATGAGCTATGTTGGATTGCCAGAGAGGAAAAGCACCAGAAAATTGATGTGGAAAAGGCATGATGGAAAAGTATCATGAAAAATGAATCCGAGTACCTTTTACAAAAGCATACCCTCTAAATCAATCAAAGAATTCATTTACCAAAATTGACTATGTGGGAAACAAATCAAAAGATTCATTTACATGCTTGATAGAGCAAGTTTTGGCCGTTGGAAGTACTTAGCGACAGCGCGACTGTGACAGAGTAACCTGAGCGTAGGGGAGAAGATGACAATGATGACGCAGAAGGTCCCGAGGAACACAACCACATCAGCAAGACTTCATTTGTCTCCTGAGGTCTCCTGAGCCTCAGGAGACTCAAAACTTATCCAGGAGGTTCAGGAGACTCTCAGGAGACTTGGGAGACTATTGGGAGACTGTAGTCAAAAGTTGAGTTTGCTGATGCAGAACAACAAGGACACCCATGAAGACAAGAAGTAACTCAGACAGGCACAAGCACAGGCACCGGCAAGGGCAAAGGCAAGGGCAGAGGCAAAAGAGACACAAGACGGAGAGAGTAAGGATCGGATGGACCTCAACGAGAACGATGATGAAGACTATGACAGATCCTGAAGTCAGGTTCTAGGATCCCATTGGCAATGACTTTTCTAAAAGATAGGAGTATATTCCTATGTATGAAGATGATAGGAAGACAAGACGAAGAAAAAAGAAAGAAGGAACTAAAGGAAAAGTCTCCCCGTATCATTTAACATTCTCCCGCGTCAGTCCGCTCTGACTCATTCCTTTACGTATAGAATTCCATAAAAATCCATTGCAGCCACACCGCGTAATCCCCTCCACCACATAAGCAAGACTTGAATTGTCTCCTGATGTCTCCTGAGCCTCAGGAGACTCAAAAAATACCCAGGAGGTTCAGGGGACTCTCAAGAGACTTGGAAGACTGTTGGGAGACTGCAGTAAAAAGTTGAGTTTGTTGATGCATCTCTTTTAATTATATTACAAATCCATCACATCATAGAACCTCATGTCCCGGCGTCTTGGCATTAGTCCCAAGAACTCGGTAGCAGAAACAGAGTTGCGACAGAAGGAGCGATATTAAGCGAGAATGGGCAGAGATGAGGTGATAGTGTCGTCATTGGATTCTGGGAGATTCGATGGCATGATGGATTTGTAATATAAATGGAAGAGATGGTGGGGAGGAATACGAGGTATAGTTATGAAGGAATTCTATGGGTTTCTATGGGCGGAGGTGTGAGTCATAGCGGACTAGTGGAGGAAGGTGTTAAATAGAGCGGGAGCACTTTTTCTTTAGTTCTTTCTTTCTTTTCTCTCTGTCTTGTCTTCCTGTCATCTCGGTACATAGGAATATACTCCTATTGTCTAGTCATAGTCTCTGAGATCCTAAAACTAGACTTCGGGATCTATCATAACTGTCATCATCGTTCTCATTGAGATCCATCCGGTCTCCACTCTCCCTATCCCTTGCCCTCGTCTTTGTTCTGCTCCTTGCCCTTGCTTTTGCCTTTGCCTTCGCTGTTGCCTGTGTTTGTGCCCGCCCGGCGGCATCCCTGTCTTCCTCGGCGTCCTCGTTGTCTGGCTGTGTTCCTCGAGTCCTTCTGCGTCATCATTGTCGTCTTCTACTTTGTCCCGCAGTACTCCATCACACCTCATGGAATCTACTGATGTCACCATCACTCCATTCCCGTCCATTCTCGCTTTATATTTCCTCCTCCATCACGACCTAGTTTCTACTACTGAACTCTCGAAACCGATGCCAAGATGCCATGGCAGTCGGAGCCAAAGTATCGTAGTATGGGAGCAGTGCTGAATGCGATTTTTAAATCATTGAAGGCCTTTTCTGTTTTGTCCTTCTATTTGAATATCAATCCGGTTTTCGTTGGTGCAGTCAATGGGGATACAACTCTTGAGTAGGCATAGATGAAATATCAATAAATTTCGCAACACCCAGAAATTCCTGTACGTATTTCAGATAGGTTGGTGTGTCCTAATTTCGAATGGTGGTGTGACGGAGTAACCCAAACGCAGAGAAGACGACAATGACATCAGCAAACTCAACTTCTGACTGCAGTCTCCCAACAGTCTCCCAAGTCTCAGGAGAGTCTCCTGACACTACTGGATACATTTTGGGTCTCCTGAGGCTCAGGAGACCTCAGGAGACAAATCAAGTCTTGCTGATGGATGACGTAGAAGAACTCGAGGAACACAGCCAGGTAACAAGGATACCGACGAAGACAGAGGTACTGCTGGGTGGGCACAAACACAAGCACCAGCGAAGGCAAGGCAGAGGCAAAGGCCAGAACAGGAACGAAGATGAGAGACAGAGAAAGTGAGGACCAGATGGACCTCAATGAGAACGATGATGATAGCTATGGTAGATCCTGAAGCCAGGTTCTGGAATCTCAGAGACTATGGCTTTGAAGGGAGTATATTCCTATGTACCAAGATAACAGGAAGACGAGACAGAGAGAAAAGAAAGAAAGAACTAAAGGAAAAGTCTTCCTGTGCTATTTAACATCTTCCTCCGCCAATCCGCTCTGACTCATTCTTTCACCCAGAGAATCTTGTAGAAGTCCACTGTAACCACACCACGTAATATCCCTCCACCATCTTTCTTGATTATATTACAAATCCATCACGCTATAGAACCTTCTGGAATCCAATGACATCACCATCTCCCCACCTCCGTCCATCCTCGCCTAACATTCTCTTCTCTGTCACGACCTTGTTTCTGCCACTGAACTGTCAGAACCAATGCTAAGACGCCGGGACAGATCAGGTCCCCTCCTAGGGCCCTGCTCCTGCTAGGCTGATGTTTCGAAAGGTATTGACAATGAAATAGTCGTTGAAGTTCGGGACTATGTTCAAGATCATTTGAGGATTGCCAGGAAGGTTCTTCATATCCAACATATTTGACAAGATACTCTACTCGGTGTCCACGTCTCCTCGAATCCAATATCTCCTCGAATCCAATATCTCCTCCGCTTCCCATTCTATCTCCCCTTCTATTTCCACCGGTGGTGGTGGTTCCGGGTTCTGTCCTAGTACAGGATCGTTGACTACTGGCGAGAGTAGAGAGACATGAAAAACCGGATGAATTCTCATAGATTTGAGGAGTTCTAACTCATAGGCATAAGGACTCACGATTCGTTTGACTAGATAAAGACCAATTTGCTTCCAATCGAGTTTCTTGGAGGGACACTTTGTTTCTATATTCCGAGTGCAGAGCTAGACGGAGTCGCCCAAAGCTTAACGAGGTGCTGAAGTTCGATGAATATTAGCCACATCAGCAAACTCAACTTCTGACTGCAGTCTCCCAACAGTCTCCCAAGTCTCCTGAGAGTCTCCTGAACCTCCTGGATACTTTTTGAGTCTCCTGAGGCTCAGGAGACCTCAAGAGACAAATCAAGTCTTGCTGATACATTTCCTCTTGTATCTTCTGGGCTCTAAACATTTCGTCCTTCAAGAAGTCAAAGAATTGTGACATCTCCCTTGCCAGCCCATTGGCCTGATCTTCGTTTACTGTTTCCCCATGCTGCAGTAGTCTGAAAGTCATTCAAGAGTGTTGTCCATAGTTATCTTGAAAGGGGGATATATTAGTCGTTTTCGAAATGTGATTGTTGGTAGCGAACTCGGCAAAGGGTAAAAAGTCGACCCAGTTGTCTTGTTGATAGGATACATAACTTCAGAGGTATTGTTCCATGGTGGCGTTGATCCTCTCGGTTTGGCAAATCAGTCTGAGGGTGAAATGCAGTAGAGTAACGGGGTGCGATTTCTAGGCGAGTGCAAAGAGCTTTCCAAAACTCAGCTGTGAACTGTCTTTCCCTATCCGAGACGATGGTTTCCGGTAACCCATGAAGTTTCCAGACCTATTCCAAGTATAGATAAAACAGATCCCTGGCGTCAACATTTTCGGTGGTGACGATAAAGTGTTTCATTTTTGTCAGCCGATCTACAACTACGAGGATGCCGTTGAATCCATTGCTTTCCGGAAGTACAGTTACAAAGTCTATCGTGATATCCGTCCAGGGAGCTTTGGGTATAGACAAGGGTCGTAGGATTCCTTGTAATGGATTGCAATTCGCTTTGCTTCGTCAGCATATGTGACAATTCTGGACATAGCGATCGGTATACTTTTGCATAGTTGGCCAGTAGTAGCCTCGACTTAGAAGTTCTAGAGTCTTCGATTTTTCCGGATGTCCCACCGAGGGCTTATCGTGATATTCCTGCAGTAGGTAAAGCTTAAGTTCATCGCAATCAGGAACATAGAGAACATTCCTGTACAGCAGCAGGCTCTTTTCGCTCTCCATACAATCGGCTAATGAAATCTCTTTCGACCGTCAAACGCCATCTCGAAGCAAGGACAGAACTTTATTGCGAAAACTATCATTCTGGTAAGCCTTATTACATCAGCAAACTCAACTTCTGACTGCAGTCTCCCAATAGTTTCCCAAGTCTCAGGAGAGTCTCCTGACACTCCTGGATACATTTTGAGTCTCCTGAGGCTCAGGAGACCTCAGGAGACAAATCAAGTCTTGCTGATGTAAATAAATCGCATATGGGAGACGATCCTTCAGCGGGTTCATTTGCTAAAGAGCCCGCTAACAAACTTATCTTTGCATCTAAATTTTCCTTCTTCAACACTACACTGCTCTGTTGCTCCAGTCTTTCATCCTCCTCCTTCGGTAAATGCTTAGGCCTCCTAGTCAAAATGTCCACTTTCCTTCCTTGTTTCCCCGATCTGTATTGAATAACGAAATTAAATCGAGATAGAAACTCCACCCAACGGGTTTGATGTCTATTTAATAATTTGGTCGACATAAAATACTCCCCATTGCGATGATCTGTCAAGACTTTGACTTGAAACTGAGCCATTTCCAGATGAGGTCTCCATTCTTCAAAACATCGAATAATAGCCAGTAACTTCTTATCGTAGATCTTATAATTGCATTCCGCCGGCGAATGTGTCTTGGAAAAGAAGGCTACTGGGTGTATGATTTGTTCATCATCCCGTTGTGATAGAATGCCCGCTGACACGTAATCGGAAGCATCCGTTTCTACGATAAATTTCTTTTCTGGATCAGGATGCATTAAGATCGGAGCCGTGGTAAAAGCAGTCTTTAGTTTCTGAAAGGCTTGTTCAATCTTCTGGGTCCATTCAAACCGTACATGTTTTTTTGTCAGGGCAGTCAATGGCCGAGTCACTCGAGAGTAGGCATAAATAAAGCGTCGATAGAAATTAGCGAACCTAAGAAATTCCTGAACCTCCTTTACTGTCCTCAATGCTTCCCAATCCATGATTGCCTGTACCTTGACGGGGTTTATTTTTGTTCCGGCATCTTGGCATCGGTTCTGGGAGTTCGGTACTGGAAATAGGATTGCGGCGGAAGGAGCAATATTAGGCGAGGATGTATCACGGCGTAGAGCGCACTGAGTAACGTTGCAGGAAAAGGGATTAGTCAGGAGGGTTCTTCTATGTTCTTTGGGTTTCGGTAATAGGGGTTTGACTCGGGAATAGGGATTCGGGGATGGGAGATAGGGATGGGTTCGGAGTTACGGGTCTTAGGGGTTTCTATGGGGTTCTGTACAAGGATACTCGGATATGTCATCGGGCTGGTATGTGGTGTATATATAGGAGTTCTGTTCTCGCTTGTAGATAGCTTCTTCTCTTTTTTCTTCACGCAACCTTCCTATCCTTTCGCCCCTCGCTTCGCTCGGGGGGCCTAGGCCTGGATGCCTCTGTCGACGTGAAATTTCTCACCACCTGAACGAGATCACCATCGTCTATGAGTTTCCTCTTCTCTATTGCGCGTTAGAAGCCCTCACGGGTGCGTCCTTCTTCGCCTCCTCCTCAACAGCCTCTCGCGATAGACGAAGCTACCCTCTTTTCCCCGGGCACCTGTCAAAGCCCTCGGTTCCACCCGGTCGCTTCGAGACCACCCTCTTGCCGAGGCCCCAGACCTCACCACTTTTCAACCGACTATCACTACTCTGTTTCCTTTGAGTTTCTGCGAATAGTCAAAACACTTTTATTTTGATAGTGAGCCTCCACGAGACTGTGAAAATCAGTAAATTGGTTGCAGATAGTGAGCCCCACGAGACTGTGCAAATCAGTAAATTGGGTGCACCCCCTCCCCCCATACCGGACGGGTCCGATTTCCTCTTCGAGACCTACCCCTCTTTCAACCCCGGCCGGCCTGACAACCGAACTTAACCGGGACCCCTCACACCATGCAGCTTTCACACCAGATCAGGCGACTCTACTTTCCTTTGCGCCCGTGCGGTAGGTCCTGGGATTCCGGGCATTAAAGCTGAGATTACAGTTAGTATAGTAGCGTCTATTTTAAGGAATTAGCCGGTCAATGTTTGTGACGGAGAAGTTAGTGGTAGCTTTGTTGTATCTTTTTCTTTTCGTTGGGGGATTTTTCCTTGGTGTCGCTCGGTTATCTACCCCCCTCTAAATTGTGTCGCGGCCATTGAGTCGTTTGTTTAGTTAGTTTGCCCGGCGGTGGGCGGAGGAGTGCGATACGCCTTCGTGCGTCTATGCAATATAAAGGTCATTCATTCATTCCTATCCTTTAGTTAATACAATACTTTGGGACTCTTAGTCATCAGCCCAGGCAACCTCTCTGCCCTCTGAAGGACAGAAGGAACGCTTCTCGCCTCGCCTCGTTTCTTGACTCGTTTTCGTCCTCGTCTCGCTTCTTGACTTTCTCTCTCTTGCTCTCATCTTGCACCGCCTCGGTGGTATACTTTGGCCTATGATCCTCTCGTCCTCGCTTCGCTCCGTGATAAGATGGTCGGAGATGGGGTGATGGTGACGTCATTAGATTCTGGGAGGTTTGATGGCGTGATGGATTTGTAATGTAAATTGAAGAGATGGTGGGAAGGAATACGAGGTGTGGTTACGGCGTGTTTCTATAGGGTTCTATGGATGGAGGTGTGAGTCATAGTGGACTAGCGGAGGAATGTGTTAAATAGAGTGGGAGGGTCTTTTCTTCAGTTCTTTCTTTCTTTTCTCTCTGTCTCGTCTTCCTGTCATCTCGGTACATAGGAATATACTTCTATTCTCTAGCCATAGTCCCTGAGATCCCAGAACTAGACTTCGGGATCTGTCATCGTTATTCTCATCGTTCTCGTTGAGGTCCATCCGGTCCTCACTTTCCCGTCCTCTTGTCTTCCCTGTGCTGGTCCTTGCTCTTGCCCTTGCCTTTACCTTCGCTGATGCCTGTGCTTGTGCCCGCCTGGTAGAATTTCTGTCTTCGTCGGTGTCCTCGTTGTCAAGCTGTGTTCTTCGTGTCCTTCTGCATCATCATTGTCGTCTTCTTCTCGTTCATGTTACTCCGTCACAATCTTCATTCCTCCAAGAGTCAAGATCATACCTAGATATTTAGTTTCCTGTACGCTAAATTTGCACTTCTCAGGCTTAAGATGAACTTCGTTGGCCTCAAGTGCTTTCAGCACTTATCGCACATCTTGCTGATGCTGTCCCAACGTTTCCGAGTGGATCAGTATATCATTCAAATAAGCAGTAGCGCATCGATCCAGGAAGAGTCGTAAAATATCATTAATCTACTGTTGGAAGGTAGCAGGCGTATTTGTTAGACCGAAAGGCATCACCAAATATTCCCAATGTCCATAACGTGTCCGGAAAGCTGTCCTCCATTCATCCCCTTCTTTGATCCGTATCTGGTTATAACCCTAACATAGATTCAGTTTGGTAAAATACTTAGCTCGTGCTAGGTTGGCCATAATTTCCGGTGTAAGGGGAAGAGGATATCGATCCTTAACTGTCATGGCATTTAATTTTCAGTAATCAACGCATAACCGCAAAAACCTGTCAGCTTTCTTAACAAATAAGACAAGAGCCCCAGCTGGAGAATTGCTGGACCGAAGAAATCCTTTCTACAAGTTATCGGTCAGGTAATCCCTCAATGCCTTCAGTTCCTCCTTCGATATGCTATACATGGGGCCAAAGGATGGTACTGTTCCTTCCTGTAGTTTTATCTCATGATAATAGGGACGGTGTGGTGGTAGTCTCGATTTGTTAGTCTCATCGAACAACTGTCGAAAGCGTTGGTAGTCTATTGGGATCTCCCACCAGAGTTGGCAGGCATCTCCAGTATTTTGTTAACGGCATACAGGGTGGTCGAGTATACCTGAACGGTAGGATCCTGAGATAATTTTTTAAATGATCGAGTGAGACTGCCGCAATTTGAGTAATTGGCCTTTCCAGTGGTGGAGTTGAAATTCCGCGGGCAACAATAGGCCTTTGGTTGGCTATGCAATGTTCGAGGTATACGGACGACTGAAAGCGGATCTCGTTCCTCCCGTTATCGATCAGAACTCCATGTCTTCTCATCAAGGGTATTCCCATCACTATCGGATAGTGTCCTAACTTTGTAACAAAGAAGGGGCATTCCTTTACATGTCCATTAATTTCCAGCTCCAACGTAACCTTCCTAGTTACCTTCCCTGATTCAATAGGCCTCCCATCAATCACATCAATCTCCCTTTTAGTCCGTGAATTTTTCATTTTTAATTCATGGCGGCGCACAAAGTCTTCATTAATGAATGCATATCCTGACGCTCCAATATCAACCAAGGCATAAATGGGTACAATAGATTTTTTATTTTGAGAAATAGAAGAAACTACAATCAATTGATTCCCATCCATTTCCCCTTCTGATACTGAAAACGTTGAAATAGACAACTTGGAAAAAAACTTGGAAAGTCCCTGGACTATGCCGCCTAGTGCAGGGACAAATCTTTTAACTCCTCCATATCCAACAAACTATTCTCCTCTCTTTCCTTCTTTTCCTTCTTTGCTTCCAACAATGCTCCCCTCATTTCAGGTAGTGCCCTTCCCGCAGGTAACAAAGTACAATCCCTAACCAAATGCCTAATGTCCCTGTAATAATAACAACGATTTTCCACCCTGCCGGCTTCCCTTTCCCTGGGATCCGGACGACGACGACTGTTAGACAAATCCATAGGAACTGCTCCCCCAGGAGTGTAGGAGGGATGAGCTCCTGGTGCCGGATTCCTTGGTGGCAGTGGTAGTGGTGGACCCCGTACGACTGAGGATGTTGCAGGTGCAACAGGTGGTCGAGGGACGAAGGGGCATGAAGCTGGACCACTTGGAATTTGAAACTTAAACCTCTCCATCCTAGCTTGGAGTGCCCTTTGTTTGTTATCCAATCTTTGCAGCAATAGACTACATTCTTTGATAGTATCGGGAGTTTCATTCTGAATCATCAGCGTCAACAAATCGTGATTGAGTCCCTCCAAGAGGCATTCAATCCTTACGGCCTCATTGAATTCAGAGTCCGCAGCATAGCGTTGGAATTCTGCGAAATACTCTGAGAAGGAGCGTTGACGCTCTTTGAATTCCCTTAGGTTTCGGGAGGCCGTGGCGGCTCGGTCCGGATCTCCAAAAGCATTGTTTAGAATTTCGAAGGATTCTGACATTGAATCCAAAGCAATCCCCTCGTCTGAGATATAAGCAAGAAACTGATCCGCTGTAGGTCCTTACAGTCGAGAGATAGAGTACGCAATTTGTTGAGCCGAAGTAGGAAAGCAATCGAGATTAGCTGTGAGCTTGATCTGTAACTGTCTCTGGGACATCCTTAAGCTTTTCCAGTCTCCTCGGTATTTCTCCGGGTCAGGAAGCTTCTCAGACCTGGGTGATTTGGTTAGGTCATCATGGAGCTCCCCGAAGTCTTGCTTGATTCCTTCTTGCAGCTTTTTGATCTTGGTTCGTAGTCCCTGGGTTTCTTTATGGAACTCGGCTCGGGCTTGTTCGGTGTCGGTGTGGTGGGTTTTGAGGTCGATGGAGTACTGCTGGACCCCTTCATAGGTCCGGAGGAGGAGACCGTACGCTTGTATCGCCTCTTCCGTTGCTACGGGGGTCCACTTCAGGGTAAGCGACAAAGAAAGCCGTGAGGTCGTCATGGAGCTTTTGATAGTCCGGTCCATTGTTAGTAGGGGAGGTCATGAGGAGCTATGGTGCGAGGAACTCGTGCTGTGTTGGTCGAGTAGGGGTGGTGTCGTCTTAGTGTGATGGGGTACCATGGGGCAAAGTAGACGACAATGATGATGCAGGGGGACTCGAGGAACATAGCTCGACAACGAAGACACCGACGAAGACAGAGATCTGGCCGCATCAGCAAGATTTTATAAGTCCCAGGAGATTACAAGGCTTTCAGGAGACCCAGGAGACTGTCAGGAGACTCAGGAGACTCCAGTCACAGATAGTAAAGCTTGCTGATGTAAATGGAGGTTTGATAGCGAGGGCGATAGTGAGCAGTAATTATCTGCTGCTTGTTGTCCAAGCGTTGGAGAATGGTGATGAGTTTAGGGACGGTGGTGGGGGTTTCCTCATGAACCATGAGCTTGGTGAGTTCCTCGCTCAGTCCTGCCATGAGAGCCTCCACGTTGGGGGCTTCTCCCAGTCCGGCGAGGGTGGCGTAGCATTGAAACTCGGCGAAGTACTCCGAGAAGGAGTGGTTGAGTTGCCAAATCCTCCTTAGTGCATGACGGGTGGTCCCCACCTGGTCGGGATCCCCAAAGGCTGTGTTTAGGATTTCAAAGAACCTCTCCATGGAGGGGAGGTTGATTCCAGTTGCAGTAATATATGGCATAAACAGGTTGGCAGCAGGGCCTTCCACATCAGTAAACTCAACTTCTGACTGCAGTCTCCCAACAGTCTCCCAAGTCTCGGGAGAGTCTCCTGACACTTCTAGATACATTTTGGGTCTCCTGGGGCTCAGGAGACCTCAAGAGACAAATCAAGTCTTACTGATGCAGGCAAGAGATAGCGTAGGTTAGTTGATTTTGTAGGGAGGGATACCGATCGGCATTTCCAAGTAGCTTGAGTTTCAACATGTTCTGGAACTGGGGAAGCCGCTTTTGGTTACCTCGGTATTTTTCCAGGTCTGAGAGCTTCTCTGACCTTTCAGCCCTAGGTTCCTGAGTGACGGTGAAGCCTTCCAGACATCAGCAAGACTTGATTTGTCTCCTGAGGTCTCCTGAGCCTCAGGAGACCCAAAATGTATCCAGAAGTGTCAGGAGACTCTCCTGAGACTTGGGAGACTGTTGGGAGACTGCAGTCAGAAGTTGAGTTTGCTGATGTGGTTTTCCCTTCCTAGGTCTGTAAGTTTTTCTGTCTATGCTTTTCAAGCTTCATCACCATCTTCTTCCTGTTCCAGGTTCTCTTTGTACTGTAGTAGGCCCTATTAACATTTCTGGATAAGGTTGTAGATAGTGACGTTATCAAGGTGGGTTTCACTGATAGTCGGAGTGTTTGAGTTTGTTTGGAAGAAGGCTTCTAGTTGAGTGAAGAGCCCCTTAAAGTCGAAGGACTCAGTTTCCATAGAAATTGCTGACATCGTTGGTCTTGGGTATTGCGACTAGGTGTGGTATAGGTTGGCATTGGAGACGCAACCTTAGTATCACGGAGTGAAGTTGGGGTGAAGACGAGACTAGCCAAGGTTTACCACCGAGGCAAACTGAGACAAGGTGGAGTGAGATGGGGTGATATCAGCAAGACTTGATTTGTCTCCTGAGGTCTCCTGAGCCTCAGGAGGCTCAAAATGTATCCAGGAGTGTCAGGAGACTCTCCTGAAACTTGGGAGAATATTGGGAGACTGCAGCCAGAAGTTGACTTTACTGATGAAGGTAGAGCAGAGCTAGGCCCGGGGACTATAAGCGAAGCGAGGCGAAGAGCTCTCTTTCTGTCCTCCAGAGGGCAGAGGGGATGGCTAGGCGGTGACTAAAAGTCCTAAAGTATTATATTGACTAAAGGATAAGAATGAATGAACGAACTTTATATTGCTTCGAAGTACAAGACTCTTCATACATCCCCTCACTCCGAGAAAAAACAAAAAACAAAAACAGAAACAAAAACAAAACAAAAAACAAACTCACAATCAAACAAACGAACAATCTAAGCCAAAGAAAACAAACACGCACGTAAACACTAAATCAAATCGCAATCAAGGAGATAAAGAAAAGATCCATTCCTCCTCTCCGTCGTATTCATCTTGGTCGTACCAGTCAATCAATTTCGTTTCCTTCGCAAAGTCCATAATCAAATCCAGAGGTAGGTATAGAAATAGCTAGTTTTCCCAGGTCATAAGACCAGAGATTTTTCGATTAGTTTCCTTCTCTTGTAATCGAGAGCTGGGCAGTCCATGAAGACATGCTTCGTTGAGCATTCCACTCCGCAGACGCACTCATGTGGTTGGGAGTCAAAGCTATCCTTATCGTGTTTGGTAACTTGGCACCGAAACCGAAAGACCCATTTAGTTTTGGATAGTGGTAGTTTCAGCAGTTTGGGAGGAGGGGAGTTTTTTGCCTGATGGTGGTGGTTTTTGAGTGGTGTACTATTCCACTCTTCTAGGATTCGCTCTTCTAGTAGTTTGTATTGTATCCATCTATCTCTGACGTTTCCCACTGTTTGGAATGGGAGCATTAGGGAGGTAATGCGGTACAGGACCATGGCTCTGATGTTTCTTTTGACTGAGGGGATGATAGATGCTAAGGTCTCGTAGTTTGGGTGTGATAGTGGGGAGGTGATTACCCTCGTGCCGTATTTCTGGAACTTGTGATCGAGAAGAAGTGAAAGAGGGGGCATGCCTGCTTCTTTTAGGAGCTTGCCTGTCTTGGTCCATCTGGGTAGGCCCTTGATGGTTCTGGCTGCTTCATTGTACAGAGGATTGAGGGTTCGAAAGATGTGATCGGCCCCTGTCTACCAAGCTTCTGAGCCCCACAAAATTACTGGTAGAAGAAATTGGGTGATTAGGTGATGAATGGTTTTGACTTTAATTCCTCTCTGCTGGGCGAGGGATTTGATTCTGCCAAGGGTTCTGATGCCTTTCGAAAGAATTTCGTCTAGGTGAGGTTTGAAGGAAAGAGTGGTATCGATCCAGACTCCTACATATTTTAGGCAGGTTTTGGGTTGTACCGTGGTCCCTTCTATCTCCACTGTGTTTTTTGGGTGTGAGAGAGAGGAGATGGTGGGCCTAAAAAAGATCAGGTCGGATTTTTCTGATTCGTATTTGAAGTTGAGGGGTTCGGCTTTCCCTATCCTTTGTTGTATTCTTTCGTTAAGCCTTTTGATGATGAAATTTGGTGTTTTGCCGATTTGGACTAGCGCGTCATCGTCTAAGTAGGAGGTGTCCAATTCCTTAGTGGAGGTCTGGTAGTCGATGATTACCCCAGCATAGATTATGAACAATACTGGGAAGAGTGGAGAGCCTTGTGAGAGGCCTGATGAGTATGGTTTGGGCTCCTCCAACTCGTAGTTGAACTGAAATTAGAGTGTTCTATTTGTGTTGAACTCTTTGTACCATCTGGTTAGGTATTGTGGGAATTTTTGTTTCATGACTTTTTCCAGGGTGTGGTGACTGACGCAGTTAAAGGCGCCTTGAATGTCGTTTGTTAAAATGGATGGCCTGGCTGGGTTGACCCTGGTGGTTTTTTTAATGAGGAGGTTTCTCTGGATGGTTGTTAGGGTTTGAAGGAGGGCAGCGATCGCTGAGATAGTGGGTCTTCCCCCAAATTGATTTGGTGATAGCGTTCCTAGGATTTACCCGGCTGTGTACAGCCTCGATGCTACGATTTTCTCTAGTACTTTGCTGAAGCATTGGAGTAGCGAGATCAATCAATAGGCTTTCGCTTGGGAGTAGTCTTTCTTTCCAGGTTTGGCAATCAAAATGCATTTGGCGACTTTCCACCTGCCAGGTTGGACCCCATGTTCCAGCATGGCTGTGAATATGTCGATTATCAGATGTTGGTTTGCCTTGACTAGTGCTTTCACCAGTTGGTATGGGACTCAGTCTGGTCCTGTTGCCGAGTTGGTCAGGCATGAATTGATGGCTTTGAATAATTCATCTGTACTGACTGAGTCAAAAGTGTCACTAAGGTCAAAGCTTGGATCTCTAGTTGAGGGTAGGGGGGAAGAAGGGGACGTTCGATTTGTGGGGAAGAGCTGATCCCTAAAGATTTGACACTTCCCCGCAAACGATTCTTCACCTTGTATGGTCGGGATTATCGGCTCCTTCCTCCGTCCTTTGTTGATGATTTTGTAGATATCTGCTCCTTTCACTTCCTCCAGAGCCTTCTGGGCTTGTTCGAATTTGGCCTTTCTGACCGTCATAGTCTATGACCTGTTTGCTTTCCTGAGGGATTCCTTAATCTGAGGACTTGGGTGGTTTTTGGCTCTTTTTTCCTGTTTGGATAGTGTGACTTTGGCGTCCTTCAGGTTTTGGGGCCACCAGCGTTTCGATTTCCTGAAGGGCTTTATCATGGGGACAAATTGTTGTATCAGACTGTCGACAATGTTCAGAACGAAGTCGACTGATTGTGATGTGTGATTTGGGAACTCCTATGCTTAGTGGGGTAGCGTGATGTTTGCGAAGCTTGCTGCGATTGCTTCCCAGTCGTATTTGTGTCAGTCGCGATGAGGTGTGTATGGTTGTTTGTGGATTGGGAAGAACACTTTTGTTCTGGCGTGGTCTGAACCTATTCCGGTCGTATCCAGTTGCCAGTGTATGTTCCTGTCTAAAACATGTCCTTTGATGAGGGTGAGGTCTATTATTGTTGGTCTGTATTGATTGCGAGGGAAGTGAGTGAAATCGCCTGTCCCGGCGTCTTAGCATCGGTTCCGACAGTTTGGTAGGAGGAAGAGGGTTGCGACGGAGGAGGGATTGTTAAGCAAGGATGGACGGAGGTGGGGAGATGATAATGTCATTAGATTCCAGGAAATTCTATGGCGTGATAGATTTGTAATGTAAATAGAGGAGAAGATGGGGAGGAATACGAGGTGTGGTTACGGTGGGTTTCTATGGGGTTCTGTGGATGGAGGTGTGAGTCATAGTGGACTAGCGGTGGAATGTGTTAAATAGAGTGGGCGAATCTTTTCTTTAGTTCTTTCTTTCTTTTCTTTCTGTCTCGTTTTCCTGTTATCTCGGTACATAGGAATATACTCCTATTCTCTAAGCCATAAGTCCCCGAGATCCCAGAACCCAGCTTCGGGATCTATCATAGTCACTCTCATCGTCCTCGTTGAGGTCCATCCGATCCTCACTTTCTCTGCCCCTTGTCCTTGTCCTCGCCCGGGGCTTTGCCTCTGCCTTTGCCTTCGCTGGTGCCTGTGCTTGTGCCCGTTCAGTATCATCTCTGTCTTCGTCAGTGTCCTCGTTGCCTGGCTGTGTTTCTCGAGTCCTTTTGCGTCATCATTGTCGTCTTCTCTGCGTCCGGGTTACCCCGTCACATCGCCCTTGTCATTCAGGAGGCTTAGTTTGTGTTTGTTCATCCACTGAATGATTCTCCTTGTGTTGTGTTTGTCTCCTCTAATGGAGTTGGCGTAGTCTTGGGAGCGTGTTCTATACCAAAGTTGATGGTGGCTGTTGAAGTCTCCCATGATAAGGCTGTTTGGGAGGGTGTTTATTGTTTTCACAATGTTTGAGAAGTGGGATGAACGGCCTGGTGAGTATACATTTAGTAGTTGTGTTTTTGTTTCTTGTATTTCTACTGTTATTGAAAGTAGGAAATTGTCGTGACTGAAGTGATGTTTCGGTTTTAGGTTGAGATGTTTCCTGACATAGGTTGCGCATCTGGGTCTCGTGTTGCATGGGGTAAAGAGATAAAAGAGTGACGATTCTGGTGGATGCCCGTGGGTATTATTCCACGGTTCTTGTAGGAAAAGAAAAAGAATGTTTTGATCGAGCTCTGCTTTTTCAATAAGTGACTTGGTGGTTAGTTCATTTCTTGCGCAGTTTAGCTGGTAGGCTTGCGCGAAATCTTGTTGAAAGTTTTTACTCACAGGGACATGATGGCGTCTTGTCCTGTGTGTGGTCCTGTTGCAGGGGCTAGAATGCTAGCTGGGAGTGGCGGACATGGCGGTGGTCCATTTTCCGGTCCCTTGTTGCTGAGCCTTGCTAGGGTCGCCTTAGAGCATGCGGGGTCTGTGGCTTTGTGGGGGGCTTTGCAGTTCGCACACATGATAGGGGTGTGTGTGCATTTGGGGCCGCCTTGATAGGTATCGCATAGGTGGTCCTTTGTGAGGTGATTCTTGCTGCAGTGCCCAGAGATCGGTGCTTCTGCTTTGCATTTGAGATGATGGTGACCAAAACCCATACATTTTTTGCATTGGGATCCGCGTTTGATGTTAATAAATTTTTCGAGTTTGCAATCAAAGTTGAAGAGGGAGAGGTAGCGAAGGCCTAGGCTTTCCAGGGTGAAGGAGCCTGGAAGGGTGGTGACAATGGATGAGTGGACTTTAGTGACCCTGGCTTCTGTTTTGCATAGCCATCTTGGAATCTGGGTAAGTTGTATGAGTTCTCCGTAATTGGTTCTGATTTTCGAGGCGACAAGTTGGCCGGCTTGGATCCCATCTCCAATAGTGATGGGGATTCTATGTACGATGAATCTAGACCAGATGGAGTTGGTTTTGATGTCTACGAAGGGGACGTTGTGGTTGTTGAGGGTTTCTTCGATTTCTTGTCGGTATTCAAAAGCCTTGGATGCCGAGGTGATTAGTTTGGTTTCCACGACGAGGTTATTTTTGACCGTTGTCTTGATGTTAATGAAGTGGCAAGCTGCATCTGGGATTTTCTTATTGATTGCCGCTTTGTTCTCGGAGGGAGAAACGTTGATTTCGGCGTTGGTTTCGATGACGATTTCTCTGTTGATTTTAGTGTCTTCTGGTTTGAACAGTGGGTCGACCGTTTTCTTCTGCTTCCTGTTTATAACTGGTCTGAAGTCTTGGCTTTGGGAGCCGCTTACTGCGGCCACTTAGGCATATGAGACGGGTCCTTTGCCTTTCCCTTTAGGGGGGTTAGGAGGAGGGGACGGCGGGGGTCTCTTCTGACAAGGGGATTGAGCTTGTTGCTGCTGTTGTGGTGGTGATGGGGGGGGCTGTTGTTGTTGCTGTTGTTGTTGTTGTTATCTGAAAGCGACTATGGCCTGAAGGTCAGAATTTTGTGCCCTCAGGTTTGCCATTTCCATCCCCAGGTTGCTGATTTCACTCTGGATATTCTTGGCGGCAATGTTGCTCTTGGTGATTTCTTCTGTGAGAATATCCAGTTGCTCTGATAGAGGGCGGACAATTTGTTCTATGGCTGCCTTGACTAGCTAGGAGATGTAGTTGAGGTCCATCCTGTTATGGGTGTCTTTTGGGACGATCCCTGGATTGTTGTAGTCTTTTGCAGGGGCGTAGGACTGGTGGTAGTCCCTTTCATCAGCGAATTCTGAGAAGGGTAGGGCAGCAGGTTCATCAGTGATGAAAACGTCTCCCTGACTTTCATCATCTTGGGGTTCAGGTTGGCTGTTCTGATTGTTTTGATTGTCTTCCGTGTTTTGAGTGAGGCTGAAGTGAAGGGGAGTGGGGGTACTCATGGAGGGGACAGCCCACATCGAGGAGAGAGAACTTGAAGCTTGAGAAGCCATTACTGGGGTACCAGACTTTCTGGCGGGAAGGGATGCGATCGGTAAGGTTTTCTTTTTCCCGAGCTTTTGTGGGAAGGTGCGAGCGGTGAAGGTTTCTTTAGCGGCAGAAAAGGTAGTAGGTTTACGGACTTCCTGTTGTTTATCCAGATTTTCAGAATACGGTTTAAAAGAGCGAAATAATTTGAGATTCGAAAAATAGGAAGGTTGCGTGAAGAGGAAAGAAAAGAAGCTATCTACAAGCGAGAGCCCAGCCCATATATATGCACCCTGAGATTCCACCCAATGCATCAGCAAACTCAACTTCTGACTGCAGTCTCCTAACAATCTCCCAAGTCTCAGGAGAGTCTCCTGACACTATTGGATACATTTTGGATCTCCCGAGGCTCAGGAGACCTCAGGAGACAAATCAAGTCTTGCTGATGTGACCTATCCACGAAACCCTGTACAGAAACCTATCGAAGCCCAAAACCATTAATACCGAACCTATTCCTTATTCCCTATTCTCGAACAGTAACCCTGAACCGAACCCCTATAACTGAAACCCACAAAACATAAGAGACCACCTGCCTAACTCTTCTTCCCGCACTTCGCCTAGCCTGCTCCACGCCATGATTGATCACTCCTCTCCCTTAATCCTCCATCAACTATTTATCTTTTCTGCTTCCGCTCGTGCCTCAGCTGTTTCCACTGCTATTGCTCTTACTCCTCACCACTCTTATTTCTCATATGATTCAGTGCCAATGAACCTCTCTGGTACATGCAATCCTCAATGCCATAGACCTATTACTCCTGCTTTATATGCCTGCCAGGCCGTTCGGAGACTCTGCATGTATTGCAGAGGTCTATCACGGTGTGCCACAAGCTACAAGGGAAGGAAAAATATTCAGGAATGGGTTACGGTTCGGGTTTGGACTTTGAAGTTCTTCGGATTTCTAATGGTTTCTGTTACACGGATGGTGAGTCATAACGGATAGGGGTAGGGATTAGTATATATATGTGACTATGGGTTCTTCTTCTTCTTCTTTTCTCTTTTCTCTTCACTTCGTCTTCCTGTTATCAACCCTCGTATATTGGGTTCCTCGTCTCTATTTTGTTCTTAGTTTTGTTTGTCTCTGGGAATCGAAATACGGAATCTATTATACTTAAACTTCACTTGGCCTGACACGCCAAGATTCACGTGACCCTCAACCCCGCCTTTCGTCTCCCCTAGCCTTTCATCTCTCGCCTTGCCTCGCCTCGTCCATAGCGCCGCCTCGGTTGTGGACCCTGGCTCTCTAAATATTGTCTCTGCTTCGCTCCGTAACAAGGTTGTGGGCACTTTGCCGCTGAATGTCTTGCTCACCTATTGTTCATCCTGCTAGTGTTGGTGTTACTTCTGAGATCGGTATACCTCCAGTTATATCAGGAGCTGGCAT
Organism: Morchella sp. 2016-72; assembly: GCA_024713865.1. Lineage (NCBI taxonomy): Eukaryota > Fungi > Ascomycota > Pezizomycetes > Pezizales > Morchellaceae > Morchella > Morchella sp. 2016-72. The sequence continues at coordinate 948,708 of JAMJEY010000023.1, forward strand.
GTCCCCAATTCCTAACGATGCTTCTTCTGGTTCTTCATCTGGTTACACTTTTGGATTTCCTTTCAGTTATTCCTCTTCTTCTGGTTCTGGTTCTTTGGGTTTGGGCTCTTCCAGGTCAATGTCTGCTATTGCTTCCGATCAGTCAGGTTTTCACGAGAACCTGTCTTAGGTGGCTTAGGTCAGGCCCCTTCTCTTTCTTTGTCTACTTCTGCTACTTCTAGTTCCTCTGGTGAGAAGGTCTGACGGGGCGGGATCGGGTTCAGGGTCGGGGTCTAGTAGGGAACGGGCAGGACAGGGTCGGTTCAGAATACACCGGAGTCGAGGCAGGTTCAGGTTCGGGTTCAGGTTCAGGCAGAGACAGAAGGGCCGAGGCCGAAGTAATGTATTGCTAACAGAGAGAAGACATTGCTTAGGGAGGCAGAGACATAGGAAGAAACGAGCGCTATATATACAACTATTCCTCCCCGCCGATGACTCATGCCATAGAATCCCATAGAAACCCTTACACTCCCATGTCACCCATACTATTCCCGATAACCCCAATTCCATCCCGTTCCTACCCAATCCTTTCTAGCACTTACATTCTATTACCAGAGCTCCTTCCTAACCCATCATCCTGCTTCTGACATCAACTAATTCTACCTAATTATCCTGTTCTGGAGGTGTCTTGGTGGGAGGCGAGGTGCAGGAGATTGAGCTGTGATAGTTGTCCTCTCTTTATGTTCGAGCTCCGTGAGAACTCTGTCAGGTCCCAGTTTGGTGGGGTATGCCGTGTGAAAACGGACTAGAGGACGGGGAACATTGGTGAGGTTCTCGGCATATTCCCAGGTTGGGGCATCATAACCCTTCCATTTGACCAAATACTGTAGGCGCGAATAGCGAAGACGAGAATCTAGAAGTTCATCTACCTCCCATTCTTCATCAGCATCAAAAATCACCAGAGGTGCCGGGGGAGGAACGTGTCCTAGTAAAGAGTTGGTACCGCAGGGTTCCAACTTTGAGACGTGAAAGACTGGATGTATCTTCATCGTGGAGGGAAGGTTGAGTTCATAGGCGTAAGGGCTAATAATTGACTTTATTTTAAATCGTCCCAGTCGTTTCCAGTCCAGTTTCCAGGAAGGCTGATTGGTTTGAATGTTTCTAGCATTCAGCCACAGTTCATCGCCTATCTTATACAGCGGAGCGGGAACTTGACATGTATTAGCATTAGATTCCTTTCGGTCCTGGGCATAGCATATCTCGGCTTACAGGTGGTCGTGAATCTCAGCCATCTTGCCGACGAGAGCTTTGGTGTCCTGAGGTCGTTCGGTGAGCAGGGGTAGTACCAAATTTTCCGTAAATCGCGGATCAAAGCCGTAGTTGGCCATGAATGGCGAGACTTAGGTAGTTTCTGAAGCATGATTTTTGGAGGCAAACTCGGTGAGAGGTAGCCAGTCTACCCAGTCGTCTTGCTGATAGGAGACGTAACTCCTTAGATACTGCTCCATTACCATATTGACTCGCTTGGTCTGGCCATCTGTTTCGGGGTGAAAGGCGGAGGACATGGTGACATCAATTTTGAGTGCCTTGCAGAGGGATCGCCAGAACTTGCTTGTGAACTGAGTGCCGCGATCGGATACTATCAGCAAGATTTTACAAGTTTCAGGAGATTACAGGGGTCTCAGGAGACTCAGGAGACTGTCAGGAGACTTAGGAGACTTCAGTCACATATGGTAAAGCTTGCTGATGACAATGCTAGTAGGAAGACCATGAAGCTTCCAAACATGGTCGATAAACATACGAACGAGATCCTCAGACCCAGTGGTGGTGTTGCAGGCGATGTAGTGTCTCATCTTTGACAGGCGATCTACGACATCTAGGATGGCATCCTTCCCTTTGCTTACTGGCAATCCCGTTACGAAGTCCATCGAGCTATGTGTTCAAGGTCTTTAGGGGATCGGCAGCGGGCGAAGAACTCCATAGGAGGTGTGACGAGCGGTCTTACTTCGACTACAAGTGTGACAATTCCTTACATACCGATCCACTGTTATGGAGCAACACGGAGACGACAGACGGGGGAGTCAAAGTACACAACCGAGACGAAGATAAGGACGAAGACAAGGGGTGATGGAGAGATTATCTATCCGAGAAGCAGGGTCGTAGGGCAGAGAGTTCAGATGGCTTCTCTGACGAAGTTATGGAGACGAAGATACCAGTAGATAACACGCATGACGGTCATGGGCTATGGGCGAAGCAAGGCGAAACGAAGACGAGACGAAGATCAGAGTCGAAACGAACTTCTATGGAAGACCCAGGGGGTCTTGGCGAAGGCTATGGTTATGACGTAATATATATTGAAACTTAAAGACAAGACGAAACTAAACCGTAGGGATGATAACAGGGAGAACACGTAGGGAAGGGGAGAGAAAGAAAAGGACAAAGGAAAGGTCTGTAGCAATGTATATATATCCCTCCTAATCCCTGTACAGTCATGACTCATAGCCTCGTGTAATGGAAACCTATAGAAACTCCAAGAACCTAAAAGAAGAAACACCGCAACCGAAAACCCGTTCCTCAAGATCCTCCTCCTACCGTAGTCCGTGGTACGCCGTGATATCCACCGTCTTGCGCATTCCTGGCCAGTAATACAAGTGAGCTAGGAATTGAAAGGTTTTTGCCTTCCTGGGTGTCTTGCTGAGGGGGCGTCGTGATGTTCCTTAAGAAGATGCAGATGTAGAACCGAATCATTCGGAATGAAGAACTTCCCTCTATAGGTCAGAAGGCTTTTCCTGGTTGAGCATTCCGCTAGAGTGATTTCCTGGGAATGCCTGATACCGTCTCGAAGAAGTCCTAGAACCTTGTTCGGAAATGAATCAGTGATGTACGCTTGTTCAAAGAGTTTTTCCAGGGGTGACTGTCCTCGGACAGCTGGGATGACTGCCAACAAACCCAAATTTTGGGACTTCAACACTGTCTGACTTTGCTGCGTCGGGCATTCATCCCTCTCTTTAGGCAGATCTCCTGATCTCCTGGTCAATGCATCCGGTTTCCCCCCTTGTTTCCCTGGTCGGTACTTGATCACATAATTGAAGCGAGAGAGAAATTCTGACCAACGTGCCTGTCAATGATTGAGGTCTCTTTTGGTCATGAAGTACTCTAGATTCCGATGATCGTTTAAGACTTCGATTGGTTCCGTGACACCCATGAGCTCAGCCCTCTATTCTTCGAAGCATTTGATGATGGCCAGCAGCTCCTTATCATAAATCTCATAGTTGCATTCAGCTGGGGAATAAGTGCCAGAGAAGAATGCAACTGGGTGCAAGATATTTTCATTGCTATATTGAGACAGCGTGCCTCCTGAGACGTAGTTTGACGCATCCGTTTCCACTATTGCTCAGCGATCGAAGTCGAAGTGACGGAGAATTGGGGCCGTTGTGAACGCGGTCTTGAGGCCTTTAAAGGCATCATCGCAAGCAGGGGACCAGATGAAGGGGACATTTCCCTTGGTCAACGTGGTAAAAGGGCGGACGATTCCTGAGTAGTTCTTGATAAAACGCCGATAGAAATTTGTCCAACAATTGAACACCTGTATATCTCTGACGTTCAGTGGGCGAGCCCATTTGACAATGGTTTCAATCTTCTTGGTGTCGAGTTTGAGGCCCTCAGTGGTGACGATCATGCCCAAGTACTTTACTTCTTGAACCTGGAACTTACATTTCTCAGGAGAGCAGTAGAGATCGGTGTTGGTGAAAGCTTGCAGAACTTGATTGACGTGATCCCGATGTGATTGCAAATCCTCATTGTAAATATGGATGTCGTCAAGATAGGCCGTACAGAAGCGATCCAGAAAGGGACGAAGAGTGTCGTTGATGAAGTGTTGAAAGAGAGCGGGGGCATTGATTAGTCCGAATGGCATAACTTTATACTGAAAATGGCCGACACGGGTGCGGATTGCGGTTTTCCACTCGTCCCCGGCGGCAATTCGAACCAGGTTGTAGGCGTTCTTCAGATCCAATTTAGTGTACCACCTGGCCTTGCAGAGTTGGTTAATGGTTTCCTTGGGTAGCGGTAGCGGGTAATGCTTTTTGACGGTGATGGCATTCAATCCTCGGTAATCGACACAGGGTCGGAGACCGCCACCAAGTTTCTTTACAAACAGCACAGGAGACCCGGCGGGGGAGGAGCTAGACTTGATGAAGCCTTTCTTCAACATCTCATCTATGTATTCGATCAGTGCAGCCAGTTCCGAGTCGTCTCTTGACATGCTATACAGAGGATCAAATGGGGGTTCCTTCCCTTCATGGAAGTTGATTCGAATATCGTAGGGGCAATGAGGGGGGAGTTTCTGAGGACCTTCCTTTCCAAACCGTTGCCAGAAGTGATGATGTTCAGGAGGAACCAGGGCGGCGATCTCGGGAGGTATCGATTCAGTGGAACTCCCCAGGAATAACGCGTAGACAGTGAGTCCCTGGGTGGTTTCAGCAAAGGCAGCAGTGCTGACAATTTCAAAGTCATGATTGGAAGGGAGCAGCGATGAGATTCCTTTGACATAAACAGGTACTTGTTCATCATTGCAGCGGCGGAGACAGCGAGGGGACCTAAAGGTCAATGAATTGTCAGCGAAGTTGATGGTGACATTATGTTGTCGTAGCCAAGGAATACCTAGCACTAACAGGTAATGCCCCAAATGGGTGACGTACTAGTAGGTGGTGATTTTTTCAGTATGGCCTTGGATCCGAAGGAAAAAGTGAGCGATGTGGGTGATGCTACCAGAAGAGATTTCTCTCCTATCGATAACATGAAGAATGCGATGATTGGGGAGGGGGGTAGTAGAGATTTCCTTGTAGCGTACAACTAATTCATCAATGAATGCAAACCCGGAAGCCCCAGTGTCAACAAGTGAGTAGGTTTTAACAGTTTTATTCTCATCAGATACGATACATGAAACTACAAGATAATCGTTATCCGAAATCTTCTCACCAGAAACACCAGAAGCAGCAGAAGCAGACAAAGAAAGAGAAGGGACCTGGCCTAAGCCAACTAAGACAGGTCCTCGTGAAAACCCGATTGATCTGGGGCAACAGCAGCAATCGAACCCGGAGAACCTAAACCCAAAGAATCGAAACCAAACGAAGAAGAAGAAGAAGAATCAAAAGAGAATCCAAAAGCACAACCAGAAGAAGAGGAAGGACGAGAAGTCTTATTAATAGCAGGGGGCGCGCCGGCACTAGACATAACCGGAGGTACACCGACCTCGGAAGTAGCAGCAACAGAAACGGGGTGAGCAACAGGGCGAGCAGAACATTCAGCGGCAAAGTGCCCAGGACCTCCACAGTACATGCAGAGTCCTTGAGCGGTGCGGCGAGCACGTTCGGCGGGGGTAATGGGGCTACGGTGTTGAGGACGGCAAGCGCCAGAGGGATCCATGGGAACTGCACCACTTGGAGAGTAAGATGGATGAGGGGCGGGAGCAGCAGGGGCAGAGACAGAGGCATGAGCAGGAGCAGGAGCAGAGGGGGCGAAAGATTGACGAGCGATGAAGGGAGAGGAGCGATCTCTGCCACTGGCATCCCGGAGTCTATTATCCAATTTCTGAAGCAAGAGGATATATTCGGAGGTGGTGGCAAGGACGTCGTGGTGGATAATGGCGGAACGAAGCTCCCGAGAGAGGTTTTGGGTAAGTGCATGGTTCTTGGCCTCGTTATTCCACCTAACCTCAGCAGCCAGGCGCTGAAACTCTGCAAAGTAGATGGAGAAGTCTCGACCATCCTGTGTTAGGCGTTCGAGTTCTCGTTTGGCAGTAGCGACGTAGTCAGGATCCCCGAAAGCGGTCTACAAGATGGTGATAAGGGCTTCGATATCTTCCAGATTGATGTGTCCTCCAACCACGAGGGGCATTACCTGGGCAAGAGCATGACCAGAGAGAAAATTAATAGCATAGGCGAGGCGGGATTGGGTGGCAGGGAACCGATCCTGATTGACGAGCATTTTAAGACGAAGTTGCGTGACAAAGAGGCGAAGCTCCTCCCTTTTGCCATCGAACTTGAGTGGATCGGGGTCTTTTTCCGAGCAAAGAGCAGGGGCAGCCGCAGGTGCAACTGGGGGGGCTACAGGGGGAGCAGGAGGAGAAGCGACCGAAGGTGAGGGGACTTCGAAGTGAACCTGTCAGAGAGGAGCAGCAGGAGGGATAGGGAGAGTAGACTGAGCAGTGAGCAGGGCATTCAGTTGACATGATTCCGTCAGTTGTCGCTCCAAGCCGGCTATGTGTTGTTCGAGTTCGGGGATAGCGGAGGCTTAGTTTTCTGCAGCCCGTTAGGCCGTGATAGTGGTATCCCTCTCCACCGTTAGGTTAGCTACTTGTGCACGGGCCTGATCTCGATGGGCACGCTGTTTAGCCACTAGGTGTGAGAGACGTTGGAACAGAAGAGTGGAGAGTTCATCATATTGATTGGTAAATTGGGCTTCCGTCAAGGGGGGGGTCCATGTAGGATTGGGATTGGAAGTCATAATGTGTATCGGGAGCCAAAGGTAGAGGCAACGTAGTCTGACTGGGCGGGGTCGGGTTCAGGGTCGGGGTCTAGTGGGGGACAGGCAGGACAGGGTCGGCTCGGGATACACCGGAGTCGAAGCAAGTGCAGGTTCGGGTTCAGGTTCAGGCAGAGACAGAAGGGCCGAGGCCGAAGTAATGTATTGCTAACAGAGAGAAGACATTGCCTAGGGAGGCAGAGACATAGGAAGAAACGAGCGCTATATATACAACTATTCCTCCCCGCCGATGACTCATGCCATAGAATCCCATAGAAACCCTTACACTCCCATGTCACCCATACTATTCCCGATAACCCCAATTCCATCCCGTTCTTACCCAATCCTTTCTAGCACTTACATTCTATTACCAGAGCTCCTTCCTAACCCATCATCCTGCTTCCGACATTGACCGATTTTACCTAACAACCCTGTTCCGGAGACGTCTTGGTGGGAGGCGAGTATCACGGCTCCGTCTCCTGCACCTCGCCTCCAGTCAAGGCGCCTTCGGAACAGGGTTGTTGGATAGTATCGGTCAATGTCGGAAGTAGAATGAGGGATTAGGAAGGAGGCTGAAGTGATAGAATATGCGCAGAAAGGATTGGGTAATAACGGATAAATTGGGTTATCGGAATAGTATGGGTGTGCGAATGTAGTAGTTTCTATGGGGTTCTATGGTATGAGTCATCGGTGCGGGGAAATAGTTGTATATATAGTATTCGTTCTTTCCTATGTTTCTGCCTCTCCAGGCAACGTCCTCTTCCTGTTAGCAATATATTACTTTGGCTTCGGCCCTTCTCTCTTAATCCTGAACCTGAACCTGTCCCGACCTGGGTGTATCCCGAGGCCACCCTGTTCCTTGTTCCTGTATCTTATGTCCGCGGTCAGAGCCATCTACTGGTGTCTCCGCCTTCAGGTCCTGATCAGAGATTCCTTGTGGACTCTCTGCCCTACCTTGCTCCTGCTATAAACTCAACCCTGCCCCGTTAGAGTGACGTGCAGGAGACGAAGTCGTAATAGGTTATTGGGAATAGTATGGGTAGTACTGGAATGTAAGGTTTCTATGAGATTCTATGGTATGAGTCATCGGCGTGGGGAAATAGTTGTATATATAGTCCTCGTTCTTTCCTATGTTTCTGCCTCTCCAGGCAACGTCTTCTCTCTATTAGTAATATACTACCTTGGCCTTGGCCCTTCTGTTCTGCTTGACCCTGAGTCTCACCCGATCCCGAATCCGAACCTGTCTCAACTTCGGTGTATCCAGAGTCGACCCTCCCCTGTCTTGATCTTTCCCTGACCCCGTACCTCAACCTGACGCCGCTCCGTTAGAGATTAGCTGTGAGCTTGATCTGTAGCTGTCTCTGGAACATCATTAAGCTTTTCCTGTCACTGCGGTATTTTTTCGGGTCTGGAAGCTTCTCGGACCTGAGTGACTTGGCTAGGTCATCATGGAGCTCCCCGAGGTCTTGCTTGATTCCTTCTTGCAGCTTCTTAATGTTAGCTCGTAGTTCTTGGGTTTCTTTATGGAACTCGGCTCGAGCTTGTTCAGTTTCACTATGGTGGGCCTTGAGGTCGATGGAGTACTGTCGGACCCCTTCATAGGCCTGGAGGAGGAGAATGTATGCCTGTGTCGCTCTCCAGTAACTGTGGGGTCCACTTTAGGGTGAGTGACAAAGAAAGTCGTGAGGTCGTTATAGAGCCTTTGATCATCAAACGCATCGGTGGCAGGAGAGGTCATGATCAACTATGGTGCGAGAAACTCGTCCTGTGTCGGTTGAGTAAGGGTGGTCTCGTCTTAGTGTGACGTAGTAGCTTGGACGTAGAGAAGAAGACGAAAATGACATCAGCAAGATTTACCATTTGTGGCTGGAGTCTCCTGAGTCTCCTGACAGTCTCCTGAGTCTCCTGAGACCCCTGTAATCTCCTGAGACTTGTAAAATCTTGCTGATGGATGACGTAAAAGAATTCGAAGAACACAGACAGGACAACGAAGATACCGACTAAGACAGAGAGGACGCCGGGTGGGTACAAGCACAGGCACCGGCCAAAGCAAAGACAAGGGCAATGTGTTACGGAGCGACGCGGAGACAATACTAAACTAGCCAAGGTTCACAATCAAGGCGGGGCGGAGACTAAACGAGGACGGAGACAAAGCGAGATCGTGGGCCTAGGGTCAGACGAGGACTATGGCTGAGCGAGGCGAGGATACGAGGAAGGGGCGAACCAGAGATAAAGCAACGTCTAATTGTATTTACTAAGGACACTTGTAATACAAGAACTAGGAAACGAAAAGAAACGAAGATACACGTGACTAGAGAATCCAAAGAGTAAAGTTGATAACAGGAAGACGAAGTAGAGAAGAAAGAGAAAAGAGGAGGAAGAAAGAGAACCTATAGCTGGAATATATATACTAGCTCATACTCCTGTCCGTGATGACTCACAATCTATGTGATGGAAACCCATAGAAACCCGAAGAACGCTAAAGAGAAAACTCAAACAATAACCCATTCCTAAACATCCTTCCTTCTCCCGTAGTTTGTAGTACGCCGTGATACAAAGGCACAAGGGCAATGAGAGCAGGGAGAGTGAAGAGCGGATGGACCTCAATGAGAACGATGATGAAAACTATGGTCGAAACCGAAGTCATATCAGCAAACTCAACTTGTGACTGGAGTTTCCCAACAGTCTCCCGGGTCTCCTGAGAGTCTCCTGAAGCTTTTGGCTGATTTTTGAGTCTCCTGAGGCTCAGGAGACCTCAGAAGACAAATGAAGTCTTGCTGATGCAGGTTCTGAGATCTCAGGAACCATGGCTAGAGTAGGAGTATGTTCCTATGTACCGAGATAACAGGAAGACGAAACAGAGAGAAAAGAAAGAAAGAACTAAAGGAAAAGTCTTCCTATCCTATTTAATACCTATCCATCCATGACTCACACATCAGCTCATAGAACCCCATAGAAATATACTGCAACTTCACCGCGTAATCCCCTCTACTATCTTCCTTAAATACATTACAAATCCATTACGCCATAGAACATCAGCAAGACTTGATTTGTCTCCCGAGGTCTCCTGAGCCTCAGGAGACCCAAAATGTATCCAGGAGTGTCAGGAGACTCTCCTGAGACTTGGGAGACTGTTGGGAGACTGCAGTCAGAAGTTGAGTTTGCTGATGAACCTCATAGAATCCAATGACGACACCATTACCTCATGACTGTCTATTTTCGCTTAACCTTCCCGCTTCCGTCGCAACCTTGTTTCCGCTACCGAACCCTCGGAACTTATGCCAAGACGTCGGGACATTTGCTCTCCATTAGCTCTTTGACAAAGTCCAGCGAGATGTATGTATAGGGTCTCTGTAGGATCAATAGTGGGCAGAGAACTCCATTGGGTGCATGACGAGTGGCCTTACTACAGCTACAGATGTGACAGTTCCTTACGCATCAGTCGATAGAAGCACGTATCTCTAGTCATTTGTACGAGCGGGCTAGGAGTCGAAAGATCATTGCTTTCCTAGGATAACCTACTAATGGGGTTTCATGAAGTCCTTGATAAGATGAAGATACAAGGCCATGTCATTCGGGACGAAGAGCCTTTCTTGATAAGTCTAACGGGACGGGGTCGGGTTCAGGGTACACTGAAGAAGGCAGGGTCGGGACAGGGTCGGCTCGGTACTATACTAGAGGTGAGGCGGGATCAGGTTCGGGCTCAGGTTCAGGTTCAGGGACGGGACGAGACAGAAGGGCCGGAGCCTAAAGTACTAGATTGCTAACAGAAAGAAAACGTTGCCTAGAGAGGCGAAAACATAGGAAAGAACGCAGACTATATATATACCACTATCCCGTCGCACCAATGACTCATACCCATAGAATCCCGTAGAACCTCCTACGCCTCAGTACAACCCATACTATTCCCAATACCCTACTTCTATCCCGATACTTCTCCATTTCTCCTAGCGCTTACTTTCTATCACCCGAGCTCCTTCCTAATCCATCATCCTTCTTCCGACATCGACCGATACTATCTAACAACCCTGCTCCGAAGATGCCTTGGCGGGGAGCGGGGTACAGGGGGCGGAGCCGTGATCGTTGCCCTTTCTTTAGGTTCGAGCTCCGCGAGAACTCCGTGAGGTCTCGGCTTGGTGGGATACGCTGTATAAAAACGAAACAAAAGACGAGGGACATTGGTGAGGTTTTCGGCATACTCCCACGTTGGTGCATCGTAACCCTTCCACTTAACCAAGTACTGCAGCCGTGAGTAGCGGGAGCGGGAGTCCAAGAGCTCGTCAACCTCCCATTCTTTATCACCGTCAACGATTACCGGTGGTGCGGGGGGAGGAATATGTCCTGGTAGGGGATCAGTAGCGCAGGGCTCCAACTTTGAGACATGGAAGACAGGATGTATCTTCATAGTGGAGGGGAGATCCAGTTCGTAGGCGTAGGGACTGATGATTGATTTAATTTTGAATCTTCCCAAGCGTTTCCAGTCCAGTTTCCGAGAGGACCGATTGGTTTGAATGTTCCTAGCGTTTAGCCACACCTCATCGCCTATCTTATACAACGGAGCGGGGACCCTTTGTGCATTAGCATTAGATTCCTGTCGATCCTGGGCATAGCGTATTTCGGCTTGCAGATGGTCGTGAATCTCGGCCATTTTTTTGATGAGGGCCTTGGTATCTTGAGGACGTTCGGTAAGCGGTGGTAGTGCCAGATTTTCCGTGAACCATGGATCGAACCCGTAATTAGCCATGAACGGCGAAACCTGAGTCGTTTCTGAAGCGTGATTGTTGGAGGCGAACTCAGCGAGAGGTAGCCAGTCTACCCAGTCATCCTGTTGATAGGAGACGTAACTCCTCAAATACTGTTCCATTACTGCATTGACTCGTTCGGTCTGGCCATCTATTTCGGGGTGGAACACGGAACTCATTGCGACGTCAATCTTGAGGGCTTTACAGAGAGATCTCCAGAATTTGCTCGTGAATTGAGTACCGCGGTCAGATACAATGCTGGTAGGAAGACCATGGAGTTTCCAGACGTGGGCAATAAACAACCGGGCAAGATCCTCCGACCCGGTAGTAGTGTTGCAGGCGATGTAGTGTCTTATTTTCGACAGCCGATCCACTACTATCAGAATAGCATCTCTTCCTTTGCTTACAGGCAGACCTGTGACGAAGTCCATGGAGATATGTGTCCACGGCCTTTGAGGAATTGACAGCAGGCGAAGAATACCATAGGGGGCATGATGAGAACTCTTGCTTCGGCTACATGTATGACAGTTCCTCACGTAGCGATCCACCGTATTGCGCATCCCTGGCCAGTAATAGGAGCGAGTGAGGAGCTGAAAGGTTTTTGCTTTCCCTGGGTGACCGGCTGATGGGGCATCATGATGTTCCTTAAGAAGATGAAGCTGCAGCACTATATCGTTCGGGACAAAGAGCTTCCCCCGATAGGTCAAGAGACCCTTTCGGGTGGAGCATTCTGCCAACGTGATCTCCCGAGAGTGCCTGATACCGTTTCGAAGAAGTCCTAGAATTTTGTTTGGAAAGGGGTCAGTGATATAAGCTTGTTCAAAAAGTTTTTCTAGGGGTGACTGTCCTCGGACAGTCGGAATGACTGCCAACAAACCCAGATTCTGGGACTTCAACCCTGTCTGACTTTGTTGCGTCAGGCGTTCATTCCCCTCCTTAGGCAGATCTCCTGATCTCCTAGTCAATGCATCTGGTTTTCCTCCTTGTTTCCCTGGTCGATATCTGATCACATAATTGAAGCGAGAGAGAAACTCTGACCAACGTGCCTGTCGACGATTAAGATCTCTTTTAGTCATGAAGTATTCTAGGTTCCGGTGGTCGCTCAAGACTTCGATTGGTTCTGCAACACCCATGAGCTCGGCCCTCCATTCTTCGAAGCATTTGATGATGGCCAGCAATTCTTTATCATAGATTTCATAATTGCATTCAGCCGGAGAGTGAGTACCAGAAAAGAAGGCGACAGGGTGTAGAATATTTTCATCACTATACTGAGATAACGTACCCCCCGAGATATTGTCTGATGCATCCGTTTCCACGATTGCTCGGCGGTCCATATCGAAGTGACGAAGAATCGGAGCTGTTGTGAACGCGGTCTTGAGGCCTTCAAAGGCACTCTCGCACTCAGAGGACCAGATGAAGGGCACATTACCCTTAGTTAACGTGGTAAGAGGGTGAACGATTCCTGAGTAATTCTTGATAAATCGTCGATAGAAATTCGCCCAACCGTTGAACACTTGTATATCTCTGACGTTCAGAGGGCGAGCCCACTTGACGATGGTTTCAATTTTCTTGGGATCGAGCTTAAGACCTTCAGTAGTAACCATCATGCCCAAATACTTAACTTCCTTGACCTGAAACTCACACTTCCCGGGAGAACAATAAAGATCGGCGTCAGTAAGAGCTTGAAGGACCTGATTAACGTGGTCGCGATGTGATTCCAAACTCTGACTGTAGATGAGGATGTCGTCAAGATATGCTGTACAGAAACGATCTAGAAAGGGGCGAAGGGTATCGTTGATGAAATGCTGAAAGATAGCGGGGGCATTGGTCAGTCCGAATGGCATAACCTTATACTGAAAATGACCAACCTGGGTGCGAAAGGCAGTTTTCCACTCATCCCCGGCGGCAACTCGAACCAGATTATAGGCGTTCTTCAGGTCCAGTTTAGTGTACCACTTGGCCTTACAGAGTTGATTGAACGTTTCCTTGGGTAGCAGTAGCGGATAACGATTTTTTATGGTGATGGCGTTCAGCCCTCGATAATCAACACAAAATCGAAGACCGCCGCTAGGTTTCTTCACAAATAGTACGGAGGATCCAGCAGGAGAGGAGCTAGACTCGATGAAGCCTTTCTTCAACATCTCATCTATATATTCGACTAGTACAGCCAGTTCATCTCTTGACATGCTATACAGAGGACCAAATGGAGGTTCTTTCCCTTCGTGGAGGTTGATTCGAATATCGTAGGGGCGATGAGGAGGAAGTTTCTGAGGACCTTCCTTCCCAAACCGTTGCCAGAAGTGATGATGTTCAGGGGGAACCAGAGTGGCGATTTCGGGCGGTATCGATTCGGTGGAGTCTCCCAGGAATAAGACATAGATGGTGAGACCTTGGGTGGTTTCGGCAAAGTTGGCTGTATTGACGATTTCGAAGTCATGATTAGCAGGAAGCGGCGAGGAGATTCCTTTGACGTAGGCAGAAACCTGATTACCATTGCAGCGCTGAAGACAGCGAGAGGACCCGAAGGTCAATGAGTTATCCGCGAAGTTGATGGTGACATTATGTCGGCGAAGCCAGGGGATAGCTAGCACCAGCGGATAATGCCCTAGACAAGTGACATAGGCAGAGATTTTTTCGACATGACCCTGAATACAAAGAGAAAAATGAGCAATGTGAGTAATGCTACTGAAGGAGATTTCTCTTCCATCGATAACATGAAGAGCACGAGGATTGGGAAGAGAAGTAGTAGGTAATACCTTGTGGCGTACAAATGATTCATCAATGAATGCAAAACCGGGAGCCCCGGTGTCAATAAGTGAGTAGGTTTTAACAGTTTTATTCTTATCAGATACGATACATGAAACAACAAGATGATCGTTATCCGAAACCTTCTCACCAAAGACACCAGAAGCAGCAAAAGCAGACAAAGAAAGAGAAGGGACCTGGCCTAAGCCACCTAAGACGGGTCCTCGTGAAAACCCGAGTGATATAAGGCAGCGGCAGAAGTCGCACCAGGAGAACCCAAACCCAAAGAACCAGAACCAGAAGAAGAAGAAGAAGAAGCACCGAAGGGAAACCCAAAAGCATAATCAGAAGAGGAAGAAGGATGAGAAGCATTGTTGATAACGGGAGGCGCGCCGGCCCCCGACATAACAGGAGGTACACTGGCCTCAGAAGTAGCAGCAATACGAGCAGGACGAGCAACAGGACGGGCAGGACATTCAGCGGCAAAGTGCCCCGGACCTCCGCAATACATACAGAGTCCTTGGGCGGCACGGCGGACACGTTCGGCGGGGGTGATAGGACCACGGCGCTGAGGGTGACGAGCACTAGAAAGATCCATGGGCACCGCACCACCTGGGGAATAAGAGGGATGCGGAGCGGAAGCGATTGAGGCAGAAGTGGGGGCACGAGCAGTAGCGGAGGGAACAAAGGGTTGACGGGCGACAGAGGGAGAGGAGCGATCTCTAGCGCGAGCGTCCCGGAGCCTGTTATCCAACTTTTGAAGCAAGAGAACATAGTCGGAGGTGGCGACCGGAACGTCATGGTGGATCGTAGCGGAGCGAAGCTCACGAGAGAGACCCTGGGTTAACGTATGTTTCTTGGCCTCATCGTTCCACCTGACCTCAGCAGCCAAGCGTTGAAATTCGGCAAAGTAGGTGGAGAAATCTCGGCTTTCTTGAGTAAGGCACTCGAGTTCTCGTTCGGCAGTGGCGATGCGATCCGGATCTCCAAAGGCAGTTTCCAGAATAGTAACAAGAGCTTCGATATCTTCCAAATCGATACGTCCTCCAACAACGAGGGGCATCACCTGGGCAAGAGCACGGCCAGAAAGAAGATTAATAGCATACGCGAGACGGGCTTGAGCGGCAGGGAAGCGATCATGGTTGACGAGCATTTTGAGGCGAAGTTGAGTAACAAAGGGGCGGAACTCCTCCCTTTTTCCATCAAACTTGGGTGGGTCAGGGACTTTTTCGGAACGGCGGGTAGCAGAAGCCGCGGGAAGAGCAACGGAGAGAACGACAGGAGGAGCGATGGGAGAGGCCTCCAGAGGGAGAGCAACTGGAGGGGGGGGAGCTTCGACCCGAACGTGTCGGGGAGGAGCAGCAGGAGCGGTACGGGGAGTAGGCTGGGCGGCGAGCAAGGCGTTGAGTTGTCGTAGCTCTGCTAGCTGTCGTTCTAAACCGATTATGTGTTGCTCAAGTTCGGGAATGGCGGAGGCTTGGTTTTCAGCAGCTCGCTGGGCGGCGATGGCAGTATCCCTCTCCACCGTTAGATTGGCCACTTGTGCACGAGCTTGATCTCGCTGGGCATGCTGATTAGCCACTAGGTGTGAGAGACGTTGAAATAAGAGGGTGGAGTCTTGATCATATTGATCGGTGAATTGAGCTTTGGTCAAAGGAGGAGTCCATGTGGGGTCAGGATTGGAGGTCATAGTGTATAGTGGGAGCCGAAGGTCGAGGCAACGTAGTCTAACGGGACGGGGTCGGGTTCAGGGTACACTGAAGAAGGCAGGGTCGGGACAGGGTTGGTTCGGTACTATACCAGAGGTGAGCCGGGGTCAGGTTCGGGCTCAGGTTCAGGTTCAGGGACGGGACGAGACAGAAGGGCCGGAGCCTAAAGTACTAGATTGATAACAGAAAGAAGACGTTGCCTAGAGAGGCGAAAACATAGGAAAGAACGCAGACTATATATATACCACTATCCCGTCGCACCGATGACTCATACCCATAGAATCCCGTAGCACCTCCTACGCCTCCGTACAACCCATACTATTCCCAATACCCTACTTCTATCCCGATACTTCTCCATTTCTCCTAGCGCTTACTTTCTATCACCCGAGCTCCTTCCTAATCCATCATCCTTCTTCCGACATCGACCGATACTATCTAACAACCCTGCTCCGAAGATGCCTTGACGGGGAGCGGGGTACAGGGGGCGGAGCCGTGATAATAAGTGAGGAGAACTTTTTTGATTGGACATTTTGTCAGGATAATTTCTCAGGAATACCTAATGCCGTCTCGAAGAAATTCAAGAACCTTGTTCGGAAATGAATCAGCGACATAAATCCGTTCAAAAAGCTTTTATAGTGGTGGCTGTCCCCTATCATCAGCAAGATTTTACAAGTCTCAAGAGATTACAGGGGTCTCAGGAGACTCAGGAGACTATCGGGAGACTCAGGAGACTCCAGTCCCAAATGGTAAAGCTTGCTGATGATCACGGTGTGGAGCAAGCTAGGCGAAGTGCAGGAAGAGGAGTTAGTTAGGTGGTCTCTTATGTTCTATGAGTTTCAGTTACAGGGGTTCGGTTCGGAGTTACGGTTCGGGAATAGGGAATAAGGAATAAGTTCGGTATTACGGGTCTTGGACTTTCTATAAGTTTCTATACAGAGTTACGAGGATGAATCATTGGGTAGAATCTTAGGGTGTATAAATATAGGCTGCGCTCTCACTTGTAGATAGTTTCTTTTCTTTCCTCTTCACGCAACCTTCCTATCCTTTCGCCCCGCGCTTTGCTCAGGGAGCCTAGGCCTGGAAGTCCTCTGTCGACGTAAAATTTCTCACCACCTGAACGAAATAACCATCGTCTATGAGTCTCCTCTTCTCTATCGCGCGTTAGAAGCCCTCATGGGTGCGTCCTTTTTTCGCCCAACTCTCCTCAACAGCTTGTCAGGATAGACCACAAAGCTACCCCCCTTTTTCCCCCCCGAGAGGCACATTGCCAACAGCCTGGAGGTCAGTGCAGGCCCGTTGTCAAAGCCCCTCGGTTCTATCCGGTCGTTTCCGAGACCACCCCTCTTGCCGAGGCCCCCAGACCTCACCACTTTTTCAACCGACTATCACCACTCTGCTTCCTTTGAGTGGCCACGAATAGTCAAAACATTATTGATTTGATAGTGAACCTCCACGAGACTGTGAAAATCAGTAAATTGGTTGCAAATAGTGAGCCCCACGAGACTGTTCAAATCAGTAAATTGGGTCCACCCCCCCCATACCTGACAGGTCCAATTTCCTAATCGAGACCTACCCCTCTTTCAACCCTGGCCGGCCTGACAACCGAACTTAACTGGGAACCACACCCACCACCCAGCTTTCACACCTTATCAGGAGGCGACTCTACTCATCTTGCCTTCGTGCGGTAGGTCCCGATGTTTCGGGCATTTAGGGAAAGTGATGAGACTGGTTTATATTGAACGCCTATTATAGGAGATGTAGCTGATCAATTCTTGAGACGGAGAAGTTAGTAGTTGCTTTGTTGTATCTTTTCATTTTTGTTGGGGGATTTTTCCTTGGTGTCGCTCGGTTATCTACCCCCCTCTAAATTGTGTCGTGGCCATTGAGTCACTTGCGTTTGTTTTGCTTTTTTGCTTGACGGTTAGCGGAGACGTGCGATAAATCTTTGTACTTCTAAGCAATATAACGTTCATTCATTCATTCATTCCTATTCTTTAGTCAATAAAATACTGTAGGACCTCTCGCTATAGCTAAGCTGTTCCCCACTATCCAAAGGGATACAAGGCCGCTCTTCGTCTTGTCTCTTTTATAGTCTCTTTGCCTCCTGTTCCGGCGTCTTGACATCGGTCCTGAGAGTTCGGTAGCAGAAACAAGGTTGCAACGGAAAGGGCGATGTTGTCCCGGCGTCTTGGCATCGGTCCCGAGAGTTCGGTAGCGGAAACAGGAGTGTGGCGGAAGGAGCAATGTTAGGCGAGGATGGGCGGAGATGGGGTGATGGTGACGTCATTGGATTCTGGGAGGTTCGATAGCGTAATGGATTTGTAATATAATTAGAAGAGATGGTGGGGAAGAATACGAGGTGTGATGACGGCGGGTTTCTATGGATATCTAGGGAGGGGAGTGTGGGTCATAGTGGATTAGCAGAAGAATGTGTTAAATAGAGCAGGGGGGATCTTTTCTTTAGTTCTTTGTTTCTTTTCTCTCTGTCTCGTCTTCCTGCCATCTTAGTACATAGGAATATACTCCTAGCTTCTAGTTATAGTCCCCGAGATCCCAGAACCTGACTTCGGGATCTGTCATAGTTATCACCATCGTTTTCGTTGAGGTCCATTCGGTCCTCACTCTCCCTGCTCTCTGCTTCTCGCCCTTGCTCCGGCCTTTGCCTCTGCCTTTGCCTTTGCCTTTGCCTTTGCCGGTGCCTGTACTTGTGCCTGCCCGGTTCTACCTCTGTCTTCGTCGGTGTCCTCGTTGCCTGATTGTGTTCCTCGAGTCCTTCTGCATCATCATTGTCGTCTTCTACTTTGCCTCGCGGTACTCCGTAACACTAAGACGAGACCACCCCTTCTCGACCAACACAGCACGAGTTTCTCGCACCACAGTTCATCATGACCTCCCCTGCCGCCAATGGACCTGACTATCAAAAGCTCCATGATGACTGTTACGGAGCGATGCGAAGACGAAGACGGAACTAGCCAAAGTCTACAACCGAGGTGAATCGAAGGCGAAGGCGAAGACGAGAACGAGGACTATGACGGGGACAGGGACGAGAATGAAGACGAAGACGAAGTGAACTATGGTTAAACAAAGAGGTCACGTGGTTCTTGGCTACACGCCAAGCAAAGATATTGATAAATACGATCGTATATTCCCTAAGACAAGACAAGACTAAGAGCGAGACGAAGACCCTATATGAAAGGGTTGGTAACAGGAAGAACGCGTAGGAAAGAAAAGAGAAAAGCAGAGAAAGAAAGAAGACCCATAGCCGAATATATATACTGGTCCATACCCCTGTCCATGATGACTCCTACTCTGTGTGACGGAAAACCATAGAAAGCCGAAGAACCAAAAGAGAAAAACTTGAGCCCTAACCCATTCCTAAATATCCTTCCTTCACCTGTAGTCCATGGCACGCCGTAATAACGACCTTGCGGCTTTCTTTGTCACTCTCCTTGAAGTGGACCCTGCAGCAACGGAAGAGGCGACACAAGTATACGGTCTCCTCCCCTGGGCCTATGAAGGGGTCTGTGTGACGGAGTAACCCGAACGCAGAGAAGACGACAATGATGACGCAGAAGGACTCGAGGAACACAGCCAGGCAACGAGGACACCGACGAAGACAGAGATGCTATGGGGCGGGCGCAAGCACAGGCACCAGCGAAGGCAAAGACAGAGGCCAAGCTTCGGGCAGGAACAAGGACAAGGGCAGAAGAAGCGAGGATCGGATGAACCTCAACGAGAACGATGATGATAGCTATGATAGATCCCGAAACTAGGTTCTGGGATCTCAAGGACTATAGCGAGAAAATAGGAGTATGTTCCTATGTATTCATATAACAGGAAGAAGAGACAGAGCGAAAAGAATGAAAGAACTAAAGAAAAGACCTTCCTATGCTATTTAACATCCTCCCCCGCCAGTCCGCTCTGACTCATTCCTTCACCTAAAGAACCTTGTAGAAATCCACCGTAGCCACACCGTATAATTCCCTCTACCATCTCTTCTAATTATATTACAAATCCATCACGCCATAGAACTTCCTGGAATCTTATGACGTCACCATCTCCCCACCTCCATCCATTCTCGCTTAACAATCCCTCTTTCGTCACAACCCACTTCCTTTTACCGAACTGTCGGAATCCACGCCAAGAAGCCGGGACACTGCTTCGTCATAGAGCGGGTTTCATCAGCAAGACTTGATTTGTCTCCTGAGGCCTCCTGAGCCTCAGGAGACTCAAAATGTATTCAGGATTGTCAGGAGACTCTCCTGAGACTTGGGAGACGGTTGGGAGACTGCAGTCAGAAGTTGAGTTTGCTGATGTTAGGTTCGAGAATGTGGTCTGCTTCCTGTCCACCATGCTTCTGAGCCCCAAAGGATTATTGGAGGAGGAGTTGGGTGACTAAGTGGTGCATGGTTTTAACTTTGATCCCTTCCTGCTGAGCGAGGGATTTAATTCTACCTAGACATCAGCAAATGCAACTTCTGACTGCAGTCTCCCAACAGTCTCCCGGGTCTCCTGAGAATCTCCTGACACTCCTGGTAACATTTTGAGTCTCCTGACACTCAGGAGACCTCAGGAGACAAATCAAGTCTTGCTGATGAGGGTTCTGATGTCTTTGGAAAGAATTTCATCTAGGTGGGATTTGAAGGAGAGAGTGGTGTCAATCCAAACGCCTATGTATTTTAGGCATGTTTCAGGTTGCACCGTGATTCCTTCTATTACTACTGTGTTCTTTGAGTGTGAGAAGGAGGAGGTGGTGGGTCTAAAGAAAACTAGGTCTGATTTTTCCAGTTCGTATTTGACATTTAGGTGTTCGGCTTTTCTTATCCTTCGTTGCATTCTCACACTAGGTATCTTAGCGATGAACTTTGGTGATTTGCCGGTTTAGATTAGACCGTCATCGTCAATGTACGAGGTGTCCATTTCCTTGATGGAGGTCTGGTAGTCTGTAATTACCCTGGCATATATCATGAACAAGACTGAGCAGAGCAGAGAGCCTTGTTGGAGCCCTGAAAAGTATGGTTTAGGATCTTTCAGTTCATGATTGAATTGGAATTGTAATCTCTTGTTGTCTCAGCGTCTTGGCATCGGTTCCGAGGGTTTGGTAGCGAAAACAAGAGTGCAATGGGGGAGGGAATGTTAAGCGAGAAGGGATGGGAATAGGGTGATGATGACGTCAGTTGATTTCGTGAGGTTCTACATGTACGATTTGTAACATAACTAAGGGAGATGGTGGAGGGGATTACGCGGTGTAATTGCAGTGGATTTCTATGAGCTTCTATGAGCGAGGGTATGAGTCATAGCGGGCTGGTGGTGGAGAGTGTTAAATAGTGCGAGAAAACCTTTTCCTTCAATTTCTTCTTTCTTTCCTCTCTGTCTCGTCTTCCTATTATCTCGGTACATAGGAATATACTCTTATCTCCTAGTCACAGTCTATAGGATCTCAGAACCTGGCTTCGGGATATTTAGTAATCTAATCATCGTTCTCGTTAAAGTCCATCCGGTTTTGCGTTCTCTTGCCGCTTTGCTCGCTGGTGCCTGTGTTTCGCCTCTCGCTGTCTTCATCAGTGCCCTCGTTATTTGACTGTATTTCTCGAGTTCTCCTTGCGTTATCATTGTCATCTTCTCTCTTGTCCCCGAATTGCTCCGTCACATCTGTTTGTGTTGAACTCGTTGTACCATTTAGTTAGATATTGTAGGAATTTTTGTTGTGCATTGACTTTTTCCAGGGTGTGATAACTGATACAGTTAAAAGCACTCTGAATGTCATTTGTTAGGATAGATGGCCTGTCCGAATTTACCCCTATGAACTTCTTTATGAGGAGGTTTCTCTGAATGTGCGTTAGGGTAAGTAAGAGGGCATCAATTGCCGAGATGGTGGGTCTCCTCCCAAATTGGTTTGGTGATAGGGTTCCCAGGATTTCTCCTACCGTGCATAGCCTCGATGCTACAATTTTTTCAAGGACTTTGCTGAAGTATTGATGCAGGGAGATTGGTCGGTAGGCTTTCGCTTGAGAGTAGTCTTTCTTTCCAGGTTTGGCGATTAGGATACATTTGGTGACTTTCCACTTATCAGATTGAATCATGTGCTCCAGCATGGCCGTGAACATGTCGATTACGAGCTATTGGTTTGCCTTAACTAGTGTTTTCACCAGTTGGTATAGGATTCCATCTGGTCCTATTGCTGAGTTGGCTGGGCATGAGTTGGTGGCTTTCAGTAGTTCATTTATGTTGACTGTATCAAAAGTGTCATTAAGGTCAAAGCTTGAGTTTCTAATTGGAGGTAAGGGGGGAGAGGAGGAGGTCCGATTTGTGGGGAAGACCTGATCCTTAAAGATCTGACACTTCCCTGCAAACGTTTCTTCACCTTGTATGGCCGGAATTATCGGCTCCTTTTTCTGACCTTTGTTGATGATTTTCCAGATATCTGCTCCTTTCGCTTCCTCTAGGGCTCTCTGTGCCTGGTCGAGTTTGGCTTTTCTAACCATTATGGTTCATGCTCTGTTTGCTTTTCTGAGAAATCTCTTGTTTTGGGGATCTGGGTGGTTTTTGGTTTTTCTTTCTAGTTTGGATAGGACGGCTTTGGTGTTCTTCAGGTCCTAAAACCACCAGCGTTTCGATTTCCTAAAGGGGTTTGTCATTGGTACGAATTGTTATATCAGACTGTTGATAATATCCAAAACAAAGTCAACCGACTATGCTGTGTGGTTTGGGGATTCCTTTGCTTCATGAAGTAGTGTGATGTTTGCGAAGCTTGTTGCGATTGCTTCTCAATTGCACTTGTGCCAGTCACGGTGGGGTGTGTATGGTTGTTTGTGGATAGAAAAGAACACTTTCATTCTGGTGTGGTCTGATCGTATTCCAATTGTGTCCCAATTGCCAGATATTTCTGTTTAGGACGTGTCCTTTGGTAAAGTGAGGTTTATGATTGTTGGTCTGTATTGGTTGCGAAGTGTTTGAACTTGCCCGTTTCATTTAGGAGAGTCAGTTTATGTTTGTTTATCCACTGAATGACCTTTTTCGCGTTATGCCTGACCCATCTGATGGAGTTGGCGTAATCCTTGGAATGTGTTCCGTACCAGAGCTGGTGGTGACTGTTGAAGTCTCCCATAATCAGGCTGTTTGGGAGGGTGTTTATTGTTTTCGCAATGTTTGAGAAGTGCGATAAACAGCCTGGTGAGTATATGTTAAGTTGTGTTTTGGTTTGTTGTGTTTCTACTATTATTGATAGTACTTGCGCACGGGTCCCGATAGTCAAAGATCAGAAACAGCGATTGCAACGGCGAGGAATATTGTCGAGAATAGACGAAAGTGGGGCGATGATGACCTCATAAGATTCCAGGAGGTTCTATGGCGTGGATTTGTAATGTAATTAGAAGAGATGGTGGAGAGGAATACAAGGTGTGTTACGGCGTTCTATAGGTTTCTCTAGATGGAAGTGTAGATCACAGCAGACTAGCGGAGGAATGTGTTAAATGTAACGGGGCCTTTCCTTTGGCTTCTTTCTTTCTTCTCTCTCTGTCTCGTCTTCCTGTCTTCTTGGTATCTAGGAATATATTCCTATTCTCTAAACCATAGTTCCTGAGATCCCAGAACCTAGCTTCGGGATCTATCATAGTTATCATTATCGTTCTCGTTGAGGTCCATCCGGTCCTCACTTTCCCCGTCCCTTGCCCTTGCCCTTGTCCTAATCTTTGTCTCTGCCTTTGCCTTCGCTGGTGCCTGTGCTTGTGCCCGCTCGGCAAGACCTTTGTCTTCGTCAGTGTCCTCATTGTTGGCTGTGTTCCTCGAGTCCTTCTGCGTCATCATTGTCGTCTTCCCTGCGTCCGAGTTACTTCGTCACACTGAAGTGTTGTCTTGGTCTTAGATTAAGATGTTTCCTAATGTATGTTGCACATTTGGGTTTGATATTGTAGGGAGTAAAAAAATAAAAGAGTGATGATTCCGATGGGTGTCCGTGGGTATTATTCCACAGTTCTTGTAGGAAAAGAGAAAGAACGTCTTGATCCAGTTCGGCTTCCTCAATTAATGACTTGGTAGTTAGTTCTTTTTTTGCGCAATTTAGCTGATGGGCTTGCGCAAATAATTGTTGAAAGTTTTTGCTCATAGCGACATGATAGCGTCATGTTGTCCCGGCGTCTTGACACTCGTCCCGATAGCTCGATAGCAGAAACAGGATTGCGGCGAGGGAGGAAATGTTAAGCGAGAAAAGACGAAGGTGGGGAGAGGGTGACGTCATTAGATTCCAGGAAGTTCTATGGCGTGATGGATTTGTAATGAGAGGGTGGGGAGGAATACGAGGTGTGGTTGCGATGGGTTTCTACGTATTTCTTTGAATGGATGTGTGAGTCATAGCGGACTAGCGGAGGAATGTATTAAATAGAGTGGGGGGGGCTTCTCTTTAGTTCTTTCTTTCTTTTCTCTCTGTCTCGTCTTCCTGTTATCTCAGTACATAGGAATATACTCCTATTCTTTAAGCCATAGTCCCTGCGATCCCAGAACTCAGTTTCGGGATCTGTACTAGCTATTATCATCGTTCCCGTTGAGGTCCATCCGATCCTCACTTTCTCTGCCCTTGTCCTTGCCCCTGCCCGGAGCCTTGCCTCTGCCTTTGCCTTGGCCGGTGCCTGTACTTGTGCCCGCTGGGCAAGATCTCTGTCTTCGTCGGTGTCCTCGTTGTTGGCTGTGTTCCTCGAGTCCTTCTGCGTCATCATTGTCGTATTCCTCTCGGCCGGTTACTCTGTCACACATGTCCTGTGAGTGGTCCTGTAGCAGTAACTAGAATGATAACTGAGGGTGGGAGGGGGTGAAGGTGGTAGTTTGTTTCCTGCCCTTTTGCTGTTATTACTGAGCCTAGCCAGAGTCAGGGTCTCCTTAAGACATGAGGGGTCTGTGGCTTTGTCTTACGGGGTGGGTCGAGTTAGAGGGCAGAGTCTAGCGAGAGAGAGAGACGGGGCAAGGTCGGCTCGGGATACACCGAGGTCGAGGCAAGATCAGATTTAGGTTCAGTATCACGGCGTACCACGAACTACAGCAGGAGGAGAATATTGCGGAACAGGTTTCGGTTGCGGTGTTTCTTTTCTTTTGGGCTCTTAAAGTTTCTATGGGTTTCCATTACACGACGTTATGAGTCATGACTGTACAGGGATCAGGAGGGGTATATATACGTTGCTACGGACCTTTCCTTTATCCTTTTCTTTCTCTTTCTTTTCCTACGTGTTCTTCCTGTTATCAATTATACTGTTTAGTTTCGTCTTGTCTTTAGTTCTAAATATATTACGTCATACCCACATCCCGTGCCAAGACCCCCGCTTAGGTCTTCCATAGTATTTTGCTTCTTTCTCGTCCTTTGTCTCGTCTCGCCTCGCTTCGTTCACAGTCCATGACCGTAGTGCGTATCATCAACTGGTATCTTCGTCTCCATAACTTTGTCAGAGAGGCCATCTGGACCCTCTGCCCCACAACCCTCCTCCTCGGATAAGCTCCGTCGTCATCGCCCCCCGCCCTCGTCTTCGTTTCTGTTTCGGTTGTGCACCTCGGCTCTCTTGTCTGTTGTCTCCGTGTCGCTCCGTAACATTCAGGTTCAGGTTCAGGTTCAGGTTCGAGTTCGGGTTCAGGCAGGGAGAGAAGGGCCGAAGCCAAAGTAATGTATTGCTAACAGAGAGAAGACGTTGCCTAGAGAGGCGAAAACATAAGAAAGAACGAACACTATATATACAACTATCCCTCCCCGCCGATGACTCATACCATAGAATCCTATAGAAACCTTTACACTCCCGTACTACCCATACTAATCCCGATAACTCCAATTCCATCCCGTTCCTACCCAATCCTTCCTAGCGCTTACATTCTATTACCCGAGCTCCTTCCTAACCCGTCCTTCTACATCCGACATCGACCGATACTATCTAACAACCCTGTTCCGGAGGCACCTTGATGGGAGGCGGGGTAAGGGAGGCGAAGTCGTGATACTTTGTGGGGGGCTTTGCAGTTGGCACACCTGATTGGGGTTTGTGTACATTTGAGGCCGCCTTGACAGGAGTCGCATGGGTGGTTTATTTGTGAAGTGACCCTTGCTGCAGTGACCACAGTTTAATGCTTCTGCTTTGCATTTCAGGTGGTGGTGATCAAAGCCCATACACTTTTTACATTGAGATACGGGTTTGGTGTTAATGAATTTTTCAAGTTTGCAGTCAGAGTCGAAGAGGGAAAGGTAGTGGAAGCCTAAGCTTTCCAGGGTGAAGGATCTTGGGAGGGCGATGACTATAGATGAATGGTCTTTAGTGGCTCTTGCTTTTGTTTTAGATAGCCATCTAGGGACATGGGCGAGTTGGAGGAGTTTTCCATAGTTGGTTCTAATTTCTGAAGCAACAGGTTGGCTAGCTTGGATTCTATCTCCGATGCTAGTGGGAATTCCATTAACAATAAATCTGGACCAAATGGAATTGGTCTTGATGTCCACAAAGGGGACGTTATATCTGTTTAGTGCTTCCTCGATTCCTTGTCGGTATTCAAATGCTTTGGATTCTGTGGTGATCAGTTTGGTTTCCAGGACGAGGTTGTCATCAGCAAACTCAACTTCTGACTGCAGTCTCCCAACAGTCTCCCAAGTCTCAGGAGAGTCTCCTGACACTCCTGGATACCTGCTGAGTCTCCTGAGGCTCAGGAGACCTCAGGAGACAAATCAAGTCTTACTGATAGTTTTTAGCCATTTTTTAATGTTAATAAAGTGACAGGCTGTGTCCGGGATTGTTTTTTGATTTCTGTCCTGATTTCGGAAGGGGAGACATTGATTTCATCATTGGCTTCGATGACCATTTTCCTGTTGATCTTGGTGTATTCTGGTTTGAATTATGGGTCGGCCGTCTTTTTCTGTTTTCTGTTTACTACTGGCCTGAAGTCTTGGTTTTGATTGCCACTTGCTACTGTTGCCTAGGCGTATGAGGCGGGTTCCTTGCCTTTCCCTCTTGGGGGGTTTGGGGGGGGCAGCGGGGGTCTCTTCTGGCGGAGGGGGTGTTGGGTTTGATGCTGCTGTTGTGGTAGGGCGGGCGGTGGCTGTTGATGTTGTTGGTACTATTGTTGGTGTTGTTGTCCGGCGGTGAACATGGTCTGGAGACGAGAGTTTTGTGCCCTCAAGTCTGCCATTCCTACCCCAATGTTACGGATTTCAGTTTGTAGGTTCTGGACGATAGAGTAGTTTTTGTGATTTCTTCTGTTAGGATGTCCAGTTGGGTTGTTAATAGGCGGATAATCTGGTTTGAGGCTGACTTGACAGGAAATGTAGTTGAGGTCCATCCTGTTGTGGGTATCTTCTGGAACGATGTTGGGGTTGATGTAGTCCTTTGCCAAAGCATACATCAGCAAGACTTGATTTGTCTCCTGAGGTCTCCTGAGCCTCAGGAGACTTAAAGTGTATCCAGGAGTGTCAGGAGACTCTCCTGAGACTTGGGATACTATTGGGAGACTGCAGCCAGAAGTTGAGTTTGCTGATGTAGGGTAGGCGATAATCCTTTTCGTCCGTGAACTCCGAGAAGGGTTGGTTAGTGGGTTAGTCAGTGATGAATACGTCTCCTTAACTTTCATCATCTTGGGGTTGGGTTTGACTATTCTGATTGTTTTGGTTGTCTTTTGTGTTTTGGGTGAGGCTAAAGCGAGGAAGTGTGGGGGTACTCATGGAGGGAACAGCCCACATTGAGGAGAGGGAAGCTTGAGAAGCAATTACTGGAGTGCCGGACCTCCTGGGGGGAGGA
This sequence comes from Morchella sp. 2016-72, assembly GCA_024713865.1. NCBI lineage: Eukaryota > Fungi > Ascomycota > Pezizomycetes > Pezizales > Morchellaceae > Morchella > Morchella sp. 2016-72. The sequence goes on from JAMJEY010000023.1 coordinate 976,155, forward strand.
GATGCGATTAGGAGAGTTTTCCTATTCCCGAGCTTTTGTGATAGTGTACACGCGATGAATGTTTCTTTAGTGGCAGAAAACGAAGGAGGTTTACGCGCTTCCTGTTGTTTGTCCAAGTTTTCAGAATATAATTTGTGAAGGCAAAATAGTTTAGGATTCAGAAAAAGGTTGAAGTGCCCGATCGAAGCGAGGGCAGAAAGGATAGGAAGGTTGCAAGAAGAGGAAAGGAAAAAAGCTATCTAGAAGCGAGAGTGCAGCCCATATATATACACCCCATGATTCTACCCAATGACTCACCTGTGAAACCCTGTACAGATCCCCATAAAAACTCAAGACCCTTAATACCGAACCTATTCCTTATTCCCTATTCCTGAACTGTAAACCCAAACTGAACCCCTGTAATCAAAATGCGTAGAACATAATAGACCACCTGATTAACTCCTCCTCCCGCACTTCACCTAGCCTGCTCCATACCGTGATAAGAGCCTAGTTACTCTATCTATCACGGTATATCGCAACGAGGTTACGGGAAGAGAAGCTAATGAGGCAGCATCAGCAAACTCAACTTCTGACTGCACTCTCCCAACAGTCTCCCAAGTCTCAGGTAAGTATCCTGACACTACTGGATACATTTTGGGTCTCCTGCAGCTCAGGAGACCTCAGGAGACAGATCAAGTCTTGTTGATGAGTCTCTTATAATCTATTGATTTTGGTTACAGTGAGTCGGTTTGGAATTACAGTTTGGAAATAGTGAATAATGTACAGATTCAGAATTAACAGTCTTGGGGAATTTAAGAAGTTCTGTATACGATTTTGCGGATGGGTCGTTAGATGGAAATATGAGATCTATATATAGGCTCCGCTCTCACTTGTAAATAGTTTCTTTCTTTTCCTATTCAAGTAACCTTCTTGTTCTTTAGTCAATTAGTACTTTAAAACTTTTAGTCATCACCATGACATCCTACATCAGAAAGACTTGATTTGTCTCCTGAGGTCTCCTGAGCCTCAGGAGACTCAAAATCTATCTAGAAGTGTCAGGAGACTCTTCTGAGATTTGGGAGACTATTGGGAGACTGCAGTCAGAAGTTGAGTTTGCTGATGTACTACAACCTGAGAGACAGAAGGAACATTCCTATCTTTCGCCTTGTTTATGGTAAAGTATTCACCACTTGTCTTGTCCTTAATTCTACCTCGCCTCGTCTCCCATTATTTTGGTTGTCTACTTTACCTGCTTTGTTCTTGTCCTCGCTCTGTTCCATTATATTATCTGCTAAATAGTCAAGCTAAATAATTTGTAGTTGGCTATACAAAATTATTCTAAGTTATAGTTGCATTTAATTCTTTTACTATGTGAGAAGGAATACTAGAAGTATAGGGATGGCTATCACGGAGCGAAGCAGGACTGAAGACAAAATGTTCTATGACGGCATACCGCGAGACGAAGTAGAAGATGACAATAATGACGCAGGAGAGGTCGAGGGACACAGCCAGACAACGAGGACACCGACGAAGACAGAGATGTTGCCAGGCGGGTACAAGCATAGGAACCAACGAAGGCAAAGGCAGAGGCAAAGATCAGGACAAGGGCGAGAACACGAGACAGGGGAAGTGAGGACTGAATAGACCTCAACGAGAACGATGATGATAGCTATAATGGATCCCGAAGACGGGTTCTGGAATCTCAGGGACTTTGGCTAGAGGATAGGAGTATATTCCTATGTACCGAAATAACAGGAAGACAAGACAGAGAGAAAAGAAAGAAAAAACTAAAGGAAAAGTCCTACCGCTCTATCTAACACATTCCTCCGCTAGTTCATTATGACTTACACCTTCATCCATAGAAACCCATAAAAATCCGTTGTAACCATACCTCGTATTCCTCCCCACCATCTCCTTTATGTTTATTACAATCCATCACGCCATCGAACTTCCTAGAAACCAATGAAGACACCCCCCCTTTCCGGCACGCCTCCTCCTCGCTTAACGTCTCTTCATTGTTACGTCAACACTTCGACTACCGAACCCTCAGGACCGATGCCAAGATACCAGGACAGATTCCTGAAGTCTCCTGAGCCTCAGGAGACTCAAAATATATCCAGGAGTGTCAGGAGACTCTCCTGAGAATTGGGAGACTGCAATCAGAAGTTGAGTTTGCTGATGCAACTTTAAAATCACTGAACTATTGGGGCAGATGCTAAGACGCCGGAACAGATTTGAGGGATAGTTTCTTGTGTTTGATATGTAAAGTGAAGCCAGCCTCTTGAAGGGCTTTATCAATAGTGGTAGGGGAGCCATTAAGACCAGATGCCTCAGTTATCTCATAGAGAGGATAGCTCGAATGTTCCTCTACTATGTCTGAAAGTTTTTCTTTATTGGCTTTGGAGAGGGCTGGTGGATGCCCAGAGCGGGGGTGGCCATGAACATGGCCTTCTTTCTTGTATCTAGCAATGACTCTGTGAACATTGCTCCTTGAGGCTCCAGTTTCTTCTGCAATTTTGACTGCAGGTACCCCATTCTTTTGGTATCATAACGGCTTTTCCTGAGTAGCTCGAGTGGTCATGGCGGGGTGTTGATGTGGGGTGGAGGTTACGCGAGACTTGTTGCGATATCACAGGACTTGTTGGACACGGGTGTTCTCTATCTCCTGCATTTCGGGTGTCCTAACGCTGGCGTTCGGACTAGCAGCTCAGGGTACGTACCTCTTACTCTCTCGACCTCATTGGGGCTCCCTAGCTTGCCCGGTGGTGCTGTCCTTAATCCCATTCAAGATCCCCCTTCTGAGACCACCACTCGACCCCCCCTCCTATTGATATCTTATTCCTATCCTTGAGCTCTAAAAACTACCCCCACTCCCCAACTATTCGGACTTCTACAACTCACCGCCCCTATTTAAAAGTTGATAGTGACGATGGGATCATCAAGACTCAACGGTGGTGTATTGGTGGTGGGATCTGATCAGCTTGGCCTCGGGGGAGATGTGAGTGATATTTCGGGAGGCTGGATTCGAATGAATACCTTTAATTAATAAATTCTGTTTAGAATGTTTCCCCGAATGGTATCACCAATCCATTAGATGCCCCTCTGAACCCAAGGCCGAGGATTCACCGCTCATCGACCGTCTCACAACTTCCTTCTTTCATGGTTTCGGCACCAGGAAAGGTCATCGTTTACGGTGAACATGCTGTAGTTCACGGCAAGGTCCGTAGAATCCTTTACGCCAGTCCACCTATTCTACTACACCCTCCTCTTTGCGCCATTCTTTAACTAGTATGCTCCCTCTCTAACAAACAATACTATAGGCAGCAATCGCTGCCGCACTCTCTCTTCGATGCTATCTCCTAGTTACACCTTTACCAAAGACTACGCATAAGTTGACTCTGCGGTTCCCTGATATTGGCCTTGATCACTCTTGGGACATTGAATTGTTGCCGTGGGATACATTTTCTGCGCCCGGAAAAAAGAAATATTACTTCGATACTGTCGAACGTCTGGATAATCAGCTGATGAATGAAATTAAACTATTGGTCGCTGATATTCCCGGAAAGGTCCTTCAATCATCTGCCGCAGCTTTTTTATATCTTTACCTGATGCTTGGCTCCAAGCATGCCCCGGCATCAATATACACCTTAAGATCTACAATTCCCATCGGGGCTGGACTTGGAAGCAGCGCGAGTATTTCCGTTTGCCTGAGCACCGCCTTGCAGCTTCAGATGGGAACTTTGACAACACCCTTCAACGGAATGATGTCAAATGAAACGCAGCTGCAGCTTAAAAGAATCAACAATTGGGCATTTGTAGGGGAAATGTGTATCCATGGAAATCCTAGTGGAGTTGACAATACAGTGGCTACTGGAGGGAAGGCAGTCCTCTTCAAGCGAACAGATTATTCCCTACCTCCACATGTAATCCATATAAATAAGTTAGCGACATCCTATATACCGATTTGAATCTACACTAATCCTGGTACCCAGATTCCCCGAACTCCCACTTCTGCTAGTCAACACAAAGCAGCCTCGCAGGACTTCTGAACAGGTTGCTAATGTCCATAAGCTCCTTTCTGCTCACCCCGAGGTCACAAATTATCTTCTCGATACAATTGACCGAATTACACTTGATGCACACAGAATCATCTCCAACCCAGAGTTCTCCGCTCAAGCCGGGAGCCCGGGTCTTGTTCAACTTGGTGAATTGATGCGGATAAATCATGGTCTTCTCACATCTTTGGGAGTTTCGCACCCAAAACTGGAGCGAATACGAGAGTTAATTGACTACCCAGGCATCGGGTGGACCAAGCTAACGGGTGCTGGCGGTGGAGGTTGTGCTATTACCCTTCTCAATCGGAATGTTGAACAAACTGTTCTAGATGACTTGAACACAAAACTGAGCAATGAAGGCTTCGAAAAATACGAAACGACGCTAGGGGGTGCTGGCGTTGGTGTTTTATGGCCTGCCGTAATTAGGACAGATAAAGAGACCGAGATTACACAAGAAATGTTCTTAGCCGTAGATGGGGTGGAGGGAGTGGAGGGATTAGTAGGAATTGGAACGATTGGGAAGGGGAGTCAAGGATGGAAGTTTTGGAGAGAGTGGGTCCCAGATGAGTCTGAGTTCACCTTGCATTAGGGGTCGAAGTACAAATTTGTAATTAGAGGCCCTAATCGTCATATATCTGCGTATCTCAATTTGACGAGTATTTTTTTTATTATATATATCAGTTGTATTTGTTCAAGGTACAAAACATTGCGCGCAGTAGAAACTATGGTATAAAGAACCTCAAAGATTGCTATCCCCGGCAAAGAAATAAATTAAACTCCCACAAAGGAAATTACATAGGAAAAAAAATATGTTGTGAGTTTATCAGTCGGATGGCCTCAGTGGGACTTGTTATGATGTGATTAGGAGTGTATCCCTTTAAACTCACCACCTCTTGGCAAGGTTGATCAGGGGTGATTTTCTTTAATCAAATTCGGACGGGTCCAGGCTGAACAAATGGTGATTTGTGGGTGGAGCAGTATTAAGGCGTGAGTGTGGTTTGAACACGTGACCTTAAGTGCAAGTGAAAGAGTTACTTAAAGACCCAAAACCAGTAATAGGAATTGTTTTTGCTCTATATATAAAGATATTTCCAATAAGGTATTTGACCATGCATCTTAGTCTCGTTCCCAGCCCATACAGTAATGTTAGTGGTAGTAGTGGTTGTATAATATAGGTTCATCACAGGAGGGTCTGGAGCAATAACTTTTCGGAGAAAAACCAGGTTTCTAAATGACCCTGCCGGACTCTTTTTGGTAGAGAATCCGGAGATTTTGGCCTAGCACACCAGACCATTCCGGTATGGAACCATACAATCAAAAATATACCACTGGAGTGTGGGAACGAGACTACATGCATCTCTCTTCCTCGCAACTGTGTTTTCAACACCGCCAAAACTTGAGAATATCTATCGAGGCGGGCCGAGGCTTGGGATAAGGACGAAGGAGAGCGGGAACAGAAGCGGGACATGGGCTCGGGCGAGGACAGAGTCAACCCAGGATACACCTCAGGGTCGAGCGGGTTCAGGTTCTGTTATAGGATATCCGGGGTGTTGTGTTAAGAGTGTTGCAACTGGTGTGGAATAGAGTGATGAATTGTGAAGAGAGTCAGTCGGGTAACCAACAGGGGTCTCGGTTAGGTATAATGGGGTCGCGCCATCCAAGAGGGATGTGTCGCGATAGCATGGGCTTGTGTGGCTTACACGTTCTATGGCATGCGGAAGTCTCTTCCTGAAAAAGCATAGAAGCGTGGTATGGTGCTTGGCACCTCTAATGTCCTATTGTATTGTGCCTTAGCACTTAGGTGTTTACATTGCAGATAGATAGTATGAGTTGTTTTAGGAAACAATGCCGATGCATGGAATCGGGAGGGTGTTGCACGTGTAGAATATCATAGAAGAGATAATAGCATGATCTTAGATAGAAAGCGCGTCTTGGCCTCGAGCGACTTATGCATCAGCAAACTCAACTTCTAACTGTAGTCTCCTAATAGTCTCCCAAGTCTCCTGAGAGTCTCCTGAACCTCCTGGATATTTTTTGAGTCTCTTGAGGCTCAGGAGACATCAGGAGACAAATGGAGTCTTGCTGATGTGTATAAATAGAAACCTGATTTGCTCTTGTCTTTCTGGAATCATCATCCTTCAAGAATTCAAGCGAGCAGAATCTAGTTTACAATATTACTTGTTTAAAAGCTACAGAACTATTGCTTAGCGTTAGCTATATCTCGAATCACTTCGGGATATCCCTTTACAGGTTCAGGTTCAGATTCAGGGATGAGGTGAGGACAGAAGCCCTGGAGCTAAAGATATAAATTACTAACAGAAGGAAGACGTTGCCTAGAGAGGTGAAGACATAGGGAAGACAAAGCTCTATATATACAGTTATCTCCACAACCGTTAACCTATTCCGTAGAATTTCATAGAAATCAGTGAACTTCCGTGCTGTCCATACTATTCCCAATACCGTCACTTCTATCTCATTGCTACTCAAACTTCTCTAGTGCTTATATTCTATTACCCAATGTCCTTTTTAATCCATTACTTTGCATTATACATCGTCCGATACTATCCAACATCATTGCTCGGAAGACGCCTCGACGGAAGACAAAATACCGGAGGCTGAGCTGTGATAGTTGCCCTCTCCTTAAGTTCGAGCTCCGCGAGAACTCCGACAGGTTCTTACTTGATATGGTATGCTGTATGAAAGCGGGCCAGAAGATAAAAAAGGTTTGTAAGGTTCTCGGCTTATTCCCAAGTGGAGGTGTCATAACTTTTCCATTTGAATAGGTACTGCAGTTGCGAATAGTGAAGTTTGGAATCTAAAAGTTCATCTACCTCTCACATCAGCAAGCTCAACTTCTGACTGCAGTCTCCCAACAGTCTCCCAAGTCTCAGGAGAGTCTCCTGACACTGCTGGATACATTTTGGGTCTCCTGAGGCTCAGGAGACCTCAGGAGACAAATCAAGTCTTGCTGATGCATTCTTCATCATTATCAACGATTACTGGAGGTGTAGGAGGCGGAATATGTCCTGATAGGGAATCTGTAGTGTAAGGCTCCAACTTCGCGATATGGAAGATGCGGATGATCTTCATCGCGAGGAGAAATCAGCCAGAGGCCATAGGTTCTAATTAACTCATTGATCTTGAATCTTTCAAAGATATTCTAAGTTCTTCTGAGAGTGACCTATTACTTGCACGCTTCAAGCCGCTTAATTATACTTCATTGCCTACCCACAGATGTATGCAGGAATGAAGTTTGATAAGATTAGCATTACTTCACGATCCTGAGCCAGAAGATATCTCAGCTTGCAAATGGTCGTACATTTCAGCCATTCTGTGACGGAGTATGACCAAGCAAAGCAGAAGACGACAATGATGACGCAGAAGGGCTCGAAGAATACAGCCAGAACAACGAGGACATCTATGAAGACAGGAAGTTTCCCAGGCAGGCGCAAGCATAGGCACCAGCAATTTGAAGGGCAAGGGCAAAAGAGGCACGAAATAGGAGAAATGAAGATCAGATAGACCTCAACAGGAATGATAATAAAGACTATGAGTGATCCCGAAGTCAGGTTCTGAGATCCAGTGAACTATAGCTAGGAAATAGGAGTATATTCCTATGTACGAGGATAACAGGAAGACGGGACAAAGAGAAAAGAAAGAAAGAACTAAAGAAAAAATCTTTCCGTGGTATTTAACATTCTCCCCCAACAGTCCGTTCTGACTCATTCCTTCACTCATAGAATTCCATAGAAATCCACTGTAATCACACCACATAATCCCCTCCACTATCTCTTTTAATTATATTACAAATCCATCATGCCATAGAACCTCATACATCAGCAAGATATTACAAGTCTCAGGAGATTACAAGGGTTTCGGGAGACTCAGGAGACTGTCAGGAGACTCAGGAGACTCCAATCACAAATGGTAAAGCTTGCTGATGTAGAATCTACTGACATCACCATCACCCCACTCCCGTCCATTCTCGCTTAACATTTCTTCCTCCGTCGCAACCTTGTTTCTGCTACCGAACTTTTGGAACCGATGCCAAGACGCCGGGACACATTCGTTTGACGAGGGTATTAGTATTTTGAGGATGTTCAGTGAGGAGGGATCGTGCAATATTGTCTGTAAAGCATGGGTCGAAACTATAGTTGGTCATGAAAGGAGAAACCTGTATTATTTCTGAGAGATGATTATTGGACGCAAACTCAGCGAGTGGTAACCAGTCTACCCAGTCATTCTGTTGATAAGAAACGTAACTCCTCATGTATTGTTCCATTACTGAATTAAGCCTTTTAGTCTGGCCGTCAGTCTCAGGGTGGAAAGCGGAAGACATGACGATGTTGATTTTGAGTACTTTGCAAAGGGGTGATGGAGTAACTCAGACGCAAAGAAGAAGATGACAATGATGATGCAGAGGTAGCTCGAGGGGCATAGCCAGACGATGAGGACAACGACAAAGACAGAGGGGATACCGGGGGGGCATAAACAGAGGCACCAGCCCAGACAAAGGCAAGGGCAAAGGCAAAGAAGAATACCAGACTGGGAAAGTGAGGATCGGATGGACCTCAACGAGAACGATGATGAATTCTGGAAATGATCTTGAAGCTAAGTTCTAAAATCCTGTAGCTTATAGCTGTCGAATAGGCGTATATTCCTATATTACGAGATAGGAGAAAGATAAGACAAAGAGAAAAGAAAGAAAGAACCAAAGAAAGAATCCCCCTGGTATATTTAACAACCTCCTCTATCAGTCTGCCATGACTCACATTCCTCTCCACCCTCTTCCTATTTATGTTACAAATACATCAAGCCATCGAACCTTCTAGGATTCGATGATGGCACCACTATATTTATCGTGCCCTTCCTCGCTTAACATTCCTCTATTGATTCCAACAATACGTCAACTATCAAACTCCCGGGACAAATGCCAAGATGGCGGGACAGATTTCCAGAACCTGCTCGTGAACTGAGTACCATGATCAGAGAAAATGCTGGTGGAAGGACTATGAAGTTTTCAAATATGATCGATAAACAAGCGGACTAGGTCCTCAGATCTAGTAGTGATATCGCACGCAATATAATACCTCATTTTTGACAGATGATTTACTATGACTAAAATGGAAGCCCTTCCTTTGCTGTGATGGAGTAGCTTGTACATAGAGAAGAAGACGACAATGATAACGTAAAAGGACTTGGAGAACACAGTCAGGACAACGAGGACTCCGATGAAGGCAGAGAGGATACCGGTCAGGCACAAGCACAGGCATTGGCCAAAGCAAAGACAAGAGCAAAGGCACAAGGGCACAGAGAGCAGCGAGAGTGAAGACCAGATGGACCTCAACGAGAATAATGAGGAGAACTGTAGTCGATCCCGAAGTCAGGTTCTGGGATCTTGGGGATTATGGCTAGAGTAGGAGTATATTTCTATGTACCCAGATAACAGGAAGACGAAACAGAGAGAAAATAAAGAAAGAACTATATCAGCAAGCTTTATCATTTGTGACTAGAGTCTCCTGACTCTCCTGACAGTCTCCTGAGTTTCCTGAAACCCCTGTAATCTCCTCAGACTTGTAAAATCTTGCTGATGTAAAGGAAAAGTCTTCCTATGCTATTTAACACCTGTCCATTCATGACTCACACATCAGCTCATAGAACCCCATAGAAATACACTGCAACCTCACCGTGTAATCCCCTCCACCATTTTCCTTAAATATATTACAAATCCATTAGGTTATAGAACCTCATAGAATCCAATGACGATACCATTACCTCATATTCGTCCATTTTCGGTTAACCTTCCCGCTTCCGTTGCAACCTTATTTAACTTGAAGTTTGGGGCTATGTTCAAGATCGCTGAATGGCTGCCAGGAAGGTTCCTCATAACTAGTATATTTAACCAAGTTTTCTATCCGCTGCCCTCTCTTCCTCGAGTTCAAGATCTCCGCAACCTCCCATTCCATTTCTCCTTCAACTTCCACAGGTGGGGGTGGTTCAACCCTCTGTCCCAGAACGGGGTCGTTTAGTACTGACGATAGTAGTAAGACGTGAAATACTGGGTGTATTTTTCTGGATGCGGATAATTCCAGTTCGTATATCAGCAAACTCAACTTCTGGGTGCAGTCTCCCAACAGTCTCCCAAGTCTCAGGAGAGTCTCCTGACACTCCTGGATACCTTTTGGGTCTCCTGAGGCTCAGGAGACCTCAGGAGACAAATCAAGTCTTGCTGATGTAAGCATAAGGGCTTACAATTCATTTCACCGGATAGGGACCAATTTGTTTCCAGTCCAGTTTCTTTGAAAGTTGTTTTGTTTCTATGTTTCGAGTTGAGAGCTAGACAGAGTCACCAACCACATATCGGGGCGCGGGAGCTCGATGTAAATTGGCCATTTCTTCTTGTATCTTTTGGGCCCTAAACATTTTGCTCTTCAAAAGGTCAAAGGCCTGGGACATCTCCCTTGCTAACCAGTTTACTTGGTCCTCATTTATTGTCCTTCCATGCTGTAAGGGCCTAAATGTCATTCGGGGATTTCTCCCGCAGTTCGCTTGAAAGGGGGACATATTAGTTGTTTCGGAAATATAATTATTGGTAGCGAACTCAGCCATCGGAAGAAAGTCAGCCCAATTATCCTGTTGATAAGACACATAACTGTGCAGGTATTGTTCCATAATCGCATTGGTCCTTTCAGTTTGTCTATCAGTCTGAATGTGAAAGGCAGTGGAGTATCGGGTTGCCATCTCTAAGTGATCACAGAAAGTCTCTCAGAACTCAGCAGTAAACTGTGTCCCTTAATTTGAGACAATAGCCTCCGGTAGCCCATGGAGCTTCCATACCTGTTCCAAATTTAGAGGAGACAGGTCTCTAGTGTTGACATTTTTTGTGGTGCCGATGAGGTGTTTCATTTTTGTTAACCGGTCTATGACTACAAAGATGGGGTTGCATCCATTACTCCCCGGAAGCCCAGTTACAAAATCCATAATAATATCTGTCCAAGGTCCTTTGGGTACTAATAACAGTCGTAGAACCCCTTGCAGAGGATTATGATTTACCTTACTCCGCCGACAGAGGTGACGATTCTTAACATAGCGGTCTGTATATTTCCGCATGATTGGCCAGTAATAGTTTCGACTAAGGAGTTCTAATGTCTTTTATCTTTCAGGGTATCCCACAAAAGGATTATCGTGGTATTCTCGTAGAAGGTAGAGTTTAAGTTGGTCGCAGTCAGGGACATAGAGAGTATTTCGATACAATAGCAATCCCTCTTCACTTTCCTTATACTCGGCTAGTGAAATTTCTTTCGACTGTCGAGCGCCGTCTCGAAGCATGAACAGAACCTTGTTTGGAAAACTATCATTCTGGTAAGCTTTGTTAAATAGATCAAGTATGGGAGACAATTCTTCAGCGGGTTCATTTGCCAAAGAGCCCGCTAACAAACTTATCTTAACATCTAAATTCTCCTTCTTCAAAATCACCCGACATTGTTGCTCCAATCTCTCATCCCCTTCTTTTGGTAAATCCTTAGGTCTTTTTGTCAAAATTTTCACTTTCCTCCCTTGCTTTCCTGGCTCATACTGAATAACAAAATTAAACTGAGATAGGAACTCCGCCCAATGAGTTTGACGTCAATTCAGCAATTTGGTCAACATAAAGTATTCAAAGTTGCGATGGTCTGTAAGTTTTTTAACCTGAAATTGAGCTGTTTCTAGATGCGGTCTCCATTCCACAAAGCAGTGGATAATAGCCAGCAACTCCTTATCGTAAATTTCATAGTTGCATTCCGCAGGTGAGTGTATCTTTGAGAAGAAGGCCACTGGATGCAAAATTTGTTCATCATCCCGTTGTGAAAGAATTCCTGCTGACACGTAGCCAGAAGCATCCGTCTCCAAGATAAATTCTTTTTCTGAATCAGGGTGCATCAGGACCGGGGCCGTAGTAAAAGCAATCTTGAGTTTTTGAAAAGCTGATTACACCTTTCGGGTCCATTTGAACCGGACACGTTTTTTGGTCAGGGCAGTCAATGGCCGCGCTACTCGGGAGTAAGCGTAAATAAAACACCGGTAAAAGTTGGCAAACTCAAGAAACTCCTGGACCTCCTTCACCATTTTTGGTGCTTCCCAGTCCACAATGGTTTGTACCTTGATGGGGTCCATCTTTATGCCTCTAGGAGTTAAGATCATGCCGAGGTATTTAGTTTTCTGTACACTACACTCACACTTTTCCGGTTTCAGATGAACCTTATTAGCCTCAAGAGTCTCCAAGACTTGTTGCAGATCCTACTGGTGTTGTTCCAATATTTCGGAATAAATAAGAATGTGTTCCGGCGTCTTGGGATCGGTTCTGATAGTTCGGTAGGAGGAAGAGGGTTGCGACGGAAGAGGGATTGTTAAGCGAGGATGGACGGAGGTGGGGAGATGGTGACGTCATTAGATTCCAGGAGGTTCTATGGCGTGATGGATTTGTAATATGAGTACGAGAGATGGTGGGGAGAGGGGAATTACGTGGTGTAGTTGCGGTGGATTTCTACAAGATTCTTTGGGTAGAGGAATGAGTCAGAGCGGACTGGCGGGGAGGATGTTAAATAGCGCGGGGGGGATATCTTCTTTAGTTCTTTCTTTCTTTTCTCTCTGTCTCGTCTTCCTGTCATCTCGGTATATAGGAATAAACTCCTATCTTCTAGCCATAGTCCCTGAGATCCCAGAACCTGGCTTCGGGATCTGTCATAGCTATCATCATTGTTCTCGTTGAGGTCCATCCGATCCTCACTTTCCCTGCTTCTTGTCCTTGTCCCTGTTCAGAGTTTACCTCTGCCTTTGCCTTCGCTGGTGCCTGTGCTTGTGTCCGCCCAGCAATATCTCTGTCTTCGTCGGTGTCCTCGTTGTTGGCTGTGTTCTTCGAGTCCTTCCGCGTCATCATTGTCGTCTTTCTCTCGTTCGAGTTACTCCATCACAGAATGTCATCAAAATAGGAAGTTGCAAGACTATCCAGAAATGGGCGTAGAATGTTATTAGTCCAACGTTGAAAAGTAGCGGGAGCATTGGTTAGCCCAAATGGCATTACCAAGTATTCTCAATGTCCATAGCGCGTCCTAAAAGCCGTCTTCCACTCATCCCCCTCTTTGATCTTGATTTGATTATACCCCCAATGCAAGTCGAGCTTGGTGAAATAATTAGCTCTGGCCAGGTTGGCTATAGTCTCCGGTGTGAGAGGTAGTGGGTATCTGTCCTTTACTGTGATGGTGTTTAACTTTCGATAATCAATATATAAACGTAGGGAGCCATCCACCTTTTTAACAAATGGAACCAGGGCACCTGTTGGTGAACTACTTGAATGAAGAAAACCTTTTTGTAGTTTGTTGGCTAGATAGTCCCGTAAGGCCTTCAGCTCCTCTCTCGACATATTATATATGGGACCGAAAGGCGGTACTATCCCTTCTTGTAACTTGATCTCGTGATTATAAGGACGATGTGGTAGTAACCTGGCTGCATTTTTTTGTCAAACAATTGTCGGAAGCGTTTATAGTCTATAGGAATCGTTCCGTCAAAATTGACTGATGCTTCCAGAATCTTGTTGACAGCGTATAGAGTAGTAGAGTAAACTTGAGCTGTAGGATCCTGGGAAAGTTTCTTGAACGAACGAGGGGTGATAGCCGAAATGAGAGTTACTGATCTTTCTGGTGGTGAAGTAGAGATTCCCTGTGCTACAATTAGTTTGCTATTAGTTGAGCAGTGTTCCAGACAAAGGCTGGATTTGAACTATATTTCATTCCTCCCACTATCAATAATGACCCCATGTTTCCTCATCTACGGTATTCCCATAACAAGTGGATAGTGACCTAATTTTGTAACAAAGAACGGACATTCCTCTACGTACCCATTGATTTCCAGCTCTAATGTTACCTTCCTGGTCACCTTCCCTGATTCGATAGGTCTTCCATCAATCACATCAATTTCCCTCTCAGTTCTCAATTTCTTCATTCATCAGCAAAGTGAACTTCTGACTGCAGTCTCCCAACAGTCTCCTAAGTCTCAGGAGAGTCTCCTGACACTCCTAGATATATTTTGAGTCTCCTGAGTCTCAGGAGACCTCAGGAGACAAATCAAGTCTTGCTGATGTTTTTAACTCATGGCAGTGCACAAAGTTCTCATCAATGAAAGCATATCCCGACACTCCAGTATCAATTAAGGCATGAGTGGGTACAATAGATTTTTTATTTTGCGAGATAGAACAGACTACAATTAATTGACATCAGCAAGACTTCATTTGTCTCCTAAAGTCTCCTGAGTCTCAGGAGACTTAAAAATTATCCAGGAGGTTCAGGAGACTCTCAGGAGACTTGGGAGACTGTTGGGAGACTGCAGTCAGAAGTTAAGTTTGCTGATGGATATTCATCTATTTCCCCTTCTGATACTGAAAACATTGAAATAGCAATCTTAGAAGAACTCTGTGAAGGTCCCTGGGCTATGCCGGTTTGGCCAGGGACTAATCTTTTAACTCCTTCTCATTCGATACCACATCAGCAAGACTTGATTTGTCTCCTGAAGTCTCCTAAGCTTCAGGAGACCCAAAATGTATCCAGGAGGTTCAGGAGACTCTCCTGAGATTTGGGAGACTGTTGGGAGACTGCAGTCAGAAGTTGAGTTTGCTAATGCATGTCCTCTTCCTGTTGTCTCTTTTCCTTTTTTGCTTCTAACAATACTCCCCTCATCCTAGATGGAGCTCTTACTGAAGGCGAAACAGGGTACTCCGTTACTAAATGTTCAACTCCCTCACAATAATAACAATGATTCTCAATCCAACAGGCCTCCCTCTCCTTAAGGTCAAGGCAGCGGCGACTATTAGACAGATCTACAGGAACACCTTCTCCAGGAGTATACGAGAGGTGAGCAATTGGTACAGCATTTCTTGGTGGAGGCAGTGGTGGGCGTGATACGACTAGGGATGTTGCTGATACAACAGATGGTTGAGGATTGAAGGAGCGAGGTGATGGATCACTTGGAATCTGAAACCCAAACCTCCCCATCCTGGCCTGTAGTATCCTTTGATTGTTATCCAGCCGTTGCAGAAGAAGGCCGAATTCTTTGATGGTAGTGGGAGTTTTGTTTTGGATTATCAGCGCCATTAAGTCTTGGTTAAGCCCTTACAAAAGACACTCAATCTTGGCTGCCTCATTAAACTATGAGTCCGCAGTATAACGTTGAAATTCCGCAAAATATTCTGAGAAGGGGCGTTGGCGTTGCCTAATCTCCCTTAAGTTACGAGCAGTAGTAGTAGCACAATCCAGGTCCCCAAAAGCATTTTCCAAAATCTCAAAAAATTCTGACATTGAGTGCAAAGCGATTTCTTTGTCTGAGATATAAGCGAGAAACCGATCTGCCACAGATCCCTCCAGTCGAGATATAGCATACTTTCATGGATATACTAGGGTTGGAGGGATGGAAGGATTGGCAGGGCTGGGATTACTGTGCAATAAACGGCGGGAATAAGTCAGGATAGATTCCATTGGTTTCTGTTACGCAAGGGACTCAGTCATAAGCGGGGTTGCGCGGAGGTATGAGTCAGACTTGGCGAAGCGGGGTAGTGAATATATAAGGAAGGCAATACGCCTACTCCTGTACTTTCTTTCTTTCTCTTTTCTCTTCACGCAACGTCTTCTGTATTTACTCCATATACTTCATAGAGTCTTCTTCTAAAGTGACTATCACTGTTACCTTCAAACCCTCTCGCTCATAGTCTCTACCTCTTAGGTACTATCGCTGCAAACCATCTGCACCCTGCAGAACGAAGCCTACCCCCCACTGCCCCCCTGAGACATACGCAACCTGTTGAGCCGAAGTAGGAAATCGATCGAGATTATATCATGGCTCCACGCTCTGCACCTCACCTCCCACCAAGACACCTCCAGAATAGGGTTGTTAGATAGTATCGGCTGATGTCGGAAATAGAGTGACGGGTTAGGAGGAAGCTCAGGTAATAGAATGTAAGCGCTAGGAATCATTGGGTAGGAACAGGATGGAATTGGGGTTATCTGATGGGGCGGGGTCGGGTTCAGGGTCGGGGTCTAGTAGGGGACGGGCAGGACAGGGTTGGCTCAGGATACACCGGAGTCGAGGCAAGTTCAGGTTCGGGTTCAGGTTCAGGCATAGACAGAAGGCATCAGCAAACTCAACTTCTGACTGCAGTCTCCCAACAGTCTCCCAAGTCTCAGGAGAGTCTCCTGACACCCCTGGATACATTTTGGGTCTCCTGAGGCTCAGGAGACCTCAGGAGACAAATCAAGTCTTGCTGATGGGGCCGAAGCCAAAGTAATGTATTGTTAACAGAGAGAAGACGTTACCTAGAGAGGCAGAAACATAGGAAGAAACGAGCGCTATATATACAACTATTCCTCCCCGCCGATGACTCATACCATAAAATCCCATAGAAACCCTTACACTTCCATATCACGCATACTATTTCCGATAAACCCAATTCCATCCCGTTCTTACCCAATCCTTCCTAGCACTTACATTCTATTACTAGAGCTCCTTCCTAACCCGTCATCCTGCTTCCGATATCGACCGATTCTACCTAACAACCCTGTTCCGGAGGTGTCTTGGTGGGAGGCGAGGTGCAGGAAACGGAGCCGTGAAAGAAGGTCTCAGTTAACAATCATATTTTGGTTTCATGTATTGTATCTGATAAGAATAAAACTGTTAAAACTTAATCACTTCATCAGCAAACTCAACTTCTGACTGCAGTCTCCCAACAGTCTCCCAAGTCTCTTGAGAGTCTCCTGAACCTCCTGAATAATTTTTGAGTCTCCTGAGGCTCAGGAGATATCAAGAGACAAATGAAGTCTTGCTGATGTTGTTGACACTAAGACTTCTAGATTCGCGTTCATTGATGAATCATTTATACGGCACAAGGAAATTCTAATTACTCCTTTTGCCAATCCTCATGCTTTTCATGTTATCGATGGCAAGATAATACCAAAAAGATCACCGACTATGTCACCCACTTGGGACATTATCCGCTAGTATTAGGTATTTTCTGGCTTCGGCAGCATAATATTACCATCAACTTCACCCATGATTCGTTGACCTTCGGGTTCTCTCGTTGACTTCAACATTGCAATGAAGATCAAGTCTCTGTATACATTAAGGGAATTTCTTCTCTGTTTCCTGCCAGTCAGGATTTTGAAATTGTTAGTGCTGCGACCTCGGCTGAAACTACTGGGGGACTTACCGTATATGCAGTGTTCCTGGATAGTTCCACTGACATCAGCAAACTCAGCTTCTGACTGCAGTCTCCCAACAGTCTCCCAAGTCTCAGGAGAGTCTCCTGATACTCCTGGATACATTTTGAGTCTCCTGAGGCTCAGGAGACCTCAGGAGACAAATCAAGTCTTGCTGATGGAATCAATACCTCCCGAGATTGCCGCCTTGGTTCCCCCTAAACATCATTACTTCTGCCAATGGTTTGGAAAAGAAGGCCTTCAGAAACTGCCTCCCCATCGTCCCTACAATATTTGAATTAATCCTTATAAGGAAAAGTAGCCCCCCTTTGGTCCTCTGTACAACATGTCCTAAGATGAGCTGGGTACGCTGATTGAGTACATAGATGATATATTGAAGAAAGCTTTTATCAAGTCTAGCTCCTCTCCCGATAGATCTCCTGTCTTGTTTGTAAACAAATTCGGTGGCGGTCTTTGATTTTGTGTTAACTGCCAAGGACTGAATGCTATTACTGTTAAGATTTGTTACCCACTACTGTTGCCTAAGGAGACCTTCAATCAACTCTGTAAGGCCAATTGGTACACTAAATTACTCCTGAAGAACGCTTACAACCTGGTTCGAGTTAGTTATTTCTAATACAAGATAATGCTGTTAGGACTAACCAAGGCATCAGCTGTCTTTCAGTACTTCATCACCGATACCCTGCAATTCTTTCTTCATCGCTTCTGCACAGCTTACCTGGATGACATCCTCATCTATATTGAGGATCTGGAATCACATCGAGACGACATGAATCAAGTTCTGCAAGCCCTCACTGACACGAATCTCCACTGCTCTCCTGAGAAATATGAATTTCAAGTCTAGGAAGTTGTGACGGAGTAGTCTGAGCAAGAGAAAGACGACAATGATGACGCAGAAGAACCCGAGGAACACAGCCGACAACGAGGACACTGACGAAGACAGAGGGCTTGCCGGGCGGGCACAAGCACAGGCACCGGCCAAGGCAAAGGCAGAGGCAAAGCTTCGGACAGGGGCAAGGACAAGGACAGGGAGAGTGAGGATCGGATGGACCTCAACGAGAACGATGATGATATCAATGATGGATCCCGAAGCCAGGTTCTGGGATCTCAGAAACTATGATTCAGAAAATAGGAGTATATTCCTATATATCGAGAAGACAGAAAGACGAGACAGAGAGAAAAGAAAGAAAGAACTAAAGAAAGAATCTACCCGTTCTATTTAACACATTCCCCCGCTCATTCCCTATGACTCACACTTCCCTCCGTGAACATAGAAACCCGCCGTAACACACCCTCTATTCCTCTCCTCTGATTTCATTACAAATCCATCACGCCACAGAACCTGCTAGAATCCAGTGACGTCACCATCTCCTCACCTCCGTCCATCCTCGCTTAACCATCCCTCTTCCGTCGCTACCTTTTCCCCCTACCGAACTGTCGGGACCAATGCCAAGACGCCGGGACAGATCAGGTCCCCTCCTAGGGCCTAGCTCCTGATAGGCCGAGGTTTCAAGGATACTGATCATGAAAAGCTCTCCGGCTCGACTGTGTTCCAAGTCGCCTGAGGTTGCCAGAAGTGTTCTCATAACCAACGTATTTCACTAAATATTCTATCCGTCGACCTCTCTCTTCCTTGAGTCCAGAATTTCTGCAACCTCCCACTCAATTTCTCCTCAACTTCCACAGGCGGGGCGGTTCCACAATTTGTCCTGATAGGATCGTTGACTGCCGATGCAAGAAGTGAAACATGAAATACCGGATGTATTTTCATGGATGAGGGCAGTTCCAACTCGTAGGCGTAGGGACTCACGATTCGTTTGACTGGGTATGGTCCAACCTGTTTCCAGTCAAGTTTTTTGGAAGGACGCTTAGTTTCTATATTTAGTCGAGAGTAGGCGAAATCGCCGACCATATAGCGAGGTGCTGGGATTCGATGTAGATTGGCCATTTCTTCCTGTATCTTCTGGGCTCTGAACATCTCACTCTTCAGGAAGTCGAAAACCTGGGACATTTCTCTTGCCAGTCCATTCGCTTGATCCTCATTTGTTGTTTGTCCATGTTGTAAGGGCCCAAATGTCATTCGAGGATGTCTCCCGTAGTTCGCCTGAAAGGGGGACATATTAGTTGTTTCGGAGATATGATTGTTAGTAGCGAATTCAGCCATCGGGAGAAAGTTAGTCCAATTGTCTTGCTGATAGGATACATAGCTGCGTAGATATTGTTCCATAATTGCATTAGTCCGTTCGGTTTGACCATCGGTTTGAGGATGAAATGCAGTAGAATATCGAGGAGCAATCTCTAGTCGATCACAGAGTGTTTTCCAAAATTCAGCCGTGAACTGTGTCCCCCGATCTGAAACAATGGTCTCCGGCAACCCATGAAGCTTCCATACCTGCTCCAGGTATAGACGGGACAAGTCGTTAACATTTTCTGTAGTAGGAATAAGATGTTTCATTTTGGTCAACCGGTCCACAACTACCAGTATAGCATTATACCCGTTGCTCTCCGGAAGCCCAGTCACAAAGTCCATGGTAACATCTGTCCAAGGTCCTTTAGGTATCGAGAGTGGTCGCAGAACTCCTTGCAGAGGGTTATGATTCGCTTTCTCGCCGACAAATATGACAATTTCGACATAGCGATCTATATATCTTCGCATGGTCGGCCAGTAGTAGTTTCGACTAAGAAGTTCCAACGTCTTTGATCTCTGCGATGCCCGGAAGGTTTGTCGTGATATTCCGTAGAAGATAAAGTTTAAGTTAAATCGCATGTCGGGAACATAGAGAGTGTTTCGATACAATAACAACCCTTCCTTGCTGTCCTGCACTCGGCCAGTGAAATTTCTTTCGACTATCGAACACCATCTCAAGCATGGTCAGAATCTTGTTGGGAAAACTATCAACTTGGTAGCTTTGCTAAATAACTCTTGTATGGGAGGCGATCCTTCAGCGGGTTCATTTGACAAAAGCTAACAAACTATCTTTTCATCCAAATTTTCCTTTTTCAACACTATCCTCTTTCTGTTGTTCCAGTCGTTCATCCCTTCCTTTGGTAAGTCCTTAGATCTCCTCGTCAAAATATCCACTTTTCTCCTTGCTTTCCAGGCCTGTATTGAATAACAAAATTAAATCGAGACAAGAATTCCGCCCAACGAGTTTGACGACGATTTAACAATTTGGTGGACATAAAATATTCCAAATTACGATGATCCGTCAAAACCTTAACTTGAAACTGGGCCGTCTCTAAATGAGGTCTCCATTCTTCGAAACATCGGATGACAGCCAACAACTCCTTGTCGTAGATCTCATAATTACATTCCGCCGGCGAGTGTGTTTTGGAAAAGAAAGCGACTGGATGTAAAACTTGTTCATCATCCCGTTGTGATAGAATCCCGGCCGACACATAGTCGGAAGCATCTGTTTCGACAATAAACTCTCTTTCAGGATCGGGATGCATCAAAATCGGGGCCGTGATAAACGCTGTTTTAAGTTTTTGAAAAGCCTGGTCCACCTTTAAGGTCCATTCAAATCGTACGTGCTTCTTTGTGAGAGTAGTTAATGGCCGAGCCACTCGAGAATAGGCATAGATAAAGCGCCGATAGAAGTTGGCAAACCCTAGAAATTCCTGAACCTCCTTCACTGTCCTCGGTGCTTCCCAGTCATGATTGTTTGTACTTTGGCGGGGTCCATTTTCATTCCTCCGGGGGTTAAAATCATTCCCAAGTATTTGGTTTCCTGTACGCTAAACTCGCACTTCTCAGGTTTCAGATGAACTTCGCTGGCCTCTAGAGCTTCCAACACTTGTCGCACATCCTGTTGATGTTGCTCCAAGGTTTCCGAGTAGATTAATATATCGTCCAGATAAGCGGTGGCGATCCAGAAAAGGACGTAAGATATCGTTGATCCACCGTTGAAAGGTAGCGGGCGCGTTTGTTAAACCAAAAGGCATTACCAAGTATTCCCAATGCCCATATCGTGTACGAAAAGCCGTTTTCCACTCATCCCCTTCCTTGATTCGAATTTGGTTATAGCCCCAGCGTAAGTCTAACTTGGTAAAAAAATTCGCTCTTGCTAGATTGGCCATGGTTTCTGGTGTGAGGGGTAGAGGGTATCTGTCTTTGACCGTGATGGCATTCAATTTCCGATAGTCAACACATAGACGCAAGGACCCATCTGCCTTTTTAACAAACAACACAGGAGCTCCAGCTGGAGAGTTGCTAGAGCGAAGAAATCCCTTTTGCAAATTCTCGGCCAGATAGTCTCTCAGGGCCTTCAATTCTTCCCTTGACATACTGTACATGGGTCCGAAAGGTGGTGTTGTTCCTTCCTGTAGCTTGATCTCATGATCGTAGGGACGATGTGGTGGCAACTTAGATGCATTCCTTTCGTCAAACAATTGTCGAAACCGTTGATAGTCAATGGGAATCGTTCCGTCAGGGTTAGCCGGTGCTTCCAGAATTTTGTTAACAGTGTATAGTGTAGTGGAGTAGACTTGAACCATAGGATCTTGTGAAAGTTTCTTGAAGGAACGAGGGGTGATGGCCGAAATATGAGTAACTGGTCTTTCTGGTGGTGAAGTAGAAATCGCATTTCTGATTGCATCTGTCCATTAGTTGAACAGTGTTCCAGGCAAAGATTGGACCTGAATTGAATCTCATTTTTTCCACTATCGATAATAACCACATGCTTCCTCATCCACGGTATCCCCATAACAAATGGGTAATGTCCTAATTTTGTAACGAAGAAGGGACATTCCTCCACATGTCCATTAATTTCCAGCTCCAACGTCACCTTCCTGGTTACCTTTCCTGATTCAATGGGTCTTCCGTCAATGACATCAATCTCCCTCTCAGTCCTCAACTTCTTCATTTTTAACTCATGGCGGCGCACAAAGTCTTCGTCTATGAAGGCATATCCCGACGCTCCAGTATCGATCAAGGCATAGGTGGGTACAATAGATTTTTTATTTTGTGAAATAGAACAAACTACAATCAACTGATTCCCATCCATTTCCCCTTCTGATACTGAGAACGTAGAAATAGCAACCTTAGAAAGACTTCGCGAAGGTCCCTGGACTATGCCGCTTAGGCCAGGGACGAATCTTTTAACTCCTCCTCTTCTGACAAAACATCCTCCTCTTTTTCCTTCTTTTCCTTTTTTGCTTCCAACAATGCTCCCCTCATCCTAGGTGGTGCCCTTCCCGAGGGCGACAAAGTACAATCCCTAACCAAATGTCCAACTCCCCCACAATAATAACAACGATTCTCTATCCGACGAGCTTCCCTCTCCCTAGGGTCCGGACGACGTCGACTATTAGACAGATCCATAGGAACAGCTCCCCCAGGGGTGTAGGAAGGATGTGCTGCCGGAGCTGGGTTCCTTGGTGGTAGTGATGAGGGTGGTCCGTCCGTTGTCGGCCCAGGCCGGCCGGCGCGGCGCTGAGGGCGAGGAGCAGAACCTGAAATCTAAACCTCCCCATCCTGGCCTGTAATGCCCTTTGCTTATTATCCAACCGTTGTAGTAGTAGGCCGCATTCCTTGATGGTATCGGGAGTTTCATTCTGTATCATTAATGCCATCAAGTCTTGACTAAGCCCCTCCAAAGCAAACACTCAATCTTGGCTTGTTAAACTCAGAGTCCGCGCATAGCGCTGGAACTCCGCGAAATATTCGAAAAGGGCGTTGGCGTTGTCTGATTTCCCTCAAGTTACGAGCAGCGGTGGCAGCACGATCCGGGTCTCCAAAAGCGTTGTTCAAAATTTCAAAAAACTCCGACATTGAATCCAGAGCAATTCCCTCATCCGAGATATAAGCAAGAAACTGATCCGCCGCGGGTCCTTCCAACCGAGAAATAGAATAGGCAATTTGTTGAGACGAGGTGGGAAATCGATCGAGATTGGCTGTGAGTTTGATCTGTAGCTGTCTCTGAAACATCCTCAAGCTTTTCTTGTCCCCATGATATTTCTCTGGGTCAGGTAGCTTTTCCGACTTAGGTGACTTGGTTAGGTCGTCATGGAGCTCCCCGATGTCTTGCTTGATTCCTTCTTGCAGCTTTTTGATCTTAGCTCGTAGTCCCTGGGTTTCTTTATGGGCTGGCTCGGGCTTGTTCGGTTTATTGTGGTGGGCTTTGAGGTCGATGGCGTGTGCGGACCTCCGTAGGCCTGGAGGAGGAACGCATATGCCTGTGTCGCCTCTTCCGTTGCTGTGGAGTCCACTTCAGGGTGAGCGACAAAGAAAGCCGCGAGGTCATCGTGGAGCTTTTGATAGTCACCTCCATTGGTGCCAGGGGAGGTCATGACAAACTATGGTGCGAGGAACTCGTGCTGTGTTGGTCGAGTAAGGATGGTCTCGTCTTAGTGTGACGGAGTAGTCTGAGCAAGAGAAAGACGACAATGATGACGCAGAAGAACCCGAGGAACACAGCCGACAACGAGGACACTGACGAAGACAGAGGGCTTGCCGGGCGGGCACAAGCACAGGCACCGGCCAAGGCAAAGGCAGAGGCAAAGCTTCGGACAGGGGCAAGGACAAGGACAGGGAGAGTGAGGATCGGATGGACCTCAACGAGAACGATGATGATATCAATGATGGATCCCGAAGCCAGGTTCTGGGATCTCAGAAACTATGATTCAGAAAATAGGAGTATATTCCTATATATCGAGAAGACAGAAAGACGAGACAGAGAGAAAAGAAAGAAAGAACTAAAGAAAGAATCTACCCGTTCTATTTAACACATTCCCCCGCTCATTCCCTATGACTCACACTTCCCTCCGTAGAACCCCATAGAAACCCGCTGTAACCACACCTCGTATTCCTCCCCACCATCTCCTCTGATTTCATTACAAATCCATCACGCCACAGAACCTGCTAGAATCCAGTGACGTCACCATCTCCTCACCTCCGTCCATCCTCGCTTAACCATCCCTCTTCCGTCGCTACCTTTTCCCCCTACCGAACTGTCGGGACCAATGCCAAGACGCCGGGACAGAAGTCAAGTATCTGGATATAATCATTACCATCAAAGATCTTAAGTTCAACCCAAAGAAGATCGAAACCATCGTCAAGTGGACATACATCAGCAAGATTTTACAACTCTCAGGAGATTACAGGGGTCTCAGGAGACTCAGGGGACTGTCAGGAGACTCAGGAGAATCCAGTCACAAATGGTAAAGCTTGTTGATGTACCCCTTAAATGTTAAGGACATACACATGTTTAATTGATAGGCTAACCTTTATCGTCACATCATTAAGAACTCCTCAGAGATTGTCTGCCCTCTCACTACGCTTACCAAAGGATATATCCCATTTATATAGTCTTCTCCTTGTGGAGCAGTTTTTGAAAGATTAAAAACCGGCTTCACCGTTGCTCCAATTCTTCGTCACTCTGATTTCGATTGCTAAGCCATTGTGGAGATAGATGTATCAGATTATGTCTCAAGCAGTACACTCTCTTAGTATAGCGATGGGAACATTCTTTATCCTTTCGCCTACTTCTCCGGAGCTCACTCCCCAGCCGTATGCAACTATGAGATCTATGATAAAGAAGTACTAGTCATCATCAAATACTTTGAAGAATGAAGAGCTGAACTCATGGGTGTTGCCGAACTGATCGATGTCTAGAGTTATCACCAAAACCTGGAATACTTCATGACCAAAAGAGATCTCAACTACCGATAGGTACAGTGGTCAGAGTCCCTTTCTCATTAGAATTATGTGATTAAATGTCGACCTGGGAAACAAGGAGGAAAACCAGATACGTTGACTAAGAGGTCAAAAGATCTACTAGAAGAGGAGGATAAACGTATGACGCAGCAAAGTCAAACAATATTGAAGTCCCAAATTTGAGTTTGTTGCTAGTCATCCCGGCTGTCCGAAGATATCACGGTACGATGCGAAGACAAAGACAGAAAGGTCAAGGTACACAACCAAGCTGGCGCGAGACGTGATGGGGCGAGATGAGGAACGGAAACCGAATGGACGAGGTCTGACGGAGTAACTCCGAGACAAGGAAGAAGACGACAATGATAACGTAGAAGGGCTCGAGGAACAGAGCCAGACAACTGTCACGGCTCCGCTGCCTGTACCTCGCCCCCCAACAAGACATCTCTGGAACAGGATTGCTAGATAGTATCGGTTGATGTCAGAAGTAGAGTGACGGGTTAGGAAGGAGCTCGGGTAATAGAATGTAAGCGCTAGGAAGGATTGGGTAAGAATGGGATGTAATTGGGGTTATTGGGAATAGTATGGGTGTTATGGAAGTGTAAAGGTTTCTATGTGATTCTATGGTATGAGTCATCGGCTTGGAGGGATAGTTGTATATATAGTGCTCGTTCTTTCCTATGTTTCTGCCTCTCTAGGCAACGTCTTCTCTCTGTTAGCAATACATTACTTGGCTTGGACCCTTCTGTTTATGCCTGACCCCGAACCTGAACCCGACCCTGAGCCTGAATCTGTCTCGACTCTGGTGTATCCTGAGCCGACCCTGTCCTGCCCTGTCTCTTCCCGGACCCTACACCTGAATCCGATCCCGCCCCGTCAGAACAACGAGGACACCGATGAAGACAGAAGTTCCACCAGATGGGCACAAGCACAGGCACCAGCAAAGGCAAAGGCAAAGGCAAGGGCCAGCACAAGGAGGACGAGAGGCAGGGGAAGTGAAGACCGGATGGACCTCAACGAGAACGATGATGATGACTATAGTAGATCCCGAAGTCAGGTTCTGGGATTTCAGAGATTATGGCTTTAGAAGATAGGAGTATATTCTTATGTACCGAGATAACAGGAAGACGAGACAGAGAGAGAAGAAAGAAAGAACTAAAGAAAAAGTCCTTCTGCTCTATTTAACACGTTCCTCCGCTAGTCCACTATGACTCACACCTCCTCCCATAGAAACCTATAGAAACCCGCCATAACCACACCTCGTATTCCTTCCCATCATCTCTTCTATTTACATTTCAAATCCATCATGCCATCGAACCTCCCAGAACTCAGTGACGACACTATCACCTTATCTCCACCCATCCTCGCTTAACATCTGTGATGGAGTACTGCGAGGCAAAGTGGAAGACGACAATGATGATGCAGAAGGACTTGAGGAACACAGCCAGATAACAAGGACACTGACGAAGACAGAGGTAGAACCGGGCAGGCACAAGCACAGGCACCGGCAAAGGCAAAGGCAAAGGCAAAGGCAGAGGCAAAGGCCGGAGCAAGGGCGAGAAGCAGAGAGCAGGGAGAGTGAGGACCGAATGGACCTCAACGAAAACGATGGTGATAACTATGACAGATCCCGAAGTCAGGTTCTGGGATCTCGGGGACTATAACTAGAAGCTAGGAGTATATTCCTATGTACTAAGATGGCAGGAAGACGAGACAGAGAGAAAAGAAACAAAGAACTAAAGAAAAGATCCCCCCCGCTCTATTTAACACATTCTTCCGCTAATCCACTATGACCCACACTCCCCTTTCAAGATACTCATAGAAACCCGCCGTCACCACACCTCGTATTCTTCCCCACCATCTCTTCTAATTATATTACAAATCCATCACGCCATCGAACCTCCCAGAATCTAATGATGTCACCATCACCCCATCTCCGCCCATCCTCGGCTAACATTGCTCCTTCCGCCGCAATCATATTTCCGCTACCGAACTCTCGGGACTGATGCCAAGATGCCGGGACAGATCAGATCCCCTTCTAGGGCCTAGCTCCTGATAGGTCGAGGTTTCGAAGGGTAGCGACGATGAAATAGTTCTCGAAGTTCAGAACAATGTTCAAAGTTGTTCGAGGACTGCCAGGAGAGTTCTTCACATTCAACATATTTGACAAGATATTCCACTCGACGTCCCCGTTTACTCGAATTCAGTATCTTCTCCACTTTCTATTCGATTTCCCCTTCTATTTCAACCGGTGGTGGTGGTTCAGAGGTTTATCCAGGTACAGGATCATTGGCCACTGGCGATAGTAAAGAAACATGGAAGACTGTATGGATCTTCATGGATGCAGGAAGCTCTAATTCATAAGCGTATGGGCTCACAATCCGATGAACTGGGTAGGGGCCAATCTATTTCCAGTCAAGCTTCTTGGGAGGGCACTTGGTTTCTATATTTCGAGTCGAGAGCCAAACGAGGTCTCCAATGGCGTAATGAGGTACTGGGGTCCGATGAAGATTAGCCATTTCCTCTTGTATCTTCTGGGCCCTAAACATTTCGCTTTTTAGAAAGTCGAAGACTTGCAACATCTCTCTCGCTAGTCCATTTGCTTGGTCCTCGTTTACCATTCGTCCGTGCTGTAAAGGTCCAAACGTCATCCTTGGATGTCGTCCATAATTGGCCTGAAAGGGGGACATATTCGTCGTTTCTGAAATGTGATGATTGGTGGCGAATTCGGCGAGAGGTAGAAAATCAGCCCAATTATCCTGTTGATAGGACACATAGCTTTGTAGATACTGTTCCATAATCACGTTGATCCTCTCGGTTTATCCATCAGTCTGGGGGTGTCTAACGGAGTGAGATCGGGTTTAGATACAGAGTCGAGAAGGATCGAACGGGCAGGGTCGCCTCGGGATACACCCAGGTCGAGATGAGTTCAGGATCGGGTTCAGGTTCAGGGTCGGATTCAGGTTCAGGGTCGGGTTCAGGTTCAGGATCGAATTCAGGAACGAGGCAGACAGAAGGGCCGAAGCCAAAGTAATATATTGCTAACAGAAAGAAGACGTTGCCTAGAGAGACAGAAACATAGGAAAGACAGACCACTATATATACAACTATTCCCCCGCGCTGATGACTCAGACCATAGAACCCCATAGAAACTACTACACTCCCGTACCACCCATACTATTCCCGATAACCCCAACTCTATCCCGTTACTACCCAATCCTTCCTAGCGCTTACATTCTATCACCCGAGCTCCTTCCTAATCCCTCATTCTACTTCCGACATCAGCCGATACTATCCAACAACCCTGTTCCGAAGACGCCTTGGCGGGAGGCGGAGTGCGGGGGACGGAGCCGTGATAGGGTGAAAGGCCGTGGAGTATCGAAGTGTAATTTCTAGCCACTCACAGAGAGCTTTCCAAAACTCAGTAGTAAACTGGTTCCTCGATCCGAGATAATAGTCTCCGGTAGCCCGTGAAGCTTCCAGACCTGTTCCAGATATAGACGAGACAGGTCCCTGGTGTTGACATTCTCCGTGGTGCCGATGAAGTGTTTCATTTTTGTCAACCGATCCACAACTATTAGGATAGCATTGAATCCATTACTCTCCGGAAGTCCAGTGATAAAGTCCATGGTGATATCCGTCCAAGGTTCTTTGAGTATCGATAACGGTGGTAGAACCCCCTGCAGAGGATTGTGATTTACTTTGCTCCGCCAACAGAGGTGACAGTTCTGAACATAACGGTCTGTATATTTCCGCATGGTCGGCCAGTGATAGTTTCGGCTAAGAAGTTCCAACGTTTTAGATCTTCCAGGATGTCCCGCAGAAGGCTTATCGTGATGTTCGTGAAGAAGATAGAGTTTAAGTTCGTCGCAGTCAAGGACATAGAGAGTGTTCCGATACAATAACAGCCCCTCCTCGCTTTCCTTACACTCGGCTAGTGAAATTTCCTTCGACTGTCAAATGCCATCTCGGAGCATAGCTTGAATTTTATTGGGAAAACTATCACCTTGGTAAGCTTTGTTAAATAATGCAAGTAGAGAAGACGCTCCTTCAGCGGGTTCATTTGCCAAAGAACCCGCCAACAAACTTATCTTCAGATCAAAATTTTCCCTCTTCAATGCCACTTTGATTTGTTTCAATCTCTCGTCCCCCTCCCCTAGTAGATCCGCAGACCTCGTCATCAAGATATCCACCTTCCTCCCTTGCTTTTCCGGCCGGTATTGAATAACAAAATTAAACCGAGATAGAAATTCCACCCAATGAGTTTCACGACGATTTAACAATTTGGTTGACATGAAATATTCAAGATTACGATGATTCGTGAGTACTTTGACTTGGAACTGAGCTGTTTCCAGATGAGGCCTCCATTCCTCAAAACATCGAATGATAGCCAATAATTCTTTATCATAGATTTCATAATTACATTCCGCCGGTGAGTGAGTTTTCGAGAAAAAAGCAACTGGATGTAGAACTTATTCGTCATCCCACTGTGATAGGATTCTGGCCGATACATAATTGGAGGCATCAATTTCAACAATAAATTCTCTTTCCGGATCAGGGTGCATCTATCTGGGAGCGGTGGTAAAAACCGTCTTGAGTGTTTGAAAGGCTTATTCTACCTTCCGGGTCTATTCAAACCTGACATGCTTTTTGGTGAGGGTAGTCAAGGGTCGGGCCACCCGGGAGTAAGCATAGATGAATCGTCGATAAAAATTAGCACACCCCAAAAATTCCTGAACCTCCTTCACTGTCATTGGTGCCCCCCAGTCCATAATTGTTTGTACTTTAGCCGGGTCCATTTTCATTCCCCCCGGAGTCAGTATCATGGCGAGATACTTGGTTTCCTGCATACTGAATTCGCACTTCTCCAGTTTCAGATGAACTTCATTGGCCTCGAGAGTTTCTAGCACCTGTTGTACATCCTGTTTGTGTTGTTCTAAGGTCTCTGAGTAAATGAGGATATCATCGAGATAGGCGGTAGTGCAGCGATCCAGAAAGGGACGTAAAATATCATCATTAATCCATCGTTGAAAAGTAGCAGGTGCATTCGTCAATCCAAAGGGCATTACCAAGTACTCCCAATGTCCATAACGCGTTCTAAAGACTGTCTTCCACTCGTCCCCCTTTGATGCTGATTTGATTGTACCGATGTAGGTTCAGTTTGGTAAAGTACTTAGCTCTAGCCAAGTTGGCCATAGTCTCTGGTGTAAGAGGAAGGGGATCCCTGTCCTTTACCGTGATAGCATTCAGTTTCCGATAATCCACACATAAGCATAGATAGCTGTCCCCCTTTTTGACAAATAGCACAGGTGCCCCAGCTGGAGAATTGCTGAAGCGCAGAAATCCTTTCTGCAAATTATCGGCCAAATAATCCCTTAATGCCTTCAATTCCTCCCTCGATATACTATACATGGGGCCAAAAGGCGGTACCATTCCTTCTTGTAAGTTGATCTCATGGTCATAGGGAGGATGCGGTGTTAGCCTAGATGCATTCCTTTCGCAAACAATTGTCGGAAACGCTGATAGTCGATGGGAATTGTCCCATCAGGATTAGCTGGTGCTTCCAGAATTTTGTTGACGGCGTATAATGTAGTGGAGTAGACCTGCACCGTAAGGTCTTGCGAGAGTTTCTTGAACGAACGAGCTGTGATAGCCGCGAAGCGGGTAACTGGTCTTTTTGGTGGTGAAGTAGAGATTCCCCGAGCTATAATTGGCTTGCCATTAGTCGAGCAGTGTTTCAGGCAAAGACTGGACTTGAACTGAATCTCATTCCTTCCGCTATCAATAATAACTCCATGCTTCCTCATCCACGGTATGCCAATGACAATATCCCGGCGTCTTGGCATCGGTTCCGAAGGTTCAGTAGCGGAAATAGGAATGCGGCGGAAGGAGCAATATTAGGCGAGGATGGGCAGAGGTGGGGTGATGATGACGTCATTGAATTCTGGGAGGTTCGATGGCGTGATGGATTTGTAATACAAATAGTAGAAATGGTGGGGAGGAATACAAGGTGAGGTTACGGTGGGTTTCTATGAAGTTCTATGGATGGTGGTATGAGTCATAGCGAGCTAGCGGAGGAGTATGTTAAATAGAGCGGGAGGATCTTTTCTTTAGTTCTTTCTTTCTTTTCTCTCTGTCTCATCTTCCTGTCATCTCGGTACATAGAAATATACTCCTATTCTCTAGCCATACTCTCCGAGATCCTAGAACCTTGCTTCGGGATCTATCATAGTCATCATCATCATTCTCGTTGAGGCCCATCCAATCCTCACTTTCCCTGTCCCTTGTCCTTGTCCCTGCCCGGAGCTTTGCCTCTGCCTTTGCCTTCGCTGGTGCCTGTACTTGTGCCCGCCCAGCAGAATCTGTGTCTTCGTGGGTGTCCTCATTGCCTGGCTGTGTTCCTCGAGTCCTTCTGCGTCATCATCATCGTCTTCTCTGCGTCCAGGTTACCCCGTCACAGACAAGCGGGTAATGTCCTAATTGCGTAACGAAGAACCCACACTCCTCCACATGCCCATTAATTTCCAGCTCTAATGTCACCTTTCTGGTCACTTTTCCCGACTCAATAGGTCTCTGTGACGAAGTAACTCGGACGCAGGGAAGACGACAATGATGACGCAGAAGGACTCGAGGAACACAGCCAACAATGAGGACACTGACGAAGACAAAGGTCTTGCCGAGCGGGCACAAGCACAGGCACCAGCGAAGGCAAAGGCAGAGACAAAGATTAGGACAAGGGCAAGGGCAAGGGACGGGGAAAGTGAGGACCGGATGGACCTCAACGAGAACGATAATGATAACTATGATAGATCCCGAAGCTAGGTTCTGGGATCTCAGGAACTATGGTTTAGAGAATAGGAATATATTCCTAGATACCAAGAAGACAGGAAGACGAGACAGAGAGAGAAGAAAGAAAGAACTAAAGGAAAGGCCCCCCCCCTGTTCTATTTAACACATTCCTCCGCTAGTCTGCTGTGATCTACACTTCCATCTAGAGAAACCTATAGAACCCCGCCGTAACCACACCTTGTATTCCTCTCCACCATCTCTTCTAATTACATTACAAATCCACCACGCCATAGAACCTCCTGGAATCTTATGACGTCATCATCTCCCCACTTTCGTCTATTCTCGCTTAATATTCCCTCCCTCGTTGCAATCCTGTTTCTGATACTGGACTATCGGGACCCGTGCCAAGACGCCGGGACATTCAGCCACGATAATTTCCTACTATCAATAATAGTAGAAACACAACAAACCAAAACACAACTTCTTAACATATACTCACCAGGCTGTTTATCGCACTTCTCAAACATTGCGAAAACAATAAACACCCTCCCAAACAGCCTGATTATGGGAGACTTCAACAGTCACCACCAGCTCTGGTACGGAACACATTCCAAGGATTACGCCAACTCCATCAGATGGGTCAGGCATAACGCGAAAAAGGTCATTCAGTGGATAAACAAACATAAACTGACTCTCCTAAATGAAACGGGCAAGTTCAAACACTTCCCCCGCAACCAATACAGACCAACAATCATAAACCTCACCTTTACCAAAGGACACGTCCTAAACAGAAATATACACTGGCAATTGGACACAATTGGAATACGATCAGACCACACCAGAATGAAAGTGTTCTTTTCTATCCACAAACAACCATACACACCCCACCGTGACTGGCACAAGTGCAATTGAGAAGCAATCGCAACAAGCTTCGCAAACATCACACTACTTCATGAAGCAAAGGAATCAAACCAAACACAGATAAGTGACTTTGTTTTGGATATTATCAACAGTCGATATAACAATTCGTCTCGAATGACAAACCCCTTTAGGAAATCGAAACGCTGGTGGTTTTAGGACCTGAAGAACACCAAAGCCGTCCTATCCAAACTAGAAAGAAAAACCAAAAACCACCCAGATCCCCAAAACAAGAGATTTCTCAGAAAAGCAAACAGAGCATGAACCATAATGGTTAGAAAAGCCAAACTCGACCAGGCACAGAGAGCCCTAGAGGAAGCGAAAGGAGCAGATATCTGGAAAATCATCAACAAAGGTCAGAAAAAGGAGCCGATAATTCCGGCCATACAAGGTGAAGAAACGTTTGCAGGGAAGTGTCAGATCTTTAAGGATCAGGTCTTCCCCACAAATCGGACCTCCTCCTCTCCCCCCTTACCTCCAATTAGAAACTCAAGCTTTGACCTTAATGACACTTTTGATACAGTCAACATAAATGAACTACTGAAAGCCACCAACTCATGCCCAGCCAACTCAGCAATAGGACCAGATGGAATCCTATACCAACTGGTGAAAACACTAGTTAAGGCAAACCAATAGCTCGTAATCGACATGTTCACGGCCATGCTGGAGCACATGATTCAATCTGATAAGTGGAAAGTCACCAAATGTATCCTAATCGCCAAACCTGGAAAGAAAGACTACTCTCAAGCGAAAGCCTACCGACCAATCTCCCTGCATCAATACTTCAGCAAAGTCCTTGAAAAAATTGTAGCATCGAGGCTATGCACGGTAGGAGAAATCCTGGGAACCCTATCACCAAACCAATTTGGGAGGAGACCCACCATCTCGGCAATTGATGCCCTCTTACTTACCCTAACGCACATTCAGAGAAACCTCCTCATAAAGAAGTTCATAGGGGTAAATTCGGACAGGCCATCTATCCTAACAAATGACATTCAGAGTGCTTTTAACTGTATCAGTTATCACACCCTGGAAAAAGTCAATGCACAACAAAAATTCCTACAATATCTAACTAAATGGTACAACGAGTTCAACACAAACAGATGTGACGGAGCAATTCGGGGACAAGAGAGAAGATGACAATGATAACGCAAGGAGAACTCGAGAAATACAGTCAAATAACGAGGGCACTGATGAAGACAGCGAGAGGCCGAGCGGGCACAAACACAGGCACCAGCGAGAGCAAAGGCAAAGAGAACGCAAGACAAGGAGAGTGAGGATCGGATGGACTTTAACGAGAACGATGATTAGATTACTAAATATCCCGAAGCCAGGTTCTGAGATCCTATAGACTGTGACTAGGAGATAAGAGTATATTCCTATGTACCGAGATAATAGGAAGACGAGACAGAGAGGAAAGAAAGAAGAAATTGAAGGAAAAGGTTTTCTCGCACTATTTAACACTCTCCACCACCAGCCCGCTATGACTCATACCCTCGCTCATAGAAGCTCATAGAAATCCACTGCAATTACACCGCGTAATCCCCTCCACCATCTCCCTTAGTTATGTTACAAATACATCACGCCATAGAACCTCACGAAATCAACTGACGTCATCATCACCCTATTCCCATCCCTTCTCGCTTAACATTCCCTCCCCCATTGCACTCTTGTTTTCGCTACCAAACCCTCGGAACCGATGCCAAGACGCTGAGACAACAAGAGATTACAATTCCAATTCAATCGTAACTGAAAGATCCTACACCATACTTTTCAGGGCTCCAACAAGGCTCTCTGCTCTGCTCAGTCTTGTTCATGATATATGCCAGGGTAATTACAGACTACCAGACCTCCATCAAGGAAATGGGCGCTCGTGCGTTGGCGATGGCGTCTAATCTAAACCGGCAAATCACCAAAGTTCATCGCTAAGATACCTAGTGTGAGAATGCAACGAAGGATAAGAAAAGCCGAACACCTAAATGTCAAATACGAACTGGAAAAATCAGACCTAGTTTTCTTTAGACCCACCACCTCCTCCTTCTCACACTCAAAGAACACAGTAGTA
This sequence comes from Morchella sp. 2016-72, assembly GCA_024713865.1. Taxonomy (NCBI): domain Eukaryota; kingdom Fungi; phylum Ascomycota; class Pezizomycetes; order Pezizales; family Morchellaceae; genus Morchella; species Morchella sp. 2016-72. The sequence goes on from JAMJEY010000023.1 coordinate 1,010,853, forward strand.
ATAGAAGGAATCACGGTGCAACCTGAAACATGCCTAAAATACATAGGCGTTTGGATTGACACCACTCTTTCCTTCAAATCCCACCTAGATGAAATTCTTTCCAAAGACATCAGAACCCTCATCAGCAAGACTTGATTTGTCTCCTGAGGTCTCCTGAGTGTCAGGAGACTCAAAATGTTACCAGGAGTGTCAGGAGATTCTCAGGAGACCCGGGAGACTGTTGGGAGACTGCAGTCAGAAGTTGCATTTGCTGATGTCTAGGTAGAATTAAATCCCTCGCTCAGCAGGAAGGGATCAAAGTTAAAACCATGCACCACTTAGTCACCCAACTCCTCCTACCAATAATCCTTTGGGGCTCAGAAGCATGGTGGACAGGAGCAGACCACATTCTCCGAACCCTAACATCAGCAAACTCAACTTCTGACTGCAGTCTCCCAACCGTCTCCCAAGTCTCAGGAGAGTCTCCTGACAATCCTGAATACATTTTGAGTCTCCTGAGGCTCAGGAGGCCTCAGGAGACAAATCAAGTCTTGCTGATGAAACCCGCTCTATGACGAAGCAGTGTCCCGGCTTCTTGGCGTGGATTCCGACAGTTCGGTAAAAGGAAGTGGGTTGTGACGAAAGAGGGATTGTTAAGCGAGAATGGATGGAGGTGGGGAGATGGTGACGTCATAAGATTCCAGGAAGTTCTATGGCGTGATGGATTTGTAATATAATTAGAAGAGATGGTAGAGGGAATTATACGGTGTGGCTACGGTGGATTTCTACAAGGTTCTTTAGGTGAAGGAATGAGTCAGAGCGGACTGGCGGGGGAGGATGTTAAATAGCACGGCAAGACTTTTCCTTTAGTTCTTTCTTTCTTTTCTCTCTGTCTCGTCTTCCTGTCATCTCGGCACATAGGAATATACTCCTACTCTCTATGCCATAGTCCTTGAGATTCCAGAACCTAGCTTCGGAATCTATCATAGTCATCCTCATCGTTCTCGTTGAGGTCCATCCGGGCCTCACCTTCCCTGCCCCTTGTCCTTGTCCCTGCCCGGAGCTTTACCTCTGCCTTTGCCTTTGCTGGTACCTGTGCTTGTGCCCGCCCAGTACCCTCTCTGTCTTCGTCGGTATCCTCGTTGCCTGGCTGTATTCCTCGAGTTCTTCTGCGTCATCATTGTCGTCTTCTCTGCGTCCGGGTTACCCCGTCACAAGCAGCCAGAACCATCACGAGTTTACCCAGATGGACTAAGACAAGCAAGCTCTTGAAAGAAGCAGGCCTAACCCCCCTCCCACTCCTCCTTGACCACAAGCCCCGGAAATATGGCACACGGGTAATCACTTCTCTTCCGTCACACCCAAACCATGAGACCTTAGCGTCTATTCATCAGCAAACTCAACTTCTGACTGCAGTCTCCAAACAGTCTCCCAAGTCTCCTGAGAGTCTCCTGAACCCCCTGCATTTTTTTTGGGTCTCCTGAGGCTCAGGAGACATCAGAAGACAAATTAAGTCTTGCTGATGTTATCCCCTCAGCTAAAAGAAACATCAAAGCCACGAGCCTGGACCGCATAGCCTCTCTAATGCTCTCATTTCAAACAGTGGGAAACATTAGAGACAGATGGACCCAGAACAAAGTACTTGAAGAACGAACCCTAGAAGAATGGAATAATACTCCACTCAAAAACTATCATTATTAGGCGAAAAAGTCCCCCCCCTCCAAATTACTGAAACTAGCACTATCCAAAGCCAAATGGATCTTCCGGTTTTGCTGCTAAGTTACCAAACACGATAAAGACTCCCTACACTCCCAACCACATGAATGTGTCTACGAATCGGAATTCTCCAGAAAGCATATCTTTATGGACTGCCCAGCCTACAACATCAAAAGAAGGAAACTAATCGAGAAAATCTCTGGCCCGATAATTTAGGAAAATTGTTTATTCCAAAACCTACGCCAAGATTTGTTCATGGATTTTGCGAAGAAAACGAAATTGATGGACTGATACAACCAGGATGAAAGCAACGGAGAGGAGGAATAGAAGTTTCTTTATGTTCTTGATTGCGTGTTGTTTTCTTGTTTTTCTTGTTTTATTGATTTTGTTAATTTTGTTGTCGTTATCGCGGGTTTTGTTTATCTTCGTTTTTTTCTTTCTAGTTTTTTGTCGTTTCAGTTTGTGTTTTTCGGAGCGAGGGAGCGTGTGATAAGTCTTGTACTTCGAAGCAATATAAAATTCATTTATTTATTCATTCCTATCCTTTAGTCAATACAATACTTTAGGACTTCTAGTTATCGCTAAGCTGTCCCTCCTATTATAACATAGTACCGCGAGACAAAGTAGAAGATGATAATGGTAATGCAGAAGATCTCGAGGAACACAGCCAGGTAACGAGGATACCGGCGAAGACAGAGAGCCTCGGGCAGGCACAAGCACTGGTACTGGCCAAGGCAAAGGCAAGGGCAAGAGGACACTGGGGACAAGGAGAGTGAGGACCAGATGGACCTCAACGAGAACGATGATATAAGCTATGATTGATTCCGAAATCAGATTGAGGGATCCCGTAGGCTATAGCTAGGAGATAGGAGTATATACCTATGTACGGAAATAATAGGAAGACAAGACAGAGACAGAAGAAAGAAAAAAACTAAAGGAAAAACCTTCCCACACTATCTAACATTCTCCTCTGCCAGTCCGTTATAACTCATTCCTTCGTACATAGAAACCCATAGAAACCCGTCACAACCACACCTCGTATTTTTCCCCACCATATTCTCTAATTATATTACAAATCTCTCACGCCATAGAATCTTCTAGAACCTGATAACAACACCATAACCTCATCCTCGTCCATCTTCACTTAACATTACCTCTTTCGTTACAACTTTGTGTCTGTTACCGAACCCTTGAGGATGATGCCAAGACACTAGGACACCTATCCGCTAGAGGATACAGGGCTGCTCTTCGTCTTGTCTCATCCATAGTCAGCATGTCTCGTTGTACTCCATCCACTTCCCTCACCTCGCCCCATCTCATCTTGCCTCCATCAGCAAACTCAACTTCTGACTGCAGTCTCCCAACAGTCCCCCAAGTCTCCTGAGAGTCTCCTGACACTCCTGGATACATTTTGGGTCTCCTGAGGCTCAGGAGACTTCAGGAGACAAATCAAGTCTTGCTGATGGCTACCGAATTCTCGGAACTGATGACAAGGCGCCGGGACACACAGCTCCACCTCCTGCACCTCACCTTCCACCAAGATGCCTCCGAAATAAGGTTGTCACATAGTATCGGTTGATGTCGGAAGTAGAATAATGGGTTAGGAAGGACATCAGCAAGACTTGATTTGTCTCCTGAGGTCTCCTGAGCCTTAGGAGATCCAAAGTGTATCCAGGAGTATCAGGAGACTCTCCTGAGACTTGGGAGACTGTTGGGAGACTGCAGTCAAAAGTTGAGTTTGCTGATAGACATCAGTAAGACTTGATTTGTCTCCTGAGGTCTCCTGAGCCTCAGGAGACTCAAAATGTATCCAGGAGTGTCAGGAGACTCTCATGAGACTTAGGAGACTGTTGGGAGACTGCAGTCAGAAGTTGAGTTTGCTGATGGAGCCCAGGTAATAGAATTTAAGCGCTAGGAGGAATTGAGTAAGAATGAGATGGAATTGGGGTTATCGGCAATAGTATTGCTGGTACGGGAGTGTAAGGTTTCTATAGGATTCTATGGTATAAGTCATCGGAGTGGAGGAATAGTTGTATATATAGTGCTCGTTCTTTCCTATGTTTCTGCCTCTTCAGGCAACGTCTTTTTTCTGTTAGCAATATACTACTTGGCTTCAGCTCTTCTGTTCCTGCCTGACTCTGAACCAAAATCTGTCCCGACTCCGGTGTATCTCGAGCCGACCCTGTCCTGTCTTGATCTTTTTTCGTCTCCATACCTAAACCCGACCCCACTCCATTAAATTAGTGGCCATACCAGAATCTTTTTATATTTTCCATAAGAGGGGTATATACCTCCCTATAAGGTCAACCTTTTTTGAAAATTCATAACATGAAAAGTATTAATAGTAAAAATATCAGGCTAAGCCTAATAATATCTTTACCAGAACCTAGAGATAGTCTCACAGAGTTTCTAGGATAGAATTCTTTGTTTGTGGGCTGATAGAAAATTCAATATCGAATTTTGTGCATTTTCTGAATATATTTTCTATGGGGAGGGACAGTTGCAACTTAAACTGATGGCCTGTGCACGGGTAGCCATACCCGCCTAGAAAAAAACTGCTAAATCCCCCTAATAAAGGATAACGAATCTGGAAACTAATGGAATTCATTTATTATAAAATCTGGTGAAGATAGCTTTAGTACAGGTAGTGTGGGGTTGACACTCTTCTAGGTCTGACACGGTACCCGGTCTAAAACGTTACACCCTAATATTCGTACAGTTTTGGTTCTCCAAACTATTTGATGACAGTTTGATTACAGCCTTGCTAAATCATTTCATTCACTTATGTACTTCTACATATGTACTTTAGTTGACGTCAAGCACCTTTGTGCACCCGGTACACATGCACATCAAGTACTAGCAGTGGGGAAGCATGTCTGTGACGACGCGATCGCCGTCGAATGCTAATTTTGGCACGAAATCGAACACCCAAGTTACATGCTATACACCAGTGCACTTCGACCCCACTATATCTAGGTACATGTACTACAGTACAAAATCTTTAAAATAACAGCTGAGGAGGGGTAGGATTACCAGCCACCTTTGGGTGTCCCAACCTCCTTCAATTCTTACATGCCATAATCGCCTAAGTAGATCGATGCAATGATCATGTAAGCAGTGAGCAGTATCTACTCTTATGTAACTTTTATCTCAAGGCGGGGCCAAAGTGGCCAACATAATTTTGAGGCGATCAGGTCCATCAAAATATCGGTGGCATTCTCATGAGGGAGCTGCACCGTTTACTGGGAGGTGCATTAAGCACGGATGTCCCGATCCCTGCTATTTCCACTACCTGAAACCCCAACCCTGCAATCACTTGCTTATCCGTCGTTCTGAGAGGAGTTTTTCCACCTTCTGATAGGAGGTTCGAACTTGTAGTTACTGGGGAAACTCCGCACACGAATTGTTTAGATTTCTGGCGGAACTACAGGGGCTGGTTCACCCCCTCATTTATCTAATCTAACCGCCTGGTCCCTGCTCTCTCCGCCCACAAGCCATGCTTTTTCATCTCTTGTCTGGCACCCATCAGCCTGTTGTACTACTACATGTAGGTGAGTGTTTACACTCTATACAGGTTTGAGAGCAGTTATGGTGTTCCCTACCTGAGTTGAGGTATGTACATGTATTGTTTGAATAGCATACCCGCCTACCCTATGTGGCTAATAGTTGTGCTTGTGTGGTCTCCCTCATCTCCTCCTCGAATCCCCTCAATCCCGTCAGTTCTTCTTTCCGTCATTATTTCGTCCTGCCCTCTTTCCCAACACCTTTTCATCCCTCTCCCCAGGCTTCTGGCTCTACCTGGTCTGCTATTGCATCTATATCTAAACATTCTGGAATTACTCCTGCTTTATGCCTCAATAATTTACAAACGCTCTCCCGGCGGGCGCGTTTTACATACGTTCACGCTGCCTACATACTACCAAGCACCTGTTACCCCATATAGCATTAGCTTCCCGCCAAAATGGGAGCTGCACAGTCTATTCCATCCGAAGTCGAAGGAATCCACTTTTCAACAACCCACCCACCTCGGAATAAACTCACCAAACCTCGTACCAACTCCAACACCTCAAGCCGTGAAGCTTCCTGTCTACCTCCTTCGCTATCTCGCCTAAGTCTCTCTGGATCAAGGCCCTTGGCTGTACAACATCAACCCACCGAAGAGTCACACGCAGGTATCATTTCGGTCGAGTATTCCAAGACATTACCCCCAAACGATGTTCGAAAATCTGGGATGTGGTCATTTCTGGGGGATCATGACCTTGAGACTTCCGACTCTGCTGTGGATTCAGCCCTTCCAGGGGTGGTCAGCAGCATGCCCATAAGCACTGGAATGCGCAGAGGAGGAAGTATGGTCACACGCAGCTCAACCAACAGTAGTGCAGCTTGTGCACCACCTCCAAACCGTAATTCCGAAATACCTTCGATGGGCACCGTCCGTCGTAAATCCCAACTTCTTGCTGCACCCCCTGCGACGGCAACTAGGAGACCAGTACAACCATATTTACAGGACCAATGCGGCCCCGATACATCCTCTCCAGATCCTTACCAACTTGCACCCCACTCAGCAGACTATGGTGCTGGCCGGTGTACGACACCCTCGGGTTACAGCGTTCTTGGGGCTTTCAAACGGGGGTCTTTAAGAATTGCAAATGGCGCAGCCTCTCCAGCACCATCATCTTCCCGGGCCTCTCCAGAAATGTCTATTAAGACTGAATATTTTGACTCAAATATTGCACTTTCCGATGACTTGATCAGTAGGTCAGGATCGAGAGGGAAGCCACTTTTTGTGATTACAAGCGCGACGCTTTCAACACGTGAAGTCCGCCTTGTTCCACCATCACCTACTGACGGAAGGGACGACAATGAAGATGGAATACCAAGTAGTCCGTTTAGTTTTGCACAGAGTCCAAGTGTTCATAGCGGAGATGTTGAAGATTCACCATTCGAGTTCGAATCCCCCGCCAATGATACACCGGATAGTTTGCGGCAGTCTCTTTTTAGGCCGACAGAGAGCTACGAGAGTCTTTCTAGCACTACTTCCAGTGCCATATCCATCGGACATGAGTATCACAAGATTCTTACTGAACAATGTTTAAACCGGAATTTTGATAAGCCAGGACGTGTTGATGTCAAAATGTCAAAGATGTTTGCATCAGCGCCCTTTTTTGGAAAAGATGTGCATACTTATACCTTCTCGGAGGATGATCCAACATATAGCGATAAAAACGCCCGACATACCAGTATCACTGAGGCTGGTAGTGAGGGCATGGACTCTGGCTATAGCTCCTCCGGATCCGTAAATAGCTGGAAAACAGCGTGGAGCGATCAGCATTCCAAATCAAACCCTACCACTCGTAAATCGGAAGTCATGATGACAGCAATGGAAAATCCCGTCTTTTCAGAAGAAGCTCTGGTGAAGCCTGGGCAGCCAGTATCGAGAAGGCGAAGTGTTGTTGCGGCCATCCGGAGGAGGTATTCCCAAGGTGACCTCAAGGCCTTTGCCCGAAATAATAACAGCATAAAGCAACCACCTGTGCCAACAGTTCCGATCGTAGAGCGCACTAAATCCCTCTGGAAACCTCGACCGGAGTTAAAACATCGGAGAAGCATGATCACATTTATCAAAAGTCCAGTCCCACAAATTAAAGTGCCTGAAACCTCGCCTGACCCCCAGCCTGTGCCTCCGTTACCTCAACATGCTAAGATAGAGCGGAAGGGGGCTCTCAATCTTCTTAATGTTGAGAATTGCCTACCACTAGTAGAACAGCTCCCATTCACATCAATCAACGACCATATGGGCGCAGCCGGCGCCGCCCTTCCTGGCCCCTCTGGTACTATGCACGATCCGGTTATGCGCATCAGTATTGGGCCAGAGCTGTGCCGTAGAAGTAGGATTACAGGACAGGAATACTACCAACGTTTCTCGAGGCAGCAGTCTATGGGAGTAAGGACAGTAGTGGGTTGAAATAGTGGCAGTAACGAGACTATTCTTATGCACGTGTTTTAGTGCTTGAAGAATCCCTATGTCTTGCGGCATTTTTTCCTTTGTGTCTATTGTTATTATCTCTGCTTAGGTATCTATGGGATGGAGTGATGGGTGATTTAAGGAGCTAGGAGTTGTCTTCTTTTTTTGCTTCTTTTTTTCTTTTCTTTTCCGTCTTTCTTCCGACATCATGGCTATATATTTTTCTTTGCGTATACCATTAAAAGCTTACAAGCTGGTTTTATGGGCTATTCTACTATTTTCTAGAGTCAGTATCGTGTCATGCTGATAGCATTTATAACTTTCATTGAGTGGTGGAAAATACAATGACGTAGGTTACTGGCCAACAAGGTAACTCTTGGCACATCATGACAGAAAATATTTTCAGCCGCCCGCACTCACCTCGATCTTCAAAGACTTCAACCCACCTGTGAACTACCAACCAACAAGGGAGCCCTTAAAATGACAAAAACACTCGAGGCAATCAAGTACAAAAGGGGTGACCTTAAAATTCTCGACCAGCTCAAGCTTCCTCACGAGTCGACATATGTACCTATCAAAGATTCTGAAGATGGCTTCCAAGCCATCAAAGATATGGTTGTCCGAGGCGCCCCTGCCATTGCGATTGTAGCCGCGCTTTCTCTGGCAGTAGAATTGTGTAGCAATCCCCAGGATGGGGCAACACCAGCGGAGGCGCGGAATTTTGTGCATTCCAAGTTGGACTATCTCCGGAAATCTCGACCAACAGCGGTAAATCTTGCCGATGCTGCTATGAGATTGAAGGAGGTTGTGTCAGCCGAAGTAACTGCTGGGAAGGAAGTCTTTGCAAGATATATCCAGGCAGCAGAGCAGATGTTGGTCGACGATGTCCAGGACAACAAGAACATTGGAGACTTTGGAGCCCGGTGGATTCTAGAGAATGTTACCACGGCAGATGGAAGGATAAAAGTCTTAACGCATTGCAACACTGGGTTCGTGTATTTCGTGTTTTTTTGAGACGATAATTAATTGTCCACTGACATAGGTCATCACAGATCACTCGCTACTGCAGGCTACGGGACTGCACTGGGAATAATCCGCTCTTTGCACCTAAACTCTAACTTAGAGCACGCATACTACACCGAGACTCGCCCATATAATCAAGGTTCACGCTTGACCGCATACGAACTTGTATACGAAAATATTCCCGCCACCTTGATCACGGACTCAATGGCGGCCTCATTAATGCGCCTTAAAGGCGTAGCTGCCGTAATTGTGGGTGCAGATCGTGTGGCTCAAAATGGTGATACTGCGAACAAAATTGGGACTTACCAGCTTGCAATTGTTGCAAAACATCATGGGGTCAAATTTGTTGTCGCTGCACCAACTACAAGCATCGATATGAACACCGCATCTGGCGATGGCATTGAGATAGAACACAGGCCTGGAGTGGAGGTGCTGGTTAGTCAGGGGCCGACGGTGGGGATTATTGATGGAAAGGTTCAGCTGGATGAGAGTCGCTTTTACACGATTTCCACTGCTGCGCATGGAATCAATGTCTACAACCCAAGCTTCGATGTGACTCCTAATGACCTAATTGACGCAATAGTGACAGAGAAGGGCGTTGCAGTGAGGGGGTTGGATGGAAAGTTAGACTTGTCAAAATTCTTCAGTTGAAATGGAACGGTGTCTGGATTGGTGTTTAAGTTGGACTGCATGTAGCCTTTAATGGATCAAAACCTGATAACTTTATACTTAGAATAGATATACTTTTATCAAGAGGTCTTGAGTCTGCTCATAAGCAGTACATATGTCTCATTTTCATCTGGTCGCTACTCACAAAGGCTTGTCACATGCTGGTTTCTACTTATGCCATAATGCTTGCTCTCAACATCTTGTTTATGAATCTCGAGCATACTAAGAACCCCTTGTTTTGTGTGTGATATGGCTGATACAGAGAATACCAATGGCCATTTCATCTTATCATGATCCTACTTATTCATATGGCCCTCCGCTAAACGTTGTTATGATCTTCGGAATTTTGTGTGCTATCCTTGCTCCCTTTAGACAGCTTGGCATCGTTTTTGTCATGATCCGCCAGAAAATCGTCAAGTTTCTGTTCCAGGGAGTTTAATTGAGCCTCTAAATTAGCTGCAGTCTTCTCAGCTCTAATGAGTTAGTTAGTTTATATTATATCGTACTTCGTATTGAAAACAGTGTCAACGAGGGGACTGAAACCTACTCGGCTAAGTCCTTGTATGCCTGTGAAACACAGATCAGCACCCTATCCGACATCTTGAACCAAACCAAGGTATTTTCGGGTAACTTTACCTTTGCAAAATCTGCTTCATCATCCTTCGACGGCATTGCGAGTGGGTAGGGGTGTTCTGGCGGAGTTGTTATCGGCCTGGACGAGCTTAACGTTTGTATGTAATTATATAAGTAATAGACCCAGTTGTCGTTGGTTTAGGCAATCGGTATTACAGGTCTAAACCCTAACCTGAACTTATTAGTAAGTGTGCACTGCCGCTTCCCGGCATAGAGTCTAAAACCCACACCTCATTTCAAATCCCTAAGGCTTTTCACCACAACACAAAGAATTAGAACAAAAACCATAATCTCATAAAGATAATATAGGCCTAGGTGAATATAGTTTTGTTTCTGTAAAAATATGTGTTACTGTTGAGGAGTAGGCTAGTTTATAGATTTATCGCCGGCAAGATTATTTCACTCGAGGTGTAGGGACTAAAGGTGATCATTACCACTTCGGTCTGGAATGTCATAGCTTTGAGACACTGGCAAGGAGGTATCAAGCTCAGCCCAGTGCGGAGAAGCTACTGAATGATCAAACAGAGAGTGAAGACCTTCAGAGCGATACTCCACTAGCAGCCATGACAGTGGGACACCTTAAATCTTTAGCAGACAGCAGTACCAATCAAGTCCGTATTCCACCTAAGCATTGTCAAAGAAAAAAACCAGACCCTAAAATCAAGTCAATTAAGCAACGAACTCTAGATTCTGCAATTCGGATAAAGCCAGTAACGAGGATGGAAAAAACCTACAGTCGAGAAATGAAACTTTGGATTTTGACCTAACATCTGCATATATATCAGTTGAACGATATAATAAAGTCTCTTACTATCGGACTCCTAGTATTTCAGAGGTAGCGAATACTTTCTTGATTCCAGAGGGTACGATACAAGGATGGATTAAAAGGGAAAATAAGTCAAGAGTGTGGACGCAGTAGAGGAATTACTTCCTTTACTTGCAAATGGCCAGAATTGGAGTAAATATTGTATAATTTCTTTTTCGTTGAGATGAAGGAAAAATTGTGAGAAAAGATTGGTTTAGACAGAACCCAAAAAGAATCTTTAAAGAGATTTATCCAAATACACAACTAGTCAGCTTTGTTTTCTCTGCTAAATGGTTTAGCAACTTCTTATATCGTCATTATGTCAATATCGGAGTAACAACAAACAAAGTACAAATGATACCCGATGACTATCGGAATTTAATCATCTACTAACTATGGTTCAATAAGCGCATCTCTCAACCTCAGAATAGTTTTGAACGAGCAGGACTTGTTAGTGATACTGATTGTTTTCTTCTCTCCAATATTGCGAATCTTGACGAAACACCGATACTTTTTGTATATCTTGATGGAAAGACATATGTCACGGTCAGAGTACAGACTGTATCAGCAAACTCAACTTCTGACTGCAGTCTCCCAACAGTCTCCCAAGTCTCAGGAGAATCTCCTGACACTACTGGATATATTTTGGGTCTCCTGAGGCTTAGGAGACCTGTCCTGGCGTCTTGGCATCGGTTCCGACAGTTCGGTAGGAGGAAGAGGGTTGCGACAGAGGAGGAATGGTTAAGCGAGGATGGAGGGAGGTGGGGAGATGATGACGTCATTAGATTCCAGTAGGTTCTATGGCGTGATAAGATTTGTAATGTAAATAGAGGAGATGGTGGGGAGGAATACGAGGTGTAGTTACGGCGGGTTTCTATGGAGTTCTGCGGGTGGAGGTGTGAGTCATAATGAACTAGCGGAGGAATGTGTTAAATAGAGCGGGCGGATCTTTTCTTTAGTTCTTTCTTTCTTTTCTCTCTGTCTCGTCTTTCTGTTATCTCGATACATAGGAATATACTCCTATCTTCTCGTCATAGTTCCTGAGATCCCAGAACCTAGCTTAGGGATCTATCATAGCTATCATCATCGTTCTCGTTGAGGTTCATCCGATCCTCACTTTCTCTGTCCTTGTCCTTGTCTCTGCCCGGAGCTTTGCCTCTGCCTTTGCCTTGGCCGGTCTTGCGCCGCCATGCGCATTTCTGTCTTCGTCTGTCCCACGTTATTATCGCGGCAGAGAGCGCTTAGCAGATTGCGGGAAGAGGTTAGTCAGGATTCTTGTATGTTCTGTGGTTTGGTGTCGGGGTTCGGTTAAGTGCGTATAGGGGATAAGGTCGGGCTCGGACATAATGGTCTTGGGAGGTTCTATGGGGTTCTGTACAAGGTTGCTCGGGTTTAGTCATCGGGTCAGATGGCGTAGTATATATATGGGCCTTGTCCTCGCTTGTAGATAGTCTTTCTCTCTTTCCCCTTCACGCAACCTTCCTATCTCTAGGAGCTTGTAGTCCTTCTCGAAATATAGTTAATACTCCTCGCCTTGACGGTCCCCGGTCTTTCGGAAAAAGATCAAGTCCACAGTCTCGCTTCGTCTATAGTCTCGTGTCCGACCTCGCCTAGTCTCGTCCTCTTCTCTCGCGTCTCTGTTCCTGTCTCGCTTTATCTCGCTTGGTCCTTATCTAGATTGTAGACCTTGACCGGTCTCGCTCAGTTCCGCATCACTCCGTAATACTAAGGTTGCGTCTCCAACGCCAACCTCTACAATAAATCATAGATCAAAATGTCCGCCATGGATACCGACCGGGTAGATACAGCTCCCTTAATGGTAGAACTCAGTACCTTTTTCGATACTAATCTCCGTCCCTCCCCCGACCCAGAGCACCCAGGCAATGAAGCGATATACGACCTCATCCTGAAATGTCAGAAGGGCCTTTAACAGTACGCCCTGGACCTAGACGAGGAAATGCAGAATGGGGATGAAGCCAAGGAAACCTGGGAGGTCACGGAAACTGACCTTCACCATGAGGCCACAGCTCTTCAGGCTCAAATTACAAGTCTGAAAACCCAGGTTACCACCCTGGAAACCCAGCTCGCCACCGCCAACCAAGCTGTCCAGGATGCTGAAGCTGCCCTGGCCGCTCACATTGCGCTCCCACCTCCATCACTAGTAGCCGACCCTATTGTTCCCCCTCCTCCACTTCACTGTCGTCGCAATCGCCTCCTAGAAGGCACCACATACGTCTCGGCATCGAGAACCGAAAGATCGGAGAAACTTCCGGACCCGGAGAAATACCGTGGTAACAGGAAAGGACTCCCGCAGTTCAAGAATATGTTGCAACTCAAGCTCTTGGGCAATGCCGACAGGTACCCCACCCTACAAAATCAACTGACCTATGCTATCTCTCGCCTGGAAGGCCCCGCAGCCGACCAGTTCATGCCCTACATCACCACCACTGGCATCAACCTTCCCTCCATAGAAAGGTTTTTTGAAATTCTGAACACCGCATTTGGAGACCCAGACCAGGTGGGTACCGCCCGTCGCGCCCTCAAGAGAATAAGGCAACTCAACCGTCCCTTCTCGGAATACTTTGCCGAGTTTCAACGTTATGCGGCGGAGGCTGGGATGGGGGAAACGGCCAACGTAGAGGCTCTAATGGAAGGCCTGAGCGAGGAACTCACCAAGCTCATGGTCCACGAAGAAACCCCCGCCACAGTCATTGAACTCGCCACTATCCTTCAACGCTTGGACAACAAGCAGCAGATAATCACTGCTCACTACCGCCCTCGCTATCGGGCCCCTGCTCCCCAAGCTGGCCAGGCACCTCGCTATGTCGCGCCCGTTCCCCCCGCACCTCGCTACCAGGCTCCGGCGGCTCCCGCTCTTCGTTACTCGGCTCCCCCTCCCCCTGTTTCTCGCTACTCAAACCCCGCTCGCCCCACTCCCCCAGCTGCGCATCCGTCCCATACGCCCGGAGGAGTGGCCCCTATGGATTTATCGGCAGGACGTGGCTGCCCGGACCCTCAGGAGAGAGAAGCCCGGCGCGTAGAAAATAGGTGTTTTTATTGTGGCCAAGGAGGTCATTTAGTCAGGGAATGCCCGCAGGTGCCGGCTCCTGGAAACCCAGCTCCCCGGGTGAGAGGGGCTGCGGTAGATATTCAGGAAGAAGAAGAAAGGAAGGAAAAGACCTTCAGCGATAAGGCATTAAAAGATTTTTCCCTGGACTGAGTGGCTCACTCCAGGGATGGCTTAAGGATTTTTCTAGGATTTCGGTTTCTGGGTTTTCGGTTTCAGAGAAGGATATGGATGGGAATCAACTAGTCGTAACTTGTTCCATTTCTCAAAATAAAAATTATTTCATCCCATCACATGCTCTCATTGATACTGGCGCCTCAGGATACGCGTTCATAGATAAGGACTTCGTATGCCACCACAAACTTAAAACTATTCCCCTTATTCTCCCTCGACACATAGACGTAATAGACGGTAGACCTATTGAATCCGGAAAGGTCACCCACAAAGTCATCCTCAGTATCGATATCAACGGTCACAGAGAGGACGCCCCCTTCTTCGTCACTCAACTCGAGCACTATCCGATAGTAATGGGCCTCCCCTGGATGCGCCGCCACGCAATCACGATTCTTCCGGCAGTCAATGAGATACACTTCGACTCCCTCAACTGCATCAAGGACTGCTCACTCAATCATACCAAGGTCATCGCTAAAGGGATCTCGATTGAGCCCCCCCATTAAACCCATAACCAACATCTCGGTCATCACCTCCTACGCATTTCATAGACTCATCAACAAGAAAAGAAAAGGAATGAAACTATACTCCACCACCCTAAAAGCCCTCGATGATCTGTTGGCTCAGACGCCCATGGATCCTCGAGCGCTGGTACCCAAAGAACATCATCAATACTTGCATCTTCTTAGTGAACCCGACGCGTCAAAGCTTCCCCCTCATCGCACCGAATACGATCTATCTATCGACATACAGGAAGGAAAGACGGTATCATTCGGACCCATGTACGGAATGACTCGGTTAGAACTACAGGTACTCAGAGATTATCTGGCGGAATATCTATTTAATGGGCGAATTTGACACAGCACCTCTCCCGCAGGCTCCCCCGTATTATTCGTTAAGAAGGCTGATGGCTCCCTACGACTCTGTGTTGACTATAGAAAGTTAAACGCGGTAACGGTTAAGAATCGACACCCTCTACCATTGACACCAGAGACCTTCATGGGCATATCCTCGGCCAAATACTTCACAAAATTGGACCTTCGCAATGGTTATCATCAATTGAGAATTAGGGAAGGAGATGAATGGAAAACGGCATTCCGCATTCGTTATGGGCACTTTGAATACACTGTCATGCCCTTCGGACTGACCAACGCCCCCGCCGCATTTCAACATTGGGTCAACGACATGCTACGTCCCCACCTCGATCATTTCGCCACTGCCTATCTGGATGATATCCTCATATACTCCGCCACTCTGGAAGAACATAAAAAACATGTTGACAAAGTGCTCCGGATACTCGACGAGAATCAGGTTCACCTCAAGCCCGAGAAGTGTGAATGGCATGTCAAAGAAACTATGTATCTCGGATTCGTGCTCACAACGGAAGGGATCAAGATGGACGAAGCAAAGGTCGCCACCATCAGAAACTGGGAAACTCCAAGCTGTCTAAAAGATGTACAGGAATTTCTCGGATTCGCGAACTTTTATCGACGATTCATCTATGCATACTCAAGGGTAGTATCTCCGTTGACCGCTCTAACAAAGACAGGAGTGGTTTTCAAATGGACGGACAAAACGGAGAAGGCATTTCAAGATCTCAAGGTCGCATTCACCACAGCCCCGATTCTCAGACACTTCGATCCAGACAGGGAAATCATAGTAGAAACAGATGCTTCCGACTACGTTTCAGCCGCCATCATGTCACAGAGGGATGACGAGGAAATTTTTCACCCAGTCGCCTTTTTCTCCAAGAAGCATACACCTGCAGAATGTAACTACGAAATATACGATAAGGAGCTGTTGGCAATCATTCGAGGATTTGAAGAATGGCGCTACTTTCTGGAAACTGCTTCGTATCCTATCAAGGTCCTAACAGATCATAGGAACCTCGAATACTTCATGTCAACTAAGTTACTAAATCGTCGGCAAACCCGCTGGTCAGAATTTCTATATCGTTTCGACTTCGTCATTCAATTTCGCCCCGGCAAACAAGGAGGGAAACCAGATGCACTCACTAGGCGATCAGGGGATCTCCCTAAGGAGGGGGATGAATATACCGCGTATCGATCAGACCGTGTTGAAGAGAAAATTTGGATAATAAAGTTTGTTGGCGGGTTCTTCAAATGAGCTGAAGGAATCTTGTTCAGAGTTATTTTCAAAAGCTTACCAAGAGGATAGTTTTCCAAGAAAGATACTCACGATGCTGAAGAATGGCACAAAACAATCGAAGCAGATCTCTCTCGCCGAATGCGCGGAAAACGAAGATGGACTCCTCCTCTACCGCCACAAACTCTTCGTACCAGAACACGAGGAGCTACAGCTCAAACTTCTACAGGAATATCACGATAAGCCATCAGCGGGACACCCGGGTAGAGCAAAAACTCTCGAATTACTTAGTCGTGAATACTACTGGCCGAACATGCGAAAGTACACTGACCGCTATGTCATGAACTGTCACATCTGTCGTCGGAGCAAAGCGAATCGTAATGCCCCCCAAGGAGTCCTTCGTCCCCTCTCAGTACCCAAAACACCATGGACAGATGTATCGATGGACTTTGTCACGGGTCTACCTCTCAGCAACAACTACAACGCCATTCTCGTCGTCGTCGATCGTCTCACAAAGATGAGACACTTTATTCCATGCACTAAGGAATTAGGAGCTAGAGATGTTGCCCGAATGTACCTGGAAAATTTTTGGAAACTACAAGGCCTTCCAGAAAAGATAGTATCGGATCGCGGCACGCAGTTCACCTCGGACTTCTGGAAATCACTATGCGAGCGCCTGGAAATCTCCCCTCGGTACTGGACTGCCTTTCACCCTCAGACGGACGGTCAGACAGAAAGGATTAATGCCATCATGGAGCAATATCTGCGCAGCTACGTGAACTATCAGCAGGATAACTGGGCCACCTACCTAGCCATGGCGGAGTTCGCTACTAATAATCACGTCTCCGAATCAACAAAGCTCTCGCCCTTCGAAACAAACTATGGACATCACCCCAGGATGAATTTCGGCCCCCTACGACACGGCATCACTACCAACGAGGATCAGGCTAACACCATGGCAAGAGATATGTCAGAAGTGTTTGATTTCCTTCGTGCGGAAATGTTCAGAGCTCAACGAATTCAGGAAGAGTCTGCCAACGTCAATCGCACTCCGACACCACGCTACAGCATTGGGGATAAGGTATGGTTATCCACGCGAAACCTATTAACCAAGCGATCGTCGAAGAAGCTGGATTGGAAACAAGTGGGACCTTATCCCATCTCTCGTATCGTCAGTCCTTACGCCTACGAACTCACGCTGCCGGCCTCTATGAAAGTGCACCCTGTTTTTCATGTCTCGCTACTCTCACACGCTGCCAACGATCCTGTACCAGGACAATTACAAATCCCTCCACCCCCCGTGGAGATCGAAGGAGAACAAGAATGGGAAGTCGACGCTATTCTGGACTCACGGAAACGACGGGGGAAACTTGAGTACCTTGTTCGGTATACTGGGTACGATGAACCTTCCTGGCAACCTGACGATGACTTGGATAACTCCCTTGAGCTGGTCAAAGACTTTCACGAACGATACCCATGCAAGCCTAAAAGGACTTAGGCCTAAGAGGGGGACCTAATATCTATCACGGCGCAGAGCGCGGCTTAGCATTGTTGCGGGAAGAGGGGTTAGTCAGGGATTTTTGTATGTTCTGTGGGTTTCGGTGTCAGGGGTTCAGTTCGGGAATAGGGTCTCGGATATAGGGGATAAGGTCGGGCTCGGACATAATGGTCTTGGGAGGTTCTATGGGGTTCTGTACAAGGTTGCTCGGGTTTAGTCATCGGGTCAGATGGCGTAGTATATATATGGGCCTTGTCCTCGCTTGTAGATAGTCTTTCTCTCTTTCCCCTTCACGCAACCTTCCTATCTCTAGGAGCTTGTAGTCCTTCTCGAAATATAGTTAATACTCCTCGCCTTGACGGTCCCCGGTCTTTCGGAAAAAGATCAAGTCCACAGTCTCGCTTCGTCTATAGTCTCGTGTCCGACCTCGCCTAGTCTCGTCCTCTTCTCTCGCGTCTCTGTTCCTGTCTCGCTTCGTCTCGCTTGGTCCTTGTCTAGATTGTAGACCTTGGTCAGTCTCGCTCGGTTCCGCATCACTCCGTGATAGTTGTCTGGCTGTGTTCCTCGAGTCCTTCTGCGTCATCATTGTCGTCTTCTCTGCGTCCGGGTTACTCCGTCACACTAAGACGAGACCACCCCTACTCGACCAACACAGCACGAATTGCTCGCATCATAGTTTGTCATGACCTCCCCTGGCACCAATGCAGGTGACTATCAAAAGCTCTACGATGACCTCGCGGCTTTCTTTGTCGCTCACCCTGAAGTGGACCCCACAGCAACGGAAAAGGCGACACAGGCATATGCGCTCCTCCTCCGGGCCTACGGAGGGGTTCAGCAGTACGTCATTGACCTCAAAGCTCACCACACCGAAACCGAACAAGCCCGAGCTGAGTTCCATAAAGAAACCCAGGGACTACGAGCTAAGATCAAGAAGTTGCAAGAAGGAATCAAGCAAGACTTCGGGGAGCTCCATGATGACCTAGCCAAGTCACCCAAATCGGAAAAGCTTCCCGACCCGGAGAAGTATTATGGAGACCGGAAAAGCTTGAGGATGTTCCAGAGACAGTTACAAATCAAGCTCATGACTAATCTTGATCGATTTCCTACCTCTGCTCAACAAATCGCCTATGTTATCTCTCGGTTGAAAGGACCTGTGGCGGATCAGTTCCTCGCTTATATCTCGGATGAGGAGATTGCTTTGGATTCAATGGCGGAGTTTTTTGAAATTCTGAATAATGCTTTTGGAGATCCTGATCGTGCTGTCACCGCTGCCCGCAACTTGAGGGAAATCAAACAACGTCAACGTTCTTTCTCGGAGTACTTTGCGGAGTTCCAGCGCTACGCTGCTGACTCTGAGTTCAACGAAGCAGCCAAGATTGAATGTTTGATGGAAGGGCTTAATCAAGACTTGATGGCACTAATGATACAGAATGAAACTCCCGACACCATCAAAGAATGTGGCCTGCTACTACAACGGTTGGATAATAAACAAAAGGCACTGCAGGCTAGGATGGGGAGGTTTAGGTTTCAGATTCCGAGTACTCCCGCCCCTCGCCCCTTCGGTCCCCGAACACCCCTTACATCAACAACATCCCCCGTCGTACGGGGACCACCACCGTCATCATCAGTACCACCAAGGAATACAGCACCAGCAGCTCACCCTTCCTACACCCCTGGGGGAGCTGTTCTTATGGATCTGTCTAATAGTGGTCGTCGTCCGGACCCCAAGGAAAGGGAAGCCCACCGGATGGAGAATCGTTGTTATTATTGCGGGGGCGTTGGAAATTTGGTTAGAGATTGTACTTTGTCGCCCTCAGGGAGGGCACCACCTAGGATGAGGGGAGCATTGTTGGAAGCAAAAAAGGAAAAGAAGGAAAAGGAGGAGGATAGTTCGTCGGACGAGGAGGAGTTAAAAGGTTCGTCCCTGGCCTAAGCGGCATAGCCCAGGGACTTTCACGAAGTTTTTCTAAGGTTGCCATTTCTACGTTTTCAGTATCAGAAGGGGAAATGGATGGGAATCAATTGATTGTAGTATGTTCTATTTCGCAAAATAAAAAATCTATTGTACCCACCTATGCTTTGATTGATACTGGAGCGTCGGGATATGCATTCATAGATGAGGACTTTGTGCGCCGCCATGAGTTAAAAATGAAGAAGTTAAGGACTGAGAGGGGGATAGATGTGATCAATGGAAGGCCTATTGAATCAGGGAAGGTGACAAGGAAGGTAACCCTGGAGTTAGAAATCAATGGGCATGTGGAGTAATGTCCCTTTTTTGTTACAAAGCTGGGACACTATCCGATTGTGATGGGAATACCCTGGATGAGAAAACATGGAGTCGTAATTGATAGCGGCAGGAACGAGATTCGCTTTCAATCATCAGTATGTCTCGAACACTGTATAGTCAACCGCAAACCTATCGTCGCCAGAGGAATCTCGACCAAACCTCTGGAAAGATCAGTTACCAATATTTCGGCAGTTTCACCTCGATCATTTAAAAAATTATCTCGGGATCCTGCTGTTCAAGTTTACTCGACCACTCTGTATGCGGTTAACAAAATACTGGAGATGCCAGCCAATCCAGATAGGACCATTCCGATAGACTATCAACGCTTTCGGCAATTGTTTGATGAAACTAATGCTTCTCGGTTACCACCACATCGCCTCTATGATCATGAAATAAAGTTATAAGAAGGGACAAATCCACCTTTTGGCCCCATGTACAATATGTCAAGAGAAGAATTGAACGCATTAAGAGACTATCTGGCCGACAACTTACAGAAGGGGTTTCTTCGCTCCAGCAACTCTCCAGCTGGTGCCCCTGTGTTGTTTGTTAAGAAGGCAGACGGGTCTTTACGCTTGTGCGTTGAAAGGATCGATACCCACTTCCTCTTACACCGGAGACTATGGCCAATTTGGCACGGGCCAATTACTTCACTAAGCTGGACTTGCGCTGGGGCTACAATCAGATCAGAATTAAGGAGGGGGATGAATGGAAAACTGCTTTCAGAACACGTTATGGACATTGGGAATACCTGATGATGTCATTTGGACTGATGAATGCACCCGCTACCTTTCAACGATGGATTAATGATATTTTACGTCCCTTTCTAGATCGCTGCGCTACCGCCTACCTCGATGATATTCTTATCTATTCGGAGACTTTGGAACAACACAAACAGGATGTACAACAGGTACTGGAAGCTCTCGAGGCTAATGAAGTTCATCTGAAACCAGAGAAGTTTGAGTTCAGTATGCAGGAGACCAAGCATCTCGGCATGATATTGACACTTGGGGGAATGAAAATGGACCCGGCTAAGGTACAAACTATTGTGGACTGGGAGGCGTCAAAGACGGTGAAGGAGGTTCAGGAATTTTTGGGTTTTGCCAATTTCTATCGACGATTCATCTATGCTTACTCCAGAGTGGCACGACCCTTGACTACCCTAACCAAGAAACATGTCAAGTTTGAATGGACCCGGAAGGTAGAACAAGCCTTTCAAACACTCAAGGTGGCGTTTACCACTGCTCCCATATTGATGCACCCTGATCCAGAAAGAGAATTTATCGTTGAGACGGATGCATCTGATTACGTGTCGGCCGGAATTCTATCACAGCGAGACGACGAACAAGTCCTGCACCCAGTTGCGTTCTTCTCAAAAACTCACTCTCCGGCGGAATGCAATTATGAAATTTACGATAAGGAGTTGTTAGGCTCTGTCTGGAGGAATGGTAGCGTTGCAACCACAATCCCCATCAATTGTATTTTGGGTAGTACAAATCGAATTGAGTCAGATTGTATTTTGATAATCCAAACAAAGATAGTCAAGAGGTAACCTTAGATTGTATTATGCTATGCTTTCCATACCCCCCACTCTCTCCTCTACAACTTCCCACTACTATGCCCACCGTAACAACCTATTATCAAACAACTTCAAAACAGTATAAAGTTTTAAGCCGGCAGGTTTTCAGCTTTGAGATATAAATTTTAAGCTGGCAGGCTTTCAATTGATTCTCGATTGTACTTCAAGTTCAACTATTATTAGCGATCACATCAGCAAGACCTCATTTGCCTCCCGATATCATCTGAGTTTAGACTCTCAGGAGACCCAAGAGACTATTGGGGGACCTCGCAAGTTGAGTTTGCTTGACGTAGATGGAAACCATGGAGGACGATGACTTGACGTTACTTTTTATAATAAAGATACACTACTTCTGTTTTACCTTCACTCCTACGGGAACTATTTCATACCTCACAGCTCCTGGGGGAACAATGGACGCAGGAGATTTTAAATTCTATGAACGAGCGTTTGGTTCCGCAAGAGATGAGAATGGAGAAACACATATTTCAGCGGTTATGTTTCTTATTGCGTGACAGAAAATATTTGAAGGATACCAAGTAAGAATTTATTCTATTTTCCAAACAGCCAATTTAAGCAAATCTTTACTAATTGTTATTACTCCTATAAGACATCTTTCCGTGGAACAACAATTACATATATTCCTTTATATTGTATCAACAAACGCATCCAGCCGGACTGCACAAAGCCGCTTTCAATATTCGGGAGAAACTATTACCAGATATTTTAACTCTGTATTATGTGCATTGGACGATCTAAGTACCGACTATATGCAACTTCCAATTGCCAATAATTCAATTGGTCTTTTACAGATCCCGATAGAAATTACATCCAATTCGAAGTTCTATCCATACTTTAAGGGCTGTTTGGGTGCAATTGATGGTTCATTAATTCCTATTAGTGTCCCAGCATCAGATACTGCAGCTTTTCGATGTCGTAAAGGGTTTTTAGCTCAAAATATATTAGCTGTTTGTTCTTTTGATTTAACATTTCAATATATATATATACTGGGAAGGTAAACGCAAATGATGACGGGTTCAAGATGCGTTATCCAAAGGATTCACAATACCGCAGACAGATATTACTACGACGCTGGTTACGGTTTGACACCAACCTTTCTTACACCCTACAGAGGTATAAGATATCATTTTAAGGAATGGTCACAGGGAAATCAACAACCACAAAATGCAAAAGAACTTTTTAATCTCCGGCACGCATTCCTACGTAATGCTATTGAGAAAATATTCGGGATTTTGAAGCAGAGGTTTCCAATTTTAAAGGTTCAGTCTCAGTACCCGCTAGATACTCAAATACGATTGGTGAAGGCATTATGCTGTCTGCATAACTTTATCAGGAAACACGGCGGCTCTGACAAATATTATGATATACAAAATTTTGAGTTTGAAGCAGAGGAAAATAGTTTCAACAAAATAAAACATCAAAGTAATATCATTCAATCAGCAACATTTCTCGAAAAAGAAAGAGCAAAACAACACCGTGATGAAATTGCAGAAAAAATATGGTTGGACTATATAGAATATAAGAAATAATAAAAAGTATCCCACTCTCTTCAATTATTCTCCGAGTTGGTATCTAATTTTTCGATGTTTCTTTTCAGCCAATTTGATCTCAAATGTTCTGGCGCCGTACAAAAAAAGGTAGCATGTCTTTCATCCTTAAGCATAAGACTATATACGTTCATATAATCATCATCACTCCATTCTCCACTATCAACCAATGTTGACAATATTTCTAACGCTTGTTCTAGTTTGGTGATCGGTGGGGGTGCTCTGATTTGTTTAGAGTTGGTGAATGCTTTGGCAAGTTCTTGAATACCTTCAGCTGCGGCATGGGTACCTGTTTGGGATTTTTTTGTTGAAATGGATGTGTCAAAAAAAAAATTTGTACCGTTTACGTTTGTTGATGGTGGGCTATCAGTGGGTATCCTAATACGTTTTCTTGTACTCGGTTCTTTCTGAAATTCAGTTACAGATTTGAATGCTGGCGTAGAAATATCAGGTTGTTGAATATTTAATCTCAGAGGGTTTGCTGGTGCTCGTGAACTGTATGGTTCAGAAAATTCAAAGTGATACATTTTACTATCACTCTCCCAACTCTGTGTCGGTTGTGTTGAAGATGCTGTAATACCAGTTGCGATAGATTTAGAGAAGATTTCCTGAAGAATTTCATAGTTTGGTAGTGTTTGAGAACGAAATTGACGAGCATCTTTGTGATACTAACAATTTATATTAGTATATGTTCTAAAAATTTTGTAAATAAATATTACCTTTAAATAAGCTTCCCAGACATCGTGAGGTGCTGTCGGTATTTTCTTCACTTCATCCCAACCAAAACCGGAGTTGTCGCAAAGTCGTTGAAATACATCATATTTTTTTTTCAACTAAAACAATCACAAAACTGAATTAGTGTGGGGGTGTGCGTTAGATGTTTAGGCTTAGAATATCTACCATAGATACACGTATCTTGATTTGTTCTCTATCATATGGTGGATCAAATATTAGATTGAAATCGGCAGTGACTTGTACCCAAGCTTCTTTTTTGAATCCATTGTCTGAGCGTTTACCTGCTCTAATTTGGTCTAGGAGAAGTCGGCAAAGTGATTGATCCTTCTGCTCATCCCAAATAGCTTTGAGTTTAATCGGCATATATAAATGATTTGCGTATTGATTTTTTTTAATTACTGAAGAAAGTGTAGTACGCGGCTGTATGCAGAGTGATGGTGGAGGATCGTTGAAATTTAAACTGAGATTTCAAAGTGAATTGTATATTTTCTCCGTTTGCTAAATCACAATTTGAGCAGTCACAATTGTGTGCTACCAAACAGGCAAATATTCACTAAATTACAATTGAATATTTAATCATGAAAGCGGCAGAACCGTGATTTGGGTGGCTTTCAGATGCGGCCTTAGCCATCATTCGTTGTTTTGAGGAATGGAGACCTCATTTGGAGATGGCTCAGTTTCAAGTCAAGGTGCTTACGGATCATCGCAACCTTGAATATTTCATGTCTACTAAATTGCTAAATCGTCGTCAAACTCGTTAGGCGGAATTTTTGTCTCGGTTCGATTTCATCATTCAATATAGACTCCGGAAAGCAAGGAGGAAAGTGGATATTTTGACGAGAAGGCCAAAGGATCTACCAAAGGAAGGGGATGAAAGACTAGAACAGCAAAGTTGAGTGGTATTGAAGAAGAAGAATCTTGACTCAAAGATAAGTTTGTTGGCGGGTTCTTTAACAAATGAACCCGCTGAAGGAACGCCTTCCGTACTCGAATTGTTTAACAAAGCTTACCAAAGTGATAGTTTTCCCAACAAAATTCTAGCCATGCTTCGAGATGGTGTTCGACAGTCGAAAGAAATTTCGTTAGCCGAGTGCAAGCAAAGCGAGGAGGGATTGTTATTATATCGGAATACTCTCTATGTTCCTGACTACGACGAACTTAAACTCTATCTTCTTCATGAATATCACAACAAACCCTCTGCGGGACACCCTGGGAGATCTAAGACATTGGAACTTCTCAGTCGAGACTATTACTGGCCCACCATGCGGAAATATACAGATCACATGTTCGGAACTGCCACCTCTGTCGGCGGAGTAAAGCAAACCATAATCCTCTACAGGGGGTGCTACGACCGCTATCGGTACCCAAAGGACCTTGGACGGATGTCACCATGGACTTTGTCACTGGACTTCCAGAGAGTAATGGGTTAAATGCCATTCTAGTGGTTGTGGACCGGTTGACGAAAATGAAACATTTTATCGTCATCACGGAAAGTGTTAACGCCAGGGATCTCTCTCGTCTATACCTGGAACAGGTTTGGAAGCTTCATGGGTTACCCGAGATTATTGTTTCAGATCGAGGGACCCAATTTACTGCTGAGTTTTGGAGAGCTCTCTGCGAGCGGTTAGAGATTGCCCCTCGGTACTCTACGGCCTTTCATCCCCAGACTGACGGACAAACTGAGAGGATCAACGCAATCATGGAACAATATCTACACAGCTATGTATCCTATCAACAAGATAATTGGGCTGACTTTCTTCCGATGGCTGAATTTGCTACTAACAATCATATCTCCGAAACGACTAATATGTACCCCTTTCAAGCAAATTACGGAAGACATCCTCGAATGACCTTTGGGCCCTTACAGCATGGACGGACAATAAATGAGGATCAAGCGAATGGACTGGCAAGAGAGATGTCCCAGGTTTTCGAGTACTTGAAAAGTAAGATGTTCAGGGCCCAGAAGATACAGGAGGAAATGGCCAATTTACATCGAACCCCAGCACCTCGCTATGCGATCGGCGACTTTGTTTGGCTTTCGACTACGAATATAGAAACTAAGCGTCCTTCCAAAAAACTTGACTGGAAACAAGTTGGACCCTACTCAGTCAAATGGATTGTGAGCCCCTATGCCTACGAGTTGGAGCTACCAACATCAATGAAGGTACACCCGGTGTTTCATGTCTCACTACTCTCGCCTGTGGTAGATGATCCTGTCCCGGGGCAGATCATCGAACCTCCTCCACCGGTTGAGATAGAGGGGGAAATCGAATGGGAGGTGGAGGGGATTTTGGACTCGAGACGACGAGGTCATCGGGTGGAATACTTGTTGAAATATGTTGGATATGAGGAACCTTCCTCATCGGCAAACTCAACTTCTGACTGTAGTCTCCCAACAGTCTCTCAAGTCTCAGGAGAGTCTCCTGAACCTCCTGGATAATTTTTGAGTCTCCTGATGCTCAGGAGACCTCAGGAGACAAATGAAGTCTTGCTGATGCTGGCAACCCTCGGATGATCTTAGACACAGTCCCGAACTTCGACAACTATTTCATCGTCGATATCCTTCGAAACCTCGACCTATCAGGAGCTAGGCCCTAAGAAGGGACCTGATCTGTCCCGGCATCTTGGCATCGGTTCCGACAGTTCGGTAGTAGAAAGAGGGTTGCGACGGAAGAGGGATTGTTAAGCGAGAATGGACGGAGGTGGGGAAATGGTGACGTCACTAGATTCCAGGGGGTTCTATGGCGTGATGGATTTGTAATATAATTAAGAAAGATGGTGGGGGGAATTAAGCGGTGTGGTTATGGTGGATTTCTACAAGATTCTCTAGGTGAAGGAATGAGTCAGAGCGGACTGGCGGGGTGTGACGGAGTAACCCGAACGAGAGGAAGACGACAATGATGACGCAAAGAGACTCGAGGAACACAGCCAACAACGAGGACACCGACGAAGACAGAGATCTTACCGGGCGGGCACAAGCACAGGTACCGGCAAAGGCAAAGGCAGAGGCAAAGCTCCGGGCAGGGGCAAGGACAAGAGCAGAGAGAATGAGGATCGGATGGACCTCAACGAGAACGATGATGATATCGATGATTGATCCCGAAGCCAGATTCTGGGATCGCAGGGACTATGATTCAGAGGATAGGAGTATATTCCTATATCGAGAAGACAGGAAGACGAGACGAAGAGAAAAGAAAGAAAGAACTAAAGAAAAGATCCGCCCGCTCTATTTAACATATTCCTCCGCTAACCCACTATGACTCACACCTCGTATTCCTCCCCACCATCTCCTTTATTTGCATTACCAATCCATCACGCCATAGAACCTCCTGGAATCTACTGACGTCACCCGTCTCCCACCTCCGCTCGTATTCGCTTAATAATTCCTCTTCCATCGCAACCTTCTTCTTCCTACCAGACTGTCGGAACCGACCGCCAAGACGCCGGGACAGATCAGGTCCCCTCCTAGGGCCTAGCTCCCGATAGGCCGAGGTTTCGAAGGATATTGATCATGGAAGGCCGCTCGAAGATCGGGACTATGTTCTAAATCGCTCGCGGGTTGCCAGGAAGGTTCCTCATATCCAACATACTTTACCAAATATTCTACCCGTCGTCCTTTTTTCCTCGAATCCAATATCTCCCCCACTTCCCACTCCATTTCTCCTTCAACTTCCACAGGTGGAGGTGGTTCAATGACCTGCCCAGGCACAGGATCGCTAACTACTAGCGATAGAAGCGAAACATGAAAGACCGGATGCAACTTCATGGAGGCGGGAAGTTCCAACTCATAAGCATAAGGACTAACGACCCGTTTAATCGAATAGGGACCGATCTGTTTCCAGTCTAATTTTTTAGAGGGTCGTTTTGTTGCAATGTTTCGAGTGGAAAGCCAAACAAAGTCACCAGGAGTATAACGGGGTGCTGGGATCCGATGAAGATTAGCCATTTCTTCTTGTATCCTCTGGGCCCTAAACATCTCGCTCTTCAGAAAATCAAAAACTTGTGCCATTTCTTTTGCCAATCCATTGGCTTGATCCTCATTCATTGTTCTGCCGTGTTGTAAGGGGCCGAACGTCATCCGAGGGTGTCTTCCATAGTTTGCTTGAAAAGGAGACAGATTAGTCATTTCCGATATGTGATTATTAGTGGCGAATTCAGCAAGGGGTAGGAAATCGCTCCAATTATCCTGCTGATAGAATACATAACTGCGTAAGTATTGTTCCATGATCGCATTGATCTGTTCTGTTTGACCGTCCGTTTGAGGATGAAATGCGGTAGAATATCGAGGAGCGATTTCTAAACGATCACAAAGGGTTTTCCAGAATTCAGCCGTAAACTGTGTCCCTCTGTCCGAAACAATAGTCTCCGGTAGTCCATGAAGCTTCCATACCTGCTCCAAGTATAGACGGGACAAATCTCTAGCGTTGACATTTTCTGTGGTAGCGATAAAATGTTTCATTTTTGTCAACCGATCCACAACTACCAGTATGGCATTAAACCCATTGCTCTCCGGGAGTCCAGTTACGAAGTCCATAGTGATATCTGTCCAAGGCCCTTTTGGTACCGAGAGCGGTCGTAGAACCCCTTGTAAAGGGTTATGATTCGCCTTGCTCCGCCGACAAATATGACAATTTTGGACATAGCGGTCCGTATATTTCCGCATGGTCGGCCAGTAATAGCTTCGACTAAGAAGTTCCAACGTCTTTAATCTTCCAGGATACCCGGCGGAAGGTTTATCGTGATGTTCTCGTAAAAGATAGAGTTTAAGCTCGTCGCAATCGGGGACATAGAGAGCGTTCTGATATAACAGCAACCCCTCCTCACTCTCCTTGCACTCAGCCAACGAAATCTCCTTCTATTGTCGAACGCCGTCTTGAAGCATGGATAAAATTTTGTTGGGGAAGCTGTCGCGCTGGTAAGCTTTGTTAAACAAATCAAGTACGGGAGACGATCCTTCAGCAGGTTCATTTGCCAAAGAGCCCGCTAACAAACCTATCCTTGAATCTAAATTTTCTTTCTTCAATACTATTCTGCTTTGTTGCTTCAGTCTCTCGTCCCCTTCCTTGGGTAAATCCTTATTCCTTCTGGTTAAAATATCCACCTTCCTTCCCTGTTTTCCCGGCCTGTATTGAATAACAAAATCGAATCGAGATAGAAACTCCGCCCAACGAGTCTGACGTCGATTCAGCAGTTTGGTGGACATGAAGTATTCCAGATTGCGATGATCTGTCAAGACCTTAACTTGAAATTGAGCCGTCTCCAGATGCGGTCTCCATTCCTCAAAGCAGTGAATAACCGCCAACAGCTCCTTGTCGTAAATTTCATAGTTGCATTCCGCCGGCGAATGTGTCTTGGAGAAAAAAGCAACCGGGTGTAGAATTTGATCGTTATCTCGCTGTGATAATATCCCTGCCGACACATAGTCTGATGCATCGGTTTCCACGATAAACTCTTTCTCAGGATCTGGATGTAGTAATATTGGGGCGGTGGTAAAGGCAGACTTAAGCTTCTGAAAAGCTTGTTCAACCTTTTGAGTCCACTCAAATCGTACATGTTTCTTTGTCAGAGCAGTCAAGGGTCGAGCCACTCGGGAGTAAGCATAAATAAAGCGTCGATAGAAATTAGCGAATCCAAGAAACTCCTGAACCTCCTTCACTGTTTTCGGCGCCTCCCAATCCACAATTGTCTGTACTTTGGCGGGGTCCATCTTCATTCCCCCCGGAGTTAGAATCATTCCGAGATATTTGGTTTCCTGAACACTGAACTCGCATTTTTCTGGCTTCAAGTGGACTTCGTTGGCCTCTAAGGCTTCTAACACCTGTAACACATCCTGCTGATGCTGCTCCAAAGTCTCCGAATAAATAAGAATATCATCAAGATAGGCTGTGGCACAGCGATCGAGAAAGGGTCGAAGAATATCATTGATCCACCGTTGGAAGGTGGCAGGAGCGTTCGTTAACCCAAAAGGCATCACCAAATATTCCCAATGTCCATAACGAGTCCGAAAAGCTGTCTTCCATTCATCCCCCTCCTTGATTCTAATCTGATTATATCCCCAACGAAGATCCAGCTTGGTAAAATAGTTAGCCCTTGCCAGATTGGCCATGGTTTCTGGTGTAAGTGGAAGAGGATATCGATCCTTGACTGTGATAGCATTTAGTTTCCGATAATCGACGCATAGCCGTAGAGATCCATCGGCTTTTTTGACAAATAAGACAGGAGCCCCAGCCGGGGAATTGCTAGACCGAAGGAACCCCTTCTGCAAGTTATCGGTCAGATAATCCCTTAATGCCTTCAACTCCTCCCTGGACATGCTATACATAGGACCAAAGGGTGGTACGGTTCCTTCCTGTAATTTGATCTCATGATCGTAGGGACGATGTGGGGGCAGTCTTGATGCATTGGTCTCATCAAACAATTGTCGAAAGCGTTGATAATCTATTGGGATCGTCCCATCAGGATTGGCGGGCATGTCCAATATTTTGTTGACGGCATACAGAGTCGTCGAGTAGACTTGAACAGCAGGGTCTTGAGAGAGTTTCTTAAACGATCGAGGCGAGACTACTGAAATATGAGTTACTGGCCTTTCTGGGGATGAAGTCGAGATTCCGCGAGCAACAATAGGTTTGTTATTGGCTATGCAGTGTTCAAGACATACGGACGACTGAAAGCGAATCTCGTTCCTCCCACTGTCAATTATCACCCCATGCTTCCTCATCCAGAGTATTCCCATCACGATCGGATGGTGTCCTAGCTTTGTAACAAAGAATGGACATTCCTCCACATGTCCATTGATTTCCAGTTCCAACGTCACCTTTCTAGTTACCTTTCCTGATTCAATGAGCCTTCCATCAATAACGTCAATCTCCCTCTCCGTCCTCAACTTCTTCATTTTTAACTCATGGCGGCGCACGAAGTCTTCATCTATAAATGCATACCCCGACGCTCCAGTATCAATCAAGGCATAAGTGGGTACAATGGATTTTTGATTTTGCAAAATGGAACAAACTACAATCAATTGATTCCCATCCATCTCCCCTTCCGATACTGAGAACGACGAAACAGCAACCCTAGAAAAACTCCGTAAAGGTCCCTGGGCTAGGCCGCTTAGGCCAGGGACGAAACTTTTAACTCTTCCTCCTCCGATACCAAATCCTCCTCTTGTTCCTTCTTTTCCTTTTTTGCTTCTAACAACGCTCCCCTCATTCTGGGTGGAGCCCTTCCTGAAGGCGAGTGGGGGCACTCCCTTACCAAATGTCCAACTCCTCCGCAATAATAACAACGATTTTCAATGCGCCGGGCTTCCCTTTCCCTAGGGTCCGGTCGACGACGACTGTTCGATAGATCCATAGGAACGGCTCCCCCAGGAGTGTAGGAGGGGTGAGCTGCTGGTGCTGCATTCCTTGGTGGTAGCGATGCTGATGAGGGTGACGGTCCCCGTACGACCGGGGATGTTGCTGATGTGATGGGTGGTCGAGGGCCGAAGGAGCGAGGGGCAGGAGCACTTGGAATCTGAAACCGAAACCTCCCCATCCTAGCCTGTAGTGCCCTTTGTTTATTATCCAACCGGTGCAGCAGCAGGCCATATTCTTTGATGGTGTCGGGAATTTCATTCTGGATCATCAGCCCCATCAGGTCTTGGTTAAGGCCCTCCAAAAGACATTCAATCTTGGCAGCCTCGTTGAATTCAGAGTCGGCAGCAAAGCGCTAGAACTCTGCGAAATATTCCGAGAAGGGACGTTGACGCTGTCTAATCTCCCTCAAATTTCGAGCAGCAGTGGCGGCCCGGTCAGGATCTCCAAAAGCATTGTTTAAAATTTCAAAGAACTCCGACATTGAATCCAAAGCAATTCCGTCATCGGAAATATAAGCAAGAAACTGATCTGCCGCAGCTCCCTCCAACCGAGAAATGGCGTAAGCGATTTGTTGAGCAGAGGTGGGAAATCGATCAAGGTTAGCTGTGAGCTTGATTTGTAGTTGTCTTTGGAACATCCTCAAGTTTTTTCGGTCTCCATGATACTTTTCTGGGTCGGGGAGTTTTTCAGACTTGGGGGATTTGGCTAGGTCATCATGGAGCTCCCTGAAGTCTTGCTTGATTCCTTCTTGCAGCTTCTTGATCTTAGCTCGTAGTCCCTGGGTTTCTTTAATAACTCACGCTTGTTCGCTTCCGCCGCTGGGCTTTGAGGTCGATGACGATTGCCGACCTCCGTAGGCCCGAGGAGGAGAGCGATGCCTGCGCCGCTTCTTCCGTTGCTGCAGGGTCCACTTCAGGGTGAGCGACAAAGAAAGCCGCGAGGTCGCCGCGAGCTTTTGATAGTCACCTCCATCGCGCTGCGAGGTCACGATAAACTATGGTGCTGGCGAACTCGCGCTGTGTTGGCCGAAGAGGTGGTCTCGCCTTAGTGTTACGGAAAGAACCGAACGAGAGGAAGACGACAACGATGACGCAAAGAGACTCGGCGAACACAGCCAACAACGGCGACACCGACGAAGACAGAGATCTTACCGGCGGGCACAAGCACAGTGCACCGCAAAGGCAGCGCAGAGGCAAAGCTCCGGGCAGGGGCAAGGACAAGAGCAGAGAGAATGAGGATCGGATGGACCTCAACGAGAACGATGATGATATCGATGATTGATCCCGAAGCCAGATTCTGGGATCGCAGGGACTATGATTCAGAGGATAGGAGTATATTCCTATATCGAGAAGACAGGAAGACGAGACGAAGAGAAAAGAAAGAAAGAACTAAAGAAAAGATCCGCCCGCTCTATTTAACATATTCCTCCGCTAACCCACTATGACTCACACCTCGTATTCCTCCCCACCATCTCCTTTATTTGCATTACCAATCCATCACGCCATAGAACCTCCTGGAATCTACTGACGTCACCCGTCTCCCACCTCCGCTCGTATTCGCTTAATAATTCCTCTTCCATCGCAACCCTCTTCTTCCTACCGGACTGTCGGAACTGACCGCTAAGACGCCGGGATACGGGGAGAATGTTAAATAGCGCGAGAAGACTTTTTCTTTAGTTCTTTCTTTCTTATCACTCTGTCTCGTCTTCCTGTTATTTCCGTACATAGGAATATACTCCTAATCTTCAAGCCATAGTCTCTGAGATCCCAGAATCTGACTTCGGGATCCATCATAGTCATTGTCATCGTTCTCGTTAAGGTCCATCCGGTCCTCACTTTCCCTGCCTCTTGTCTCTCTCGTGCTGGCCCTTGCCCTTGTCCCTACCTTTGCCTTTGCCTTTGCCGGTCCCTGTGCTTGTGCCCACGCGGCGGAATCTCTGTCTTCGTCGGTGTCTTCATTGTCTAGCTGTATTCCTCGAGTCCTTCTGCGTCATCATTGTCGTCTTCCCGGTGCCCGAGTTACTCCATCACACTGCCTAATTTCCCTTGGGTTTCGGGTGGCTGTAGCTGCGTGATCCAGATCTTCAAAAGTATTATCCAAAATTTTAAAAAAACTCCGTCATTGAATCCAAACCAATTCCCTTATCCGAGATATAAGCAAAAAATTTGTTACGGAGCGAAGCGGAGACAATATCCAGAGAGCCAAGGTTCACAACCGAGGTGGGGCGAGAGCGAAAAAGATTATCCGAGGAGGAGAATCGTGGGACACAGAGTCCACAAGGATTCTCTGACAAAGTTATGTAAGCGAAGATACCAGTAGACGATACGTACTACGGTCATGGACTAAGGTGTCATGGATCCATCGGACCTGGCAGATCACGGGTCTCCCGACACACGAAGGGTACATGGAGGGTCAGCACGCTGACAGGAACGATGGCAGGCATGTTATGCGATCTCGCCTAGAGATCGGGGTTTAGTATGATAATCGGTGCGGTGGTTCAGTGCGGGGTTTTCCTTTGTTTCGGAGTTAATGCTTTTACATTTCCTTATCCTGTAATCTTCCCGACAGTACTCGCTTATGGGTTCTTGTTCGGGGGGCAATCTCGATGTATGTTCTTTCGCTGTCTCTTTGCTTCGCTTCTCACTTCCCCTTTGGGTTTGAGGTGCGTCTAGGCTGGGCCGCCGGTACACTATGCTACCTTCCAGATAGACGTTGCTGATGCTCATTGGGTCTTTGGTCTTCGGTTTAACCACTTGCGTCCCGAAGACCCTTGTATAGTTATTCTATCGCTGTCTTTCTTTTTCTTTCTTCTTTTCATTATGCTGTAATATCCTCGGGTCGGCCACTTGAGCTTCCGAGGATCGCTGTCACATGTATCTTTCTCGCTGTTTCCTTTCTTCGCTTCTCG
Organism: Morchella sp. 2016-72; assembly: GCA_024713865.1. Taxonomy (NCBI): domain Eukaryota; kingdom Fungi; phylum Ascomycota; class Pezizomycetes; order Pezizales; family Morchellaceae; genus Morchella; species Morchella sp. 2016-72. The sequence goes on from JAMJEY010000023.1 coordinate 1,044,911, forward strand.
TGAGGGAAGGTAGTTGTGCGCCAAGTAGGGAGGACTATAAAGGGCCGCGGACACACCATGCTGTCTTCCTTTCCTCTCTACGCAACATCTTCTCGCCTGAACTCTAGTAAATACTTCAATACATACTTTACACTTCTCGCTAGAGTTCTCTTCTCACTTCCCCTCGCCTGGGCCCTGCCTCCCCTCTTCTCTTCGGAGGTAGGGCCAGGCCTTATTCATTATGAATCGCTGCTCTTTCCCTCGTCGTCTCTCGTCTGCGCTCGCCCTTGTGGGCTTTTTGTCGTTGCTCTTCTCGCTCTCTCCCCTCGACTCGTAGATCACTCCACACGTCCCATTGTAAGTCCACCAACAAAGCCTGAGGTTCACCCCTCGGGTAACGTGCTAGCTAGCAAGAGGTGATTACACCCACTACACAGGTTGAGTATTCCCTGTGATGTAGCTGGTAGCAAGAGATATCAGGGACTAGAGCCTACGAGTCCTCTTCACACCTCTTCTCCCCCTCTCTCCCTGACATTCGCACCTAGCGAATCGCCGCCTCCTTCGCCTAGCAAGTAGTCCTCTGGAACAATAGCCTGACACGCGCCAAGGGTGGTCACATACCCCCTTGCCCCCCATGAGATAAGGTTAAGCGAGACGAGGCGAGACGAGGAACAAGGAACAGGACGAGGCGAGAAGCGTGGTCGAAGGTCACGTGGATCTTGGCGTGTCAGGCTAAGCGAAGTTTAGGTATAACAAGATTCCGTATTCAGATTCCCAAAGATAAACAAGACTAAGAACAATAGAGACAAGAAACCCTATATACGAGGGTTGGTAACAGGAAGATGAAGTGAAGAGAAAAGAGAAAGAAAGAAGAAGAAGAAAGACTCATGACCACATATATATACTAGTCCATACCCCTATCTGCTGTGATTCATCCTCCGTGTAATGGAAACCATTAGAAACCCGAAGAACCTTAAAGCTCAAAACCCGTACTGTAACCCATTCCTGAATATCCTTCATTCCCTTGTAGCTTGTGGTATGCCGTGATAAAATTGATACGCCGCAGGTCCCTCCAGTCGAAAAATTGAATAAGCAATTTGTTGAGCATGGGTAGGGAAACGATCTAGATTAGCCGTGAACTTGATCTGTAGTTGTCTCTGAAACATCCTCAAACTCTTCTGCTCTCCCCGGTATTTCTCCAGGTCGGGGAGTCTCTCGGACTTGGGCGATTTGGTTAGATCATCATGGAGCTCTCCGAAGTCTTGCTTGATTCCTTCTTTCAACTTTTTGATTTTATCTTATAGTCCCTGTGTTTCTTTATGAAACTCGGCTCGGGCTTTGTTCAGTTTTGGTGTGATGGTTTCGGAGATCAATGGAGTACTGCCGGACCTCTTCATAGGCTCGGAGGAGGAGACCATATGCTTGTGTCGCCTCTTCCGTTGCTGCGGGGTCCACTTCAGGGTGAGCGACAAAGAAAGCTGCGAGGTCGTCATGGAGCTTTTGATAGTCAGGTCCATTGGTAGCAGGAGAGGTCATGATGAGTTATGATACGAGGAACTCGTACTGTGTTGGTCGAGTAGGGGTGGTCTCGTCTTAGTGTGACGGGGTAGCTCGAGGACGAAGAAGAAGACGACAATGATAACGCAGAAGGACTCGAGGAATACAGCAAAGACAACAAGGACACCGACGAAGACAGAGATACCACCAGGCGGGCACAAGCACAGGCACTGGCGAAGGCAAAGATAAGGACAAAGGCAAGTAAGGACCGGATGGATCTCAATGAGAACGATGATGGAGACTAATAATGATTTTGAAGTCAGGTTCTGGGATCCCATGAACTATGACTAAGGATAGGAGTATATTCCTATGTGCTGAGATAACAGGAAGCCGAGACAGAGAGAGAAGAAAGAAAAAACTAAAGGAAAAGTCCTCCCGCTCTATTTAACACGTTCCTCCGTTACATCAGCAAACTCAACTTCTAACTGCAGTTTCCCAACAGTCTCCTAAGTCTCAGGAGAGTCTCCTGACACTCCTGGATACATTTTGGGTCTCCTGAGGCTCAGGAGACCTCAGGAGACAAATCAAGTTTTGCTGATGTAGTCCGCTATGACTCACACCTCCATCCATAGAAACCCATAGAAACCTGCCATAACCACACCTTGTATTCCTCCCCACTATCTCTTCTATTTATATTACAAATCCATCACGCCATCGAACCTCCTAGAACCTAGTGATGACACTATCACCTCATCTCCGCCCATCCTTGCTTAACATCGCTCCTTTCATCGCAACCCTGTTTCTGCTACTGAACTCTCGGAACTGATACGAAGATGCCGGGACAACTCTCCTGGCAACCACCAAGCGATCTGGAACATAGCTCCGAACTCCGACTGTCATTTCATGATCAATATCCTTCGAAACCTCACCCTATCAGGAGCTAAGCCCTAGAAGGGGACCTGATCTGTTCCGGTATCTTGGCATCGATCCCGATAGTTTAGTAGCCAAATCACTGTTACAACCATTTTGATTAGGATAAGCGAGGAGGGACGGGAATGAGGTGATGGTGTCATCATCAGGTCCTAGGAGGTTTGATGGCATGAGGAATTAGTAATGTAATTAGAGAAGATGGTGGAGGGAATTATGCAGTATAGTTGCGGGAGGTTTCTACGAGCTTTGGTGGGCTGATGTATGAATTATACTGGACTGGCGGGAAAAGATGTTAAATAGCGGATATAGACGTTTCTCTTAGTTCTTTTCTTCTTTTCTCTCCGTCTCGTCTTTCTGTTATCCTAGTATATAGGAACCAACTCCTATCCTCTAGTCATAGTTCACGGAATACCAGAACGTGACTTCAAGATCATCCCTAGTCTCCATCATCATTCTCGTTGATACTCACTTTCCTTGTCTCGCGTCTCTTTTCCCTCTGTCCTTGCCTTTACCCTTGCTGGTGCCTGTGCTTATGTCCGCCTGGAATATTCTCTGTCTTCGTCGGTATCCTCGTTGTCCTGGCTGTGTTTCTCGAGTTTCTCTGCATCATCATTGTCGTCTTCCACTTTGGTTCACATTACCTCGTTACAGTTAAATATGGCGGGGCGATTCTTTCTTCAGTTATTTCTTTTTTTCTCTTTGTCTCATCTTTCTGTCATCTCGTTACATAGAAATATACGCCTATCCCACAGTCATAATCCTCAAGATTTTAGAACTTAGCTTCAAGATCATTTCCAGAATTCATTATTGTTCTCGTTGAAATCCATCTGATCCTCACTCTCCCCGTCTGATTTTCTCCATTGCTTTTGTCCTTGCCTTTGTCTTGGCCGGTGCCTGTGCTTGTGCCCGACCGGCATCCCCTCTGTCTTCGTTGGTGTCTTCGTTGCCTGGCTATAACCCTCGAGCTACTTCTGTGTTATCATTGTTATCTTCCCCGTTGCGTCTGGATTACTCCGTCACACCTTCTCCTACTGCAGTGTCCCGGCGTCTTGGCATTGATTCTGACAGTTCGATAAGAGGAAGGGGGTTGTGATGAAAGAGTGATTGTTAAGCGAGAATGGATGGAGGTGGGGAGATGGTGACGTCATAAGAGTCCAGGAGGTTCTATGGCGTGAAGGATTTGTAATATAATTGGGAAAGATGGTGGAGGGAATTATGCGGTGTGGCTACGGTGGATTTTTACAAGATTCTCTAGGTGAAGGAATGAGTCACAGCGGATCGGCGGGGTAGGATGTTAAATAGCATGGGAAGATCTTTTCTTTAGTTCTTTCTTTCTTTTCTCTCTGTCTCGTCTTTCTGTCATCCCGATACATAGGAATATACTCCTATTCTCTAAAGTGTGACGGAGTAACTCGGACGCAGAGAAGACGACAATGATGACGCAGGAGGGCTCGAGGAACACAGCTAGACAACGAGGATACCGACAAAGACAGAGAGGCCACGGGCGGGCACAAGCACAGGCACCGGTCAAGGAAAAGGCAGAGACAAAGCTCCGGGCAGGGGCAAGAACAAGAGCAGAGGAAGTGAGGATCGGATGGACCTCAACGAGAACGATGATGATAGCTACGATAGATCCCGAAACTAGGTTCTGGGATCTCGGGGACTTAGTGACGAGAGAATAGGAGTATATTCCTATGTATCGAGATAACAGAAAGAGGAGACAGAGAGAAAAGAAAGAAAGAACTAAAGAAAATATCATAAATTCTATTTAATTCATAAGCTAGTTATTTATGGTTCATCCTTGTTCATAGAACTCCGTAGAAACCTAACGTAACCACACCTCATATTCCTCCCCACCATTTCGTCTATTTCACATTCTGCAATCCATCGTCGTGAGCTCAGAATCCGTGCCGTCGTCATGCATCTCTGCCCATCGCCGACATGATACCCCTTCCGTCTCAATCCTGTTTTCGCTACCGAGCTCTCGGAACCAATGCCAAGACGCCGGGACATAAAGCCATAAGTCCTAAAATCCCAGAACCTAGCTTCGGGATCTATCATAGCTATCATCATCGTTCTTGTTGAGGTCCATCCGGTCCTCACTTCCCCTGCTCCTTGCCCCCGCCCTCGTCCTAATCTTTGTCTCTGCCTTTGCCTTCGCTGGTGCCTGTGCTTGTGCCCGACCGGCAATATCTCTGTTTTAGTCAGTGTTCTCGTTGTTGGCTGTGTTCCTCGAGTCCTTCTGCGTCATCATTGTCGTCTTCCTCTCGTCCGGGTTACTCCGTCACATGCAGGTGTGGCGATTACGTACGTACCTGTCCACTGTACTGCGCATTCTGACCCAGTAGTAGGAGTGGGTTAGAAGTTAGAAGGTATTAGCTTTCCCTAGATGGCATACGGATTTGGCATCGTAATATCCTTTAAGAAGATACAAGTGCAAAATCATGTTGTTTGAGATAAAGAGCTTTTCCTAATAAGTAAAAATGTCTTTCCTGTTTGAGTATTTTGCTAATGTAATTGTGACGGGGTGACTTCGAGACAGAACGAAGATTACAATGATGGCCTTGAGAGAACAGAGAGCATAGCCAGACAACGAAGGCAGCGAAGACAGAGAGCGAAAGCGAAGCGGGCCGTGGCCAAGGCAAAGGCAGAGGCAAAGCTTCGGGCAGGGACAAGGACAAGAGTAGGGAAAGTGAGGACCGGATGGACCTCAACGAGAACGATGATGATAACTATGGTGGATCCCGAAACTAGGTTCTGGGATTTCAGAGGCTATGACAAAAGTATATTCCTATGTGCCGAGATAACAGGAAGACGAGACAGAGAGAAAAGAAAGAAGGAACTAAAGAAAAGATCCGCCTTCCCTATTTAACACATTCCTCCGCTAGTCCCCTATGACTCATACCCCCCATCTATGGAACCCCAAAGAAACCCATCGTAACCACATTTCGTATTCCTCCCCACCATCCCCGCTATTTACATTACAAATCCATCACGCCATAGAACCTCCTGGAATCTAATGACGTCACTATCTCCCCACCTCCGTTCATTCTCGCTTCACCGTCATCTTACTCTTCTGTGCACTTCTTCAGAGCTGTTGGGACCGCTGCCAGCCACAGGACAGACCTCTCTCGATGCCATCAGCAAGACTTGATTTGTTTCCTGAGGTCTCCTGAGCCTCAGGAGACCCAAAATTTATTCAGGAATATCAAGAGACTCTCCTGAGACTTGGGAGACTGTTGGAAGACTGCAGTCAGAAGTTGAGTTTGCTGATGGCTGTTTCAGAGAAGGTTTAGGATTTTATTTGGGAATGGGTCAGTGATATAAGTTTGTTCAAAGAGTTTTTCTAGTAGTGATTATCCTCGGACAGCCCGAATGACTGCCAACAAACCCAAATTTTGGGACTTCAATACTGTCTAACTCTGTTGCATCAGGCACTTATTCCCTTCTTTACGCAGATTTCTTGATCTCCTAGTCAAGGTATCTAGTTTTTCTCCCTGTTCCAAAGGTAAATACTTCATCACATAGTTGAAACAAGAGAAAAAATCAGACTAGCGTTCCTGTCGATGATTGAAATCTCTTTTTGTTATAAAGTATTCCAGATTCCGATTGTTACTCAGGACTTCAATTGGTTCAGCCGCAGCTATTAGTACCGCTCTCCATTTTTCAAAGCACTTGTTTATAACCATTTTTTTTTTTTAAATCCTATATTTCATTGTTTTCTAGGTTACAAGAATATTACATGCAGGGCATAACCCTATGGCATGACAAAACCTATCCCCAAACCTCGCCTAAAAAAAAAAAAAAAAAAAATACCCCATGCTAAAGCCTCGTTAAAAAGAAATTGGGTAAGAAGTAAAAAAAAAAAAAAAAAGTAAAGAGTAACCACGGATAGCTGAAGCGAGCTGAAGAGGAAGTTGAAGTCGAACCAGGGTGAGTGTGAACAACGTGCAATGTCACGTCAGCCTGAGAGGTGTGGGTGGGTGGGATCCAGTTGCAATCCGAGGATGGAATCTGCGAAGAGTGGACCTTTTGAGGGACCCGGGGAATGATTGGTGGAAGAGTTTCTTCCGAGAACTCTTGGCGAGCAGGGTAGATGTGAAGCAAACATTTATGTGCATCAGCAAGACTTCATTTGTCTCCTGAGGCCCCCTGAGCCTCAGGAGACTCAAAAATTATCCAGGAGGTTCAGGAGACTCTCAGGAGACTTGGGAGACTGTTGGGAGACTGCAGCCAGAAGTTGAGTTTGTTGATGTGGGAGCGGGTGAGAACCAAACAGGAACTCGTGGTGGATGTAGCAGGGACTCCGGGAACTCTATGAGAAATCAGGTGGAAGTTTACAGAACGTTGCTGGAGCGTGGAGGCAAGCCAGGGCCTAGGGGAGCGAAGTGAGAAGAACGTCCGAAGGAGAACGTTATCTTGAGAGAGGAGTGGACTTCGCCAAAGGGGCTAAAAGATCCAGAGGAGGAGGTGAAGAAGGGGAGCAGTAAGAAGTTTCTTGAAGCAATGAAGCCTTACAAAAGTCTTTAACTTGTTCATAACCAGTTGTCCCGGCGTCTTGGCACTGGTCCCGATAATCTAGTAGCAGAAACAGGATTACAACGGAAAAGGGAATGTTAAGCGAGAACGGACGAAGATGGGGAGATGGTGACGTCATGAGATTCTAGGAGGTTCTATGGCGTGATGGATTGGTAATGTGAATAGAGAAATGGTGGGAAGGAATACGAGGTATGGTTACGGCAGATTTCTATGGACTTCTCTGGATGGAAGTGTGAGTCATAGTGGTCTTGTGGAGGAATGTGTTAAATAGAGCGGAGGGGATCTTTCTTTAGTTCTTTCTTTCTTTTTTCTCTGTCTCGTCTTCCTGTTATCCCGGTATATAGGAATCTACTTCCATTCTCCAAAAGTCCTAGTCCCCGAGATCCCAGAACCTAGCTTCGGGATTTATCACAGCTTTCATCATCGTTCTCGTTGAGGTCCATCCGGTCCTCACTTTCTCTGTCTCTTGTCCTTACTCCTGTCCGGAGTTTTGCCTCTGCCTTTGCCTTCGCTGTTGCCTATGCTTGTGCCCGCCCGGCAATACCTCTGTCTTCGTCAGTGTCCTCGTTGTTGGCTGTGTTCCTCGAGTCCTTCTGCGTCATCATTGTCGTCTTCCTCTCGTTCGGATTACCCCGTCACACCAGTAGCTCCTTATTATAGATTTCATATCTATATTCGGCTGGAGAGTGTGTTCCAGAAAAGTAAACGATGAGATGAAATATTCCCATATCACTATATTGAGAGAGAGTGCCACCTAAAATATAGCCTGACGCGTCTGTCTCTATAATGGCACAATCAAAGTTGAAGTGATAAACAATTGGGGTGGTAGTTAGTGTCGTTTTCGATCCTTCGAAGGCGAGTTCTCAAGCGGGAAATCGGATGAGTGGAATGTTTCCCTTCATAAGTATAGTGAGGGGACGAATTATCCCGAAGTAATTCTTGATGAATCGAAGATAAAAGTTCACCTATCCATTCAACACCTTTATATCTATTACGGCTCAACCTTCTGCACCTCACCTTTCGCCAAGACGTCTTTGGAACAGGGTTGTTGGATAATATCGGTCGATATAGGAAGCAAAGTGACTGGTTTGAAAGGAGCTAAGGTAATAGAATATAAGCGCTAGGGAAAGTTTGAGTAGTAACAGAATGGAAATAGTAGTATTGGGATAGTATGGATGACACAGGAGCTTGCTGCTTTCTATAGGATTCTATGGGATGAATCATCGGCAAGGGAAATGACTTTAGACGCGACTTATCTTTCCTGTCCTTCGCCTCTAGGCAACGTCTTCTGTTAAGCAATCTATATCTTTACCACATGTCGGAGGCAATAATAATCAAAGAGCCAAGGTTAACAACCGAGACGATACGAGAGACCGTAGAGGACGAGACGCGGCGGCGAGATGGAACGCCAGACGACGGACGGCGAGGCGGTGAGATGCAACGGCAGGCGAAGGCACGAGGCGAGCAGATAAGAGACTAAGCGGCGGTGTCCGAGGCCACGTGGTTTTGCGTGTTAAGCGTCGAAGCTTTTCAGATGATAGTGTTATGTATTCTGATTCTCGAGATAGACAAGACTAAAGACAATAGAGACAAGAACCCTATATAGGAGAGTACAAGGCAAGTGAAGAGAAAGAAGAAGAAGACGAAGAAGAAGACCCATGACCACATATATATACTAATCCACACCCTTGTCCGTTATGACTCATCCTCCGTGTAACAGAACCCATTAGAAACCCGAAGAACCTCTAAGACCAAAACCTGTCAGAACTCCATTCCTAGATATCCTCCTTCCTCAGAACTCGCAGACGCGCGATAGACAGGCCCTCCGCGCCTAACTCCCGATAGGCCAGGCTGGATATCGTGTATGAAAACTCCGAACAAGATCGGGGGCGTGGTTAAGATCCGAAAAGGGTTGCCATGAGGGTTCATCGTACCCCACGTACTTCACCAAGTATTCTAGTTGCCCATAGCGTCGTCGGGAGTCCATAACTTGTTCTACTTCCCATTCCTGTTCTCCTTCGATTTCAATTGGTAATGGGGGGGTTTGTTGTTGTCCAGGAACTGCATTGTTTGAGGCGAGAGATAGTAACGAAACATGGAAGACGGGATGAATTTTCATCGGCGAAGATCGTTAAAGCGTAGGGCCAATGCGCTTGATAGCGAATGACCAATGCGTTTCAATGAGTTTCTTCGGTCGTTTGGTCTCGATGTTTCGCTGAGAAAGACTTCATCCCCACTGCTGGCATTCGATTTTTGTTCGCCGCCCTTGTATTTTTGCGCCATCTCGTCGCAAGAAAGTCGTAGATTCGCGCCATTGTCCCGCCATCCCATTGGCCCTGGCCTCATTTGTGGTTTTCCACGCCAGAATGCAAAAAGACATCCGGCGCTTCGTCCGTAGCTTGGCCTGAATGGTGACATCTAGTAGCTTCCGACACGCGATTATTGGTCGCGAACTCGCCAGGTAGATTGGCCCAGTCATCCTGGTATGAGACGTAGCTCGATATCGTTCCATGATCGTGATTGATTCTTTCCGCTTTGTCCGTCCGTCTGAGGATGAAAAGCGGTACTGAGTGAGCGATTTCAGACGATCGCAGTGTTTTCCAAAACTCGGCCGTGAATTGAGTTCCGCGATCCGATATTACCGCTTCCGAGTCCGTGAAGTTTCCTGAGTCAAGGTACATATTGGCCACGCCCCGTGATTGGCTTCCTCGCGTGGTATAAACGACGATCTTGGGCAGCGATCCACTATCACCGCGATTGCATAAGCCATCTGTTTAAGTCCGGTTCAAGTCCATCGACACATCGCGCCAGGCGACCGCGAGAGGTTTAAGAACCTCGAGAGGCGTTGCGAAGCGCTGCGCGCGTGTTGCAGTTCCGAACATACGATCGATTTTCATTTTGGCCAGTAATTGCGGCAAAGAAGTTCGAGTTTTAGCGCGTCCTGGGTGCGGAGGTTTGTCGCGATGTTCGTAAATCGAAGCTGGTTCGATTCGACATGATTATGCTCCTATACAGAAGGAAGCCATCCTCCGTCCTGCATTCTGCCAGTGAGATTTTCGGAGTGTTTGACGCAAGATAACAAGAACTTGTTCGTGCTATCGATTTGGTAAGCTGGCCAATAAGTCTCTTACGCAAGATTCCTTCACGGTTCATTTGCCAAAAGAACCCGCCAACAAACTTACAATTTAATTCGATCCAAGCTCCTGTTTCACCGCAGTGGGTGAGCCTTTCATCCTCCCAGTGAGGTCTCCTGATCTCCTGCAGTTGCATCCGGTTTTCCTCCTCGCTTTCTGCTGAACTTGATAACGGCCGAGATAAGAATTCGCCCAATGAGTTTGACGACGATTTAATACTTTGGATTGACATGAAGTATTCCAAGTTTCCACGGTGAAGACTGCTATTGGGAATCGAGCCTTCCAGATTCGGCGCCATTCTTCGGCTGCGATTACTGCCAGAATTCCTCATAGATCTCATAGTTGCACTCACGTGAGTGTTTGCAGAATGCAACCGGATGTAGAATTCCGTCATCCCCATACTGAGACATGATTCCTGCGGAGACGTAGTCGGAGGCGTCGGTTTCCACTATAACCTCTTTTTCGAAGTCGAAGTGAGCTAAAATGGGAGCTGAAGTGAACGCATCCTTGAGTTTCTGAAAGGTTTCTCCTCATGACCACTCAAATGGTACATTCTTCTTGCTAATCTAGTAAGCACGACTCGAGCAGGCGTATATGAATCTTCGATAGAAATTGGCTGCCTAAGAACTCCTGAACTTCCCTGAGCTTTGTTGGAGCCTTCCATTCCTCGATCGTTGAAACCTCACGTCCATCTGAACGCCGGGGTGATGATGAGTCGAGATACTTTCATGACGTAGAACTCGATTTCTCCGCTTGAGATGACGCCAACCCTAAAACCTTAATCTCCCCGATACGTTGTTTATGTTCTTTCAGCGATTCTGAGATATCGTAACATCGCCGAGCAGATAGGCTGTGGGTCGCAGAAGGTCGATCGATCCAATGTTAACGCAGGAGAGCGCTTGGTTAACCCGGAAGCGCATCACATTATACTCGAACGACCGTGATCGAGCCCTAACGCCGCTTTCCATTCGTCGCCCTCCGGTATCCGGATCTGATGATAGCCCCAACGTAAGTTCAAGATAAGATTTGCCTTGGCACGAGACGGTGTTTCCGGGATCAGCGCGCCACGATTCTTGACGGTAATTTCGCTGAGCCTGTAGTCGACACGTCGAATCCATCTGACTTCTGACGAAGAGAACTGCGGGCGGAGATTCAGAGAACGGATGAACCCCTTCGAGAGATTCTCCGTAAATGTAATCCCCGGCCTGTATCTGCCCGACATTCCGTAAAGCCGAATGGTGGCGTCTTCCGTCCCGAGATTATCTTCGATCTTGAGGCGCGGTGGCAGTACAGCGGCCAGCTTCACGAAACAAATGACATAAACTCTTGAACGCCCCGGCGACGCGTGACATCGGATCATCCTTTGCCTTCAGCGAGGCTGTCGACGGCCTTCAATGAAAGACAAAATACTGATTCTGCTTTCGCGAGCCAGGCCTACGAATGGTACAGCCCGATTGCGCAGACCTGTATGGCGTCGAACGAGATGGAGATTCCTTTAACGCGATCGCATGAGACGAGCAATTCTGACGCAGAAGTCCGAATCGAAGCATGACGTCATAGTACGACGAATGGCGGCGCTACGACGTCAGATCCAAGGAATTCCCATGACTAGTGATAGTGCTTTGTAGCGAAGAACGGGCAGTCTCTTGACGTCCGCTGATGTCCAGCTGGCTATGCGTGATTTTCTTGACTCGACCATCCCGCCATCGATCACTTCCAAGAGTCGAGAGGTTTTCAACGGAGTCACCCATCCTACGCCGAGCTTGCAAATTCCTCGATAAAGCATACCCAAGCGCCCGTGCCTATTGCATGCAGGGATTGCCTTTCCTGCGCGCATGATACTACAGCGTTATCCTCGCATCCCGCCTTCTGACGCAATTTGAAAGGTTGGTGGCGGGACTAGCCCCTTTGGTTTGCCTGTATTTACCAAAGGGGCTGACCTTTTAACGCCGGCTTGATGGTTTCCTGTTTCGATGCCACATCTCTCCAGTTTTCGAGATGTCGGGGGTTCTTGGGGGTCGGGGCGAGGTAGCGAGGCTTTTGGACGTTGTTGGCGGGGGCGAGAGAGAGACGGCGGTGAAGGTCAGCAATGGCCGTGTTGATTCTGCTTCGCGACGCGAATGACGTTGGGTTTTCTTCCTAGCGACAAGGCGGCGTCGGCGGTGGTGAGCTTCCTTACGCAGGCGGCGATACCCTGAGCTTGTTCATTTTCACCAGATTCTCAACCTCCTTCGGCGTTGTTCATCCTCGGCCAAGACGACTGCAAAGATCGTGACTTTGGTTTCGTGGCTTCAGCCAGCCAGATTCTCAACGACCACCTTACTGTGCGACGGTAGCTTCCAGACGATGTCGAACAGGATCAGCATGAGGGCTTCGGCGATGAGGTTGTGAGCCGCGAGCATATCCAAGTCCTCCTCAACCGCCAAAGGTTTCCAAGAAGCTTTAGCCTCTCCGCTGCAGAGTGCGTGAGCGGGGTTTTCTGCGGGCGCCATGGTATGATGAGGTGGGATCTCTGAGGCGCCTAATGATGGCCGAAGCGTGGCGAGTAGGAATCGTTGATGGTGGGGGCTCCAACGGTTTTCCGGGACGTTGGTTGGGTGAGCGTGGCGCTTTTCGCATCGGGCGCTTGAGTCCGTGCAGAACAGATGATCAAGAACGCGACTTGAGGGTCCGAATGGCGACAGCCAAGATCAAACCAATGAGATCGGGACAAGTGCGACAGGCCCTTCCTTTCTAAGAGAATCGGCAGCGAAAGACGGCCGCAGTTATCCCCATCGACATCCCATTGAGATCGACCATGACGCGACCGAGCGCGACAAGACAGAATTGTTAATGCGGCGGTTTCGACTTCGCCTTAGTGTTACGGAAATAAGTCCGGAGCAATAATCAAAGCCGTAACAACCGGCACGATACGAGACCGAGAGGCGAGACGGCGCGGCGCGGCGAGATGAACGGCCAGACGACGGACGGGCGCGAGACGGCGCGAGGCAACGGCACTGCGCGAGCAACGGCAGACGCAGATAAGACTGGCGAAGCGGGTGTCGACGTGGTTTTGGCGTGTTGTCGTTTTCAGATGATAGTGCATGATTCTGATTCTCAGAGATAGACAAGACTAAAGACAATAGAGACAAGAAACCCTATATAGGAGGGTTGGTAACAGGAAGACGAAGTGAAGAGAAAAGAGAAAGAAGAAGAAGACGAAGAAGAAGACCCATGACCACATATATATACTAATCCACACCCTTGTCCGTTATGACTCATCCTCCGTGTAACAGAACCCATTAGAAACCCGAAGAACCTCTAAGACCAAACCCGTGTCGTAACCCATTCCTAGATATCCTCCCTTCCCTTGTAACTCGTGGCATGCCGTGATACTCTGGCCTTCTGTCTCTGCCTCATTCCTGAACCCGAACCCGTCTCTGTCCTCTTTCCCTGTCCTTGCTTCAGCCTTCGCCCCTGAACTCAATCCCGCCCCGTTATACCATCCTACCCCACTTCCATACCCCGCCTCTACATGCCTAGCTCATTAACCTGCAATACACGATGTTACTACCTCAGCTCTAGCTAAACCTCTCATAATCCTCTAGTTAACAGGTTCTGGAATACGGAAACAGCAAGAAATCAATTAAAGGTATCAAGTATTTAGTAATCTTATTGTAGAGAGAAGTAAGGATATTGTTTTTTTCTTTTCATGTGGGGAAATTTCTTTGATGTCGCTTAGATTTTGTCCATCCACCTCGATTGTATTGTAGCTGTTGAATCATTTGCGATTTTTCCTGTTTCTTTTGTTTGTGATAAGCTTTGTAGCTTCTATACAATATAATGTTCAGTCAGTCGCTCATTTTTGTTCTTTTAGTCAATATATACTTTAGGACCCTTAGTCATCGCCAAAACGTTCCTGTTGTCCCTGCGGGGTCAACAAGAATACCCTTTAGTCGCTGTCCCATACCAATTTCTTCTCACTTCGTGTAATCATAGTCCCTACTGCCCTTCTTCATCGCGGCTCGACCTAGATTGTGTACTTTGGCTTGTTTCGCTCTCGCCCTCGCTCTGTGATAATACCTGCTTGGCTGCCAAGTGTTGCTTTTTAAAAAAATTATATCATCTGCTCAATCGGACCCTCTTGCAAGCCCTCACTTTTTAAAATTCCCTAAAATGGGCGTCCCTTACGCCCCGGTACTGTGAGCAGCCGTACCGCGTTCTACTCACTTACCCTTCACACCGGAGTACTTACACATGTTGGCATAGAACGGTTTGTAAAGTTCACGGGTAAGGGTTAGGTTTACTACCGAGTAAAAGCTGGCCGCCATGTCCCTGGTCGTAAAAACACACGAAGGAATTGAATATAGATATTTGTTTAAAGCAGGTGAAGGCCTACATGAATGAACCCTGTCACAGCTCGCCAATGAGGAAGTGGTGGGATAATCCCCAGCCTTCTGCGAATCCAGGGCCTCCTCTTCCCATGCTCTTATTTAAAAAGGAGAAAAAGGAAACAACCTACCCACAAATCGATACGATGATCGATGACTTGAGGCTGTTAGATACCTGAATTTAAGGTGCCCATCGTATCATACGATGCTGGTGCATGAACCGTTTCCCCCAAATGGCACAGAGAACGGCCCTTGCAGTAACAAAAGTTACCTAACCTCACCTACATATACATACATACATACATGCCCCTTCCAGAACCGAATACTCCGCATAGAAAAAAATGGTACCCGGTACCCGAAAAGCGCTGCCAGTAAAACGTCAAGGCATGTATGGAGTGGTATTTACGATGTTGCATCTCGCAGCACATCGCTGACAGAAACCTTTCAGAACAACCACCCCGTTCTATCTTCCTTGTATCAACCTTTATTTTGTTTAATTCTCCTAATTCTCCTTGATCTTCAATTTCGCAGGCACCCTTGCCTGCGGCCGGAGCCGCCTTTGAAGCCTCCCTAAACGTTTGGCGCGTTTCAGACCGCGAAAAGTTACCGATCTCGCTCGAGGGTACGATCGCAGTTCCCTTGGCTCCCAAGAGCACCCCTGCCAGTCCTAGCACGATGATTGGTAGGCCAACGTCGTCGTCCCCGCTGTCCAGTATTTTCAGTTCTGCACTATGTCTGCTCAGAGTAACTCACCGGCTCCACAATTAGCGACAGCGGCGACGCCCCTGTCGTTCGTCGTCTCAAGATTGAGACTAAGTGCCCGTCGTTCCAATTCTGTGGACCTGGCATCAAAGTGCGTCATAGGTCGGGTGCTCTTATGTGAAGACGGGTAAGCAAGTCCAGCCTCCTTTTTTGTTTCTCCCCCCAGCTCCTAGGACCTGTCTGTTTAGCACGTACGTGAATTGCTTGCTTGCATGTCTTCTTTAATTCACCCTACCCCTGTTGAAGAAAATGGAAATTTAGAAATTTTTTTTTTTGATAGGGAAAAGATGGGAGATTATTTCCCTTTTTCTTATGCCATTTGTTTTCTCTCCTCAATGCTCGATTGGCACATCTGCATATTTTAATGGAGAATCGAATTAAAGTATAGTTGAACGGGTCCGGGCGCCCGGCAGCCCTTTTTGTAGGCTGTCTGCCCGTGGTTTTTGCCTGGTACAAAACAAGCACTCTTCTTTCGGGAGGTCCCTTGAAATAACAACTAAGCCATGTACAGCTCCGCCGACGTCATTGTGCATGTGTCCGACAAAAACAGGGCAACATCGCAGTTGTCAACGGCCCCCTTTGAGAGGTCCACCGCGTCCCCGATGACCACCGTCGTGCCTAGGATATACCAGTGCCACTGTATCTTATTCTGCTGCCCCCCTCCCCTGGTCCCCCCCCTCTTCTCCTCTCTTTCCCTCCTCTCCCCTCTAAGCCGTGAGCCGGAGAGAGTAGAGCAGGAACAGAAGCAACGGAAGCAGCACCCAACAGGTGTGTATCAAGTACATGTGTATGTACGAGATATGCTACTTAGCACCGGCAAGTACTGCTAAGTGTGTATGTACATACCAGACTGTTGCCAATTGCAATGGCTAATTAGCAGTACCAAAGAGGAGGGGGGGGGGGGGGGGGCGAAGGGCTGTTATTTATGTGTCTCGGTGGACCCCGCAAGACACTCTATTCTGGCTGGCTGTTGCTGGAAGGTAGGTAAAACTGTGGAAATTTCAAGAAAGCTGTTACAAGCACTCTACAGGTCTTTCTTCTACCACCCTACGTACGTGACAGAGCATCGGCACCAAGCAAAGCCTTCCTTTCCTTTTCTTGTCCTCCCATCCCCGCCTACAACAACGTCATTACACATCCCCACCTTAACAACTACAGTAGAGTAAAAGTGCCCTTACCATATCCTTGAGAGTAGGTCTTTACACTGGCTACCGGCTGCAACGATCGTTCCCCTTGAGTCCTCACAGCCTTCCATCGCAGCTGCAGCTCCTCTTTTGCACCTGCTTACTGCAAATATCAATTCAAATCTTCCCATATCGGCCCATTTCTTTCCATTCAGGGCTACGGTGAATTTTGCACTTTTTTTCCTTTTTTTCCTTTTTTTCCTTTGCCAATACGTTCTACGCCTGCTCCCTCCATTAGCACCACAATTCATTGAACCACCCCCCCAATCCCCTCACCTCCCCTTCCTCCTCTTTTGATTTTCGCGTACTCACGCCTCTCGCGTGTGCTATTCTTGTCAGTCTCCCTCCCGTAAACCCTTAGTTACAGTAGGCTGATCGACAGGATATTGTTCCATTTCAGTCCTTCAAACTAAACGGCATCATTCCTTCCGAGACTGCGATTTTCAGAAAAAGCTCAAAAGACTTGATTCTCTTGGGCCTTGGCATAACCTTCGTTGCGGGTGATCACCCCCAGAAATTTCGATCCACGGAACCTCGTGAACAATGTGCTGAACTGTGTGCGATGAGAACGGGTCTGGTTCTGATATCGTGTCACGCAAACACCTTGCTCCCGCAGTCTCTTACCCCAAGACTTCCATATTCGTAAACCGGCCATCCATTTTGATATATTTTATATCCCAATTTACGGAGAATTAGAGAATTGTATCCATTCATTATTTATTAGGAATTTCTTTGCTCTTTCCCCCCTTTCATCCTATCCGGTTAAGCATCGCCGAGTTTTGTAACAAACCACTGGTTGCTCCCGGTGACCTACTTACTCTGGCATCATTTCTCTGTGCAAATTGTTGGTTTTTGTGTATCTATTAACCGGGTGGGCGTCACAAAAGCTGGGCTGAGTGGTTCTGGTAGATCTGACTATACTCTTCCGTCTAAGCCGAATCAACGCCTTGGGTTTCTACGAAATTTTCGTCAGATCAGAACGCCTTCGATCTTGCATTTCTACGTATCTGATAGATTTACTCTAGCCACCTTGGGGCTAAACCCGCCTCCCTTTCCATTACTCTTATTGGAGAGGGAGAGCTGCGAATACGCTTCAATTCGACAAAATATTAGTCTGAGACTTTTTGTTATGATCTGGACTTGCTCAAACACATCGACTGCGTTCCTGCAACACCGACAGCTCGAACGTTGGCGACCAAAATACATCTTTATCGGTCTACGTTCCTGAGACGAAGTTAACAAGTTGTTCGTGGAACAACGGAAAGTGACAGAAAGTGTTGGCAGATTAGGCATTTGCGACGCCATCTGGGGAAACCTCTTGTTCGAGGGCGGCTTTCACCCCGGTGATAGTGTTTCCGTGTATATGACGGATCTGGGAGAGTTGTTGGACCGGCTGGGACTCTCGCAGTACCTAGAGCGGCTTGTTGATGAGGGGTTCGAAAAATGGGAGGCCGTTATGGACATCACGGAGCAGGATCTGTAAGACATATTCTTCGAGGTTGATGTACCAGGTTACTGATAATTAAGGTCCAGCGGCTTCCTCAATTTTAAGTTAGGCCATCGAAGGGTAAGATAAAATTCCCCAATAATCCATATTTCCGGTATCCTTTTGATTTAAACGTCCGGATTTATTATCTTTGATTTTATCAATATTTGTTGCCTCTCTCATATGACCAGGGGTGCTTGCTGATATCAATCGTTGTTAGATTCTGCAACGAGAGATTGCAAGTGCGAGGGGTATCCCGCCACACCAAGCATTGACATCAATACCGCCAACTTACCCTGCAGAAGATGTTGATGACGAAAGGTTATCACCGAAGGACCATCCATCCTCTAAATCTGATCCTGGGAAGGGTGGGATACCTCCTACGGGTAAGAGAAAATATCGGCGGCATCCAAAGGTAAGAATAAAGAGGTTTCTTGAATGCATGTAGCCGCTGACGTTGATCTGTTCCCTAAAGCCTGATGAGCGGGCACCAGAAAAGCCTCCGTCCGCATATGTTATGTTCGCCAACCGTACGTGCTCTTCTTTTTCTTGTGGTTCAAATTGCTAAATCTGTTTTCAAGGTGTGCGAGATGAACTTAAAGGGCAGAATCTCTCTTTTACTGATATTGCAAAGCTTGTCGGTGAGAAGTGGAAGGTTCTTGATCCGGACCACAAAGAAACATATGAACTTGAAGCTTCTATAGCCAAAGAGAAGTACAACTCAGAGATGCAGGAGTACAAGAAGACTGAGAGTTACCGGGAGTATATCCAATATCTTTCCGACTTCAGATCAAAGATGGGAAAGGAAGGTAGGGAAGGAAGTGGTGAGCCCCGGAATGTCAGCTATCAAGGGGTTTCCTACTTATCTTTGTAGCAGAGCAAGCAGAAACGAATCGAAAGCGGCCAAAGATCGAAGGTCAAACAAGTTCTTCAAGCGGGGCGTTTACAAATACTGTTGGCAGCAGTGGAAGTTTAAGTAGTGGAATAGGCGCTACAGCGCCTTTTCTTAGTGGTATCGGAAGGAGCGGCGGTGCTGGCTCTGGAACGGCGACATCATCAGAACAAAGTGCTTATGCGTCTCCCTCTAGTCACGATTCTTCGAATGCCTTCCATCACATGAATGTTCAATCTGTTTCTCCTTCTGCGGCTAAGCCCGCTATTTCTCCACCGCGCCGGTCAAGTTCACCATCAGATGTTGCCCGCTACCGAGACGCAGTTCTAAGAACGACCCAACAACAGCAAGAAGCTCTTGTAGCTCCCACTACCGAAGCGGAATCTTCATTCTTCCCTCGTATACACCCAACAATACAAAGCCCCCATATACAGCAACAACCTTCGTTCATGCGACATCAACCCCCTCCGATCGGGGCCCAACCCTTGTCAAGGCCAGGACAGCCTGTTCCAAGTCCAGCGATTCGTAGGTCTAGTATACGTTCTGATGATGTTCTTCCACCGACACCAGCCTCAATCAGCAGCAGTGGGAGCTCATCGGCGCCTTCATTAACGCCCTCAATGTCCAATTTTGACGATGGGGGCCGCTCTCACCGTTCACTCCCATCTCTTCCCCCGCCTACTCCTGGGGCAACCCCCGGGCCGAGCTACTTTGATCAACGACCTCATCATTCACAACCTCTTCCTCCACCGTCGCCCCGACAATTCCCCCATCACCAGTCATTTCCACCCCCAACTCCCATGGGCCATCCCTCACACTCAACCTATCATGGGTATCAATCGACCTCTCAACTACCGACGATAAATCAAGCCACACACGATACATCCAACATTCCAGCCCCTATTTCGAGAGAGACGTACCCATCTTCTCTAAACCAAAAATCATCATCTGGAAGGTGATTAATCCTGCTCCGATCTTTAACGGCTCGCAACTACGCCCCACTGGTACAATTTCTTTTGATTGGGTATGGGTCAATATAAAGTCACTTGGCAAATTATTTTAGAAGCGAAGTCGGAGTTAGCAGCAGAGATGCTGGTTCTTCAAAATGCAACCATGAGTTTTGTATATTGCACTCTCTGTCTTTTATTCCTTTTTTTTCGCCTCATCTTGCGCGTATTTCTTTCTCGTTGGTTATTAGCATCTATTTTGTGAATCTTCCCCTCTTGATGAATTATTCTTGTAAAGACATTTTTATTGGGACTATCCCACACGTATCTTATCTCGCATGTACTGAGGTTTTGTTGTTTTTGTATCATTTACGAACTGTTTATTCATTTCCCTTTTCGGGTACTCGGGGCATTCTCCTTGCCAAGAAATCCGTTTGTGGCTTTAGGCTGTGACCATACTTTCCAACGTGGAAGATTATGGCAGGTGGGATTGGATAGAGAAGCAGTACGTGGTGCCAACCGACTCTCCTCCTTCACCTGATGACTGACCTGAAGATGATGAGGAGAAATGCAAATATCTGCGCAGCTTGATATGAAGAACTTGTAAACCCATGCGGATTATTGGGCTTTTTCTGACACCTTTGGTTGCTTCGAAGTGAGTCTATCCTTCTTTGTAGTCGGTGGGTTAGATAAGTATGCTGCTACGCGACATTTTGGAAGGGGTCCCAAGATAACGGCTGGCTTGGGACTAAAAAGAAGAGGTCTGTTGCCGTTACTACCGACTAATTCTGAACAGCATAAATATACTTGAAATGCAGTTTCCTTTTCTTTTCAATGACATATAATGCAGCTTGATGCTCGAAAGATTAGTTATTTGGGTGCAGCACCAAATTTCTCGCCCTGTTGTCATTACCGTGGATGGCCCGCATAGCAAGAGCCGCAGGACGTTGACTTAGGGTTTAGCCGGTACCCAACAAGCGCCACCCGCGTCATACCCCCAACTCTGTGGTGGCACAGAAGACCTTCAGGTGCCAGTATCCCATACACTGTTAAAGCTGCCAACTTTGCCAAGCCCCTTGTTTCAATGCTGTGGCTTATGCGCAAGAGATCCCTGGTGTTATGTTTTATGTTGGCAGCGCTACATGTACTACTACTGTCATTCACTGGGTGTTGACGGAACAAGCCAAAAGAGAGACAGCCAAGCCAGGTTTTGCCTGCAACACTCAGTACCCGTCGATCCCCGTGAACGACAGTACTTATGGGATACAGACGCAGCTGCCCAAAAACTGTACCATTTCTGATTGCTAAAACGATAGGATTTTTACCACTGAAACTTGACTTCCAGCAACTATAGTGCCTCTATCTGAATAGAATAGGACCTCATGTAGTTGTGAATTCTGAGAACACATTCTTTAAGGGTCCTGGGTTATGTAATCATGGTTATCAGCTACTAGGCCCAAAATGACAAGTGCTATACATCGCACGTGAGGTCCCGGGCAGATAAATCTGGACCGGGGCCTCTTTGCCACCAAGGTTCCGGGGCGGATGTTGCAAAGGACGTTGGTTTAGAGTTTAACCGAGGTTCTTGGCATGTATGACGCATCAGAACATTAGACTTCCAGGCTTCTGTGAGCCACCTTCCCTGGGTACTATATCAGCAAAACTCGTCAAATATGGATTCTCTACTTCTCTCGAGAGAGCTTGGTGATGAGCGCGCAGCTTCCAACCTAAGGCTGGGTTATACCACAAGACTTATGCATTCCATCCAAAGCACCCCCCATATCACGTTTAGTGAACAGCATTCGCTGGGGGCTAGCGCGTTGGATATAGAAAGACAAAGCTCCAGATTGTATGTAGAACACGAGTCCTAATAGGTGGTCGTTGATATATAAACATCGTACATGTAGCCTGCTTTCAGCTGGTGCTTGCGCCTCCATCTGTTTATGGGACCTTGAGTCTACCCCTGACACGAAACTTGAGCTCAAACCCATAGTCACACATATACCCAGGTAAGTCATTACAGGAATAAATTTTTTTTTCAATTCGGAATCAGTTTGGTTCTTTGTAACACTAACACCTTGCTCCATCCTAGCCCGGAATTGCATAAATATACCATCTCCTCAATATCTTTCTACCCTCCAGACAATGGCTTATTCGTCACCTCATCTTTTGACAAAACTGTCAAGGCGTGGGATACAAATGTCATGGAACATGTTACTGAGTTCAACCTGGAAGAAACTGTCTATTCAGCTGTCATGGCCCCTAAGTCCTTTCATACAATGGTCGCGGCCTCCTCTAAGTTTCCTGCTGTAAGACTTCTTGACCTAAATACTGGCGGGAATATACATTCATTAGTGGGGCATATTGGCGCCGGAACCCTTGCAGTAAACTGGTCACCTAGAGATGAATATATTCTGGCCTCCGGTGGGGCAGATGGAACTGTTAGGCTATGGGACATCCGGCGGGCTGCAAGCTGTCTTGCATGCCTTGATATGACAAACTCCAATTCTAATAAATTTGATAGTAGGAATTTGGCGCACAACGGCCCTGTGAATGGTGTTAGTTGGAGTGAGGATGGGACGCAGTTGGTAACATTAGGGCATGATAATGCGATGCGGGTTTGGAATATGGCCACCGGTGAAAATGCAATGGTACAAATTCCTTATTCGAGAACTATCGATCCTAGTTAATAATAATGCTTGACTACAGACCAAGTTCGAAGCTCCAATAGGTAGCCGCCGTAACCAGGCGCAAAATCCCGTTCTCACACCAATGCAACTTTCTGATCCTCAGCTTGTCTTCGCGCCCTCAAATTCCTCAATTAAAGGGTTTAATTTGAACAATGGCACGTTGGTGAATCGTTTGAAGCTCCCGCGAGCTAGTATCATCAATGCGCTCGTGCAGAGGCCTGGCTATCCATATATATATTCCGCTACATCAAATGGCAGAATATTTGCATGGGTACCTGACGCCCCAACAGATGAAGATAATACAAACGAAAATCAGAACCCCCTTGATACAATCTATCACTCCCTGACAAGAACGCCGATGACCTTTACCTAAGATTTGTACTCCAAACACCCTTCACTGCACCTACCAGGGTATTACTCGCGCTAAAGAATCATGCCATCATGGCCAAAGACACATGCAAGAACCCGTCCGGATACACCGCGTCCCTCATTAAATCTATTAGTGGTGTGCCCATGGCTATTACCACACCATGAATCACAGGTTTCGCTAATACGCATACCCTCTGGCTCGGGAAGAGCTCTGGAACGAATAGGTGCAGGGCCGTACCGACGGTATGAGGGTCGCCTATAAAGCTGTCAACTCAAGATTGTGTGGGGTGAAGGAAAACGAAACATAATTCTACAAGCTCCATGTAATTATGCGGGTACGGCGAGTGGGGGAAAACACAAGGTTTTATTTAAGGGGTACATACGAGATGCTTGAAGAGGGGGAATTGGGCGCTGAACCACCCGGGATCCAGTGCCAGGGATATAAACCCTTAAAGGTATATTTCGGGTGGGGGTAGAAATGGGAGAAATAAGCTTATCGTAGACGCTCCAATACTTATCAAGGTCATCTTGCAAGCAGTCAGAAAATAGCGTGCGAAATTGTAATAGAAGGCATACAAGACTTCAAAGAGTCCCAGAGGCCTGTAGACTCGGCTTTTGTTAGGTTCATGACCGCTTTTGCGCTTCCGTGGCGGACATAATCTGCCTAATTATCGTGAGGTTGTTTCCCGTCAGTAAAGTATAGTGGGACTAACCTCTTTTAATAAGTTCATCCATGCGTCATGACAAGCTGCGGGATTGTCCAAGCGCATAAGGTGTTTATGTGGGTAGTCTCGGAAGTGGAGGATCAGAGTCCATGGAAGCTGATGTTCATCGTCTTCAACATCCATGCTTGAGGGATCGCGCCCGGTAAAGAGGTCATAGAGGAGACCAACGGGCCAGTGCCTAAGTCCCACGAGATCAAATTAGAATTCTGGACGACTCACTCTTACTGGAGAGATATGGGTTTGGATGGCAGGGGATAAACCATTTTAGCGGAACGCTCTCAAATTCAAACCAAGCTGTTTTCTCTTTTGAGACTTCTTGATCAATCAAGAAATGCTTATAAAACTTATAGATTTGCGGGATAAAGAGTGGTAGATACGATATCCGCGGAATGGTGAGCTTAAAGAGGGTCCATAATGTCAGCATAGGATGATTGGTGGGAGGGATAGGGATACGTGCGTAGTACGGATCTGAATCGTCAAAGACACGGCACTCTCCAGGGTCAAGTAGTATCTTACAAGGGATAGAGCCAGACCAGATAGCCTTGCGGATTGATTTCGATTCTGAGGAATCCATATCTCCGGGACCTGGGTGATGAAGTCCACAACTTTGGACTAACAAGCTGGAAAGAGCGGAGGTGGTGACGTAGTAGGTAGGAGGTGTTTATTGATTTGTTTCCAAAACAGGTGCTAGACGGGCAAATGCCGGGTTGTGGCTGGTCGCGGTGGTCCTGTAGGCTGTGTGATACGCGTGGATACATTGCACATGGTGTGCAGATATTGCGGCTCCGTAGATCATGCATCCCGATTCAACCCCACCACCAACCGCAGATTTTTGTGTGCAGGTCTACCTCAGCATCAACTAAAAATAATCAATCGCCTGTCCAAGCACAAGTTGGGACTCGTTCCTGCATATTTTCATCATGTTCGCGCCTTCGTTATTCCGGCGGTCGGCTCTGCGCACCTTCCAACCTCTCGGCGTATGTTTCCCGCATTTCTTTTCCTGATCTTCTTTTCCACCACAAATTGCGCCCCTTCCCCCAATTTGTTTGATCTAACATCCATGGTCTCTTCTAGAAGACCCCGTTCATCAATCTCTCAAAGCGGTCATTACATGAGCGTCCCATATTGCATCATGAGCCCCGATTTTCAAAAGAGGGTATTCCGGGTCTTTTCTCAGCTCAGGGTTTCAACGCCGCGTGGACGGAATACCAAGAGGGCCTGATAGAGAGGCTCAATTCTCTCACAGCAGGTATGGAGGAGATCGCCCCCGCCGGCGCTATCAACTTCCCGCATCACGAGGCCATGAGGGGTGTAATTGATTTGACAAATGTTACGCTACAGGCCATGAGATTGCGGACAAGTCGGCTCTTGAGATATCCATTCTCACATCCCGACAAGCAGACCTTGCCGCGACCTTCAACTACGCCTCCCAGGCTCATAATAACCACTTCTTCTTCGATGCACTAGTAAATAATTTCTCGCTGAGCCTTCATTTAATGTACCCATCCATGCTGATTATTGGACCATTCTAGTCTCCCACGCAAATGGAATTGCCTGAACGAATTCTTAGATATATTCCAGACACCTTCTCCTCCCCCGAATCGATGAAAGGTGAGATGCTTGCCACTGCTGAGGCCATGTTCGGTTCCGGTTGGGTCTGGCTGGTTCTTGATATGGGCAAGAGCCTCCGTATCCTGTGCACATACAATGCGGGTTCGCCCTACGGACAGGCTCATAGACGCCAGGAAACCGATATGAACACTACCAACAAACTCCAACGAAACGCCGAGTACAGTATTGCTACTGCGAGGGCTAACAAACCTTATGGGGTACAAGAATTTATCCCTCTTTTGAACATCAATTGCTGGGAGCATGCTTGGATCACGGATTACGGTGTTAGGGGGAAGCCAGAGTATCTGGAAAACTTGTGGAACAGAATAGATTGGGAGAAAGTTGAATCTCGAATTGGTCCACTCAGGCCAAGAATGCTTCTTTAGGACCTTGGCAGCCAGGAAGGAACGAGATTGTTGCATAACTTGTAGAAAAGCAAGATAAAGATATGTAAAGCTATCATTGTACATGTCAGATATAGAGATTGTGGTCTCATCCCAGTTGAAGTTATTGTGATCTGATCCAGTATTCCCGATTTATCTTTCATGACAAAGATGAGGCTTTTATGTGCCTAATCCCAATCTTATGTTTTCTCCAGGGAAGATTGTAAATCCCGACCCATCGCCTATCTAATGACTTAAAGATCTCCTCCCCTTTAGTTGTCTCCTTTTTAATACCGCGCGCCCGCCCCTTGTCTTCTTCCTTGCCAAAAAGCCTGCTCTCCGCTTCCGAACGCGGTGGCTGGGATCAAAAGTGTTTCTTGGTCCGTTTCTGACTTGCAGCGCTTGAAGGGCCGGGTGAGAACTTATGCGCGGGGCGATGGTGACAGTTATTGCGGTAATTGGCGTGGTGTTTGTTGGCACAGCCAGACCAAAAGAGCCGGTAGAGGGGAGTACTGATGGCCGAAGAGGAGTGAGGGATGTGAATGTCCTAGAGAGTGGGAATTCGCTATCAAATGAATACGGGCTCGAGTGGATATCTCTTGGGGCGGGGATCGTACCTAGTAGGGGCAGTCTTGAAGACATTCTTGAGCGGGAGGCTAGCCACGGGACGGATTACCCGTGTGGTACAGCGAATGCACAGCATCTTTGATTTTCCTACGTTGAATCAGAGGGTTGTGGTTATCGTCGATCTGGCATGAGGTTGAAACGAAATTATGAACCCTAACCCTAAGTGTAGTAGATCCTCATGAGAACTCACTCACACCGGGGGTGAGCAAACTACATGTAACTCTAGTTTCCTTTACGTCAACAGACGGGGGGCTGTAGGCCAGCGCTCACCCAGATTTAACCTTTATGCTTCGCCGGTGCGCAGAGCTGTATCTAAAAACTGAACTAGAATTCAAGTCAATCAATTTGGATATGCTCTTTTATAGTCGACTCATTTAAATTACCTTTACATTGATGCATAAAAGTCCATAACGATATAAGGGGAAAGAGTTATATGTAAATGCGCCGTGGCCCCTATAACGCCGCGCTATACGAAAACAAAATGCAAAGCTGTCCACAACAAAATATAAGGGGAAATAGCAAAATGATCCTGCACCAAAACTCCTACCAGTTATCTAAAAACACTATTCCCTACTACTATGCCTCTTATTGGCGAGTAGAAGAGAGAAAAGAAACTCTTAATCTCAAGATTATCACCTCTAACTCTTCTTTGTCATATCCCGTAAGAAATCCTCCACAAATACGTTAAACCAACTGGCCGGAAGCTCTTTGCTGCTGAATCATTTCACGGCGCGCCTCCAGTTCGTCCCTTGTCCTGGCCTTGGGCCTGAGGTCGAAAAAGAAGGAGAGGACATAGAAGGTGAAAATAAACGCAACCAACCATTCAAATATGGCTGCAACATCGTGCTTCTTTTTATACATGGTAGCACCAAATACAATAGACCTAATTGAATATTAGTTATGTTAAGATATGACAAAAATAACTAGTGGTGCTTACAAGCAGACCTCAAGAACAACGATTGCCTGTTTGGTCCTGTAGCTAATCTTGAGGAACGAGCGTTCAATGAAGACTTTGCCTAGGCGTCGATACTCGAGTGTTGTGAAGAGAGCAGATAACACAACTCCTAACATAAATAATAACAAGAAAAGTCTATGGAGTGAAGGGTGGCGAGCGGTGTCGAAGATGGCTAACAAGATAAGTGATACAGATCCCATCGCGCCTGACAAAATCGAAGCCCAATCAAGACCCTTTTCCAGGCGTCTCACCAATGCTTGATTACGGCCTGTGAAGATATGAGTACTATACTAAGTGATACATGTACTACACAGGAATATTTATAGGCGGCTTGTAACTTACGCATTGCACACAACGAGAGAAAAAAGAAGAAACTAGTGATACAGCATCCTACAACAAATAGAGGCTTAAGATATGTTGCCCCTAGATTATAGCGCTATTAGTAAAGGCCTCTCAGGGTTTTGTAAAATTACAAACTACACAGGCACATACCTATATCTGAGATGTAAGCAATTGTTTGATTGCTAGTCATTGAAACGTATACTGGTTGACCCTTAGCCAACCAAACTATCATCAAAACCCATAACATCCCTAACCAACCAAAATACACAAATTAGTATAGTACATCATTCTATATTTTTATAATCAAAACTTACCAAACCATGTTATGGCAGATATCAAAGGTAATATCCAGTACGGAAAATGATTTTTGGCGGCCTCTAGCCGACTCTCTTTGCGAGTGATAACTTGGAGGCTATCATCGTCTGAATTATGTTGTAGTTGACCTTCCGACATTGAGGGACTTGCTTGACTCGGTAGCTCGGTCGAGCTTATTCAAAGTTTGACAGAGGAAGATGCAAAATAATAAGTTAGGGACTTGCGACATATTTAATAAATCACATTTACGGCCCGGATGCTTTTAACCCCGAGTGATGACGTATAGTCCGCTCATTGCCACATCGAGCCTCGTTTTCGAGGCTCAACCAGTACATGTAGCTACATTATTCTGTTTCCCAGTTTTAAACCCTGCACACAGCCCGGCCATGGCGAAGAGTAATCAAGCCCCTGGAGTATGAACTTCTCGAATCACGTATGAATCCACGTAAGTGCAACCTATGGAGGATTGGCAAGGTTGCTGGAACATTAAGAATGCCTACGGAGGTGTTAAACCCGAGACCATAGCAAATACCATAGAGTACATGTACTCTAGGTACCGAGTAGTGTTGGGTGATATTTTTTAAAATTGTCCTCTTGGCAACTGTCCAAATGGGCTGATCTGACACATCACAATGCGAGGCGCGGCGATTCACACTCCACTCTAAAATGCCCTAAATCCATGGCTACGGGATCCACGAAACTTTAAACCCGGTAGGCCCAGGTAGGGTCTACTTACCCAAATCAGCCACGGAGTAACTGGCGCTTGGCAGGGTCTAACGTTGACTACGAGTATCTACTGCTCAGTACGTAGCTCCGCAAACATCATCACACTTATGAAACTTCAGTACTCTTTTCGCTATGTCGATAGATATTCTTATTAGGGATCACCATCCGAAGCGCTCAATCTCCTTAGTGACACAATCCCATGTCTTGAGCTTTCGTCATTCTCCCAGTCTCGAAAACCACACCGGTGACCACAGCCCAAATAACCCCTACGCCTCAATAGGCGATAGAGCGAATGCCCCAAGATGTATGGTGGAGCTTGTTGAGCTCGAGCATGCCGAACTCAGTGACTATAGGCGTTTGACAAACCAGCCTTGTCTCGGTACACTTGGATTGATAACATTAGGGGGGGACATTTTTATATGTGTGGTTACAGGTGCCAAAGAGGTTGCTTCAGTTCGCCCAGGGGAGAATGTATTGAGAATTCATGCTGTTCAATTTCGTAAGCCCCAAATACATACCGGTGTTAGATAAGATCCAGGGCTGACATCGCTCAGATTGTCTTAACCGCACTGATTATGACGATTTTCTTGATAACGAAGTAAACCCATATTCGGTTGAATCTGATGGCTGGGATCAGGGTCGAAGTCAGCAGCCTGTTGGCTTGGAACATCCATGCTTGGCTCTAAAGAAACTCCTCAGCGATGGAACTTTTTATTATTCTCGAGATTTTGATTTAACAAATCGACTACAAGACCGGTAAGGGATTGCCAAGATATCGATAACGCAGAGATCGCTCCAGCTACAATTTGGTTCCATTAGGAGATGGGGAGTCATTTTCTAGAGATTTCCTCGGATGAAACATTGGTTTATCACTTGGAAAATCTCTAGCGATCCAATCCTCCCCACCCTATTATCATGTCCCCATAAATTCGAGTCAGGGCTGATTTTGGTCACGTTGATCACCCATAGATCGCTCGACACCAACAATTTCGATATTGATAATTTCGATGATGCGTTTCTATGGAACTCTTATATGATCCAGCCACTACTCAGGTTTCGGTCTCGCCTCTCAGAATCAGAACGTATTGCTCTAGATAAATCGAACATTCTTACCAGTACAATCCGTGGATTTGTTGAATCACTCTCAATACCTCGTCCAAGCACCCAACTGGAAGAGAGGATGAGGTCATCGGGCTCACTTGCTACATTAACATTAATTAGTAGGCTGAGCTGCCGAAGGGCCGGGACGCGATTTAACTCGAGAGGTATCGATGATGATGGACATGTTGCAAACTTTGTGGAAACAGAAACCGTAGTATGGGATCCTGGTTCCAATGGCCGCAGTCTTGGTTTTAGTTACTGTCAGATCCGAGGGAGTATTCCGAGTAAGTGTTTTGTCTCTTGCTAAGGCCAATGGGTGTTAATATTACCTCGACGACTATAGTCTTTTGGGAGCAACAAGCAGGTCTCTTACCAGGCCAGCAGAAGGTGCAGATCACTAGGTCTCCGGAAGCTACCCAGCCTGCTTTCGACAAGCACATGGAGGCAATTACGTTGAAATATGGAGCAACGCACGTAGTAAACCTTCTGTCAGAGACGAAACCCGGGGAGGTGGAATTGTCAAATAGATATATGAAACACATCTCAAAATCCCCTCTGTTTGATAGCGGGCACAGCAGAGCGGATAGCAGCGGGCCTTCTTTGTTGAAATCGACCGAGTTCGACTTCCACGCCGAGACGAAAGGTCCTAGTGGCTTTGAAGCAGCGAATAGGATTAGACAACATATACAACCATCTGCCGACTCGTTTTCGTTTTTTTTAATGGAAAATGTTGAGGTCAAAGCTAGAGGCCAGTCTCACGAGGACCAGGAAGTTTATGAAGCCGAAAAGAAGCGTGGGACCGATAGTGTAGTCTTACAACAGGAGGGAGTCTTCAGGACGAACTGTCTTGATTGTCTAGATCGAACCAATCTTGTACAGGGAATCTTTAGTCGAATGGCTATTGAAGCCTTACTAGAACATCTCAACCACAATTTTGGCCAAGAATTTTGGATGCGCCACTCAAGTCTATGGGCAGATAACGGTGATGTGAGTTTCCGTAAGAAGTTGTTCGTGGTTGGTGGCTGATTGGTTTCTAAGGCACTATCAAAAATATATGCTGGTACTGGAGCTTTGAAGTCAAGCTTTACAAGAACGGGGAAAATGAGCCTAGCTGGTGCTTTCGCTGATGCCCGGAAGAGCGCTACAAGAATTTATATCAACAATTTTGCGGATAAATACAGACAAAACACGATCGACGTTTTATTGGTATACCTAGAGGCTGCCTTATAGAATTGGAAAGTGCTAACCGAAAACCTGTTTTATATTTTAGGGAAGATTAGTTGGTCAGGAAGCAGCATACTTATACGATCCTATTAACGATTATGTAATGGCCGAGTTAGGCAAAAGGTTATACTATAGGGCCTTTTTAAATATTGATGAGGCATGGAGTTAACTGAAAGCCCTTAAGATAGGTCCCTTGAATATTCATACGATAAACCGGTTCACATTTACGTCGGTACATTCAATCTCAATGGCCGGATCAATGGCTCCGAGGATGATCTTTCTGGATGGCTGTGTCCACCATTCGAAGGCGCTGAACTACAACCTGAATTGGTAGTTGTGGGATTTCAAGAGATCGTCGAGCTTAGTCCACAACAGATAATGGCAACTAGTCCGGAAAAGAGGAAGATATGGGAACGGGCTGTGAAAAAAACATTGAATAGGCGGTCCAAGGAAATTGGTGGAGAGGAATATATCCTCTTGCGAGTCGGGCAGTTAGTAGGGGCTGCCCTATTAATTTTTGTTAAGTCGAGTGCTATTGGGGATATCAAAAATGTTGAAGGAAGTCTTAAGAAGGTATGACTTGATAGCGTGAAAATTGTACCATCCAAGTATCTGTACGAATTTTAACGTCGTCAATGTGTTCAGACGGGAATGTCTGGTGTCGCCGGGAATAAGGGAGCAGTTGCTATCCGGATGGATTACGCAAACACGGGAATCTGTTTTGTCACGGCGCACCTTGCTGCAGGGTTCTCGAATTATGATGAACGCAATAGAGATTATAGAACCATCTCGCACGGTTTAAGGTTCTCACGTGGGCGCGCGATTGACGACCATGATGCTGTGATTTGGTTGGGAGATTTCAATTACAGAATTACTCTTACACGCGAGAAAGTACTTCAGGCAGTTGAAAATCACGATCTGCAAATATTACGTCAAAACGACCAGGTATGTTGTATTTGACTGGATGACAGCTAGACTTGTATATTGACAATAAATGTAGCTGAATATACAAATGGAAGCGGGTTTAACGTTCCCATTTTACTCTGAAGCGAAAATATCATTCCCACCAACTTACAAATATGACATTGGAACTGACAATTATGATAGCTCGTAGGTTCCCCTTTGCATACCAATTATGAATGGCCCCAGACTAACTAGAACGCGGGAAAAGTGAGAAGGCACGAATTCCAGCATGGTGCGATCGAGTTCTTAAGAAAGGCAATGTCCTTCGACAACTTTCTTACAACTGCGCCCCATTGCGCTTTTCTGACCACCGACCTGTGTATGCAACGTTTCAATGCACCGTGTCAGTCGTGAATGAGGGTGTAAGGGATAAGCTGAGTAGGGAGATATATTTGAGGCGAAAGAGCGGAGCTGGAAAGTCTGGTGGTCATTCCGGGAACCTTCTAGAAGATGAAGATGATCTTTTGGACTTTGAACCATTGGAGCCTGGACGTAAGATATCTAAAACCTTGTTATTCTGGGTGATTGGATCCCTGATATTTTTGTATGCGTAGTGCCCCCACCAAGCTCAGAGAAACGAAAATGGTGGTTAGACAATGGGATGCCTGCGAAGTCAACCGTGAAACCACCGACTCATGAATTCGTACCTAATCCGG
The DNA here is from genome assembly GCA_024713865.1 of Morchella sp. 2016-72. Lineage (NCBI taxonomy): Eukaryota > Fungi > Ascomycota > Pezizomycetes > Pezizales > Morchellaceae > Morchella > Morchella sp. 2016-72. The sequence continues at coordinate 1,077,318 of JAMJEY010000023.1, forward strand.
ATCGGCCAACAAACCCGTTCACCGACACACCCGTGCCCGATTGGATCGAGAGGACCCAAAGGGATGAACACAGTCAGCATACGCCAGCTTCAAGCTCAAGCAGCATAATCTCCATTGCTCCCTCGAAGATCGGCCCCCGAAAGCTTCCACCGCCCTTCAATCCCACAGACCTCCCCATCCTCCCGCAACGACTCCCCGCCCCCCTTGAGCCCACCAAACGGAAATCCGTCATCCCACCGCCCGTAATCCCGCGAAAGGCCGCCTCGGAGATCTCACTCTCCTCCCGCCCCCGCCCCACCACCACCACCACCACCGCCGCCGGCAAGCCACAAAAAGCCGTACCGCCCATCGTCCCTCGAAAGCCCGCAGTCCTCTCCGCACGCGGCAACCACAACCACCACCAACCATCGCTCCTCGACCAGGATATACCCGCGCCCCGCAGCGGCTCCGCCCCCGTAAGAGATATAATGACCCCCTCCATGATGTTTCCACCGCCGCCACGGCGGGTGGGGACTACGCCGATGCCGCCCACCATGACGGCGGCGGCCGCAGTAAGGCCGTATAGCTTCCGCGATGATACGCATCTGCCGAACCCGGCGTTGCCACCGAGGAGGACGGCGGTGAAGGGGCAGATTCAGGGGAGAAGCGTGCTGGATGCGGATGAGGATGAGTTGAGTGGGATGGCGGCGTGGCAGCCGTTGAGGCCTGCGTAGACGAGATGGCCGTAGGTGCTTGGGATAGCCGGTTATGATATAATAGTTTACGAACGTTTATGAATAAAGAGGAAGGGACAGAGGTACTAACGGATATACATTACAATGCTTTAAAGCGTGGGCCGGCGGGCCAGGATAGATGGGCAAACATTTCACAAAAGAGGCTGAAGTAAAGTCATAACCTCTTTTTTTATTTCTCAATTGGTTTTTTCCCCCTTTCTTAAATAGCTGCTCTCTTTTAATTCGTACCACTCAAACAAAAGAAAAAGAGTTGTAGAATAACTGCTCAACACTAGAAACACAAAAGGGCAAAATTGCACGCAAGCCCCGCTCCCGGAAATAAAAAGATGTAGTTACAGTAAAACTAGAACAGAAGAACCACGCCAAAGTGGGTGAGGAGAAGGGAGATGCACAGAACTATACAGAGACGAGAAAAACTCAACAGATAGAGACAAAGTAGAAAAACACACGCATACAGACACAGAGACATGAGAAAATTGTGATAAACGAGATGCAAAAAGGTATGAGAAGAAAGACAGAGTTAGAGAAAAAATACATTATTCAAACTAAATGTAGGACCCGCTAAAATCCATAGTGCCAGTGCCAATGCCTAACAAGCTGCGGGCTATCTTCTGCGCACTGCCGCACTGACCAATGTCAATGATCACCGCACCCAAAAACCGCCCCTGCGGCTAGCGGCTAGCGCCCACCGCACCGCACCCCACCTCACCCTACCGGCGCTACTCGCGCTAGTAATACCTCTCGTTCCCGTCCTGGTCCACAACCACCACCTTCTCCCTGGTCTCCCTCGCGCTCCGCTGCGACACCGCCGAATGCCTGGGGTTCACATAACTGACGCTTCCCGAGCGTCTCCCGTGGAAGTTATTATACCCATACCTCTCCGTCGCGCCTCTCCCCAGATCGCCGCGGCTGCTACCTGGCGCCCCGCCAGCGCCGTCAACATACCGCACGCTGCTCGCGCGTGGTGACCGCCCGGCGCCGCCGTCGACATAGTAGTCAACGTCGCGGTTGCTTCTTGAGCTGACGACACTGGCACGGGGGCTGCCGGCGCCGCCCCAGCTGTTGTGGCGGTTGTGGCCGTGGTGGCTGTTGTGGTAGTGGTGTGCGGCGGTTGTGGTGGGCGCACCCTGGATGACCATTGTGGTTGTTTCGGTGCGGTCGACGCTATGGGACGCGGGTGGCGGGATTTTGAAGGGTTCGATGACGGTGGTGGAACCCCGGTCGCGGGAACGGTCGCGGGAACGGGAGGAGCGCACGGAGGTGCGGGAGCGGTTTCGGCGAGAGCCGCGTGTGCTGGAGTGTCGGACAACGCGGGCGGGGACGACGGGAGTTTCTTCGATCTCGGGGCGCACTTTTATCATGCACATGGTGGGCGGTAGTTGGGGGGGCTGGAGAGCGGGCTGGAGAGGGAGGGAGGGCGGGTGTTAGCAGGAGGGTGGGCGAATTGGGACGGGACAGGGTAGCACGGGTAGGTAGGACTCGTTTTATATATACATACCTGAGGGGGTGGGAAGGGGTGGGGGGATCAATGATGTCTAATACATATAACGGAGCGATAGATAGATACGTAGATATAGACCGATCAATAGTCACCGAACGCCAATACAATCTCAACGGGTAAGATCACAACAACAATTTCCCTGTTCAAGTGTCGTCCGTCTCAATAGCAATTCTCAAGCAAGAATAAGAAATTATATCCTGAGAGAACCGAGATACAGACACAGAGGAAGACGGAGACGATGAAGCAGATGAATCAGATGGAGAGGAGAAAGAAGAGGAAGAGGATGATGATGATGATAGTGAAGTAGTTGACCCGACAGATAGCCAGAGAGAAAAGAAAAGAAGAGGAGGAGGAGGAGGAAGAGGACCAGAAGCGAATCCCACCGCAGCCGCCGAGGCCAGCAAGGTCGATGATCAGCAGCAGGTTCCACAGACAGACAAGATACTCTATAAAAAGGTGGCCTTGCTTTGGGCTAGCTCTAAAGTACAGTATAGGCAAGTATATGTACTCACTCTAGAGTGCATGTATGTAGCTAGAGCTACGCAGTGCACAGTTCAGACTGGTACTTCTACATATGCGCGACTGATTGATCGAGTGCCGTCGGGAGAACCGAGTGACGTCGTCGTCGCGGCTCTCTGCATGATGCCAATGTCTACTACTCACTCAGAATCACTCTAGAGAGTGGAGTAGACAAAGTACATGTATATTATATGTACTCCGGGGGCAGGGGTAAGTCTGTCAACAGGTGGCGGTGCATTGGTAGAAGACCTTCCAATACCGTACATGTACGAAATAGTGGAAACGTGCAAGCCCTCACACCCTGTATGTTTGTATAAATTAGCACCATCCCTGAACTTTGGCTTTTTGGCTTTTTGGCTTTTTGGCTTGGGCTTCTGCTTTTTCTTTTCCAAACCCTGCCAGATTCCCGGCACTCTCACGATCTGGCAGGTTTGTGCTATGTAGGTAGATATGTGTGCGTAGTGTACCTACACAACGCACGAACCCGTCGCCGGCACCTACTGTCGTTCACGGGGTTGCGGGTAAAACCTGGCTTGGCTGCCTCTCTTTTGGCTTGTTCCGTCAGCACGGTCCAGTCCCCCCCATAACTCAGCCACGAGCGAGACGGAGGGCTCTGCTCTGACGTCACTATGGCATTTTGATTCTGGCACTGTGGTACGGGCTGGACCTTGTCGTGTTTGCACCACACCATCGCAATTGCTTCAATTACCATCTAGCCAAGCTGCGGATGTATGGGTATGCATGTAGGCTATGCGTTCTTTTTTTTCTCTCCCCGATGGCCAGTTAAAAAAGAGGACAGGTCGGTACCGTACTGGCTGGCAATTCGCTTCTCCATCAGAGGGCGGAATAAACTACCCCCCCCCCCTTCTCTTTGCGCTTTCTAGTTGGTACCACCGCAGCAACTACAATGTCAGAGAAATTGAAGGGCCGGTCATCGGGCTAGAGTCCAATTGCACTAGAGTCACACGAAACTACTAGGTACTACCATCTACCACTACCACTACCATCACCACTGCACTGCCACTACTAAGTACTACTGCACAGCTTCACGTTGAACTCACAGTCTCTCTCCCAAGTATGAGGGGAAAGAATTCCACAATTTGTAATTAAACCAAAAAAGAACAGAAGAAAGTCTTTCCTAGCGGGTATTGTTGCCTTGAAAGCCCTCAGCAAAAAACAAATCACCGCTTCATTAAAACCACTTTTCCCTCCCTCATAAAGAAAAAACCCGAAATTTATTCGACAGTAACAGACTTTGCCAAGTTTCCTGCGTAACGTTAGAGACTGCACTCAACTGAATAACTATAGATAGGAATAACATACTTGGGAAGTCGACGTTAAGGTTCTCAGCAATGGCAAGCCAGTACGCTACAAGCTGGAGAGGAATAACGTTGAGAAGACCCTGCAAACAGTCGACGGTTGTCGGCATCTCGATCTTCTCACACTTCTCGTTGACAAACTCCTCGTCGTCCTTGTTGCAGATAACAATTGGGCGGCCGCCGCGGGCAGTGACTGATCCTGTGGTTAGCGCTAAATCTTAATAGACATGTTGGGACACCGGACTACCTTGCTGGTAAGCGTTTAATGACTTCTTGAAAATCTCGTCCCTGGTCAAGATCATGATGATTGGCAGGTTCTCATCTACGAGCGCCAAAACACCGTGCTTGAGTTCTCCGGACATGACAGCCTCACAGTGGAGGTATGAGATTTCCTTAATCTTGAGCGCTCCCTCAAGAGCGGTAGCGAACTGGTTGCCTCTACCAAGGAGGAGCAATGATTTCTGGTTCTGGAAGAAGGTCTTGCAAAGCTGCTTGATCGCCTGGTCCTGCTCCAAGATGCTCTTGATCTGGCTAGAGATGTTTGCCAAACCGTCCATAATGTCGGCCCGCCTCTGGATCTTTGATGCACGATCCTCACTCAGCGACAGTGCAAACATGACCAAGGCAATGAATTGCGAGGTGTAGGCCTTTGTTGATGCCACACCAATTTCCGGACCAGCATTGATGTGGACACCACAGTGGGTGAGAAGAGAGATTGAAGATCCGACAACGTTGACGATTCCGACAGTGAGGGCGCCGCGCTCAAGACAGTATCTCAGCGCCATCAGCGAGTCGGCAGTCTCACCAGACTGGGAAACAAACACACAAGTGTCGTCACGGAATACCGGGGCCTGTCTGTCCAAAAAGTCGGAGGCAAGCTCAACGGCAATTGGGATTTCTGTCAACTCCTCAAAGATTCCTCGCACCGCCATACATGAGTGGTATGAAGTACCGCAAGCAATGAAGATGATTCTTCTGCAGCGGCGGATTGTGCTCAGATACTGTCGGAGGCCACCGAGGGTAACCTTCTTGTTCACGGCGTCGAGTCGACCACGCATGGTATTGACGACTGACTCGGGCTGCTCGAAAATCTCCTTCTGCATGAAGTGGTCAAACTTGCCTTTCATGATCTCCTGGAGCTCCAGCTCCAAAGTCTGGATAGTACGGATAGCAGAGGCACCGTTGTTCTTCCCGGCACGGTGGATGTTGAGCTGACCCTCGTGGATGTGCGCAATGTCATCGTCCTCAAGGTAGAGAACCTTCTTGGTGTGCTCAACGATAGCCGATGGATCGGAACTCAAGAAGAACTCAGCGGGTACCGGCATTCCGTCGTCAGACAGGAAAGCACGTGACTGAGATCTGTGAAGAAGGCTCTTGTCCGGAGGAGCCAGGCTGTTCTGGGGGCCGGACTTGAGGTTCCTCAAAGCAACGTTGTGTGAAGCCTGCTCGGCCGGAAGAGGGATCGAGTCGGAAAACTCAACATCAACAAAGTCCACCTTCATCTTCCTTGAGGTCTTGACACCGATGACGAGGGGAGAACCCTTACGGGCGGCAATAACCTCATGGGGGTAGTGTACAGACTTCAACAAAAGTCCGAAAGCACCTTCGAGCTCAGAGATTATGGACTTGGCCAGAGTGGTAAAGTCAATGCTCGGGTTCTGGTCGTAGATGTATTTGGCAAGTTTGGCGATACACTCAGTATCGGTCTCACTCTCAAAAACCTCACCCTTGCTCTCCAAAAGCGCCTTCAATTCCTTGTAGTTTGTGATGATACCATTGTGCACAACAGTGAACCTGAATGAGGGGTCACTCCTGATCAGACGAAAAAGGGCTGGTTAGCGCAATTCATGTTCATATTTCAATTATTCAAGAAGAAATATACCTGTGGGGATGGCAGTTGACACGCGAGGGCTGTCCGTGGGTGGCCCATCGGGTGTGGGAGATACCGGCATGCGAAACGAAAGTGGCATCAAGGTCAGGCTTTGAGTCGTAGATGAGCTGCTTGAGTTTCTCAACCTTTCCAACCTCCTTGAAAGCGAAAACTTCGCCTTCTTTGTCTCCGTCAACTGCTACACCAGCTGAATCATATCCACGGTACTCAAGACGAGAAAGACCTAAATGGGTCATCGATTAGCGGATTTTCAACATCGTACCGAAAATAGTAACAATTTCTCCAGCCTACCTTGGATCAATGTGTCCAGGATAAATTTACGATCTTTCTCAACAAGGTAATTGATGTATCCGAAAATTCCACTAGTCAATCAACGATATTAGCGAATCAAGAATGTTTTCTGTTTTTCTTTTTTTCGATCCTATTTTTTTCGTTGCTGAGGAGCTAGTGGGGGTGGTGGGGGTGGGGGTGGTGGGGTGGAAGGGGTCGAGCTGCTTTGTGCTTTTCTCAACATACCACATTGTGATATCTATAAACTGAAAATAAGGTCTCTGTAAAGGATTTTGTTCAACCTAGATAGAGGTTGTGATGGTAATGAGGGAATTCTCTTGATGGATTGATGGGTTGATTAATCGATATGATTGATGAATTGATGGGAAGGCCGTTGGAGGTGGGCCAACGAGGGCAATTGGAAGAGGTTAAATGGATGGGTGGGGTTTGATGAAATGACCTGGGCGAGGGGAAGAAAGACGGGCAGAGTAGGAGGGATTACGGGCTCTTAAGTACTCTAGTCAGGCCGGGTCCGTGGAGTAAGAATTGAAGGTGGAGGAGCAGGAGGGGGAAGTTCTCGTGTCTGCTTGCTTGTCTGGCGGGCTGCTGCAGCACACAGCAGCTTGAGCTATCCCACCCAACTCGACGGCCCACCCACACCCCTCGTAGCCCCTCCTACCCCATGCACGCCCAGCCTTGGGCGGAAAGGGGCCCTTCAAAGACAGGGAAAGACTGCCACCAGACCACAGGGAATCCGATCAGCTCTTTCCCCACTTCAGACCTGCTAGATACGGAGCACAGAAGCCTTTGCATTCCAATCACCTATTAGATCACCTATTAGTACACATGCTACTCGCCTTCTAGCACTAAATTTCGATGGTTCTAGGTACCAGCCCAGTGTTGCAAAGAAAAGGACCTGTACGTGCGTTGGGACTGCCACGCAACATCTTAGTCACCTTGGTATTTCTGCTGAATTGATTGCAGACAAGAGAATTCACAATTACACAACTGGTGATTCTTATCAGTTTATAGTTCTAAAAAGGGATCCCGCCTTTTTCTTTTTCTTTTTTTTTTTTTTTTTAATACCGTGTGTCTCGGCGTTCTCCCACAGCTTTCCTTTCCATAGATAGCTTTCCCTAGAGTTATTAATTTTGGTTTCCGCTCCTTATTCTTAACGTCGTGCAGCAGTGTTTCTAGAAATAGGAAGCAGGACTTCAATCCGACTTAAAGAAAGCTCATGGGGCGAGGGTGAGTGAGATGATAAATACCCAGACCCAACTAGCTTCACCTCTAATATACTATCGAGAACCCAGGAACCACTGTGTTATTACTCTGCTTGCTACCAGTTATATCCTGCATGTCTGGTTATTAATCGGCACGGATAGCGGGCGCTGTTTTTGGATCGTATTGGATCAAAAGAATGCAAAAGTTCAATGCTCCGAGAAGCTAAGCTAGTTTTTTTTTCATGTTCGAAAGCGGCTGACTATGAGCAAGCAACAACAGACGATGTACTAAAAAAAGAAACAAACATCCTTCACCCAACCCCAATCAACGACCATGTATCTTCATTAAATACCCGCAATAATCCTCCCGAGGAGAAACCTTATCCAGCTCTTGATTTGACCGAATTTGCCAGAGCAGTAGAAGGTAAAAACTCTTCCTTCCCTTTTGATTCGGCCTCTGTGCAAGGTTTAGGATCTTCGGGGTTTCCCCAGACTTTCTTTTTCCAACTTTAAAAAAGGATCGGCTCCACCGAAAGCTAGAATTTCGTACGACAGGAACGTTTTTGGCAGCGGATCGTGCATGTTACGCAATTGATCACGAAACTACCCTCTAAAGATATTTCGTGAGGGCTTTTGGTCCGGAGCAAGGGAAAGTCTGGGCAGACTCCGGGGGGGCTTGGGCTTTTGGCGAGAGTTATCGACGAGAATGGGTGAAACAACTTTGCGGCTGATTTAGAGTATCTTTCTTTGTTCTTTTATTAGATTGGTCGGCCAAAACGTGCTTCCAGCCCTACAGCTGTGTCACGAGTTATGCTACTCCCAGGATTCAAGCCTGCTGCCACATGCTGCCGGCCTACTCACAGAAGAGATATATAACCTAACTTACTAAGATGTCGCCTTTTCAGCGTGATATGAAAGACTGACGGCAATATTATATTTTGCAGGGCTGAACCGTGGGCGAACTGGGATATATGATTGCTTTGTTTGGAATACTAGAGACCGGTGACTGATCGGCATTTAACCTCAGCTGAGGTTTGGCTGCTTATATTTGTTAATTCTTCACAAACTACATTAATATGACAGAAATGGGGTTTGGATACATGTGTAGGCACTGTCACCCAGTGGGTATTGGCGGACACTGGGTGTTGACAGCCAGGGGCTGTCAGCACATCACCCCGTGAACGACAGTACATCTAAATGCACTCGTGCGAGTATGTGCGGTGCCGAACGCAAGTCATACATATATGTAGTACTTCGTTTGCTGCCAATACGCCATTGAGCGAACCTTAACTTTGCAGGAGTCCAAACATCACTTACCTCCCTACAGCCAGGCAGGAATAACCTACGCTTTGCTTGGTGGGAATTGCCTACCGCAGATGGATGGTATTAAGCTTTCTCAGCTGCAGACTACTGTTTTTTATCCCAACCTCAACAATGTCGGCCTAGCTGCATAAAACGTTCAAATGATGCTAACAGAGCTCCAACACCCATACTCTATCACAAGTCCAGCCACAAAGGGAATATGCAGCTACAATCTTGACTGTACCCTTTAAAACTGTGACGGCGTATATCTCCTTTTTATTCTTAAGATATTGGGAAGTGGGTACTCCATGGTAGTACTTCGTACTGTAGATACATATAGGTACATGCAGCTCTGGAGTATGTACTACATGTGCTTAACAAACCTTTCATCGCAGTCTTGGCATTTATCACGTGGATTCCGCAGCTAAAGACTATGTGGCTCGCAGACAGGATTCAATGAGAAGGGGGAAAGGCGGGCGTTGGAAAAGAGCAATGCATAACTAAAAAGAAGCTTCTTTGTCGTCTCTTGTTTTTAGTTATGAAAGCGCATGTAGATCTGCTATAAATAGGACTAGAGATATCAATTCCCTAGACCCCCGATCTGTCGTTATTCCATACTCTCTGCGTTGTCCCTCGCCCCACACTCACATGTCCACCCCCACCACCTTCTCCTCCTATCGCTACTAATTTCTCTTCCACCATCACTCTCTTTCCCATCTCCCATCTTCCAAATCGATCAATCCATCCAATTTCTCACCAGCTCGTTGTTCAGCTAAATACAAGAAAAATCAAAATGTTTTCTGGCGCTAAAGGCCCTGGTGAAGTTGAGGCATTGGATGGTATGTTTTCTTGCATCCATTCCGTGAACTTACTGTCCCTCTTCACACCAATCAATACCCCCAAAATTCCAATATAGATTCCAATAAAATAAACTTTCAGGCTCCAACCTCCGTGTTCTCATTGTGCACGCCCGCTGGAACTCTACCTTGATTACACCCCTCGTGGAAGGCGCGAAGAAAAAGCTTCTAGAACGCGGCGTGAAGCCATTGAATATAATTACGCAGAGCGTCCCTGGTAGTTGGGAACTGCCAATAGCCGTTCAACGGTTCGATTTCCCTTTGAGAAACACCTCCCGCATCACCATTGCTCCCTGATACGTTGGGGAGCTATTACATATTCCCGTCCATCCCACCCATTTAAAGAAAGTGTGATGTTTCATAAATAAAAGCAAAGCCAATATCTAAGACTTTAATCACCCAGATTGTATGCTGCCTCTCAGGTCCAAGCTTCTTCGGCTCCTTCTGGGGACCTCCTTGGGGGGCTTGGCCGCAGTTCAACTCCAATCCCCGGTTCCACCACTGGAACCTCTAGCAAAGGCCCATTCGATGCTATCATTGCCATTGGGGTGTTGATTAAGGGCGATACGGTGCACTTTGAACACATTGCGGAGTCAGTCTCTCGTGGATTGATGAGACTCCAATTGGATTTTGGTGTCCCGGTTATATTTGGGCTACTGGTAGGGGGATATCTATCTCAAGTCTCGTCGAAATGCGGTGTTTCTAACTTCTTGAAGACTGTTCTTAATGAAGATCAAGCAAAGAAACGTGCTGGGTTAACCTCAGATGGCCACAACCACGGTGAAGATTGGGGTGAAGCAGGTGAGCTACTTTTCACTGTGGAATATTCTATTTGGGGCTAATGCAGGACGCAGCTGTCGAAATGGGTGCTAAGAGAAAGCTCTGGGCGGATGGTGTCATTGGGCCGTAGACACCACGAATCATTGAGCAATCCGTGGTAGACCCAATCCGTTTGACATTTGCATTTTTTTTTATCGGCTGCAATAGTGATTCCACCGGTTGTTGCTCGTCAATTCCTTCTTATTTTGTGCTTTGAGCTTGAAAGCGAAGGCAGGAAGTCGTAGGTTCCTTGTCCGCTGCCATTTAACTGGCAGAAAGCAGTTTAGAGGTTCGTTATTGTATATCAAGAAAAACGTTATTTTCAGCACTACGGGAGAAAGGGCGCCAAGGTGATTTAAAAAAAAACGAAATTCCCTGTGCCGACCAGGATATAATAGGTAGTTGTGCTGTCCTGTCTCAAGAAGTAGTGCATGTCTACTTGGCACTCGATTGAAGGTTGATTATACGGCGTTATATAAACTATAATCCCTTCCCAATTGCAACCTAGAGAGCATCACTCCACGGGAGTTGAGCAAATGAGCAACTGAACCGAACAGTAGCTCATTCTTAGGCCACATTGACCATAACCTCCCCCACCCCTCCTCCGGCCTTGTATAGAATCAACGAAAGATATTCTTTATTCCGGGCTGCGAATAGGTTTCCAATTTCTTCTGTCCCACTCTTAATAGGTGCTCAATTGTTGCAAAGTCTTTCTTTTTGATATCAAGGTGCGCCCGGAATTCGTCCCTACATCTTATTTAGAGTGTTTTAGGTGATGGAACTTATCGAATACCAACTAACCTGGCAAAGTTGCGGAAATTCTCTCTTGCATCCTGTACGTGTTAGATAGCGTTCTTGTTACAAACCACCGGGATATCACTTAGACAAAGGGAATACATACCAATGGCTTCTTCCTAGATTCTCTCAGACAGAGTCTATATAGCGAGAGAACATCTCGCTGTATGCCTGTTCGCTTCATATCTACCAGGAAGCGCAGCTATCAGATATGTGGAGATCCTTGGCGGAGGTTGCACTGTCCATCCACACTGTACCTTGGCGCAGTAGCTATGCGTTATGGAAGATAGCCGGTTAGCCGATATAGCTTTTAACAGCAACGGGACTGTCAATTAACTCCAAAACCTTTAGAATTCCACCTTTCAACATAATTACCATTCTCAATATGTCGTCTCACACATTCTCGGTATGATATTTTATCTTGCCCCCGTGATACATTTATTAGTTTATTTCTAATTCTACTGGCGCAGCGTCTCGTCCGATTCGTGGCTGGAGACGGAAAGACATACTACGGCGACGCCGTTCTCCCCCACGGAACTACTGATGTGTCCAAGGCACTCAAAGCCAAGCTTATCGAAGGAGACATATTCAATGCCAACCACAATGTTACTGAGAATGCCATAGTATTATATCCACCCTAATGGACCTTTAATGCCTCGTTACCTTAACAAAGAGCTTACCAGATATCATGAGTCGAGCAGGATATCAGAAAACTTCTATCCCCACTTGCGATGGAGGATATTAGAACTGTGAGATGCTTAGGCCTCAACTATGCGCAACACGCAAAAGAGGTATTGGATAAACTAAATTTTCTATAAACATAGCTCCAATACTAATATCGCTATCATTAGTCAAATATGCCGATTCCAAAGTTCCCAGTAGTTTTCGTAAGTTTTAAGCTTGAATTCTAGCGAACCCGGAATCCATGCTGACAAACAAGTACAAACCTGTTACTTCCATTGCGGGACCTTTTGGTATGTATTCAAAAGTCGCCCCGCAGATGATATCGGACAGATCCTAGAAGGATTGCCCTAACTCTCTAATCCAGACCCCATTCCGGTTCACAGTGTTGTCCAATCTGACCCCGGCCTCGACTATGAATGTGAACTTGTTGCTATCATTGGAAAAGAGGCGAGAGATGTCTCAGAGGATAAGGCCTTGGAATATGTTTTAGGCTACACCGTGGGAAACGATGTGAGCCACAGAGACTGGCAATTGAAGAAGGGTGGTGGCCAATGGCAAGTAAATAAATTGTATTTGCACGAGATCTTGTGTTAATTCAGGCCTAGGTCGTTGGGGAAAGGATTTGATGGATGGGCCCCAATGGGGCCTGCTATCATTAGCCCTAAGCTTATCAAAGACCCCCAAAACCTTCGAATATCAACAAAGGTATAGCAATTATGACCACTTCTAGGCTAGGAAATGCTTACGGTATCATCTTTAGGTCAACGGTAAGACTATGCAAGACTCCTCGACTGCAGACATGATATTCTCTGTAGCAAAAACGATCGCGTTCCTGTCACAAGGAACCACACTAGTGCCTGGTGACATTCTTTTTACTGGAACGTAAGCGATGATCTATTTTATGAGGAATTATCAATAGCTGATAGTTTGGTAGGCCACAAGGAGTTGGAATGGGTAAATATCCTCAACAATGGCTGAATGACGGAGATACTGTAGAGATCGGCCTTGAGGGTGTGGGCAGCATCAAGAACAAAGTGGTATTTGCTCAGACCAACGCAAAGTTGTAGTGCGCTGTAGACGCGATATCCGTACAAATGCGGTCGATATTGCACCAATATGATAGAAGTGTGTATGTAATTATTTATCGTAATTAGCGTTTTCTTCTTTACCCATAATTTTTGAAAAGCTGTTGCTTGTGTCTTTACCCTGAAATACTGCCTGATATGTGTCCAACTCGCTCTCCGCATTACCATCTCTTCTGGAAATGTACATGTAGCTAGGCTCTTAATACCACCTCACACCATACAAGTAAGCCCCGGCTCTCAATTCTTCCATTCCCCCTTCTTCCTTTACGGCTCAAAATCTTCACTTTGCTTTACTTCGCTATTTCCTTATAGCACTCGATTCTACATAAACTCATTAATAACTTAATAGGGCTACGTACTTCTTTTCAAAAAAAAAAAAGGAAATGAAGTTGTCGTCGATCCTTACTACGCTTTTGCTTACCATTATCTCGCTGGTTATGGCAGATAAACTGTCATTATGTAAAGAAGTCTGTTGGATTCACGGTTATTTTGACATAGACACTGATTGTCATAATTCTTGCCTTGCAAGCCCGGTATACTTCGGCCCCTGTTTGTTTCTTCAACTGATTTTCACTGATACCTTGCCGTTCAGTAGCTAATGTCAAATATATACCCACTAGACCCCTGATGATTCCGAGGTTCTATTCGCAGAACAGTGTGTAGTATGTCGTGCCTTCCCCTGTATCATTCCTACGCATCCAATGAGACTTATTAAACACACATCTTTGGTTCTAGCTTGATTGCACCGAAACATATATGTCTCCTACTGTCGATATAAAAGGCTATACCGGGTGCCGTTCAGACTGCTACGATAGAACACTGGGTCCTTTTATAAACAAGTTCAAACTCGGTGTTTCAAAACGAGGTTTGCTCCCTTTTGGTACGATCCTTTCTTTCTCAAGATTCGCATAAAAGCTTATTCATGATGACTGTCTAGAGCCCCTAGATAATCTAAAAGAGTGCACTGTAAGTCCCAAACCATTTATCTGGGCTCTTCTTGTTAACCAGGGCTTCTTACCTAGATGAAATGCCAAAGGACAAACCCACAGCTGGATGGAAGCATCCATACACCCACATGCCAAACCTACTGCAAAATAGTAATGCAGGATCGATTCGATCTGCAAGATCTTGTGAAACTGCGCCAGTCTGTAGCTACACAAGAGTTATCCTACCAAGCGGAGACCTCTAGCGAGGTATATATTTCCTCTTGTGTTTCAATTCATACGTATTAACTCTATTAAATAGGGTATAAAAACTAAAAGTTTGAGCATGTCTATGATCCCGAAGATTGTAGACAATCCTAACGCTGTAAAATCAACGATTGATCTTTTTATCACATATAATAAGTTTCCTACCTCTGCTATTCAAGCTTCAAACAACACGCCGACAGATCTTCCTACACGCCCAACAGGGGTTGGAGAAGTAAATGGCGCCTTATCTTGGGCAGAGTCTGCTTATCGTTCGTTCTGGTTTTTCGCTTGGACCTCCTTAGCTATCGCAATTGCAATTGGCACACAGATGCTCTGATAGATTGTATTTGTCCTCAGTCTTAAACTTGATCTCTAATGGTGAAATAACTTTAGGACGAGGTGGAAGATTTCCCTTTAGTCCATGAGGCTAAAGGGATTTCTTTTGAGATTTATTTGTTACATTGTAACGGCTTCTATACATGAGGATCATTTTCCTAAACAAACAAAGAATGAATAGGTCGGTTTGTTACAGCTCTTAAGAGCGAAACGCCTACAGTACCGTTTCAAGAATCTTAGTTTTGGTGGAGGTCGAGTGATATTTCATGGAGTGTTAAGTACTTGCACGTGACGAGGGCATTTATGAATAGTCTATATGCACAAAACACAGTCCAATTTGGTGAAACAAAGCGCCAATCATTTATAAATATGTTGTTTTTGTGGAAATTCCGACCTAAACTTTTCAAAGAAGAAGATTTTGCAGCGCCGTAATATCTACAGCAGTGCTAATCCGGTTCTCGCTTGTGAAAGTGCAACCACAAAATAAACCATATCGTCATTCTTCGCCCCGCAAACCACACCCCCGGGAACCAAATTCCGATAACCATTGACCCTTCACCACCACAATACCCCACCCGAACTCATGCCGATGAGAACATGGCCATAAGTCCTGGCCGTAGGTTGTACGCCAGCATTTGGGACGCTGTCCTCCCATTGCTCCACAATTCCCTGTTATCTTCCTCAGCTACTCCAGCATCAGTTGGAGGCGCTTCTCGACTATTAATACACTCCTTCCCACACCGACCTCGATTTTTCTCCTCATCCGCCGGAGCGGCGGCGACATTATGGTGTCCAAGGTCAAAATATGTTGTTTCTCGTGGATTCGCGGGGTTCTGTGTATGGACAAGTGCACCAACAACTGCAGCCGCCTCAGAGACGAAATCGTGTGCCGTGAGTACAGTGGACAGGAGTTTGACATCTACTAGCAGTGTGCTGGATAGACGAAAGGTGTCGTGGATAGCGGGCGCTGCTTGGTCTCGGTGTATCCATACTGGGGGGAGGTCGACAAAGCTGAAAATTCTATCAAGGTTGAGGGCGGGTTCTTCATCGCCCCGGGGTCGGAGTGGGGGTGGAAGGGGAGCTCATAGTGGAATTGACCAAAGGTCAGGGAAAAGGCTGCAAAAAAATAGGACCATTGGTAATGCAAACGAAAACGGGAATGAGGGTGAAAATGGTAATAAGAGCAGTAACGAAACTGAGAGTGAGGAGAGCGAATCGGTAAAAAGAGATGTATTGAATAAACACCCCGAAGAGAATAGGCTTCTAGACCGGATTTCTCACATTCATCGGCCAACAAAGGATGAGATGTTGGCGGCAGCAACTGGGTTTTTTCAGCGATTGAGGATCCGAACGAAATGGGCCATGATACGGCAGATGAGGCCATATAATTGGGATGACCTCAGCGCTTTCTTCTCATGGTTGCTGCTTGGTCAGGTTTTATGGATCGTGCTCGGGACTACAACCTTTGTTTCGTTGACCATACTCTTGGTCAATACTGTGTTTGCGCAAGAATCTCTTGCTAGAGCGGTGGGTAACTATCTCACGAAGGAAACCGGGGTCAAGGTCGTTTTTGAGTCAGCCATCGTTCCTAGCTGGAAAGGTGGATGTATCACATTCAAAAACGTCTTCGTATCCCGTAGGCCTGGTCGAGAGAAGCAAGGCAACAAAAACGTTCGTAAGGGATCTTCGGTTACTGCAGCGGCGGCAGCTGCCGCAGCAGCTCACGCAGACGAAACAAGCGGAAAGAATCATAGCCATATTGTTACGGCGGAAGAGGAGAATACGAATTACACTCAGTTCGACGTTACAATTGACGCCGTCAATGTTACCCTTTCCTTCACAAAATGGATGAATGGCAAGGGACTTCTCAAAGATGTCGAGATTAAAGGAGTTCGTGGGGTAATCGACCGGACTCACGTTAGCTGGGAGGAGGGCGTTGATCCCAGATCATTTAAGCATGAACATGTCCCAGGAGACTTTGAGATCGATTCGTTCAAGCTTGAGGATCTTTTAGTAACAGTACAGCAGCCAGATGGGTTCCGCCCATTCTCTTTCAGTATATTCTCTTGCGATCTCCCACAACTGAGAAAGCAATGGTTATTCTACGACTTTTTGAGTGCAAACATGATGTCTGGCTCTTTCGATGACTCGTTGTTCACAATACACCCCAGGCAGAGCCACGGCGTGAGTTCGATGATGCTGAAAGATAACGGCTCCCGCACTCCTAATCTGTGGAAAAAGACTAGCCGCCTCCGAATTGACGGGCTTGAAATTGATCATCTAAATCACGGCGCAGGAGGGATGTTCTCGTGGATTCAGAGTGGAAATGTTGACATCGTTGCGGATATCATGTTCCCAGTGGAGAATGACCTTCAGTTTACTCAGGTGGTCCAGGACATCGTCGAACGAATGGAAGCTACAGTATCCCCGAACTCGGCCAGAAAGTTCTTTGACAACGACAACAGAAAGTCGGAAGATAGGAAAGCCGAAAAATACGTTATAATGGATCTCCGAATACAGCTAAACGATGTTCGCGCCTCTGTGCCTTTATTCACAAGAGATCTCAGCTATGTCAACAACGCACTGATAAGACCAATCGTGGCATACATCAACCGCCGAAAAACCTACATCCCCATCAACTGCCGTGTTGTAAAAAAGCAGGACGAGTTTGACGGGAGTTGGACAATCTACGACAGTGGCTTGATGGACGACCTGTCTGCAGAGGTGTTACCCCAGTCCCAGGCATTTCAAACAGCCGCTAACAAATCTATTTAGACCTACGAAGGGTTTGCTCGCAGTGTAGTGGATGATCAAGCCAGGCGAAGGCGATTTAAGAAGGTCGGGTTGTGGTCGCTGCACGTAATCGCTCATACATTATTGCTGGCTATGGCCGGGACTGTCGCATAATCTCACACTAGCATAAATTCACAATCCTACCTTGCTCATTAGAGTATACGACCTCCCAGTGCATAGGCAAACCCTCCCAGCTCTATATCGTGTCTTCTTGTATTTTATTTTCCCTGGTGGGGAATTGATATTGCTTTTCAATTGGGGGGGGGGGGGTTATTTTTGTTCTGATAGTGTTTAGAGTTGAATTGTAGGTCATTGCTAGTGGTTTGCCATGTAGTAATCAGAGGTGAGAGAGTAATCCCTCGAACTTAATGTAATTAGTTGCGTTATCTACTAAGGGAGTCTAGAACCAAAGGATGTCCCTAATTGAAAGCCGAGTGATACTCTATGACTCAGCTTCTCCTGCGAGGGAATATTCTTCACCATGAATCACTCGACAATCCTTCGATCAGAAGCGCCACAGAGAAAGAGAGATCCAGCGTATCGTTTCCATGATGTTTCAATCAATATACCCGCAACTACACGAAATAAAAATCCCTCTCGAGCTGGGAAACTAGAGAAAATACTTTTTATACATGATTCACTAATTAGCTAAATGATGCGCGGTCAAGTGTACCCATCACAAACATTCCAGCTATACGCATCCAATGGGTTCGTTGGGATAGCTCCAGCAGCTACAGCTTGCTGGTACCCCCATCTCCAATCGTTCCTACCCCCGATCCAGTTGACTTTCCAGTTCCAGTAGATCCACCCATCGATCTTCTCGTAACTCAAGAACTGGGCCGCCCACCACTTACGATACCACTCGACTGCGTCACTACGGTCAAGGGTAAATTCATCACCCCACTCAGCAGAGTCAGCGACACTGATACTCCACTCTCCCGTGATAACAGGCCAGTTTCCGCTACGGTCATCAGTGCACGAATGACGCATGTAGCCATCTCTGGAAACAGTAACGCCGGGAGTCCATTTGACGTAGTGATGGTCGTCGTAGAAGGCGAAGTAGAGATCGTCGAGATTGGCATTAGGGTTTCCAGACCCCCACTTTTCGTTCATCATCTGGATGTGGACGTAGTTATTGGTGGTGATACCAAGACCTGACTCAACAGCCCTGATCCGCTTGAATGCCGTTGGATAGTATTCAGAGATCATTGTTGCAACGGTTTCAGAGTTCTGGATAGGCTCGTTAACGAGCTGGATTGTTCCAACATTTGCGAAGTTGGAGTTGGTGTGGACAATGTTAGTTATCCATTCAAGCCATTTATAGGCTCTTTCGTACTGATAGTCTACATAGAAACCAGCCGTAGGTGCATACTGCCCCGTAAAGGGCTGCGTAGGCTGCTGTGCGCCTGGCGCACCGTGAAGATCAAGAATGATGTAAAGTCCTGCATCCCTTGCCCACATGCACACACGCTCCAGATATTGGAAGGCTCCTTGAGGGAAGTGCTCGCTATCGCTATACACGATATCCTCATATATCCAATAGCCTAGAGGGATACGAACGGTGTTCAAGCCTAGGCTGGCGATCTGGGTGATATCATCATGAGTGATCCAGCGATTCCAGTGCGCCTGGAAAGCGGCGTTGGCTGCGGTTTGACCGAGTTTTAACACGCAGTCAAATTCACTGACTTGGCCGGCGCAACCCATTGCGCTCCATTCATCCTGCATCATCCATGGCTCAACGACAAAGAGACCACCGAGGTTGACGCCACGGATTTTTCCTTCTGGAAGCCAAGCATTTGTGAATAGTGGGAGGGAGGCTAGGACTGGGCCATAGATAAGGGTAGAAAATTTCATCTCGAACAAATTCTAATAGGAGGAAAAGCGAACAGGGCTTTAGACCGGAGCTAAATAAGGGGAATGATTCAGAGAGGAGGTGTGGATAGCCTCCTATCATTTACTAAGAGGAAGAATAGAGCCTGCGAACTAGGTGCTTTGAAATAGAGCTTAGGCAGATCCGTTGATTTTATACCCCTTTCCCGTGCTCCTTGTGCTTTCGAATATAGGCTAACTTCTAGATATTACATCTAATATTGCTTTAGGGCATTGCACAACTGCCCTCAAACAGGGGGATGTACTGGGTTGTCACGAATAATACGATCTTTGCCGCAAAAAGCCAATATGCTTACAGGTGCTGCAGTTTCCCCGGAAAAAAAAAAGGATATCTGAGGCAGCGTTCCTCCAAGTTCAAGACCGCCGCGTTAGAAGCTCTGCATTTTGAACGTTACATGTCAAGATAACCAGGATGATTTCACTGGTAATTTCCCAGGTGGGACAATGCAAGGAGCAGCCAAGGTTTTTCTTGGTGGATGGCTTCAATAATCTTCCCCATCTGACCGGTGTAACCCACATCCTGCTAAGCCTTGTCCTTGCCCCAGATTCTCGCCCCAGGGCCACGGGTGGCAGTGGTCCTGACCTACTACTAGTACTTATGTGCATGTAAACACATGTGATGTGTTCATATATTACCCGTTTATTACATACTAGGTTCAGTAAAGAAAGTGGGGCATTGTACCACTGCTCATATCTGCCTCCCCTAATAGGTATTTGTTACTATTGAACCTACAAGGTCCTAGCCCTCCAACCCTCAAATCTAGGACTGACTATATGTAGTACGGCAACAGCACACACGAGTCGCCAATAGCTAGGGTCAGAGAATGACTCTAAGGAAGAGGGGAAAAAGCGGAAGTTAAGGACAGTCCTTATTAGGAAGCAGCACTCGGCTTCGGAGTCCGAGGGTCGGGCCAGACAGTTCTATAGAAATTTCGACCCTTGTGGTTGTAGTAGGTAGCAGATAGCTGATATTGTCGGCATTATTACTTTATGTTAGTCCCATGGTTGTAAATACAAAGTTTGAGGATAAAATCTAAATTCGGGTGACACTAACCATAACAACGGTATACTTACATCCTGTGACCTTATAAGGTAGTGAAGGGGGGCATCCGAGTTCCGAGCTGCGGCGAAACCTTGATAAGGTGATATGCATAACTCGAACCTCAAGCCCTCAACAGATTTATAGCCCGAACCTCCCTGTCCATGTCCTGGCATAAGTATACGTTAGCCGCTAGATTCAGAGATAGTGTAGAAGTAAAAAGTAGCTATAGAGAAGGGGTAGTCTTGTGTAATTATCATATACAACCCCAGGCGGCGCTGCATGAAGAGAAATATTAACGGGTAATGATCGCCGAAGACAAATATCCATGCAGTCAGTATTCAACTCACATGCACAACGTAGGTCCGGTCGACTGGCGAGAGGTTTTACCTTACAAGGGATTGGACCAATAGGCAACAAAAATTGGTTGTCCTATTTAAACTCCTATTGTGTCCTAATGACACGATGCTTCCTTCCTTTCATTTTCAGAATCCTAGCGACTCCATATGTTAGAGCACAACCAAAGTTACTATACAGTCTTAACAGTCACAGGGGAGACCTACTTCTCCTCCCTGAGAAATGGGAGCCGAATCATCCCAGTACTGGTGGCTATTTGTACGCTAATTCTGTAAGGTGTGTGCCCACATGTGAGACACAGAGGACTTACGGCCGTTATTGAGTACCTTCTGCCCCAGCACCCTGAGGGGGCACTTCCGTGTCAGTAGATGCACATTTGACTTAGAGGTTCCTGTAGAGAATATAGTATCTCCACTTCTTACAGGGGGTTTAAATTGTGGCGCAGAGAATTTCAAGCATATATTTAATTTATTAGTAGTTGAGGTTTGTTAATTACTCACCTGCCTGTGTTACCGACGATCAATATGTTTGGGGGGGGGGGGGTATGGTGGGAATCATACATTGAAATAAACATACCACCTGCAGGTGCTATATATTAAATACATGTAGTTATGTTTGGCTAGGGGCCTTCTATTCTCTATTAACTACTTAACTATAAGCCTGTATTTCTCAGTGAATTAAGTCGTACCACCTCCTAGAGTGTCAAATTTTATGTTATTGCTATCATAATCCAATAGATAGACAGCCCTAGCCAATTAAAGATCAACAGAAGACTGAAGGGGGCAACTGGTCTTCGATGTGAATGCGTCTAGAGCCTGCGTCCGGACTCCGAGCTAGCTAGCCTAATATTATATTATGATCCATGAAAATTTTAAAATAAGGAGGAACACAAGTTGGGTTCCCTATGCCTCATGCGTCTCTACCTTGCACTGCCTAGACATGCACGGGTATGTATGTACCTTTATACAAGCTATCGTGCCTGATGCAGTGCGGTATTATAACCCAAAACTCCCAGGCGGAATCCCGCAACAAGAGAGATTGAAGAAAGATCGTCAATTTTATACGAAGAGTGTCTAATTATTATCTTATGTTATGATGGGCATGAAGTATACGAATGTCTCTATTAAGTCGTCATTTATAAGTACATGTAAACCTATTCTTGTTCATTATATACACCCGGCCGCCATTCGTTAACGTTATAGTCTGCTCAGTAATGCATAGTACATACATACATGTAGATAACTTATGTACTGGCGTTTGTACTCTCAGGGCGTTCCATCACTTATTAAGTACCTATCGCTGTACTTAACATACATACATGTACCCGGGGTGCTGGAAAGTGGTGCAACGTTTAACCGGAAAGATACCCAGAATTTCAATTTTTAAGACAACACAATGTTTGAAGAACATACATGCAGATATTTAGTCATATGTATGATACATGAGTCTAGAATAGATCTGTATTTTCTTTTCCAGTCATTGATTTGGGCATTTAGCCCCCAAAAGAACTTATGACAGGAGACAGTAATAAAAGGAGAGGAAAGGGCTATTCATATTAGCTCTTACTATAACTACATGTAAGTAGGGTCTCTAGCTTGTAACTTACCATAGATTTGCTCTAGATTCTGCTAGCTAGCTTGGTTGTTGAGGAATATGGGCTACCGCAAAAACTCGAAAAATTGGCTATCTCCGACCAGGGATTAACTCCTTCACGATTGGTTGAAGGTCGTAGATCAGGTCTGCTTATAGCAATTTTGATCTCATATGCATAGCCAATTTTTCGAGTAATGGCGGTATTTGATCGTTGCATCACTTTCCGGCACCCCCGGGTACATATACAAGGCTCTTGGATAAAGTGAGTGGTGTTGACAGGCGAGGATCTGTTCACTCACTTTATCCCACTTGTACATGTTATATATATGAAGTATATACCGTTTTGTCCATGGCTATCTAACGGATCGATGGGTCATAGTGAGAAACAACGATAAACGGGTTTAGACCCTAGCCTACTACTTATATAATTAGTGGGTGTTCTAAAAATAGGCTATAGCACGAGCATAATATTCTGATACAGACTAGCCAGTTAATATCAGATAAGCGGGGATATGACGAGGAGACAATTTCTTATGAAGCAAGACCTTTATTAGTCTTGTCCTTTATATTAAACTAAGGAAAGCTCTCCTGGAGTGTATCGATTGTATATATATAATATAATGGTCTCGACATGAGGTCGAGCTAGGCCGGAGGGTGGTGCCCCAGATCATTGCCTCGTGACAGGATATACAAGTACATGTAGGTATAGGTCTTTCTACTTCATGAGCTACATGTATACTTGCATGTCTAGATATCTTTCTTTCTGCTCGTGGATTAATAAATAAATCTCCTGTTTACCCGAGTTATCCTATGTGGATTTATGTGAATTAGACATTGAGCAACTACACAGTCGCTAGATAGAAAATACAAGTTTTAAGATCTTAATTAAGTCCTCTAATAGTTAAAGTTCAAGGCATTCCTTATTTCGTTATCTGTAGGGCACGCATACACGCCTACTTGGTAGCACTTGAGCTCGATGAGATCTAGGTAATATTACTGAAGTGCGAACACGATATATTATATGCCAAAGTTGAATCACCACTTCTCGCTCGGAAAATATTGTCACGTGCATGAACTAATGTAATCTAGGTGTTTCCGCAAGAGTGGCCTCTTCTAACCAAATTGAACCGCCGTTCAAAGGTGTCCAACCGGCCATTGTAAGTGATGGATCATCCACCGAATAGGTGTCTACGCTCAAACGCCTAGTCTCCCATACAGTCGCACCGGGGGCAACGACGAAACTGGTTGAACGACGAGCAGGGGTGTCTGACAGTCGAGGCAGTAGCGCTCAGGCTCATATGCAGCCACTGGGCTGACCGAAATCTGTGTTTTCGTCGTTGCCCCAGGTTCGTCGTTGCCCCAAAGTTGACTGTACACTCTTTCGGACTAGTAGCAGGCAAAAGTGAGAGGTAATTGAGACAATTCAGATAAAGAAACCTCCTATGTACTCGGGGCAGGTAAAAAGTACCGGACAATAAGGGTTTTTGGTTCACCAATTGGTGTGCTAGGCGAGGACTGCTGCAAAAAAAAAAGCCTAGAGACAAAACCTGCATTGTCCGGTGCCGTACTAATTCGGCTAGAAGACCCACCACACAAGACGTTGAAATTGCAATATTTGGTTTTTATACGCCCCCTAATTATAATCTCCCCTCACTCTGGCTTGAAAAGGTAACTTCGACGTCTTGTGATGGGCTTTCTATTCGAATTAATACGGTACTATTTGCCTGCCCCGAGCAGGTAGTTACAAGTATGTATACCTCCATGTCAAAAATCTCAACTCGCGGTTGCGTTGTCTCGAGACTTTATGACTAAATGAAGCCCAAATTTACCAATACCAATCAATGCTAGTGATAATATCAGTTATACCTAATAGAAAAGGTCCATGTAGTAGGGTGGGAATCTAAATGAACATAAAGAAAGAAAGAGAAAAAAAACACCAGAATTATAAGCCCATGTCCAGCATTAAATACCCCGTCCTGCTCCTAAAAGACTGTATTATCATAAATTCAATCGTAGCACTTTTAAAGACAATCATCGTGCAATCTTTACATCGCTACTATCAACCAGGGCTCTTGCGGCTTCAACCTCGGCTTCGTCAAATCCCTCCCAGCCCTTTTCCTGTCTCTTTGCTTTGCTCACAGTCTCAACCAATTTTTTAGTTGCCATTTCATTAAGCGCTTCAATCTTTTTTCTTTCAACGCCGCCAGCCTTCTCTGTGCGGTTCAGTTCCAAAATTTTCCCTGTGACAAGCTTCAGACCGTACCACCCCCTCAAATACCATTCACATAGTTCAACACTCCGCGCGAAATGCTTGATTGACTCCAAAAGACCGTCCATGTTCGTGCCCTGGGCAGATATGTAGTTGATCTCGCCTAGTCTGGCAAAAATATTGTATGCATTCGGCAGTATGAGAAGGACCTCTTCTAGACAGAATATGGCCTGCGGGTACATTCCTTGTGTATAATAAAGTAACGATAGCTGGGACCATGATTCGGCATCATTCGGCGAATGGTTAAGGAGTGCGGTAAGAGCTCTTATGGCGTCTTCAGTACGATTAAGAGATGTAAGAAGTGCGATGTGGCGTTTCTCTATCGGCTATTGATAGTATCGATACCGCGATATTAGTTATTTTTATTTGTATATTCTGGACGAATTGGCCAGATCGACAGATTGGGCGGTAATTGCGGAAGTGGGAACGCAAGACAAGAGCCTAATGCATAGTTTACGTACCATATTTGTAGGATCCTCTTTGAGGATATCTTGGTAATTCTTCAACACAGATTCCAACTCCCTCGCATCCTTTGCCGTTGCTTCTCCATAAAGACCTTGGAGCGCACGAATTCGAGGAGAGCCTCTCCCGAAGCGGTTCGACAATCGCTCAAGGCATAAATTTGCGCTGGAGTCATCGCCTGTCCGAAGGCATGCGAGAAGAAGCTGCTCGTATACAATCCATGTTTCTTGGGTATCCTTTGAAGAATCGGAAGAGGAGAGGAAGATGGGAGCTTGTTGTGAGAGGTATTGAGAGGTCTGGGGAAGACGTAGAGGGGATGGGTGGGAGGAAAGGTAAGAAAGCAAAGTAGATAAGATCGCCATAATTACAAGTAGATAATGTATTTTAGAGCTGCGTAGTTGCTATGTGGACTTTAGGTTTGATATATGTGGGATGGTTGAGTTTCTCCCTAGAAACCCTAAGAGGTTGGCCAAGATGCAAGGTGTTGGGAACTCTAAGATGACTAAGAGACGTTCATTAACTGTACTTGCATACATGTACCGGAGCTGCGCTACGCTTAGCAACGCCCTGAAGTAAATAGTTGACTCTACTTCCTCTACAAGTGCTCCTTTCTTGCAGCTTTTCGAAGGATTATGTAAATTCGAGTATCAAGTACTTGCTGTGAAGTTGAGTATTTAACCAATGGTGAGGTTGGCAACTACTTGTAAGTAATAGATGCGCCCTGAAGTAGGAGGATGACTAAACGGAGTGACTAAGCAATGCCTGCCCTGGGGGCATAGCTGTGTTGCGTGTAATAACTTGTACGTAACCGAAAAATCCTGCTTGTGCGAGCATTTGTATACAATGATATGATATAATATCTATTATCACAACTACTGCAAGCGCCCTAGATGAGTATAATACCGGTCAATATTACTCATTGTTCTCTTTAAAGTCATTATTCTGCTTTACGAGACGCATCAACTGAGAAGCTACACTAATCAAAAGAAGTACATGTATGTACTTCTACATATATCTACGAATTTCCGTATGTATTTGACCTAGCTGCCAAAATGATCGCTTGAAGGTTAAGGAATGATATTGTTATAGCTCTGCAGATGTCATGAAGTCTGACTTGGGACTACTTCATAGAGTCTAACATGGGCTACGGGCGTGTGTAGATGATTATAGGTTATCGTTGACTACCACAAAACCAGCTTGATTAATAATATAAAAATTAAATCGCAAGGACGCCATATCCTGCTGAAATTGCTATCAGTAACCTTATCTAACAACAGAACTCCGTCGAACCGTTGTAAACTACTACGTTTATATATACGATCGGTTTTAAATTTTATTAGGCATAAATCAAGCCGCGATAATTTCTTGTTTCGAAAATGTTGCTTAGAATTTCGTGATCATCTCTAGAGACTCGGTGACTAAGCTTGCTACCCCCCCAAACTCACGGAGCCTCTGACGTCTACAGGAATTCAAAGGTTCAGGGCACCTCAACTCAACATACTCCGGGTCCGGTGCGCCGTTAATCCTGAACCGCGTCCCCTTCTCTCCTAACAATGTAAGCTTTCTCTATAAGCTTCAAATCCGCCCCGGACTAATACAGCGTCGCTAGGTTCGAGAAATCACTCTACGACCTTATCCGGGGCCTGCGCTCTCACAAAGGCAATGAGCGCCAGTACATGCTTGACTCATTAAAAGAGTGTCAAAACGAAGCAAAGTCTCAGGATATCGGTGCGCTACCTATCCCGAAGGTCCTTACGTCGGGTACCCCCTTTACATAATGCACCCATAGCTGACCGGTGCGGGGTGGGGTAAACAGACATCAAAGCGGCCGCTATACTGAAGCTTGTATATCTTGAGATGTTTGGACACGATATGTCATGGGCTTCTTTTAATGTTCTGGAAGTTATGAGCTCTCCCAAGTTTATGCAGAAGCGTGTAGGCTACCTTGCAGCTACACAGACCTTTACTCTGGACACAGATGTGCTGATGCTAACGACAAACTTGCTCAAAAAAGTCTGCCTATAAATCAATCCTCCCCCTCCACATAGGCCGTATGTTAACGCTTGGCTATCCTAGGATCTCGGCTCCCGCTATCCTCCCGAAATATCTCTTGCGATAAACGGCGTGTCACATATTGTTTCCCCATCTCTTGCGCGGGACCTCTCGCCTGATCTTCTCTCGAAACTCTCCCATACTTCACCCTTAATCCGGAAAAAGGCTGTTCTTGTCCTCTACAAGTCTTTCCTCCAGTCCCCAGAGCTACTCAGAACCTCATGGCCACGTTTGCGAGAATGTCTGAACGATGAAGACGGAAGTGTAGTTTCAGCAACAGTGAACGTTGTTTGCGAGCTCGCCCGGCGTAATCCGAAGAATTATTTGCCTCTAGCCCCTCAACTGTTTAGATTACTCACAGAGACGCCGAATAATTGGATGACCATAAAACTAATTAAACTCGTACGACTCTTCCCTTCGACCCGGGTATGTCAAGTAAGATAGGCTGATCATGAATTATCACTCTTAATAAATAGTTCGCGACCCTCACCCCCCTCGAACCACGGTTAATAAAGAAGCTCATACCACCTATCACGAATCTAATTCGCACGACACCCGCTATGTCACTATTATACGAATGCATCAATGGTCTCATTTCCGGTGGGCTTCTCGCTGGAATACAGGAAACGGATGAAGGCGAAGAATTAGCTTCTGTCTGTGTCACCAAGCTTCGTGGGTTCTTGGTCATAGGAGACAGTAACCTAAAATATGTGGGGCTTCTAGCATTAACGAAGCTGGTCGCTACACACGCGCATCTTGTTGCGGAACACCAAGACGTTATCCTGGACTGTATAGATGATACGGATATTAGTATTCGATATAGGGCACTTGAATTGGTTGTGGGAATGGTTAATTCTGACAGTCTGCCGGAAGTGGTTGGACGTCTTATTAGACAGCTAAAGCCAGCTGCCAACAGAGGAGAGGAGGAGTATGTAGAGCTTGAAGGAGCTGCGGATGAGAGTGACGAGGAGGATATGGAAGAAGAGGTCATGCGTGGTGGGAAGCGGAAAGGCCAGCTAGTTGTGCTAGAGCTACCAGAGGCGTATAAGAGGACAGTTATAAAGCGGATAATAGAAATGTGCTCGAGAGATTTATATGTGAATGTGGGCGATTTTGAGTGGTACTTGGATGTACTTGTTCAGCTGGTTAGGTATGCACCGCCGGTCTCTTCACTGGCCGGTGGAGAGTTACAAGACGACGCAGAAGATTTCGACGAGGACGAGGACGATACAGAGGCCGAGAAAGAGAAAGATGTTGGGGAAGAGATTGGTAGAGAACTCAGGAATGTCGCCATCAGAGTGCGAAGCGTTAGGGCGGAAGCTGTTAGATATGCGGAAATGCTTGTAGGGAGGTATGATGGGATGTTCCCCGCTGCTGGTGGCGGGGGAAAAAGAGTCCTTGGAGCGGCTGGATGGATCGCTGGGGAATTTTCAAGGTGACAAGACCTCTTACATACCCCTGCGGACAAGTTACTAATTATTACGCACAGTCTACTGACTGATCCCCAAGAAGCGCTAAATTCTCTTCTCCATTCGTCATCCCGCCTCCTGCCATCTGATATATTAGCAATTTATATACAGGCAACTCCAAAAATCTATGCAGTTATAACAGGTTCCGAGAATACACCATGGACCCCTGGTCGCAAATCAACGGTTACGCTCCTTACCACACGCATCATTAGCTTCTTCGAACCGCTAGCTATCTCTCCAAATCTTGAAGTCCAAGAGCGCGCTGTTGAATTTTTAGAACTCTTCCGCCTCGCATCTGAAGCCATCGCCTCAACACCTGCCTCAATACCTGACGCAAATGAGGAATATGATCCCCCACTAATCCTTACACAGGCGATCCCAGCCATGTTCATAGGGCAGGAGCTCAATCCAGTTGCCCCACGCGCCCAACGAAAAGTACCATTGCCGGAAGGACTCGATCTAGATGAACCTATCAATCCAAATCTTCAACAGTTATTACGGGAAGCTGAGTATGCGGATAGCGCACTAGGGGCAGATGAGGAAGACGATGGCTTCAGGGAATGGTATTACCAAAAGCCCGCGCCAAAGGCTTCAAACATCCCTGCTTCCCTAGGCGTAGATAGTGCATCCGCGAAAGCATTCGGCAACAATGGTGGTAATGGCAGCGGAAGTTACCAGGCTATGAAGGAAGAGGACTACCTAGATGCGGATATCCTGGAACGCCGGAAGCGAGATCGAAGAGAGCGGAACAAAGACGATCCGTTTTACATCGGCGCTTCAGTAGTAGGTGAAGGTGAGGAAATCGATCTCGATAGCATCCCTGTTATGAAACTCGACCTTGGGGATGTATCACCATCTGCTTCCCGCCGGGAGGCTCAGGCGAAGCGGAGACGTGAGAAAGTTACCATTGCGACCGATGAGGGCATAGCTGGTGACGATGGTGAGGACTTTGACGATGATGTAGAAGAGGCAAAGAGGAAGGGCAAGGGACGGAAGGGGCTTCTACAGGTTGATTCAAGTGGTTTAATGGGGTATTCACTCGATGTTGATGGGGAGGGGGAAGAGAAGAAGAGGGAACAGGAGGCCATTAAGGCTGCAAGAGAGCAGGTAGAGAAGTATAGGAAGGAGATGGGGATAGCAGCAGAGCGGGTCAAGGCTCGTAACAGTCTCGAGGTTCCTAAGGTAAAGGTCAAAAAGGTGAAGGAAGGGGGCGAAAAGAAAACGAAGAAGGCTAAAAAAGACAAAGGCAAAGAAAAAGAAGGCACGGAGGAGAAGAAAAAGAATGCCCCCCAAGTTGAGGGGGGAGTTGGTGGTGGGGCCAAGGAGGGGAAGAAGAAGAAGAAGAAAAGGGACAAGAAGGAGGAAACTGCTGAGCCCGGTGTTGAAGTATAATGGTAGCTAAGGGCGTTGCATATCTTTCGCTCTTTCCCGGATTTCGTTTTGGGGATGAGCTTTTGTGTACTAGTTAGACCGGTGCTTTAAGACAGTGGCAACAGGCCTGAATTTCAAAATCAGTTTCACTTGTGGCTGACTTTATAGATACGATTGTGCTCTACTTATCTCTCTTTTTGGTTTGATAGTTGAATGGATCATAGACCATCATCACTCGGTTTCCGAGTTCAACCAGAACTGTACTGGCAATCACAATAATATCGATCATGTGATCCTCGCATTGACGTGAGGCCTTCTAGTGTTGCTTATAATCGAGAAAATAGTTGTCACTCTATTGGCCCCAACTTCGTCGCTTTGGCTCACGTAGTAGTCTCTCTATTGCGCCGAAAACGTAAGCACTAAATAGATTTGCGCAAGCGCGCCTTTCTCAAATATAAACCTCTCAAATTCCAACGCTAGCCACCTCCCCTACACCCCACAGAGCCATAAAGCCAATTGTAGTATTAGCTACATAGCCAATGGGGTGGCCCCGCTTGAGCATAGGTCTAAATAGATCTATCTCACGAGTTAGGCTAACAGCTGTGGTCAAAGCCCCGAAACCCGTCTAGTTGTCTAGAATCCAACGCCCAGGTCTAAGGGCGTCCAACCGCTCCCCAATTCAGGAGCCAATAGAATATATTTTATTGACTGTGTGCATTTATCCCAATACTAGTGAGGAGCGGCCTCCATGGCCAGCTGCATGAGTAACTATCAGTTCGGTAACTTAAAGATCCAGAAAACCGACGGCCCTGTTCAATGACTCGGATAAACATAAGATTTCGGTGTAATAGACATCCTCGCATGCAATCGGGGCCACCTGCCACTGTGTGGCATGCTGGGCCCTCCTTGCTCGCATGGGATAGGGGGGTTATTATATATCACGACAGTAGTGATTGAGGTTTACCAATGTATATCGTCTCCCTTAACGCACCCGATTATTTGTCTATTGACAGTTGTAGCCCGCCAGATCACAGAAATATGAGGTAGCTAGCAATCCAATTGAAGCCTTCCGTGATGACAGAGTTACATATCTATTTTATTTATAAACTACCCAGCCTATACATCAAGCCTTTAATACTTCGAGGGTTGACGGGCGGTACTTTCATCAAGCCCCCCAGATACACAAGCCCCATGTCCACAACAGCCACCTCTCTAAACCCCAAAGGGACCTGACCGGCAGCTAGATGGGTGTGAAAGATGACTCTAGCATCGCGACCTGCCCTACGGCATCTATTCAGGGTGTTAGCGACCAATATTTTACTAAATACCATCAGCCTGACCAAGGTTATCTGTGAAATATCATACTATTATTACCTTTCATCAAGTTGTAAGAAACCAAGGTTAGGACGCTGTATGAAGTATCAATCAATCAATCAATCAAGGTTAGGACGCTTGGCGGATGCGCGAAGAAGCGCCAAGACATTGTAGCGAGTGATGATCTATGACCATGGGCATCACGGTGCCTAGAAGGGAAGCTTGAAGATGGTTTTCTTTTCCAATAGCTTCATTATTAATGTACTTAGATTTGCTAACTCTTTTGCGCTAAAAAAAAACGAGGGGTAAGGAAAATTAGACAAGTGGAAAAAATGAAGCGATAGGTATTTTAACCTAAGAAAAGCAGAACAGAAAACCCGAGTCTTTTTTTTTTCAACCGTTCGCGCCAACGCTGATGCCCGATTTTCCGAGAGAAAGACACCTTTTTGATATGCATACAATACAGGAAAATATAAGAAATGAGAGTAAAAGTGGAAATTTAAAGGAAAAATTAGTAAAACCGAACTCCCTTTCCTTGTTTACCAAGTTGTTCATCCTCACTCAGTTCGTATCATACAATCATGTCTCTTGTTCTCGTCGAGTGGAAGATCGGTCGATTATCTTCTTCCCTTCCTGGATCCATAACGACCTGCGGTCCACATAAGAAGTGGCGGGATATTCGCTGGTTTTGATCTGACTCTCTCTGTAACCGTTTCGGTGCGAGTTTGAATTACGACGTTGACAGGAGGGGGTGGCGGGGGCGGCGGGGGCGGCGGGGGTGGAGGTGGCGCCGGCTCCGGCTCCGCTGAAACAACATCCACCAGGTGTTCCACGGGTCGCTCAAGAACTACGACCTCAACATGGGAAGGCGGGGGAGCCGGTGCTGGCGCTGGCGCTGGCGGTGGAGGCGGTGGGGTTGGTGGGGCTTGTTCGGGGGCTGGTGGTGGGGCTGGCTCCGGCTCCGGCTCCGGTGCTGGTGGAGGGGGTGGAGGAGGTGGGGGTGGTTCTTCAACCACAGGCTCAGGGGCAGGTGGGGGAGGTGGCGGTGGAGCTGGCTCGGGCTCGGGCTCGGGCATTGGCCACATGTGCATGGTAATGCTCCAGTCTGGCTCGATTACCGAATCCCAGACCTGTGGTAGGATAATTTCGCCATCAGGCCCATGGAGATCGTAGTGTCCATCAATAACATGCTGTCCAATGACCTCGACGTGAAGGAATGCTTGCTTAATAAGCTCTTCCATGCCCTAAGTAGCAAATTAACAAAATTATACCACAAACTCTGAACACCAGATACTTACACTCCACTTTTTACAAAGCTCAAATGGGAATGAGAACTTCCTCCCAACAGCGTCGCGGAACTTGACCGGCTTTGGCTTTACTCGAGCTTTCGCCTTAGTGGCCTGTTCTAGTTTTTCTGCGAGCTCTGCAGCAGCTGCAGCAGCTTTTTCTTCAGCTACCCTAGTTGCTTCTGCTGCCGCTGCTGCTGCTGCTGCTGCGGTTGCTTGTTCCAGTTTCTCCGCAAGAGCTGCCTCAGCAGCAGCAGCGGCTTCTGCCTCAGCTTTTGCCTTTGCCTCCTCTTCCGCCTTTCTAGCAGCCTCTTCCGCCTTTGCCGCTTCGATCCTAGCCTTCTCAGCAGCCTTTTCTGCTTCGATTCTAACCTTCTCCTCTTCCTCCTGTTTTTTCTCTAGGTGCCACTTCCTCTCCTGTTGGATCATCTCCTCCCTCAATTTCTTCTCTTCTTGAAGCCTTGCCCAACGTTCCTCCTCGCGCTTTTCTTCCTCCGTCTTCTCACGAGGCCTCTCTGGTTCAGCGGGTGATGGCGGGCTTTCCGTTCGCGGAACTACGTATGGGACTAGATAGCCCTGGGGTCCCATTATCATCATTTGATTAGTAGTATTCATAGAAGTCATAGAATTCATTTGGTGAGGATGGCCGCCAGCACTAAAGTATCCGCCACCGTATGGGCCGTAAGGACTATAGGGAGATCCCGAATAGTATCCATACATGTCAGTTTGATGTGCGCCTCTCGGGCTTAGCGGACCTGCCATATGGTTCTGGGGGTGTCGGGGGTCATGCGGTTGATGCCGAGGGTCCCGTGGATCATGTCTGAGATCCCGGGGATCGAGTCGGGGATCATGTCTAGGATCCCGAGGGTCGAGTCGGGGATCATGTCTAGGATCCCGGGGATCGAATCGGGGATCATGTCTAGGGTCTCGAGGATCGTGTTGTGAGTGTCTTGGATCATATGGGTGACGAGGGTCGTGAGGATGGTGAGGATGCTGCGGATGAGGAGGGTAGGTAGGGCTGCCGGGATGTTGCCCATAATTATAAGGCGTCATTGAGCTGCCTGGACTGCTGTGTCCAGAGTGGGGTGGGTGATGGGGTGATTGCCCTGGATATGAGGGCGAGTGGGCGGGATAGTGGGGGGATTGCCCCGGGTAGTGAGGTGACTGTCCTGGATACTTTGATGATTGACTTGAGTGGGGTGGGTATTGTGGTGACTGAGCTGGATAATGTGGAGATTGATATCCCGAATGTCCAGGGTGAGATGCGTGTGGTGGGTGTGGGGGATACTGACCAGGGTGCTGGGAAGGTTGGCCTGGATACTGTGAGTGCGGATACCCCTGATGATCAAAAGGAGCGAGGGGATTTGGACCCCCTCTTCGCATATGGTCCCGGGGATCACCACCGCTACCTGGTAATGCGTGAGGGTGAGGTGGAGGGCTGGTGGGGACCAGGGCAAGAGGATTTTGATTATAGCCACGGGGCTCACCAAAACCGCCGTATCCACCACCGGGAGCTGGAGCTGGAGCTGGTACCGGCTGGTAAGGACTACTACCTTGTGATGATCCCCAGTATTGATTTGATTTTAATGGAGCAGAGGGGGGTCCACGCTCGTATCTAATATCTTCGTCACTATCAGATGTACTCGGGGGTGCAGTTGGGGCAGACTGCCGATGGCGATGACCACGGTGTGAACTGTGACGAGATGACTGGGGAGGTGGGGGTGGAGGGTGAATTGACGCGGGAGTAGGTGGTAGTATATCCGGATGAACGGGTGGGCTATCCTGACGGCGGCGGTGAGATCTAGCTGTCTCTCGCCGGGAGTGAGTGGGGGTATCTTGGCCTGTTCTGCTGTTGGCTGTTCGCGGGCGTGAAGCTGAATCTGATGGGCCGAGCTCTTCACCTTGCAGGTCCTCCCAGTCTTCAGGGAAAGAATCCCCCGAGTACTCAGTGTGTGAAGGAAATTGCGAGTGATGGGGGGAATGGACAGAATGATGGGACCGATGAGATGAGTACTGGGAAGGGTGATAATTTAGAGACGGCTGGTAACCGTACTCAACACCGCTGCTACCAGTCTCTTCTTCAGACAGAGAAGACTCCGACCCGTTGGTCGTCGACGTGTGATCGATTGTGATGTTGATACTACAGCACAAGAAGACCTGTGAGCAATAACCCTTTACTACAACGAAAATGCAAAATAACAGCCATGAAATTAAAGACCCGGATGGTGATATTAAAAAATCATCATTCCAGATCTCTCCTTTCTAATCTACTAGTGCACTCACCCTGCGCACTAGATTGTTGTTGTCAAGGGGGGCTCCAAAATAAAGATTTGTTTACTTACGGCATAGTGATTGTTTATCGGCAATCAGTCCTCGTGGGGTATTAAACCAATGATAAACAAATAAATAAACGACAACAAACGCCAAACTTTTAAGAATAAGATAAGAGTAAGATTAAGGATGCAAATTTTCTATTCAGGGCCGACTCGCAAGTAGACTGGACAAAGTAAGAGGGGCGTTCGCCCCACTGTTTTATCTAGAAAATAAAAATCGAAGAGGACCAACAGCTATTCAGCTGTCGAAAAGCGCACGAGAATAGCTCTCGAAAGAAGGATAGAGGCTGGCTGCGGTAGCTTATATAAATTAATGAAGGTGGCTATGTGTCTCGCGAGTAGGTAGGTATATCTATAGAGCGAAGGACGTGAATTCTCCAACGCGAAGTCTATTTGAGGTTGAGAGATCGAGTTTCGTACAGGGTTCCTTCCACCCAAGCGACGCCTTACCGGTAGGAAGAATAAATTTTGGCGCTCTTAAACGGGGAGGCGGGGAACAACAACAAAGATAGTCCACGAAAAAAAAAGAGCGACCTTAAGAAGACACTCGAAACTCCTGTGGGATGGGATATATTCAGAAAGAAAATAGATGACGCTGTGGAGGAAGGTTTCAACTGTGGAAGAAAGTGAGCCGAATAAGCTCATATAAGGCAGATGAGTACGTTTGCCCACTCCAACGATTGGTGTTCGGGAGGGCACGGCGGAGATACTAGGCAGTGTTTCAACTGGAGGGGGGAAGTTGCAGAGGTAATGAGGAGGTAAGATTTTTAGTGAAAGGGGGGGTGGGGAAACAAAAAAAAAAAAAAGAGTCGAGAAAGATACGTACAGCTTATGCACTTTATTTACCCCCGTGTGGGAAGCTCTAATATACTTGTTGTGACTTGAGACTTGAGATGAGAAAGGTGACGCTAATACACAGTTCGAGAATTGTAGTAGATGCCCTGCAATGAAGTCTGATTATCTTCCATGGCATTCCCTCCTAGCATTTATCGAACACCAATTGAGTCTCTGGCAGAAGGGGTGCATGTATTTTTCCTATGGACTTGCCATCTGCCAGCCTTCCAGCAAAAAAAATTTTTTTGGAAGAAAGTGAGGGGCCAACTAATCGGGCAAGGGGGTATGGTATGGTGCTGATTCGTTGTCACCACTGTCACTCACGAATAAGAACGTCTAACAAATGCGCCAAGAACCCTACTTGCTCACGGCCTAGTCGGATGGCAGCCAGGAATCCCCGGGTCAGAAGCAAAAGGGAAAAGACGAGGAACAATGCTTCGGGTCGTTCAATGGGAATTGCCGTGGGAGGCACTATGGATGAGTGCAATATCTATATAATGTTCCCCCCCTCGTTCAGCAGAATCTGATAGTATTGTCTCTGAGAGTTCAAGCTTCCCGGCTATCTGATGGATCAATGCAAAGGCCCGCTCGGAGCGTTTGTGACACCTTGTGGAGAAAGAGAGAGATAGAGAGAAGAAAAAAAAGATAAATTATCCGGGATGGGCGAGGACCAGGTCAGTGACGACAAGTTTGTTGCTTTCCCCCGTACATACATACAAATCTAGTTTACGGGTGTCACTTTGGATGAGATGGTGCAGCACCCGGGTGATTTGGCGATTGGAGCCAAAATGGTTTTCTGCTCGGCTCTCACTCACAGTCCAGGGAATAGGATGCCCTTCATTCAGTCTTCCAATCAGTTATGGCCTCCAGGGAAAGGCCTTTATTAGTGACAGTAAGAGCAACAAAATAAAGATTAGACGGCGGCCTTGACTGTATAGTAATAATAATATCTAGTAGTATTCTGAACACAACGCGGGAGGACGAAGAAGTGAATTATAAATAGGAAGAAGACAAGAGAGGGGGGGGGTTCAGTATTTCAACAGTCCCCGCAGCCTGATTCTGATGTATGTGGAGAGGGGTAGAGCTGGGGGAAATTTTGCAGCGAATAACATAACAGGAAAAACAAAAATCAAGATATCTGTAAACGGAGTGACTAGTATTAGACAAGTCCACCTTTCGTCACCAACAGGGAGAGAAAAAAAACATGACTGAGGAACCGTTCACTGCTCTATGTACCATCTGGGCGGGTTCGAGGCGGCGTGACGTTTCGTGATGGTTTTCAGAACCACTCTGTCGGGTTGAGGGTCTTAGAGCGACAAGCATTTGCCTGACTTCCGTCCCCCATACTAACTTTGGACCACCTAACCCATGATACAGGTAGCGAAATTGACAACTCGATCCTTTACCTTTACAAGGCACAACTACTGGTAACTGTTAGAGACTAAGACTTCAAAGGAGACAAAAGTCCACCGATCAGTTGCCGCCCATGGTCAAATTATGGGCCTAAGAAGACAGAAGAGCTACATACATGCGCCTTGCATAAATAGCTTCTCGACCACTCTGGATACGGAGTAGAGTGACTTTATTTACTGATCCTTTCAAGTTATTACCAGCCCCCTTTTTCAAAGTTTGTCCAATTGCCTGGACATGTCGGGTCCTGATTCCTGAAGGGAAGATCCTGGGGAGGGGGGGCAAATGGCCGTTCAGTGTCAAATCTGTAGTGCTTTCTGCAAACTTCTGCCTGCCTTGCGGCCCATTACCTGAGATGCCCCATCTTGTTGCGGCAGAATTCTCCCGCCGTGAGACATGCGCAGAAGTAGAGAGCCAGAGGATGCTCGACGAGAGGATATTTGTATGTGTGTTTGATGTCGGCCGAAACTGACCTCCGGAATTATAGTATTTAGTATGAGCAGAGAGTTCTCCAGCCTTGTTAAGGCTCTTTCCTTTGATAAGGCACCCTTACCACGAATCTTATGCAAGTCCCTCCTCAGTGAGTGTGTGGGGGTGGGGAATTTTGTCTATTCCGGCTCGGAGAGCAGAGTCACCCCCGCAAAGCAAGGCCTCTGGATTAGGTCATGTACCTAGCTGAAGTAGAGTACATTGTATCTACTCCACGTTACTGATATGCGAGCGGTCACGGTGCGCTGCCCATCCGAAACCCCCCGGGAAAAGGCGAAGAGACAACCGCTCGCATGAATTGCTTGCAATTGTACCTACTGATCTCAGGAGGTGGTGATATTCTTGCCAACGAAGTTCTCCCAAAGAGCTGGGCCTGGCAAGTCTGCTGGAAGAGATTCCGATCGTGTTTAATTGCAGCTCAGCTCTGGTGTTGTCGAAGCTTCGGTCCCTATGAGGTCATAAGGGTCCTATATCGGACACATAAAAGCCATCCCGCTCCCGTGAATCTACGTAGGGTTGGACCACTAAAAATACAGCCCGGGGAGTCCCACCATCCAAGAGCCTCACGTAAAATTGTTTCACCCGCTTTCGCCTAATAAACAGGTCCATTATCATGTATTTACCGCGCCCTCCTCCACCATGCTAATTCCTCGTCGCTGTTTTATGCGTTGTCAGTTGATATTACCGCAAACTAGGATATCCCCTCTTATTAATTCCCAACATCTCTAACCAACATGCAGAGTACCTATACTAACTTGTAGCAAAAATCAGTGATTTCCTTTCCCCTTCTCTCCCTTGAATTCTGCGGGAATCTCCATGGAATGTTCTTTGCGTTGTTCGAGCGCAGCCAAGCACCCAAGTACACTTAGCAGCAACATGCCGGCCTCCCTGCCTTGAGCCCATCTATCGCAGGGATCTGGTTATCATCTTAGTGGCGAAAGTTGCACTTATAATATTGATAGATCCGACCAGTGGATGGAGTTGGGTGGGAGGGGGTGAGGGGGAATTATTGCCGTTGTGCGTGCGTGTTCTTGCGCTCTTATTCGTAGCGGCATCATTTGCGCACTTTGCACTTGTTGCCTGAAATGCACATGAGTCGAACCTGCGAACACAGCAGGCCGGTCGAGAAGCAGGTCATCTAGTGGTGGTTTACCATGTATATATACTGAAGTATGACTACATACATTGCGGGTACCGGACTTTGGGTAGAATTGCGCACCCGCGAGTCCGCAGGAAAAAAAAAGAGCGATATATGTAGTAAGTGGGATATGTGTAATCTATCCATAAGTTTTAAGGCTGGAAGGTGTTGATTTACTCCGCCAATTGCTAGCAGTGAGGCGAGGGGAAGTTCCCGAAATAAGGGATTCTCTAGAAATTGGCTCGGGCGCCGTTGGTCTCCCGAAGATGCAGGGCTTATGTACTTTACATGCACTTATTATCGGTCCGTGCTCGGTAGGTAGCAGAGTAGCTAGAGTATGCAGTAAGATTCAGGCTTGAACTACATGTATATTCACAGTGAGTCGAATAAAAAGGCTTGAATCGCGAACTAACGGATCCTGATATTAGATGTTTCTTGACGCCCAATTTAGGCCCCAGTCTGTTTGGGGACCTTCTCAGAAACATTCCCGGGCTAGGCACACATACATGTAGTCATTCACGCATACATACATGTAAGTACCTCATCCGGGCCCGACGAGTGTTTTTAGGAACAATAAGACTACATCTACATGGGCACAACACATCTCAATACCTCGCATCAAATGCTCGGAGACTCTGTCCATCTTTGTGAAGCGTGTACTGTCGTTCACTGGGTGTTGACGGACACTGGGTGTTGACGGAACAAGCCAAAAGAGACAGCCAAGCCAGATTTTGCCTGCAATCCGTCAACCCGTGAACGACAGTATTTTTTTTTTTTCCTTTTTTTTTTTTTAGCTAAGCTACGTGTAGGTAAACGGGCAACATTAATCCACAGCGTTGTTTCACCACTACTACTACAACGGTTCAGGGCACACGCACAGTACTAAACGGGTTGAGATATTAGTCCGAATCTCATTGATAGAAATCGGGTGTGCGATAATATGTCGATCTTGCGGGTGTGGCTTGGCCAGTGGTAATGATTTTTTTACCCTGCTGGTGTAACTGGCTGCGTACTACCGTCGATCTCAAGACCCGAATCAAGACACACCACAATTATTACAAAGTTGCTTTATTGGTGCCCTACCACCAATGGCTATCTGAAATCGGTTTTCTTTTGTTCTTTAAACACCGAGTGATATCTCATGAGTTAAATTCACAGGGCATAGGGTGCTTGTTTTATCTGGGTATGATCTCTAGGTCATTGGTTAAGAATAGTACAATAACCTCGGTTCTAGATATATCAAGGCTGGAAGGAGAGGATATATCAAGTTGTGTCTTCCCTACGCTTGAGCTGCCTTGGGTGATACATACTTAAATATGCAAGAACATTACCAGAGTTCTCTGGGACTTTAACTCAAATATATATGCGAGTATTCAACCTTTATAATTAAATTCACTCATAGCGAGTGAAGGTAGTCACTGTTGAACCGGTGGCCATCAGCATACTAATACGAAGAAATCCCCTGATATTATTCTCGCTATGCGCTGACAGTTAATAAGGGCTAGATTTTAAGTAGATAGCCCACGTCATACATGGCCAACGGGCACTATTAGTATAGTACTGTCATTATTTTACTTAGTCGAGGAGCCACCGCGAATAAAGTAAAGATATAAAAACGCCCTTTAGTGTTCATACCTCATCTTTAGCCCCCCTTTCCCAAACCCTTCCATACCACTTACCCATCAATCGCGCTACCAGCAACATTATACCACTTTAGACTATCAACGCAATTAGATCGGATTTGATCTGCCCAAACTTCCTTTCCTCTTAAATAGCCCTTTCCCTCCCCGCCTATTCCACTGCACCACAACGGTAACAAATAAACCACGGTATCATAAGACACCTCTATGTCTCCACATACCAGTCTTTCACGTTCAAGAATGATATAGGTTTTTAAACAGCTTGTAATCCTGCACTGAACTTCCCTGTTCACGGTTCGACCCCGACCTCCATCGCAAGGCAGCCTCATCTATACTTGAAGCGCTTAAACACCCGTTACCAAAGCACTTATTTAAGCATTTATCAACTATCAGCTGTGGGCTTATTGAATTATATTAGAAATTCCTCCCCCTCGCGGGCCCGGCGCTGCGGGGAAACAACATGGTTCGCACATCTTCTGTACTGCATTTGATAGATCTTCAGATCCCTCTTGTCGTTGGCCATCCGCTGGCACGGTCAACGGACAACCTTCGGCGCATTAGAACTTTAACAGAAGGCGATTGGCTGCAGGAGTATTCCACCTGAGTGTAATTTTGCTGAATTTAAGGTTTCGGTAGATGAACACGTGCACATTACGGAGGAGACCAACACGTTGCGTGCACAAAATTTCCCACTTGCCTTCCCCACACGCACATCGAACATTGACCCTACACGACATCATCACGCAGTATTATATCTTGTTGATTGGTATGTGAAGAGCTCCGGACGAGTCGGCGGCCATTCCACAAATAACCTGGCCCTGGAACCATGCTGATTAGAGTTAGAACAATGTCTAGTATTCATAGTTCAACCAATAGAGGGAAACGGATAAATTCGTTGCCTGAGTCCACTTCAGGTTGACTGACTTGTGTTGCTACAACGAAGTTAGTTTAGGCTGGTTGTTAATTCTAGTGGCTGTCGATGTCATCAGGTTAATTAATCAGAATAGCATTGAGGCTCCTAATAGTTAGGTGGGGTGCATCTAGCGGCGATTCAATCCTCAGGGTTAGGGTTAGCTGTGCGGCCGCACTACGGGAAAGCCACCAGTACCTGCGATAATTGTTACCCAATTTATGAGCATACACTGTACCGCCCCATAACTACAGGACCCGGTCCCAAAGCTATCTATCAATCAGCAGCGACGTTTTCAAGCTGACCTCGAGCTGAACCAGGTGATCATCAGATGATTTTCGCTTGAGGCGTAGAAATCGTTCCACTCCAAGGAAAGATTGCAAGGATTCCCCGACACCACGGCGGTGGTATCAGACCATTGTAATTCTCAACCACTCCACAACATCGTAATGCCTCATCGGAGCGCTCTGTGAGGGGACTCCGTTTTCTTTTCGTGTGGATTTCTGCGTTTATGTTTTTTGCGGTTCTACATAGTATAATTTGCGCCGCTAGAGGCTTTTATTTCTAGCCTGCCGTATAACTATAACCCAAACCCTCATCTCCGCCTGAAAACTAAAAGGTATATATACACTCATCTATATACCAATCTCCAATTATGTCTTCCTACACAGACTCCATCCGCAACATCTTTGGACTCGCAAATACAATCTCGACTAAAAAGTCGTCCCCTCCATTAAACCCTGATTCAGCTACTACCGTTAAAGGCTTTAAGTCTCCCTCGACCGAAGAACCAGTCACCGAATCACATTCAGAAACCTTGACAAATATGGCTTCATTAAAGAAAAACATGCAGCATATTGACCGCAAGGAGCTGTACACAAACCTAGAGGCTAGAGTGAAATACCTCCACTCATTTTTAGATTTTAACTCAGGTTCGTAGCTACTACCGGATAGCCTTATATAGCCCATAAATTGAATTGTTCAACTAATACAACTTCTAAAAACACAGAAGACAGAGCAGCCCTCGTACTCGGCTCGAAATATATTAAGGCGCTGATCCCCGCCGTTGTAAATATCGTATACAAGAAGCTCCTCTCCTACGACATCACAGCACGTGCATTCACAACACGCTCAACATCGTATGAAGGCCCCATCGACGAATTCCCCGAAGAGGATTCCCCTCAGATAAAGTATCGTAAGATGTTTCTGCGCGGCTACCTCAGCAAGATCTGCTCCGACCCCAGCAAGCTCGAGTTCTGGGAGTACATGGACAAAGTTGGTCTCATGCACGTTGTATGTATCACCGTATACCTCTTGAGAAGGATGATAGCTAATTAACAATCGTGACTCCACAGGGCCAAGGACGTAAACACCCCCTACACGTCGAATACATCCACATTGGTGTCCTCCTCGGCTTCATCCAAGACATCCTAATAGAAGCCGTATTATCGCACCCACGCCTCAAAATCGAGCAGAAGACAGCCATTGTCAAGGCGCTTGGCAAGGTACTCTGGATCCAGAACGACCTCTTCGCAAAGTGGTATGTGCGCGACGGTGACGAG
Source organism: Morchella sp. 2016-72 (assembly GCA_024713865.1). Classification (NCBI taxonomy): domain Eukaryota; kingdom Fungi; phylum Ascomycota; class Pezizomycetes; order Pezizales; family Morchellaceae; genus Morchella; species Morchella sp. 2016-72. The sequence goes on from JAMJEY010000023.1 coordinate 1,120,054, forward strand.
TTTGCCGAGCAGAAGCCCGAGGTCGAGATCGAAGGCGAGGGCATGCTCCACGGAAAGAGGGTCGTGGCCTCCGAGGAGGAGGGTTGTGAGGGCGGCTGTCCGTTTAGCGGCGCCGGCGCGAGCTCGGGGTTGGGGGTTGAGGAGTGTGCGGGCAAGAAGAGTGGTGGGACTTGCCCGGTGACCGGGAGCCACGGGGTGGAGGCAGTACCGGTGCCGACGGTGAGGCCACATGTGAAGATTGAGGAGACCGCTTGAGGTGTGTAGTGAAGGCATTGTAATATAGATTCTTGTGGTGCTGGATGTTTTCTGTGGCGATTATTTAGGGCATTTGTGGTGTATATTTTGTTTGATCGGGGGTTTTATTCCTCTCCATATACTTTGTTGATTTATACAGTCTTTGGAATGCATGAGTTTGAGCATTTAGCAGTGGTGCCTTCTATACCGTCAATATCCGCCCAAATTTTCGGATCCCTCTATGAGAATCATATATACCTCCCTCTGTTGTAACTCAAAAACAGTTAGAAGAAATTTCACTGGCTTTGTGGTTTTTTTTTTGAAAGTGTTCTCATCCACAAAGAGCTGCCTTTTGGAAGTACTGGAGAGGGGGCTGCATGCATGTATGAAGTATAAATAAGCACTGGAGGGGTAATATGAACCGAGTGATACCCTGTGAAGATTGCTCATCTATACAGAATCGTAACTAACGCGGCTCGGAGACGTAAGTATTGTCCGTGGATATGATTATCTGGTCCTGCATTGTGTACTAGAGACCTGCCAGCGCCCGGGGTCTATGTACGCATGTAAGACTAGAGAATAAATGATTATAAGAAGGAGGAACAGCTGATGGAGACAAAAGAACCGCTTTCCTACCTGTTCAATGCAGGGGAGCTGAGTCAGGAAGCAGTACGCCATTTTTTTTTGTGAGGTCTTACGAGGGAAGATTTGGGTTACGTTATATGAAAGGGTGATAAAGTAGATGACGCTCTATGCTTCATAAACCTCAAATTGCATGTATACGTAGTTGTGCTCCTACCTAGTGACATAGCGCGTGCCCGACAACTCAGCCTAATACATAACTCAACGGCAAGAACTCAATTGGGCAAGCTCGTAGAGTAGAGGACTATATTACCCGTCTTTTTATTTACGGCGCCCCCTCAAAGAACGATCCTGGGCAACTACAGGTCTACAAGTCTAATATATCATCAACATGCACTGTATCCCACGACCCTACTTTTACTTTACCACACTTCCCCAATTCCTCTGGTACTTATTCAATGAAGTATGAATAAACTTCCAGCCCCTGAGTCTTGCAAGCTCGGGAGGAAGAGAGAGAGGTCTAAGCTGCGCTTTGATAACCATTGAGTTAATTGCATGCAGGCTTAGTCTGCGGAGAAACGTGGGGCTAAACGGGGCTGCGGAAGCGGGGGAAAGGCGGGTTGGTGGGATTATGTAGCGGATTAGGGCCTATGTGAGATATTTGAGTCTAGGTTGTAGGGGAGAAGGGTGGTAGGAGGGTAGACGAAGGAACGGGGAGGTCGAGTGATAGACGATGATCGTGTGCTGCACGTACTGCTGAAGGCAGTAGCTAATAGTCTCATGCATATATGGCGTTGATCCTGCAAATACGGGGAACAAAAGTCCGGGAAAGAGACTAGGTTTAAGGTGTTGTGAGGTGTTGTAAATTATCTGAGGCGAGGCGAAAAACAGAAATGGAAAGACGAGGATTTCCAACCAGCCCGTGTAAGCCCACTCCCACCAAAATCCCCTATCCTCCCCTCTCACCGGGAAAACAGAAGCTCAAGTATGATAGTGGACTAGCTTGGTAGCCATGACCCATTATTCCTTTACGCCAAACAGTCAGTAGCTTAGTAAGCTAAACCGGCCGAAAAGACAGAGCGGGCAGAGCGATAGCCTAGCAGTTGAGGCCTGATAATCTGTTTGTTATTCAACGGTCTGTCATTACTGCATCCAGTTTGAGACGATCTTATGTAACACCAGATCCGGCGGTTAGACTGGTGTTTACCTTTTTACCGGAGGAATTTTTGACACCTATGGGATGAATCAATGATGAATTACCACACATTGTAGAGATAAGTAACGTATCAAATAGCCTAAGAGAGTTATTTTTCTTTAAACTCACTGAGTTACAACCCGAGTGAGTATAGACTTTCGAAAAGGTATTGACTGGACAAAAAGAAGCCCAAGGGGCCTTCTAGGTTTACCTCGAATACACTCATCAACCCGGTCTAGTTAAATTCCTTTCTATTAGCCCCACGCCTTATATGTTTAATTAGAGAGAATTGGAAATTCGGCAGACATTCTGGCCGGGGGCTTACTCACTTTTAGATTCCTTTATAATAATCGATAGATACGATGATAAATCTCTCCTTACAGCTTTCACATGTGAAGTGGTAGTATACGTAGTGTAGACTTGTGTAGGCCCCTCTCGAAGACCTGCGACCACAATCATCATGTACTGGAGCTCTCATGAGTGATTTTTTATGACCCAGGCATACTAGTTTATAGAATCCCGGGGGGGTGGGGGTACTTAAATCTATACAAATAAGTCTCTAGCAGTTAGCAAATCATCACCTAGTAGCCATTTCATCACGAGGAGGGCCACGGAAATTGACAAAAAGAAAAAGAAGACGTGCCTTGGCTAGAATGCCCCCCCACTCTTGACCCTTCGATTCGCTCAAAGCGTAGACTTTAGACGGCTGAATTACCTGCATAACCGACGATCGAGAAGCTTAAGAGTTACTCCGTGCCTGCCAGTACAGAAGACTGATCCTAGCATTGAGCTTTATTATTTTGTCATGGGTTTTAAACTGTGGGAATTTATCTAGCCCGTTCGCAAATTTGGATATAACTTTCGTTGACAATTGCCTTGCCATGTGTCAATGTTTCTTCTGCCTGCCGCGCGGTCCTTGCTAAAGGCGGTACTAATAATTGGTGACCTTTGGACTAGCATCCCTCCTGGCGAGAAGATTCCGGTTCCCTTTACCCCGTTTCACTATAGAGTGATTTCGCTAATGTCAACCGAGCTCCGCGTACATATATTCCTTGGCTGCAGGTTTGGCGGCAAATTTATGCGTGGTGGAGGATCCCAAGCTTGCAAGTCTTGGTATACGTACTCAGTGAGTTCACTCCACAGGGAGACTGAGTATTTATCAGACTTCCATTCTCTGGGTTTGCTTCATAGGACGACAAAATTAAAAATTATGCCCGGCAAGACCAGGTATAAAAAGATGTGAGTTCTAGTTAGACTCATGGAAAAGATTTCGATTCTAGGTAAGTCATTGATCGTCCTCTAGACTCAAAGATCCTTGGTCTTGGGCCTGCCCCTCCGAGATCTAAACCCCAACAGGGCATAGGCCCCCACCAGTGGTAGCAGAACACGTGCATTGAAATCGGCGGGTTGTTGAATTGTCAATTGATCGTTTTCAAACCCCCGTAATGTCAGACGCTTGGTAGGTAGCCTGGATCACTGCTCATCTAAAGTTAAGAGATATGACTGGTTGACGCACGGGCCAGAGTAAATAAAATATATATGAGCCTTGGTGTAAATCATTCAATTTTTTCCGAGTATCCGTCTAATAAATAGTGTAATAATTGGGCAGAAAGCTGATCCTATACTGATAGGAATGAGGCTAACTATGTGTATTTGCTTCTTTTTACAACGAGGTGACGTATACATCACGGTACGTAAGAACACAGGAAGGAATCCGAAGGATTCAGCACCTCGATTTCGCATTAGTACAATAACTACCAACGTTGTACTTCTACATCGCCATCCCCTACCACCCCACATTCAGCTTATCAAACGATATCTATTGGTCTCTAATGGGTAGAATCTAGTGATATACCCGGTCATCTGCATAGAACTGAAGCGCCACCACTGACATGATGATACCAAGATCCATGGGCCTAATTACTTGGCTAGTACAAAACACTACACAACCATAGATACTATATGCTGTGAACTCTACTACTGCCACGACTACTGTAGGTGGGACCCACCCCCTCTCTTCTTCTTTCCCCCTCCCGAGCTCTCTTATTTTTCATGAGCAGGGTTCTTCTGACGTGCATATTGAGTTGGCTGTCTCTGACACTAATGATTGTAGGTACATAGGAGTTGTTTTTCTTCCGCTTGAGGAGACTTTCACGTGGCTTTGCGTGGCGTGAAAATTTCACTGGTAAAAGTTTTAACCAACCACCTTTTGCCGGCTGCGGGTATCCAACACATGGCACTCGTGATAGTATGACTAACAAACCAATAATCCAGGACCTAGCATAATGCATTGATTGACACTGTCAACTTGAGATGGATGTCATTCTTCGAAGCAAACATCCTGTGGTTAACGTTTAATCGCGACGCATAAGGTTGAACCGACTGCGCCGATTGTGCGCCAATGCGTATGTCTAGTATTCATGACAGGATCCCGCCCATTATCATGCACGCGGCAAATTTAAGGTTTATCCTGCATCCGTCGTATAGAGGTACTAAACCAAAGGTTCCCTCCTTTTTTTTTTTTTTTTTCGCTCGGTTCTCGGGGGGGGTTGCGTTTTTTCTAATCAAAAGCGCCGCCTCGTCAATTTTGACATGATTACCTTTGTGCAGTGTCTGAAGTTGTTTAATCGCCAGCCTTGGCAGAATCAGTCATGAATTATCACTCGATATGGTTTCCACGCCGGATCTCTAAGCAAATATCCAAAGGCTCAGGCAGTTCCACGCCTAGACTGTAGGCTAATGGATGGCATGTGGGAGTCTCTTTGAGATGCATGATCGTATTCTGCTCTGTTGTGAACGCAACGCTCTATTCTCGGCACCGGGCAAGAAATCCCGTGCTACTGATTACTATTCCGGCTCCATAGCCGCTGCAAGACTGGCCTATTACTGAAAAAGTCTCCTGAGACTTGGCTGCAAATATCTGTAAGTTCTTGTTTCAACAGGTGACTCTAGGATAAGCCTTCATGGGTCGACCTAGCTGTGGAGAAATAATAACTGTGCGAGTGATAGCTCATGAAATTATGCATGAGGTCATGCATGCGTCCCATCGCATCCATAGATTAATTAACGAGCAACCGTTTAACTCAGTACGACCAGGTAGATTTCGAAAAATGAATCTTATTTTGCGGTGTTTATCCGTTTGACGCGACGTATGTTGACTGCCACGTGCAGTGGAAGTGAGGGGGGTTTTGAAGAGGTGCTGTCAAAAAGGGACCATAAATTGGTGTTTTCGCCTCGCGGCCGAGCCACAACCATGCGCGCACGGATAGGATTGGCTCCGTCATGGGCGCTCGTTACGAGTTCCGATTGGCTGCGTCTTACCAGAAGCGGGAAGGACCTGGAATAAAAAGGTCTCGGCCAAATGCCGATAAAGGATCAGAAGTCAGTTAGGACTTGTACAATGCACATACGTCGTACTCTAATCTACTCTAAGTAGAGTGATCACATAGAATGGAAAAAATCCCGGGAAACTGGCACAAGAGGTGAGAGCCCGGATCCGGGCAGCTGCCTTCTTTTGAAAAAGTGAATGTATCTGTAGCTATAAATACATGGTAACCTTGACACTCTGAAGCGAGAGGGGTGTAGTAGAATAGGCGAACTATGAAAGAAAGGGGGGAATTGGGGCCGGGGGGGTGCTGAAAAGATTTTTGACAACTTTTTTAGAAGCAGATCTATATTCTCGGCAGGCATTTCGAGGCACATGTACCTACTAGTCTAGCTTGACAGGAGGTGACAAAAGCCCGGAAACAACAACAACCTAGATATGGTTTCCCAAGTAGGCCGTTCTGTCTGTGCTGCTCTGCGTGGCGTGGAATGGCGAATTGGGGCCAGGCAGAACTCAATTCAGGGTCCAGGGGCATGTGCGAGACGACTGGCTAGGATGCTACCGAGGACTGGGCAAAAAGAAGGGACGGGATCTTTTTGCGCGATGTCTCGATAGTCGAGGATCAAGAGCCGGTATTGCTTTTTTGATGTCCTTTTTTCTCTCTCTCGTGAACTTACTACTCTAGCTCTACTAGCTAACTCCGTCTGTAGTGGTGGTGGTATCTCCGGCGCCGGGCAGAGTATTGTAAAGCACCACGACCGATTTAACCTTTTATAAACAGACAACACATTAATTACAGATGCATCGGCCAAAATTACAAAAGGACTCGTACTTTATGTAGAGTATGTACTTAATTCCTGCCGCCGGTATCTAGTAAATAAAAAACCTTATTGAGGGATATTACATAGTTTATGGTATTCCTTCCACCTTCTTCCGAAGCCCTGACAACAACGATGAACATTAGAATCTCGTCCCTTGGCTATTTTGGCTCTACTTTCCCAGGCGGTCTAGTTGCTTGACCCCCTCATCTGTCCGTCGGCGTATTCCATCTCGTCTTGTTTTCGCACCTTTCTTGATTCACCACAATATGGTTATATCTGGTTGTCATCACCTTGTAGGTTCTAGGTACTGGGCTAGTATCGATAGGAAGGGTCCTCTCATACCCTTAAACTATCATCCACGGCGCTAGTGAACCCACTTCAACCGCTACTACACACCCCTCACCTTCAAGTGCTGCTTGTTGATATTCTCGTGTTTACAATCGCTGCTTTGCCTTTAATCCGTTTGCTGTGTTCACCGTCTTCCTCTCAGTACCTTCGTGACTCGATTACAATTGACTTTCTTTCTTTGGGTTTATTTCTGCCCTTCAGTGAATGACTGTACCGGTGGCACGAGGTGAGATACAATACCAAGTGCAGTGTAAGAATCCGGTCACGTAGCTCTCCGCCTTCTCTTGAAGTTTGCAGCCTGCCGTTAAATACTATTCTCCAGACGCAACAGAAAGAAGTTAAGTGAAGTGTGCCTCGGAGACCTAGAGAAGAACAGCATCTATTGCCTGTCTACTCCTATCGTTTGAGTTCCTTTTTCTGCTGAGCGACGTCACGCCAACACAAAATATCACCCAGTCGAGAAGGTTGCTGCACACCCTCCCCACGTTTGAGATCGTCGTGGACCTTTTTCACCTACATACTGTATCTCAGGCGGTCAAGTGGTTCGGGTTTGTCGTTGTTGACGATCCTGGCCGGTGTCGGGTGTTATTTTTGGCTGGGCAGCAGCAAGTAGAGAACTCGTATGTAAGTCACTCTGCTCTGCTTTTCACGTTTGGGAGATTTCCGTGTGGATATTTCCCAAAGAAAACTCTGCCCGATTCCCATTCTGCTTCGTGTCCTGCTTTCCTTCCCTCTTTGGCTGTGTTTCTTCTTTGCGGCATCACGACAACCTCACCTCAGACAGCAGCAGCTGGGCTACTGCAGAGTGTGAGAGCAGAGTACTTTAGAGTACATATCTTTCCCTGCAAGCGCAAGTCTAGTTTGAAAAGCCATTGAAGTAAAAGAAAAAGAAGGGCATATCCACAGCTCATCTTCCTCTGTTCTGATCTCCATAAATTATTCCCTGTCTGCCGTCTCACTGCTCGCTCCACATTTTCTCTTTACTCTCTTCACTTGTGTAACCGCCGCTGTCTTGCGCTGACACCAAGCTGAACGTGAACGTCTCTCCAGGCTCTCCTGAACAGAACAGAACACAGTGATTCAACACCTAGCACAGACATTGGGAGTCCTGCGGATGCGTCTTTGCATACCTTCACTTTAGTTCTCGTCCTCCTGTCCATCTTCTCACTCTCGCCGTAGTATCCTCTTCTTCCTCTCCTTCATCACTCTCCCACACTCTCTCGCTATCTTACTTCTCGTCTCCTTTGGTGTGGCACGGAAGATTGCTCATTCACGGGCCCCCTTCATCCTCCGTCCAATCTTGCCTTCCGTACCTGTTTACTTGACGCCCTGCACATCTTAAAGCGGCCCCTCGGCTTTCCTTGATCCTGCCTGCAGCCCCCGTATTATCCGACGCACCAGTTATATTTTTATTGCTACGCCACGATCGTTCACGAATAGGATCTATTATCAACAACACACTAGCTGATATCTACTTGCCCTCCTTTCCTCTCGCTATTCCTTTTTGGCAACAAGCCACCCAGGGGCTGTAAAAGACGCACAGCACCCAACCCTCTCAAACTACATACACCCTCCTCTCTTTCCAGTGATCTTCAAAAAGACCCCAACGGTTTCATGCCTATCAAATTCCCCAAGTTTTCACGACGAAAATCCGCTGGAAACGCGTTGGAAGCTGGCTACGAACCCGCCAACCAGGGAGTCCAGGTTCAATTATCAGCACCTGAGCAGCAGGAACATCACGACCACCATAGTAATAATACCAACACTACTACTACAAAGCCCTCTAATTACGGGGGAGGAGGATACGGTGGGCCCCCAAAACGTCAAAACCGGTATGAACCCTCACGTCCCCGCTGGCTGGGTTTTGCGAGAGCCATGCTAAAGTCGGGCAGAGGCAGTGGAAACACCAGCGGATCTGGATACTCGAACACCGATGCTTCTACTGGCTCCACAAATCGCCTGAGTTCGAGTTCAACATTACCTTCCTCTGCGGACGCCCCACGGACACCTGCATCCGCCGACGACCACCACGCAGGTGCTTATACTCACAACAGCGCGGCAAAATCTACTAAATCAAACGTTACTACCACTTCTTCCACAGGTTCTTCTACCCAAAAACGTTCTGGTGGTGGTATCTACGGACCCGCATCGCCACGAAGAGACAACATGACTTCGACACCCCCCAAACTTGAAACCACCCTGGACACAGGCTCCCTTTTTGGCGAAGATATGTTTTCGTTTTCTGCATCGAAGGGTAGCGGCGTACCCCCAGCGACGGGTGGAGGGATCGGGGCAATACCACACACGGCACCGAAATTGGCCTCGACAAGGATTATTAATACTGTAATCCCACATCCCTGAACGGCAACGTAACTTTGTATATGGGTATATCTAACACAGAACTTTCCAGAGCGACAATCACAACGATATCTCTCCGGTTCCTCCTCCTAAAACGTATGATCCGATAGGAACGTCCCCCACAAACCAAAGATTCTCATACGCAGCGTATAGCAACATTTATGCCAGTCCAACACATATGGACGGAGACAGACCAGCCACGAGCGAGTCGCCCTACGGTTGGGGAACAGGAGGCGCGGAAGACTTACCACCACCCCCCACAATGCCTGCGGCGAAAACCAGCAATTCCCCACGAAACTCGCGCAATCTGACTCCAGGACAGAACATTCAACCAAACCCCTCTCATTCCCATTCCGATTCTTTGAGTGCTCCTACTAGACAGGTGAAGCCAGGTCGCCAACAGGCGCAGAGAGGTGATAGTTCAGACTCTCTTGGTGTGAAGCGGAATGTAAATATGCGACGACCGTCATATCCTGATGATGATGAGCCTACGTCCAATAGGAATAACGTGCAACAGAAACAGCAGGCTGATCGACGGTCTCAAGCACAGTCGTCGCTACCATCATCCCTACAAATCGGAGGTAATGCGAAAGGGCTTTCGGATAGAATGAAGGGTAGAGATAGTGGTTGGGAAGAGTCTGTAGCTTCTGGTTCCTCGTCGGTCAATAGCTACCCTGGGAACAGCTCCTCCGGAAGTTCTCACCACGACACCAGAGGCACAAGTCCGGCAATGTCGCGAGTTAATACAGAACCTATCTATCACTTACAAGATAACGGACCTAAGGCCAAATCCCCAGCCTCAGCGCCCGTACTGAAGCCTATTCAGTTGACGGATGGAGATGATATGGATTTCGATGAATCCATTTCTGCCTCTGCTAGTTTGGCGGCTAGGTACGAGAACTTGGAGCAGGCCAAGCCTACCAACCCACCGAATAAGGTGATGACTCCTGCTCAGTTCGAAAGGTACAGACAGGAGCAGGATAATCAGCGAAGGCTCTCTGGCAAGTCGTTCACTGAAAGCGACAATGAATCCGATTCGGAATCTGAAGAAGAGTCAGAGACGGAAAAACACAAGGAAGCATTGAAGCAGCGACAGAAACAGGAGGCACACTTGTCCGTATACAGACAACAAATGATGAAAATCACTGGTTCACAGCCCATGGAGCAGCCATATAACGCTAGGGGATCGATTAGTGCATCCGCTTTGCCGCTACCAATGAACAACTCAATGCCCCAGTTGAGCTTGTCTGGGCCAGGGTCCAGCGGGAGAAGCTCCGAAGAAGAGGATGAGGAGATCCCGCTGGGGATATTGATGGCCCACGGATTTCCCAACCGAACTAGACCGCCAACCCGGCTTTCGAACGCAAGCTCTCAGCCAAATCTCAGACAGTCAGCAATGATTCAGGATTCGAGACTGCCACCGTTTGCAAGGAACCTGCCTGCCGACCCGTACAATCTGGGTGCTAGTATTATCAACCCAACTAGCAGGATGTCACTTGCTTTTGGTGTTGGTAGCGATCAGAGATCAATTGCTGGTGGGTCCGTTTATGGTGGTGATATGCCAGTACGTCGTCAACCTGGTGGATTGATCGGTGAAATCATGAGGACAGAAGAGATGAAGGCGGCGAGGAAAGGCGGCAGCCAGCAACAGTTCATCCCACAAAAGGATCCTTTTACCGCGGATCCATTTGATAGACATCAATCTCTAGGTGGTGGTATGCTTGGCCTTGGAGGTGGGGCGCAAGCAGGCCAATATGGTACCGGAATGGGTATGGGACAGCCGATGCCTGGTAACATGAGCCCTAGATTGGGCCCAACTATGGGTATGCCCGGTATGCCCGGTATGCCTCCCATGCAGATGCCCCTACCGGCCCAGGGAACAGACCCAATGCAAATGCAGATGGCAAACCAGATGCAGCAGATGATGCAAATGCAAATGCAATGGATGCAGATGCAGATGCAGATGCAGAACCCTGGACAGCAAGCCCAACCAATGCTTAGCCCGCCTGTAATAGGCCAGAGACCAATGAGCATGGCCAACGCCAATACTAGTGGTTTCCCTGCTATGCCGCCACAACATCAACGAACCATGAGTATGATGGAACCACTTCCAATGTTCCAAGGGCCTGGTTATGCTCCTTCGATTGCTCCGAGCCAGAGAGGTGTCGGTGGTGGCCTCATGCCTGGTGGTGGCCTCATGCCTGGTGGTGGACTTATGCCTCCAGGAGGATATACCCCTTCAATTGCTCCGTCAGAACGAAGCACTGTGGGGCTTCCTTCCCGCTATAGACCTGTTTCATATATGACTCCCGCCGGCGGCCCCCAAGCTGGTGCACGGACATCTTCTTTGATCCCCGGTATTAGTCAGGACATGGGCAAGAAGGGAGCTGGCCCGTCACACCTAAAGAATGCTGGGTCCGCTTCAGATGATGAAGATGATGACAGTGGTTGGGAGGCCCTTGAGAAAAAGCGTCAGGAGAAGAAGGAGGGATGGAAGAAGAAGAGAGAGACTGGGCTGAAGGGTATTTTGAACTTTGGGTCAGCTTCCGGACCTAGTGATTCCAAGTAAATTCCGGGAAGTACTCAGTCGTTAATTAAAGGGTCGGGTTTCCTTTTAATAAGCATTTTGCTACACGATATCCGACCATTTAATTAATGCACGAGTAAGGGTTACATAATATCCAAGTTTCTTCTACATTCTTTTTTTTTTCTTGCAATTGTTGTTACACCCTCTTTTATTTTCGTTTTTCGTTTCTTAGACCAAAAAATCACGGGGAAAGGGGGTGGGAGCATGCATCAACCATTGCATTCATGGGCGTATAACTGGGACAGGGAAAAAAAAATCATGATGTCGGTGGCACTTTCCGATATGCCTCAAATTCATTACTTGGTATAATTGCGATTGTCTTTTGTTTTTCCCCTCTTCTCTTCTTTTTCTTCAACGTTATATTATTTTATGTACTCTGCAGAGGCAGCATGGACGGCTGTATGTTGGTTGGTTTGGCGAAAGCAAGGGATCGAGCATTTTCATGTGTCTGTTCTTTTTATATCATTTTGTTATGTTCTACTCGAGATTTTCCTTTCTTCCGCCCTTCAACTGAATATTGCAGTTTGGGTGGGGTAGTTTGTGCGCGCTGTTGCAATTGTTATTACATTGGTGGGTTTGTAGGTAATTTTGAGCGGGACATCATCTGGGCTTCTCATCTTTTTCCACTTTTATATCTCGTTTTTCGTTTTTCGGCATTTCCTTTTTATTTTACAGCCACCCCGCGGTTAGATATCGATCGCAAGTCGTCGTTGTTTGTTGCATTGGGCGAAGAAATCATCTTCTTTTGTTGGATTTATGGTTACGGAGTGCGGTGTGAGGTGCAGCACTGGGCGTAATCAGATAATGGAGGGGTGATGGTGGCGGCGGGGTCTAATCGTAATGTACAAAATAATCTATGTTAAGCGATGACATTGACATATCTATCTGATCTGATTCTGCGCCTTGTCCGCCTGCAAGAGCATACATGCAGATGGGGGAAGGAGAATCTTCCAATCTTCCAAGGGAGCAGGCGTGAGGAGAAAGACACATGTGGTTTAGACAGGGCAAGCCCTGCTTTACACGTATGTGAGGGTGTACCTGCGTTGGCCCTGATCGGTAGTAAGTTGAGGTTGAGCTTATATTAAGGTTGAGGTGATTATAGATGCATCTGTGTAGGATAGAACTTATAGAATGCGATTATCAGTTATACAAGACCAACTCTGTGATAAATGGAATAGAGCGTTTTAGTCCCCCATATTTCGGCCATATTTCGTCCATAATTCAGACTCGCAGCGCCGAGCCCTGTAAGAGTGTAAATAGACCAATAGCGAGCCTTAATCACTACAGATCGTTTCCGATTTAAGCACTCTTACAGCACTCGGCGCATATCTCGGCGCTGCGAGTCTGAATTATGGACGAAAAAATGGGAGGACTAAAACGCTCTAATGGTAGATAGGAGAACAAGGGTTATCTAGAGAGCTATTATTGTACTAAGCTGTGGTACAAAAAGTGCCTATTGAATAGTAGCAATAGTAAGTACTTGACGTAGTGCATTAGTAGTAGATTAGTAGATACATACGCTAAGTACATGTATGTACCCACAAGTAGAGCGTTCGTTCATTACAGCACACCATTTTTTTGCTCATCTGAACCCGTCATGATCGCAATGGAACGGGCATGACAGCGACGTGCGTTAGTATGTAACCGTAACATTGTATTCACAACGGGATCAATTAACACGATGGACCTGCCGATTCGTTGGCCATAACCCCGTGGTGCTGTGTGAGTGGCGGATGTTCTTTACAATCGCATTCTTTCTTTTTTGTTTGAGCTGGAGATCCTCACTGTGGGATGTCAACCAGCCCCTGGTAGTGAAACAGTTGTAGAGTTGAACAACAGCTTGCCTACATGCTTCGATCCACCCTTCTCTTTCCTTTCCTTTTCCTCTCTTCCCTACATTTACTACTTCTAGGTCGGGGTGACAAGAGCAATGTTGCATCTCTAAATTTCTTCTTCTCTTTGGGGGAGAATATTTCCCTTTACATTTGAATTCATACGTTTAATTTTTTTCCAATCCATCCAATCCTGCATATGAACTAGCTAGCCCACCCTTCCCATGCCTACCTGCATTTAATTCCCCATTCCTCTGCCTCTGCATCATCACCACACATCCGCAGAGACACGCCCACCACCCCCGCCGCCGCCGTCACTCCTCCTCCTCCACCTTCACTGTCACCGCTACACACTCACTTCCCTCCCCCCTTTCTGGAAATTATCCCCGTCTAACCTGGGTTTATTTCTGGCCAACGACATCCAATAAGGCATACTGGGCTGGGAGCTTTACTGAGAAAGCAGGCAGTTACAGGGGAGGGGCAAGCTGGACATTGGTTCTTCTTCATAAACAACTTGTGTTAACTCCTCTTTCTCCTCTTTTCTCTCTTGCGTACTCAGTTTCCCCCCTATAAATGCTCGGAAACTATTCTTTTTTTTAAAAAAAAAATTAAAAAACCGAGTATTCTACTCTAAGCCGAAGTTTCGCCTCTTCTTTTTTTTTTTTTTTTGTTTTTCTATTATTATTGTTCTTATTTTGGTCAACTGCATTCTGCAACTGCAACCCCCTGTTCGCCTCAAGCAGCAAGCAAGACCCACGGCCGTTTAAGTCAGGAGATTCTTCTTTCAACACACCCAGGAAGCAGACCCGTTCCACATTGTTTATCCGACACACTCCGTACGCCAAAAAAAAAAAAAAAAAAACAACACAAAAACCAGCACAAACACCACAGGGCGACGGGAACCAACCATAGAAACTTTCCGGTGAAACGAACTTGGGGATATCCTCAAGCGAGGTTATTTCCCCATCAACTGTAGGGCGCCATGCCCCCAAAAACAAAGGCGGAATTGCAGAAGCAAAGGGCGAAGGTACGATACAAACTGCCACTTACAACTTCCCGCGACATTCACACTACCGGTTGATTGCTGATACTTTTTGTGATGGCCTTAGCTTGTAAACTCGTACAATGAACTACTAGAGTATGTCGTCTCGTCCCTGTACTCTGGGTCCGGTCGCAAGTAGCAAGCTGGGTGGCTGGTGCGGATCTACGGGATGTGAGCGGATGTGAAGAAAAGCTTGGGGCTAACGGGTGGGTGCTCGAATTTAGAGAGTTCTCGTCAAAAGAGCTGCGGACCGTCGGGAACTATTCGATCGGACGCTTGATCGGAAAGGGGTCGTTTGGGAAGGTGTATCTGGCTACGCATAAACTCACTAATGGGTCCAAGGTATATACCACTTTTAATCCTTCTCATTTATCTCTGATCCAGCTTCTACGGGTTACGCGAGTTTTGGGAAGTGACGAAGAATTGAAGACATAGTCCTGGGGATTGAAGGATCAGAACATTCGGTGGAGTGATCAAGCCCGGGTTCTGGAGCCGTTGATGTTGATGGGTTTGGGATTGTAGGTTGTGTTGAAGTCGGCTCAGAAGGACGACGCGAATTTGGCGAGGGAAATACACCACCACCGCCAACTGGTGCATCCGCATATCGCAAGGTTATATGAGGTCATCGTGACCGAAAGTCTGGTCTGGCTGGTATTGGAGTATTGCCCTGGTGAGAACCTCCGCCCGCCAATATTGGGAACTGGTCCAGGACTAGAATGTTGATTGGCTGAGCTCGGGAGGATAGGTGACGAGCTCTACAACTACCTCATTCAAAATGGGCGCTTAACGGTCGACAAAACGAAGCGCATCTTTGCACAGTTAGTTGGTGCTGTAGCGTACGTGCACATGAACAACTGCGTTCATAGGGACTTGAAACTGGAAAACATCCTGCTAGACAAGCATGAGAATGTAGGGATTTAGTAGGGGAAATGATTGACTATTTTTGTTAACTGGGGCTCAGGTAAAACTTTGCGATTTTGGTTTCACTCGTGAGTACGAGCGCAATAAGCTACTCCAGACATTCTGCGGGACGGTATGCTACTCAGCCCCGGAAATGATAAAGGGAGAAAAATACATTGCCTACGGTACGGGATGGTTCCGCTCTTTATTCTCAACGTTGCTTTCCTCCGATTCCAATCAGGATCCCCCTGTTTCTCTCACGGCCCCGATTGTTCCCCGCCTCCGCCCCTCTTTCCCTCCTTTTAAACACTACCGTGACAAATATTCTAATTTACCCTCAGCTGTGGATGTTTGGTCTCTGGGAGTCATCCTGTACGCTTTATTAGTTGGAGAGCTGCCGTTCGATGAGGATATGGAAGAAGATACTCGACGTAAGATACTGAACGATGAACCGCGATATCCGGATGACCTAACGGAAGGTATAGCCTATGAAGTCTACGTAAGGGTGAGTTGGTAGTTGGCTAACCGGTTTATAGATTCGGTGTCCATGTTGAAGAATTGTCTGGCCAAAAAACCGAGCCTAAGACCAACCCTTGATGAAATCCTTTCCCACCCCTTTCTAGCCGAATATGCGCCTGTGCAGAAGTCTATATTGGCGGTGCAGCAACCTGCGCCGTTCTCTAGTAAATTAGAAAAAGATACATTGCACAGGATGAAAGCCGCTGGTGTTGATATTGACCAAGTTATAGAGCATGTCCTTGCGAAGAAATGCGATTCTCTAGCTGGATGGTGGGCATTGCTGATCGAGAAAGAAGAGCGTAAAGAGAGACGGCGACAGAAGCGCAAAATAGAAAGTAGACGAATAAGCGCGGCCTCGAACCTTGATCCATCGTTGTTGCCTCCACCGGTAGAGGAGGCCGAATACCGAGTGAGGAGCGATTCTAGGAATACAGCGAACCGTGAGTTTGTTCCTGTTAACTACTATGGGTGTTCGTTCAATCTTCCCGCCCAACCCGGACCCGTCCGTAGCTGCCTTTTCGCGAGCTTACGTTGCTTTAGCTGTAATCATCCTACCCGAACGTAATTTTACAAAGTCGCCGAGGGTGCAGACTCCACCGTCGCCCACGCCGCCGCCGCCGATAGAGAAGGATAGGGATTATGGACCGTATTTGAAACCCCCGCAGCATGATCGACAAGTGATGTCTTCGCCAGACTTACACCTGGATGTGAGCAGTTCCAGCGGTAAGGGACGACCGAATCGGAAACACGCCTTAATGACGCAACTCGCGTCAATAAAACACTGGTTTCTTGACTCCGCAAAGCGCGCCACATCCCCAAATTCCAAGAACCAGGCGGCACAGAAACCAGCGAGCTCGCAAGGTAATCAACTCTACCAACAGCAACAATCGGGCTCACGTACAAGTAACGGCGCACGAAGAAATTCTCGGGGAAATGTCCTATACCCCGCCGCCCACCGTAGCACCCCGCCGCCCAAGAGGAATTCTCTTTCGCCGCAACTGACACCCAACCCATATCGACGCTCCTCCGGACGCGGACTCGGCGGGAGAACTTCGACATCGTCTTCGGTATCCTCGATCCGTTCTTTCCACAATAAAACCCACTCGAAGGCCTCTTCAACGTCATCGGCTTCACTGAATAGTATTAACCTAAAGTCACCACGCTCGCCTAGAAACTCCATTAAAGTTCTCCCGTCAACGCCTACATCATCCACATTTCCTTCGCACGTACGACTTGTCAGGTCAACGGCAACGGGATATAATGAGGCAGCAGTATTGACAAATGGTGTAACATTTGCAAGAAGGAAGAAGAGTCCATTCAAGGGGCCTATGCTGACAAGTTTATCGGCGAAGAGGGACGGAAATTCAGCGGGTTCTAGGCAGGAGCGGAAAAGAAGCAGAGGGGGTATCATTGAGGAAGAGGAGGAGGAGGAGGAGGAAGGAGACATTGAAGAGGTTTCAGAGTTCACGGGGCCAGGGGAGGTAGATGGAGAAATAGTGGATAGTGACGACGATGATACTCTAAGGGGAAGGCATGGGTGAAAAATTGATGGTAAGAGCCTGGACTATGGACTGTTATTACTGCATTACTGGCTTATTTCACGGGTTTTTATTTCGCCTCTGTTATGGGCGTGCTATATGGCTGTAGATTTCTTTCCTTTTTGTCTTGCATTTTGGCGAGTTTTTGTAAGAGCGATTGATGTAGCTGTAGTTAGCGTTCGAACTGGGCGAAGTTGTTGCTGTTGCTGTCGTGGGACTCTACTTATGGTACTCTATACAGTTTAGCACTGTTTTCCTTTGTTTATTATTCCATCCTTTTTCCCCTCCTCTTCATCCTTTTCTCTCGCTTTTTTATATCTCGTGTCATCCGTTGGTTCTTTGGTGCTTTGGATTTCTGCTTCTCTCAAATCCCCCCCCCTTTTATTTTTCGTTTCTCTGTATGTTTTCTGGTGGGTTAGAATTGCTGGACCTGGCTGGTTATGCATATGATAATGTCTCTTATTATAAAGTACCATAAACTGGGGAAAGGTTTGCTCTTTTTTTTGGCCTATCATCCAAAACATGAAGAGAGGAAATCGGATTTAGACGGTTCACATAGGGTTAAAAGAGTAGGGTTCCGTGTGTTTCCGTACTTTAAAAGGTCTTTGTACTAAGATGATACATAATTAATACGTGCGTTATGTATACTGGAAACATTTTTTCTCTATCTTTCCTTTTTGTAGTCTATTTTTTCTTCTCTTTTTGTGCGTTTTGTAATAATATTTTGAATCGTTTTTGTTGTAAGTGCGTTGGTGGTTGGTTACGTGATTAGTTATTTGTTTATGATGGGTTGGTGAGAGTGATGGGCTGTGATTCGGTTTAGTTACCGGCTACGGGGGTGTGATAAGGCCGTCTTATGTGTTTTGATATGAATCTAGAGATCCCGGTTAGCTTGGCATGATGTATTATATAGCCCAGTATATAGGTCCCCCCGGGGGGGAGGGGGGTAACATGCCCTGACCATCAGCCTATCACAATGAAACCGCCGCCAAGATCCTATCATATATAACTCCAGGGCCCCCATAACATCGGGAGTTATAGTTATATCTATAACATGTATCGGTGAAAGAAACCATCTGAAGCAGACGTATGTAATAATGATAGATTAGAAGGCCTCTGATAGCACCCAAACTTGAAACCGTGCAAGAATAAAGCCGGCCCAAGCAAGACCCCTTTCCTTATCAACCAATGTGGTTAATGTGTATGCGTCATCCGACGGTTCGCGCTGGATTGAACAGCGCCCCATTATATATATATAGTCGCCGCATCAAACAGCTAACGAAGTTGTATCGACCCTGCAGCGCCCCTTCCTATACCCAGGCCAATCAACATAGTACGCTGGTGGCGGGGCTCGATAAGCCAGCTGCCACGGTAGCCGTGTGAGCGTGGTAGACAATAGGACGAAAAAGAATAGCAGGAGGAGGAGGAGCAGGAAGAGAGAGGCGGTAATGGCGATGAGCAGTGTTTCCATTATTTGCAAGCGGGGTATCTTTGTGCGGGGTTGGCGGAGCGTTGAATTGGTGGGTAGGGGGATACGTTATTCAAGGATCAGAGGGTGGGTTGTCTGCTGGAGAAGATGGCGGGCGTCATCGTGGCCGCCGTCTACATAGGGGGGCTGTATGTTGGCTTTTAGGTGTTTGTGCTGTTCTCTGGTCTGGGGTTGATGGACATATGAACAATTGGTCATATGTATATACCAATAGCAGCCAGCTCTCCTTGGGGGGGCGCAGTGTCTGAGGTACAAACATTTACATAACGCAGGTCAGGGCAGTCCTGTGGGTTTGTTTGAAACTGGTGATGAAGGGTCCAAGCCAACCAAGTCTGCTGTTGTGGTTTATCCGTCCAGTTCCTCGAGGAAGAAGTGCACGTAACCTTGTTGATTTATGGATTCCATTCAAAGGTTGGTGATGTACGGGGGATTGAAGTACCATCATAAAAAGGCCCATCTCGATAGAACTGATGGGTAGGCTAGCCACATGTACAGCTAGTGGCAAGGAACCGTTATGGCCCATAGGGGCTCTTGGGGGTAAGAGCCTAGGACAGCCGGCCCCTGGAGCTAGGGAGCGATGCACGGGAGGGTTTCTGCCCCTCCACCCTACCCACTGGATCATGCAACTGCCTATCTTCCCGCTGTTCTCCTTGCAGACCTGCCCGCCCACCTCCCGGCCCCCGCGGCCACCTTGACTGCAGACCTCGTCGAACCACATACAGACCCTACTAATTATAATCTGCCCTTCAACCCACTGTCCTGCCAGCCGCCTCCTTAATCAGACAGATGGCAGACCTGCTCGCCGCCTCGCCAAACCGCCCTACCGCGTGCAGTCCTGCGCAGTTACTTGAATATTCATGGCTAGGCCCTCACCAACAATTCTTTTGTATGAGCTGCTGCTAGCTTCCACTGAGGCCTACCCCAGACCCTCTGGGGTATCACAGACTGACCAAGTGCTAGCTATATAGTCCCGCGGGAAAAGCGAGTCATTCTAGCTAGGCACCAGCGCAGCTTAGTGGGTTGGCTTGGCTGGATTATATGTTATTTATGGGAGTAGGATGGGGCTAAGCTTGGCCTGGCTTTGTTTATCTGTACTTACACGCGCGTGTGGCCGCTTCTGCTCTGGCGGCCGACTGACTACATGATCAGGATTGTTTCGCCCAGTGGATAGGAGACTGTATCACAAGTGAGGAGGCCAGGGAGAAAATACTGATAGAGCTTAAGGGCTCGACCTCAGGAGAATTCCGTCCGGGGGGGGGGGGGGGGGCGAGGCATAGTCACTATGGTATGATCGAGAGCTGCAACTCAGTGCCACACTAAGGATACTATATTTTAAAAATACAACCTACGATCTGAACTTACAATCAGATTAAAACCCCGGAGGACCGTCATATCCCCATATCCTATCTAGAAAGAAAGAAGGAAATGTTCCAGCCATTATAATTAATACTTATCTATACCCATATTCGAGTCTTGTATATCCTACTATAACAGGCGCCGCCGATCGGCTCGAGAGACTAGCTTTGGACATAAAAGTTGGCTGTTCCGTCTCTGAGTCTTCGTTAACGACCTAGGAGACATTTACAAACCTTTCATCATTATTTATACAGGCAATGTTATACTAACTGCCTAGCGGGATCTTTATCCTGCAAAAAGCCAGTAGCTGGCATAGTACTTTCTCGGCCCTGGATTGGAGCACAACATAGTAGCTCGCGCGCAGGGGGCCCTTATCTACCAGTGCACTCCCCCGTTATGTAAAGCCCCCTGCGTGCCCGGGCCCGTCTTTCCACGTATGTACAAGAATATCGATCAGTTTGCAACTATCATAAAGCCACCAACACCCATCCCCCAACCTCACCCCCTAAACCCCACTTCAAAGAAACCCCAACCCACGATTCCTACCCCATAATCATTGACCCAGTCTTGGCACATACCGTTACCCGGCCCACCCACCCACCACTCTACTGGCATCCCTTCACCTCATCCCACCCCCGCCACCGCCGCCCAATCCCCAACCCACGCCCGCCACAATGCCCGTAGAATACACCGAAGACCCCACCGACCCCAAGGTCACCAAGAAATTCAACAAGTCCCCACCCCTCCCGCAATGTGAGGAGAGGGCTAGTAGCTGACAGAGGGTGCAGTAAAGCATCAAGCCAGTACTTTGACCCCTGCCAGGAGGCGGCGGACCGGTCCATCAAGTGCATGCACAGGAACCCGGGCGACAAGGAGATGTGTAACGACTACTTCCAGTGTGACCCCCCTTCCCCCCTCTCCCCCTGTCTACGGTTCTGATGTGGGCGTGTGGGTAGGGCGTACCGCGACTGCAAGAAGAAATGGGTAAGCTCCTGTCTGTCTGGGGGGGGGGGGGCGAAGGGTGCTAACAGCGGAAACGACAGATTGAGGAGCGGAAGGCGGAGAAGAGGCGGCAGACGAAGATGACGTTGTGGTGACCGCTGTTTCTCTTTTTCTTTTTGCTTGGGTTTGGGCCTTTCTTTTTTTTTTTTCTTCTTTTTTTTTTTTCCTTCCAGTTATTACTATTACATGGTGTTGACCCGGGGGGGGGGGGTAATAGAACTCGTTTCTTGATTTTAGGACCCGGCTTTCACTACTCCAGCGGGGCGAGGCGAGGTGAGTGAGTGAGACGGGGCTACATACATATAATTTTAACGGATTTCAGCTCCAGCGCCGCGCCCCGGGCAGCTGTGACATACATATTTCTACAAGCCCCGAATAAGCCCCAGCCAAACCATATTATTATTTTTTTTCCCGCCGTGATTATAACGCTCTAATTAGACTACGGCTTAGTTATAGCTTATTCGGGGGCTTACAGAAATGCATGAACGGGCAGTAAGTTAAGTACCTACATGTAGCTAAGGCAGTGTGTGTCCCCCCCCCCCGTCCCTGGCTGGCGCGGGTAGCCTAGCCACTGATAGAATAGCAACCCCAACCCAACCCAACCCAACCCTATCCCTACCACACCGAGTGACCAGCCATGACGCACGCCTCACTCCCCACCCGCGTTGCATGGCCGTGTGTAGAGTATGTATGTAACACTTGGTATGTTAGCACCCGGGCATACAGCGGCCACTTTACTCTGGTATGTACATACAGTGAGGACTGGAGACGAGCCCTACTTGGCATTCTCCGCCTTTCCCCTGTACCCCGCACCCTCCGCCCTACTTTTACGTGCGGAGGAGGGAAGAGAGAAGAAAGAAATAAGAGTATAAATTCCAACCGGGCCAAAAAAAAAAAAAAAGTCAAAAGAGTAGGAGCCTAGAGGCTTCTAGAGAATGGTACGTTCTAGAAGCCCCTAGGGGCCAGGCTCCCCACCCGGTTTGAACGCATGACCTTCCGCTGAGGAGGTTCAAACTGGTGTGGGGCCAGCAGTCTCAAGTGTTATATCCACTAGACCACCGGCCATGTGTTGGATCCTCTCGGGAACTAATATTTGACCCAATCCCGTGAGTTTGGTTATGTACAGCGGTAGGTAACAGTGATGCCTGTTTTTGGCAAAACCCCCACCAACATATTTGGTGCCTGTTTCTCAGGGGCGTTCCATCACTTGTTGCCTGTCGCTGTACATGTAGCGCCCCGGCGCGGCTCTGTACTGCAGTACTGCCCACTTCAGTACCAACCAAGAGTCTCTATTAGTAGTAGTAGTAGTAATATTGGGATGCAGTGGGTAATTGCTGAGCTCTACACCGGTGGCGGGAATAACCACCCCGCGGGGTAAACCACAACCTCCGCCAGACCGAGCGTCAACACCCCGTACTACTCTACCCAGAAAACGCAACAAAATATTAATTACTCGGGCCCACCCTCCCCCCCCCCCCACACCGTCACTAACCCCCACCAACGCCAACGCCGTGCGAGGGGTAATGATCGCGGAGCCGGAAAACGTAACGCCAAGCCACCGCAACCGCAGCTGTGGCGGAACTGTGGGTGGGTAGGTACGTGTAGCGATTTGGATTGGCAAGGCAAGGCAAGGCAATGATACAGTCGGATCGCCCTATGAGGGCACGGTTACTCTTATAAAAGGTACATACCCTTATAGGGCGACTGGACTGTATCACGAATCCGAATTCCAATCACACAACTAAGCACGTAGCTAGCTAAATGGCCAATAAATTAGTTAGTTAGGAATAATCTACAATAAACAAATAAACGAATAATAAAAACACCCAATCCCAATCCCAATCCCAACACAAGAATAAAAAAATAAAAAAATAAAAATAAAAATAAAAATCTACCCCAAATCCCAACCCCCAAAAACCCAAAAAACACTAACACCTCCTCACCGCCTCCCACAACCCCCCCCACGCCAGCCCCGCCTCGCCTGCCCTCCTCCTCCTCTCCACCTCTTTATAAAACTCGACCCTCACCCTAACAACCCTCTCCCTCCTGCCCCTGCCCCTATCCCTCCACCATCTCTTCCCCGCCGCCTCGCCGTCCACCCCCTCCCCCACAGCCGCCTCACAATACCAGCAACAGCACTTCCCCCACACGCTTCCAAACACCTCGCCATACACGCGCTCCGTGAAGGCAAACGCTTCCTCCAGGTCCCCCGCGCCCACGGAATCGTCATGCCCCACGAACCTCCCGGCGCGCTGCCCACACCACACCCGGTACACCCGGTGCGTGAGCATCCCCGTGTGCCACGCCAGGTCCACGTCCAGCGTCGGCACGAGCATGTGGCCAGGGTAGCGGCGGAAGAGCTCGAAAAAGGCTTCGTAACGGGCCGTGGCGCGCTTCAGGAACCCGCTGCCGTCAGCCGCGACAACGACGCATGAGCGCGTTGCGGCCAGGCGCGGTCGGGCGCTCTCGGGTGGGAGACGACCAATCAGCCCCGGCGAGCGCAACCAGAGCTTGTCGTTCATTTTGGCCACGAAGGAGCCCTGCCGCAGGACGGCAGCGGTGAGGTCCATCGAGAACTTGCGCGGGGTGGCCGAGAATGCCGCGAGCACGGTTGTCAGCGCGGCGGTGTGCTCCGCCGGAGTAGTAGTAGTATCTAGGTTATCGTAGAGACGCGCGGAGATGGTTACGATGCTGTCGGCGGCGGTCAGCGGCTGGGAGGAAGGGGCGGCAAAGGTCCGGTGGAAAAGATCATTGACAAAGTCCCGCGACGCCCACGCCGTTTCGTCCCCAGGTGGGGGACACTCGTCGCGGGTGCGCCCCAGCGCGTCCATGTTCGTCATGCGCATGCGCGCGCCGGGGCCCGCCTTCACGAATTCGTCAATCTCCCTGCGCAGCTTCTCGGCGCACAGCGCGGGCTTATCGATTGTTACGCCGCAGGCGGCGCAGTTGGTGCTAAAGTCCACGTCCATCCAGCCGCCGCCCTTGCGCTCCGCGTCGCAGATGCGTACCGGGGCGGCGGGGGCGGCGCATGCAGGGCATGTGATGCTTTTCCGCGGGGCGACGTCTTTCCAGAGGAGCTCGTCGAGGAGGCGGGGGGACTGGTTGGTGAGGCGCTCGAAGAAGCGGGCGGCAGCGTCGGGGAGGGTGTAGCTGAAGGTGTCGGTGTTGATGGCGTCGTGGATGTGGGTCCAGGGGAAGGCGGTAGTGAGGATGCGGTGGAGGTGGTGGTGGTGGGCGTCTTCGGCGTAGGTGCGTGGGTTGAGGAGGTAGGCGTGCCAGACCATCAGGACGTCTGTTGTTGTTAGCTTTGGGTCAATGATCAGGGGCATGGGAACCTACCGAGCGGCGGGAGAAGGTCCTGCGGGAGCTCTCTGATTGTGATTGTCTCGTGGCTCTCCACCACACTCTCTTGCGCCGCCGTCTTCTCCCCCTTTACGCTCTTCAGACTCTCGCGTCCCGGCGACGACATTCTCGACGACCTTCTCGACGACCTTCTCCCCGGCGACCCCTTCGGACTGTGCCCAGCCGGCTCCGTCTTTGGGATCGGGATCGGGACCACCAGCCCACCACACTCCACCTCCCTCCTCCTCAGCTCCTCCTCCACCCCCCACCACCAGGTGCCGAACCTGCCCACGGCGACCTCGACGAACGCAGCCCACCACGTCTCGCGCTCCTCGTCAACCGTGCCAAAGATCTCGATGAAGGCGGCCTCCTTGACGACGCGGTGCCTGAGCCTGCTGAGAGCCTGCAGGAGCTCCAGGTGCACCGCGCACTGCGAGACGGTGGGTGGGCCGATGGTTGTGCCGGGGGAGATTGTGCCGCCGGCGTCGAGAGGGGTCACGGTGAAGACGGCGGGGTCCGGGATGGCGGGCTCGTCAGACTTTGTGGGTGCCGTGGGGAAGGTGGGTGCTGCCGGGGCGGAGGTGAGGAGGTGGAGGGGCTTGTGGTGCGAGAAGAGGGTGGAGAGGAGCGTGGGCATTGTGTGTGTGTGTGTGTGTATAGTTGTGATGTAAATGTAGATAGATGAGGGGTGTTGTAGATAGTGATAGTTAACTGGCTATCTCAATCCCCAGGGTTCCTTATAAATATCACGTCTGTCTTCTTCCTCAGTCTGCCTTGCACGGGGCGAAGTTGCTGTGTGTGTAACCGTAGCACGGATTAGTTGGTCACATCAACAGGGGAGCGACAGGGAGAGATGGTGAGAGAGGGTGAGAGAGAGATGGTGAGAGATGGTGAGAGAGAGATGGTGAGAGAGACAGAGAGAGAGACGGTGAGAGAGACAGAGAGAGACAGAGAGAGAGACGGTGAGAGAGACAGTGAGAGAGAGGAAGGGATAGCAAGAGTGATGGTGAGGGCGAGGGCAGTGGTGAGAAAGACAGTGAGAGCAACGATGGACTGTGATGTGATGTCATGTCATGAGAATGGAATTCAGTAAACGACAAGGGCATACACACAACTACACCGGGGCACCTACATCTCAGTACGCATGTACATACAGTCACCGTCCAGGCCGAGCTCGAGTGTAATTCACATACCAACACCGTATCCCACACACACGCACACACGCACTGCTGACACAGACACGGACACAGACACGGACACACACGCACACCCCCCACAACACAACACGGCGGTATATAAACAGTCAGCATAGCTCGCACATCAGGGCCATATAGGTGAGTAAGTTGCAAGTACTCAACTGATCTGCCAGAACTACTTCATAAGCCGTGCTAACAACGGAAGCTCCACCAGCAGGAAATAACAACCAGCCATGGCACCAAAAAGTGGGTGGTTCACTTAACAAGTACATCCTGTACGGCACTCCCGCCAATACGGTATTGGTACAGTATGTGATTACCCGTGCTAAAGGATTCACACACCACTACCTAACCTATCCACCTAAGTATACACAAGAGAGCGTCCCAGTCCAGCTACATACTAACTTAGCTGGCTACACGCACCCAGCAAAGGTGTCGGAACCCGATCACAGAGGTACATGATACGGGTGTACAGGCACCCCCCCCCCCCCCCCAACGGCGGGAAGGCTAAAAGAGGGGGGGAGAAAAGGTGTCTGGCACCACTTCTTCTCTATTACTTTACCGCCCGTCTACATTTCTATAAGCCCCAGATAAGCCTTAGTTCTTACAAACCATCGTATTTTTTTCGTGATTATAACGCTTAGATAGCTCTAAGGCTTATATAGATAGCTATCCGGGCCGGCCCATTGAAAGAACAAGCAGTAATATACAATGTATCTTTGCCCGGGGTCTAGATAGCAACTCCTATTCAAACGCACGGCAGAGAGGCCCTGTACCCGTGCTGTGGTGTACCCGGCTGGGTACATGTATGATGTAGTTATGCTCAGACGGAAGCAACACGCTAGCCGAGTGATATCCCATGATCACAACTACGCACGCTAGCCAGCCATTGAAATACTTTTCCAACACGACACATCTTCTACATTACTAGCTTTATTCGATATCGCTAACGGTAAGTACTTACGACATATCAGCGTACATCGACAAACTAATTTCTGGGCGAGGGGATTCGGGGTGGGTACTTGTTTGGGAAAGAAAGAGAGAAGGGGGGGGAAAAAAATTGTTGCAATAACCCTCTCCAAAGAAAAAAAAAAAAAAAACACGTCGCCTCAAAGTCTACTACAAAGATACTCATAGATGAGATGAGGTGAAAGGGAGGGGAGGTGGGCTGAATAGAATTGGGATGGGATGGGACGAGAAAGAAAATAAGAAATCTCGGGAGAAGGTAATAGTGATAATAATGCCGAGACATAGAGGAGAGGAATAAATAGATGAACATGATAATTTGCCTCGCAGCCTACACAGAGAGAAAAAGAAAATAAGATAAACCCTAAACTAGCAATATCCCAACCCAACCCCCACAACCCCCTTGCTAGAACCCCCTCCTCCCAAATAAACAGAAAAGTGCTCATTGCAAGAGTGGTAAAAAAAAAAATACTCGATACCCCCATCTAAGCTTCTTTTTATTGATTCGCCCAGAATAATCTACTCATCCATTACCTCAACCATCACTGTTCCCATCTTCAGACCCGCCTCGTCAACGGTTTGATCAAGGTGATCAATCAACTTCTTGCCTAATCCCACAAGATCAAAGTCCTTGGCCTTGGTCGATCTCTCCTCGGCTGGCTTTTTGGCCTCCTGCTCAGGTAGCATGTCCGCTTTCACGTACTCAAACAGCCTCTCGACGTGGTCCTTGAGGAGGAATCTTCGCACAACACGGGTTCCATCATGCATCTTGAATTGGATCCTTGTAGTCTCTGGTCCAGGGGGTGGCTCTGCATGGTGGCGATCTGCTCGAATCTGTTCAAACAGTGATGGCTCCTCGGCAACTCCCTTTCCTTTGTCGCTCGAGTCCCCCCCAACCTCCATCAACTCATCGTCATCGTGCTTCGTGAGGGTGTCCGGGTCATGATCTGTGATGGCGCCTGAGCCAAGGGAGTTCTCCATAGCTAGCTGCATCATCTCGTCTTCCGTCATGTGTTCGACATTGGCTTTAGGTTTGCTGGTCCGCTGCACGGGATTCTTGGCGTCTACCCTCAACGAGTATCGCTCAAGGAACTCGTGGAGCTGCATCACAAAGTCCATCGGCTCCTTTGGAGCAGAATTCCAAACCTTGACCTGCTCCCCTGTCCGGGGATCAATGATAGCAATATGTGGGAATAGATTGGCAATAGTTGGGTCGAACCGCGCTGATGGGTCTGCAGCTTTCTGAAGGTAGTATCTGATGTAGTCCTTTCCATCCAAGCCATGACGCTCCATTTGTAGAAACAGAAAGTTCTCCTTGATAGTAGCCATGACCTCCGGGTGTTTCCAGATATCACGGTTCAAGGTCTGGCAGGCAAAGAGCGAATTATCCTGTATATTTACGAGGATCCACTTCTCCGATTCTTTAGCTTCATCCCTAGCCTCGTCCAGGTTCATCCGTGCCATAATCTCGAACGGAGGCCTGTACATTTCTGCCAACTTTGTTGATTTTGCCGATGCTTCTGATGCACCACCTGTAGACTCCACGAGTAATCTAGCACGGTCAACGGGAGACTCGTCCCATACGCTAGAAGTGTGCTGATTGAAGATTGAACGGCTCGAGCCCCCTATACGGTACAACGATTAGGGACTACTTTTTAGGCACTTTCATATAGGGAATCATCCGGGGAAAATTTAGCTTGAAAAACGTACCTGCTGCTCTCCGTGCGCTAGCCCGCCGCCTCGGATCAGAGTAATAGTCATCCTCATCAACCAGTGTCTCCACTGTCCT
Organism: Morchella sp. 2016-72; assembly: GCA_024713865.1. NCBI lineage: Eukaryota > Fungi > Ascomycota > Pezizomycetes > Pezizales > Morchellaceae > Morchella > Morchella sp. 2016-72. The sequence continues at coordinate 1,148,475 of JAMJEY010000023.1, forward strand.
TGCCATAGGTGCTCTGACACCGTTAGTTTCACCAACCCCAGTTCCCCCGCCATAAAACTCCTCCTGCAGCCTTCTTGCTAGAGCCTCGTCATCCTCGTAGCCGGCATTTCCTACGTTTGCAGCTGCCATAGTAGCTGCCGCATCCCTTGCTGCAGCCCCGGAGTTCGCGTTACTCGCTTCCAAAGCTTCTCTTAAGTCGTCGTCTACGTCGTCTTCGATCTCGATCAGCTCACTGTTGGTTCCAGGGACGGGCCGTGCAGGAAGTGGGGGTGCAGCAGAAGGTGTAGAAAAGCTCGTAGGGACATCCATATCGACACCTCCGGTGTCAAAGTAAAGCTGTATAGCTTGTTGAAGGTTCATATCAGAGACGCGGAGATAATTCACCGCCTTTTGTCTAGAGGCATCAGTAATTGCACAGAACTGGGACAGTAGATCTCCGTCCATTTCCATCTCCATTTTGGCTGTTTGTGGGCTATGTGCGTGATGGGGCTAGAATTAGCGGTCGGTCGGTGGGTGTGAGTAAGAGGAGACTGGGTGTAGAAGCTGTGGGATATCAGTAGATGAAATACTTGAGCAAATGTGGCGAAAAAAGATACGATGTGGGGCTGGTGAGGGGCAACACTTACCAACTCGGATCCTTGCTCTGCTGAAGTCTATTTCAGGGTAGCAGGCTGATAGAAGAGCTGGAGGGCAGTATCACGGTGAACCAAGTTAATAGATCCGAAGTGGCGGATGGAGAGATGTTTCGTGGAGATAGAAGGAAGGTGCTTGGAAGGTAAAGCGATGGAAGAGAGAAAGAAAGTTTGGCGTTCCTGTTGTTGCACACTCACGCAGTCGTCACCTTGCCAAGAATTCCTTACGTACACTTACCATAGGAGCTTAGACAGAGCTGAAAGTCATTAGAATAATAGTAACAAGAAGTACATGTAATCATATAAAGCCCTGGTTCTGAGTATTTGGAAGCTGCCCGCTAGACATTCCGCACAAAGGTCTGCTATCAGGACAGCGTGATTATCTTACCTACATGCACTCATGAAGAGTTGAAGCTTAACACTTAATCATTTCATTATCCCACTCACAAGCCCTAGCTAAAAAATGTGCCAGCCGTTCCTTTGTCTACTATATGCAACGGCATTACCATGGCAATGAATACATGTGCCTACGTTTGGGCGTAATGGACATGGTGCTACCTAGAATATATGTAAATAGAAAACTAATATATCTAAGGGGTGACGCCGATTGTACAACGACAGTAATTATTCCAGGGATCCCCTCTGTTTCTATGAGCTGTAAACACTTTTTTTTTTTACCCATAGCGCCGATTATCAAGAAACCATTTAAAGACAATTATCTTTAAGCCTTTATGTATGTATTCACGCCTTGATCATAAAAATCTATTTCCAAATTACAAAGCCAGTTAACAAGGAATAATGCCAGAAATAGTGGAGAATATTAGATATACAAACCTCGTTCAGTGCCTTAGCATCCATCACTGCGCTTCTCTTTGCCGCAATGAATCGATGTCTCACTGCTTGTCTCCCTATCAGGGCTGAATATCCAGATGGAGTTGAAGTTCCGGAAGCCCCCGGGGTAGATTCGTCCTCTGATGAGTCTGAGTCTGAAGAGGGTGACTTCGACTTCCTTTTCTTCTTTTCTTTCTTCTCGGCTTTTCGAGCTTCCTTTTCCTTCTTCTCTCGTGCTCTTCTTTCTTTCCTCTGTTCGTGCGTTTCACCGTTTTTGGATTTTTTGGAAATCCTATCTTTCTTATCTTTAGCTTCCTCGACGAGCTCTTCGTCTGCACGTTTCCGTTTCTTCGACTTGGAGTCCGAGTCATCCCCAGACATTGGTGTAGCCGACTCAGACTTTAATGGTGATTTCTCACGCTTAGTCTTCTCCCTTTTCTCCTTTTTGATAGGAACCGAAAATCTTTCGCCAGCGGGTGTAGTTTGGATTGTGGCCATCCCGGGTTCGCTCTCAGGCTCCTCCTTCTTGCTCTTGGTTTCTTTCTTGGCCTTGGTTTCTTTTTTGCTCTTCCTCTTTTTATCTTCCTTGGCATCCTCTTCTTCCACCTCTGCCTCCACTTTCGCTTCCGCCTTCGCTTCCCCTTCGAGCTTAATCTTTTTTAGTAGGGTATCGATGTCGCTACTGACGTATGTCTCGCCCCGAACAAATCTCATCCCATACCGCTCGCCCACAATTACATCCCGCCTTAGTTTATCCCGGGCCTCAGCCTCTCTCTCTAGCTCATCGTCGCCTTTCCCATTCAGCCGCCCTAGCAAGCTCTGGAGCCCGTCAAGACCTACACACTCATCTTCACGCTGCTTCTTGTTGCATCCGATACCGAGGTTATCATCTTTAAGGACGATCTTTATACCAGCGGTGGATGCAGCAGTGATGTGACCGGATTGATGGTATGCCGACGAAGTATCCCCGAGAGTGTTTCCAGGCTGCCAACCAAGGGTGGTAAGCATTCGATGACCGAAGCGATCAGTATTGTTGGACCAATTGGTATTTCGGGGATCGGCCCCGATTTTTGTACGGCTGGCATAGTGTAAGTGAGCTTGTCTTTATAGCAAGCTTATTCACCGCCCCACCACCGGTGAATTGTGGTAGCGGGAATAAGAATAGAGAACATGGAGAACATACTTTTTAGGTCCAGCAAGACCCATTGCGATTTATTCGAGAACAAAGAGCGGGATAAACAAAAGGGATGTAGAAAGCGCGACCTGATAGGAGGAGTAAGTCGTTCTAGATTTTTTTTCCCCATGTGGTTCAAAATTGAACAACGCTAAGGGTTAGGGGATGTAATAAATATCTTGGCAATTAACCGGAGCTCTAGGGGAGCTACATGTAGCTCTACACTGTCCGCCTCATATAGATATATCGCCTCATACCTCTATGTACCACTAAATATTTCACAAACTAGCCGGGGTTAAAAGACGCTCATATCATGACTAGGTTAATTTCCGGCTAGTCCTTACAGTTCTCCCTTCAAATTCGGTCCTAGTAGTGAAGGAGATACTCCAGATTCAAACTCGCACAACTGTGTTAAATATCATATGGCTCTCGAGAGCTACCTGCCTCATCAGGAATGCTAAAGTCTAGCATCATTTATTGGAGCTAGATGCCCCATTGGACAGCCGCAAAACAATTTCATAAAAAAACCTATCCCAGAAGAGTTCATTTACAATGACGCAGCTCTAAACAAGGCGCCAAAAGGGGTAGTGGGGACTCAAATTTGGTTGAGCCGACCGACAAATACCGACAAGCATCGCTGCCTACTATATGGTTCCTCATAACAGCTGATATCTGGGTATAGTTCAGCCTGGCTGCAGCCGCGGCCCTTTGTTCGATATTGGACCGGCCTGACATGTTTGAGTGGATATCAGCATCTCATTCCTGAAATGTACGGATTTCTCATTTTGCCATTGTCAGCTAGCTACATGTAATTAAAGAGGAACTTCAGCCCCAGAGAAATCGGCCAGGCATGTGATTTTGCGATGCCGAACAGTTCTGCTTAATAGCCAGTTTATTGCTCTAAGTTAGACGTTTGAATATCAGCCAGTACTATAGTATTGTTCTAGAGGAACTCTTTTTATTAATTCAGTTCTTATATAGGTAAGTAAGTACCCACATTTAGTATAATTACTTGACTGTAGATGTACCTAGTCGCCTTAGGCCTCGGATTTTGGGCTGGGCTTGCTGCCGGATTTTTCCAGGGATTCCCCCACCATGTCTCACCTCTACTGATTACGTCTCGTGTCTTCAAAGCCGTTTGGCTCGCTACATAGCTGTTACCCGGGCTTTTCGCAGTCAGCACTTACCCCCCAGCAACCTCCCGTTTCAGAATGCGGAACTTTATTTTGTTGACGAGGACACAGACGCAGAACGACCCCTCTCGCTTTCCATGTAACCTCCAGCTTTTGGTGCCTAGCTCACACTCCCCTGCATTGATTCACACGCGAGCTCTAGGAAGGAAGAAAGAAAATTTATTCCTCTGAATAAATAAGACTGGTGTTTATCTTTGTTTCTCTCTCTCTTATTGTACCGGATAACCGATAGCAAGGGGTCCCACCCCCATCACTACAGATATCTTTTTCCCTCTCAACTCCCACCAAAAGAACGAAGATTTTTGCCAACTGTCCTCCCTTTCAGTTCATTGGCGAATTCATAAAACACAAACACAATGCAGAGATACAATACACAAATTAATAGAGACAGCGGTCCCTCGGGCGAGGGCTATGTTGCAACTAATGAGCTTGTTGACCCGGAGTCGCTCTATACAAAGCAAAATCAGATCGGTAAGTCTCCATATTTATTTTATCGTTCTTGTGGCCGCTCGCTAATGGTCATGGTTAGGGGGGGGTAGCTTCGGCAAAGTCTACAAGGGGTAAATACAGCTCCAATTCATTAGTCGCTATAAGAGGGCGGAAGTGTCGGAGAGATATGTGTGTGTCTGTGTGTTCAAAGTAGCAAGAGAGCTTACTTTTTGAGGATATGTGGGTTGGGTTGAAATAGGGTCGATAAGCGAACTGGCCAGGCCGTAGCTATCAAGGTTATCGATGTCGAAAACGCCGAAGATGAGGTTGACGACATCATTCAAGAAATCAACATCCTCTCTGAGCTTCACTCTCCATTCGTTACAAAATACTACGGTTCATATTTGAAGGGCTCGGATCTATGGATCATCATGGAATATTGTTCCGGTGGTAGTTGCGGGGACTTGATGAAGCCTGGCGTCATAGCGGAGGAGTATATTACCATCATCATTCGAGAACTGTTGATGGGGTTGGAGTACCTACATAGTGATAATAAACTTCACAGGGATATCAAGGGTATACTGATCTTGCTCTCACCACACCCGCGATCCCACGCTAACCGCGAGTTCTCCAAAAAAACTAGCTGCAAATGTCCTATTGGGGTCAAACGGTCAGGTTAAACTCGCAGATTTCGGTGTTTCTGGGCAGCTTACAGCTACAATGACAAAGAAGAACACTTTTGTTGGAACACCATTTTGGATGGCCCCGGAAGTTATCAAGCAGTCCGGCTACGACCAGAAGGCTGATATTTGGTCATTGGGCATTACCGCCATAGAGCTCGCCCTTGGAGAACCCCCATATTCGGACATTCACCCAATGAAGGTACTTTTTCTGATTCCCAAAAACACCCCTCCAACATTAGAAGGAAACTTCACGGAAAGATTCAAGGAATTTGTGTCAATGTGTCTACAAAGGGACCCGAGGGATCGTCCAACAGCAAAGGAACTTTTAAAACACCCGTTCGTAAAAAGAGCGAAGAAGACCACATATTTGACTGAGCTGATTGAGCGTCATGAGCGTTGGGTAATTGAGAATGGAAACAAGAAAGGGCACGATGATGACACCAATTCCAATGCCTCAGATACTATGGATAGTAGAGTCACAGATGACTCAGATGCGGAAAGCGATTTATGGGACTTTGGAACCATCAGACCTATGGGTGGCGGAAGAAATGGGGATGTCAACGCAGGTCTAAAAAGTTTATCTGCAGCCGAAGCAAATATGCGGTACGTTGCGCACAGCATTGATCAAGATTTTGCCGATGGTTCAAAGATTGGGCGAATCGTACAATCGCCTCAGGTTCCCAGACAAGTACCTCCTGTCCCAACCCATAACACCAGAAACCCGTCACCAGTGAGGGATATCCCACCTGCTGCACCCCCTCACGCTTCTGGAAGAGATTCGGGATATGCTTCTTCTGGTACTGTAAGGGGGTTGGGCAAAGCACTTCCATATAAAGTTAATACCCCTCCAAGGGAGCCACTTTCGCAGCAGAAAGCTCCCAGTTCTCCGGCATATCAACAAGTATATCAACAGCAACATATGCAGCCGCAACCTAATTCGTCAGGGAGGTCAAAGTTTGACCAAATCCAGAGTCCTAATAACCACCGGAAAGTAAGTAGCTCGTCCGAGCACGACAGGGGCTTTCAACAAGAACTTGTACAGGACATGGGTTGGATGAAATTATCAAATTCGGGACCCATGGGCCCAAGAGATAGGGACATCACCCCAAGAGGGCCTCCGGCACCAGTAAAGGGTCTAGTCGGAGACGGCAGAATTGAGGTAGAGCTGAAATCCGGCCTCTCGACACCAGGAAGCGCTTTTGGTGAACCTAGGCCTGCATTCTCCCACGCTCAAATGTCTAGACAAAATTCCAACGAGATTGTCTCGGAACAAATGAGACGGCAGCAACAGCAGCAACAGCAGCATCAACTGGCTCTTAAACCATCTTCAATAGTTCCACCTCCAGGACTCCACCACCCTCGTAGTACGCAGCAGTTACAACCAGGGCCGCCATTGCCACCATCCCACGGACATTCCAGTAGCATCAGTAGTAATCATCATCACCAGCTTCCACAACTTCCATTGCAGCACCCCTCACAGCTCCCCTCACAGCTCCCCTCACAGCACCCGTCGCAGCAGGACTTACGGCGGATATCGCAGTCACAAATGCTGCCCCAACAGCCCCAACCACAGCAACCCCAACCACCCCAACCCCAGCTTAAAACTACAACACCTGAGCCGCCAGAACTTACTGCCCTTGATGGTGTGATTCTTCCAGCACTTGAAGCTGCGCTGCAGCGGAGAACCTATCACCTCCAAATGGCGATCCGCAAAGCACAGCAGTCATCATCCCCAAGTGCGCAGCAGAAAGTCCAAGAGACAGCAAAAGCTCATGACCGTTTAAAGAAGCAAGTTTACAAAGCGGCAAGCCTATTCAGGGATATTGAACAGGCAGATAGTAATCATTCAGTGGGTATGGGTGGTGAAGTTAATGGATTCTTAGAAGGGTTTCTTGAGGAGGTGCTAGTCAGGGTAGAAGCGGAAGACGACGACGGAATGGGAAGTCCAGAGCAGCCTCGCCAAAGGAGGAGAGAAGATGAGGCCCAGGGTCAGGTACAAAGGTGGTAACTTGCGAGTAATTGTTTTGATACACGATAAATGATGGATACGATTATTATTTAACGAAGCTGCTCCCATTTGACTTTATGGGGCTGCAATCATGGGTGGGAAGTCAAAATTCATTTTTCTTTTTCTTGCATTGAGCGTACTGTGGAACGAGAGTAGGGCAGGGCTATACCAGAAAGGCCCCCCAGGTTATTATTATAAATTGTTAAGATTCCCTGCATATTTTTACGGTTATGTTTATCGTTCAATCCCTTTTTTTTGTTCCTCTCCGCATCTTCGTACATTTTTTATATCACGATGAGTGATATCTCATGACTAAGGGAAGGGATAATTATCACGGTCATTAGACTCCTGGGAACTGGTAGGCTCTGGAATTGCGTAGGTATAGAGAGGCTGCTTGGGCTTCGAGGGCTGAAGAACATGGGAAATTAGGGATTCTAGCATGAAAGCCAAGGTCTTCGGAGTAGATGTACTGTCTAGGAGGCTCGTATGGATTTCAGGGTTAACTGCTACAGTCTTCTTGTACTCTGTTTTAGTGAGGAATGGAGAGCTTTCGATTAGTGTTAATAAAACCTCGTCCCTTCTTAAGCCATTCTTATCTTGTGTCAATGATCGGATTCCACTTTTTTTCCTTTTTTCTTTTTTTCTGGAAGATTAACCTAAAGCGAACACGCGCGAAATCGCGATAACCGTAGGTACATGTACTTTCTCCAAGGTGACAGTTATTTAAAATACACAAAAACTACGGACTAACGATTTCAAGACAAATACAATTGTGTGTCTAACCTGATATTACAATACACTATACAAGAAAAAAAAATCGCAACATTGGTCCCGCCAAGGAAGGTTCTAGGAGAAATATCAGGCCAAAATTATATATAATAAATGAAATACATGACAATCTTACTCGAGTACTCAGTGCGGGCACAGAAACGCTCCAAACTAGGTAGCTGGAATGCCAAAAAGAACTATACCCCCCCAGGGATACTCCACCCGTCCACCCACTCTATCTGGGTAACTTTCCAAATTACACTCCTCGATTTCTTGTACCACCATGGCCACATCTCTACACCACATTCTTGCGCCATAGCCCCCGCACATGCCAATCGCGGAGGTCCCAAAGGTAGCGAGCTTCACGCACGCTTCTTTGGACCTCCCCTTTACCCTTTTTGTCTGGACGCAGTTAGTGTTGGCATTTAGTAGCGTGTCTACCGCCCTTTTCACGTCCTCTCGGAGAGGAGAGAATATAGATGTCTCGCAAATGAGGGTTGGGGCAGACTCCACTACAACGGGCGCTGCTGCTGCTGCTGTTGAGTTGATTACGCCAGATCGGCGGATGTAACGAGGAGAATCTCTCAGAGAATCTCTCGGCTGGAGCGCTTGGGTGGGATACCCACTGAGAAGATGGCTAAACAGGATAACAGAAGCGAATACAAGCAGTAGGCGGTACTTCATTGATTTTGTGCAGAGGGTAGGCGTGAAAGTACCGCTGGACTTTAATTTGGGAATGTCGTAAGAGACTCTAGGTGTAACAGTGTCGGAAATAATATAGTAAAGAATTTGAAAAGGGAAAAGATTAACTTAAGCGGTTGCCGTCAACTCCTGCTTATATGCAAAGACCTACGGCTTGAAAATTGAATCGGGGTCATCTCCCTACAATTATAACAGCCTCCAAATCTCCTATAGTTTATATTATTGTTGACATGTCTGAGATTCTATTCAAAGCTAAGAACTACACGTACATGTATTTATGTAGTATACCGTGAAATATATACCTCTACCTGTCAGCTACTTAACATAATAGAAGACTAATTCGTAGTCTTATATAGGATTTTTAAAAATTTATATATCAAAGCCGAGTCCGGGTGTTTATCAGTGGATGCATGCATTTGTGTTGATCCGAATGGATAAATTTTCGTGGGCTAGGATTTCCACGGAACCATATGTACCAACCAAATTAGGGAATTGGGGTGTGGGGGGTTTACTATTGAAGCGCCGCGTGTATATGTTAAACATATATATTTCTGAAAATCTTAAGGAGATCACACTTCTTGCGTGATCGATCCCAATCTCGAAAAATCACTCGTACCATAGAGACCAGGACAACATCTATCTACCTTGCACTTTACACACGCACAAGTCTGCACTCCCCCCACACACTTCTTCTTTGCCAACAAACACATCATCACCTTTGCCACGATCCCCTGTGACTCCACCCTTACAACACCGCACAAAAATCCCTTTTGAAATAGTTCCTGGCATAATGCAACCATCACCTGGTCAGCCGAAGCATGCCCAGAATCTGATGCTCTGCATATTATGCAAAAACCCAGCGCTGGGCTTTCCATATAAGGCAATGATAGAGTCGAGATCACAAATTTTGGCACAAAGTTGCCAGGGCTCATGTAGGGCGCCAGGCCCTGAGTATGTCGCGGCCTACCAGGCGATACTCTAGAGACCACTCGATCGTTTATATCTAGCCAATCGGGGAACTTCTACTACTCTGCTCACTATTTCTCTAGCCTTGCACTTCGGCGGCTGTATGATATCCATCCATTCATCACCATCATCACCATCGGTATCATCGGCATCACATCAGTTAATCGATGCCCCCTCACTTCGGACCAATGTCAGTCGTCAATCAGCCCAGGATCCCCCACCCCAAACCAAGCCGATACTATTTCTAACAGCTATCTGTCCGGAGTGCTTACAGCGGTAACCATCTATTGGCTAGTCTTAAAAGGAAATCCAGCTGGAGTGAGACCCTACCACCTCTAATAATAAACCTGCTGGGACATACTGGCCCAGGAGTAGTTTTTTGGCTTCATACATATTACTTACTGCTCTAGAGCCTGCCTAATAGCATCGGGACTTGGAGTTTCAGTAGAGACTGTATCCTCACTCACACAGTAGTAGTCGCTTTTTAAACTGCTTCGGTATCGGGTGGTTGTCGCACCCACTATTATTATTATTATACTGTGTCCCTAACGGGCCGATGTGGTCCCACTACCGAATCAAACTACAGAATCATCCCGACCCATGGGTCCTGACCCAGTGGACCCTGTTTTCAATGTTCCGACTCTACTAAAATAGTAAACTTGTTTGGGGGTTGACCCTAAACTTGACAACCACGTTCGCAGTACTCGGAATCCGTGCCGATACTAGAAAAAAATAAAAATAAAAATAAAAATAAGGTCTCCCACTAACCCGGACAGCTCGGCATTTTTTCAAAGAGGAATTTTAATCCCTTCTGAGACCGAAGACGCATCTACCGCCGTGATCAGCCTGAATAGAAGAAAAAGAACTGAAGTAGCGTTCCACAGAACAAATAGACCACAGGGCTAGCGAAAACTCAACTCTCCCCCGAACCGCGGTTAGGCTTGACTGCTGGCTACTAGAGTTCCAGCCGTCACAAAAACTACAAACTACCTTCCGACCCTATCGAATTCCCATCACGAAAAACGATGTCAGCAGAAAGAGGAGAAAATAGGCGAATCCATGCTGCAACCCAAGGATAGGTAAATTCTTTGCCCCGCGTCCTCGGTAAAACAAAAACTTTGGGATTAGGTCCAACCGGGTTACTCGATCATTTCCACCACAATGCAAGGTAAATCCGACCCCGTATCTGCATACTACGCCAAGAGCAGGCAAATCTCTGATGGTACTTACAGCCCGCCTAAGGCCGGACCTCTGACAACTCAAAATGTGGTATCATCTCTTCCGCATAAGGCAATGCATGCCAAATATCATTACACATACATACGGTTGTCGGAAGAATGAATTAATCAAGGACACCGAGTGACATTTCATGAGCTCCCAGACTTTCGGATCACGTGCTGCTCAGAAAACTTATCTTCCTACCTTTTGAAGGAAAGATAACGCTCACCGGATGACCCCCCAAACACATCCATCAGGCGCAAAAGACGGGAGATGAGTAATTATTTGGTCCACAAGGCCCACGAGGCCGAGGCAAGGAGGCAAAGGTATAATAAAATTGAGGAACCGGGCGATGGATAAAAATGATTTTACCCCGGCGTCCCTGATTTGATGCACCTCGAAGTAGGGGTTGGTAAAACAGGGCTGTATCCTAAGCAGTATTTCCAGCCATCTATGTAATGCCTTCATGATCATTACCCCATGATCCTTTAGCCTTGTCCTGTTTGGGGCTCCTACTTTGGAGGCGGTGAGGTCTAGACCTCTCGAACACGCAATAAGTACATGTAATCACTCAGTGAACAGTGCAGGAAAGTCTTGTTTTGACACAAAATCTGATTTTTTATACATCTCTAGAGTATATTTAGAATGTATGTAATAGTACTATCGACAATTACCCTCCTTTCTTTCTCGTAAATACAACATCTCCACTTGTGTCATCAAGTAATGGGAAAACCCTGGTATATACAACACCGAAAAATAAAAAAAAATAAAAACCTTAACATAAGAAAAAGAGAAGATAAACTCCAAGTTGCTCAAAAGCAAAAAAATAGAAGAAAGGCCCCCCGAGCTATGATCAATCCAAAATAAAACCCAGTGGAATGAAGTGATAGGATATAAAACCGTTTATAACGTGATCATAAAATGCCGAAAGGAGAATGAAGCGAAATAAAAGAGTGAAGAGGAGAGTGTTGTTAGAAAGGTGTCAAAAACCCGTTACATGTACGGTATCATAAACGAAAAAAGAGATTTGACAAAGAAAAATCAGGCCCCGTAAATGAAGTCGCGCATTTTAACATCCAACAACCTCCCACAAAAAGTATAGATAATAGACACCACATGCACCCGTTAACGCCAACCCAGGAATAAAAAACACTAATAATACTAGTATAAAAAAAAGGACAAAGAAAAAGAAAAAGAAAAAAATCGAAAAACTCCAAAACCCGTTTACTGAAAGGAAATAAACGATAAAGATAAAGAGAATAAAGCCACAACACCGATGAATATCGCAAAATGATGACCCTTTTGTTTTTTTTGGAATGTTCAATCAACTCCTTCTATCATGTTGTTTAGATGTATAACCGAGCTTTTTCGGCGCAGTACTCGGTTAATAACCGCTCAAGGTCAACCAGTTTGTAAGGCTTCGTCATGAATCCCTTCATACCGATCCTCGATGTTTTCTCAAGGGCTTCGGTTGTTGCGTCTGCTGATACGGCCAGTACGATAATGTCGTCGGCATATTGTGGCATCGCAAGTATTCGCTCGGCGGCTTCATAGCCATCCATGCGTGGCATCCATAGATCCATGAGGATGAGATCGATTGGTCGCTCCCTTGGAACGTCCATCATCTGTACAGCCTCCATACCATCGCACGCTTCATATATTTCTGTGTATCCAAGCTTCTTTAGCATGTTGATAAGAAGTTTTCGGTTGATCTTGTTGTCCTCGGCGACCAAAATCCGTAGCGGCATCTTTTGCCCTAAGTTTCTGTCGTACTCAAGGGGTTTCCTGTTGCGGGGGAATTCCGCCCTAGGACGCGGGGGTGATTGTGGTATCGGGTTGAGATCTGGTGAAAATCTTGCCGCCTGTGGCACTGTTGGAGGCGAAGAGGCGTATTGGTCATCCTGTAAAGGTGATGGGCCGGTGAAAGGACTCTTGCGATTCAAGCCAGTCTCAAGAGACCATGTTCCTAAAGGGTTGGTGGAGTTCGGTAATACTGCAGGCGTGGTCAAAGGTGTTCCTGGCTGGGCAGCTGGTGTCCCGGGTGCACTGGCTACTTCCGTAAACGTCAATGGCAATTTAATTCGAAACTCAGAGCCCTTATGCGGTCCCTGTACTGCCGTCCGTTCGCACCACAGCTCGCCACCCATTTTCCTTGCAATTCCTTTTGCCACCATCAAGCCCAGGCCAAGCCCATCCCGCGACCGTGTCAATGATTCGTCCTCCCTGGCAAATGCGGTGAAAAGCTTTGGCTTAAAGGCCTCGGGAATACCCTCTCCAGTATCAGCGATAATAAATTGGAGAAATCTAGACTTCGCTGTGGCTTGTACGGCGATCTTTCCATTTTCGGTGAATTTTACCGCATTGTGAAAAACGCTTGAAAGCAGCTTGGACAATTGAACACCGTCAACTAGAAAAGAAAAAAAAAAAAGATTAGTGCATTTTCATGACAAGACTGTAAGCGCCGACTTACTAAGAAGGGTTTCAGGCAATGTCTCGTCAACCGTTAGCTCTATTTTGACTGTGTTAACGGAGCCTCCGGGCCCCATTGATCTCACAGTGATCAATTCCCCAAGTGGTGTCTCTACTGAGTGTGTTGAATCTGGACGACCGCCAGATCGTAATGAATCATGGATTATCTGTTTCAGCAAATCTCGAAGCTTAATCGGTCGCGAGTTGAGTTGTACTTTGCCTGCTGCATCAAACAACAAGGCATTTGAAGGTGTCGGTGAAGTTATTGAAGGATAATTTGGAATTGCGAATTCTCGTCGATCTGCGTCTACGGCGTTCTGGTCTGTGGATGGTGTATTTGTGCTCCTCCTGGATCTGTCCAGTAATGGCGACCCTTCCCTATCATAGCTCAACCCCTCGCTAAAGTGTCGCATTTTGTATGGCTGGTGTTCGTCAGGGGATACTGATTCTCTTCGGCGTTTGCTTCTTCGGGGGTTGTTTAATAATGCGTCGACCTCGTCGACATCGAGTTCGTGGTTTGGCGAGCTGTCAGAATCATCCCCGTCGTCCCCAAGCCCAATATCACGTGTAGGTGTTGAAGGGACTTCCATGTCGAAATCATATGCGTGAACCATGTTGTCTGCAGCATCGACAGCACGTCTTGTGCTGTCTAAACAATTCAAGAAAGTAACATTAGTATCATCAACCTCCCGAAAACAAGCAAAAAACAGGACAATATACCTTGAGCAACCTCAATGCTCTCCCTTAATGATTCCACCATATTTCGGATCTGCTTCATGTCCCCAATCTCCCACTCAGTGGCTTCTAGTACTGATGCGTACATGACGTCCAGCATCCCCACAACTCCCTGCATTGGCGTTCGTAATTCGTGTGATAAACTCCGAGCGTATGGTCTGAGTGATTGTCGGTAGCTGACGGCCTCTTGTGGGATAACCTCGTTTGGCTTCTCTGTGAATCCAGTTCCCTCCATCATTCGGTCGGTGACCTGATCCTCCAATGCGTGCAAGAACATCTCCAACATTCCCCATCCCAACTGAGGCCTTTCCCTCAATCCATCAGCAGTCCACATGACTCCAAAATGTGCAAAGCACTTGCCCTTGTGAAATAATGGTACGGCGAGATAACCTTCGGGAAGGATAGGCATCGCTCCAGCGTTCGGGTTGTTTGGTGTTAATGTTGTGAGTCCCTCGGGGATGATGAGTACTTTGTCGTGTCGCATCCATTGACAGGGGCATCCGTAAACCTGATACTTGTAGTCCCGGTATAGCCCTGACTGGCCCTTGTGATCATTGAAGTAGAAGGCCAACCCCATCAAACACGAACCTGGTTGCCCAATAGCTGGCATCTCCACCGCAGAGTTCTCATCATCATACAACACTCGCTTAGCCACGAATGCATACTGAGCGCCCATGATCTCCGACATGCCCTCCATCAGAAACTGCCAAAAGTCGTATGTTGTTGCGTTCCGTAGCTTCTCCTTCAAGTTGAATGTCTGCTCCAAGCACTTGCTCTCCACATCAACAAAGTTCTCCTCCATCCTCGATCGAAAGCCCGGGTCTCCCATATGTACTACGTCCATGTTGGTCTTTGAACCGATGACGAGCGAAGCACGGTTATAAGGATCGTGGTCGTAGGCCTCATAAGACTTGAGGCTCTTCTCCGCGTCCATTGCATTCATTCGAAAGTGGGTGGCAGAGGTCACCACCCGAGTATTTGAACAATACTATCTAACCTGGGGCCGGCAAAAACGGTTGACGTCTTGTCACGGTGTTATGCACGACTGGGGGGGTGGGAGGGGTGGTAGGCGTTGAGAAGAAGTGCCTTGCCTAGACTGCTCTAAAGTAAATGTGATCTGTGACAAAAGGGATCTTCTGCAGGATGAAGGTGGTATGTATATCTCAAGGCGTTCGTTCGTGTGTGGGTAAAATACGTGGAGGCTGATTTCCGGGTGGTCGAATAGGCTACCACGGTACCTGTGCTTATTTTGATGATTCGGGGAGAATTGCGCAGCGCAATGACGAAGTGGGTTATTTTTTTCCTCGATGAGATGTATGTATAACCTTAGGTACTTTTGTTGTAATTCTGCGCTTCACCTAAATTTTTTTACCTTCCCTTTTTTTTCTTTTCTTTTTTTTCCTGCCCCTGTGTTCTCGTTCGTTCTAAGTCTGTCGTAGGCAGGGTGGTACAATTAGTGTCCGCACGAGGAGAGGAATAATAGGTGATCGAGAGATATGAGAGGACGAAAAAAGAAAAGAGCTTAATGCAGAGAGGTACATACCAGACAAAGGTCTTTTTGGTCATAAGAGGCCTCGTCCGGGAGACGATCCGCAAATGCAAGTGGAATCCGATTGTCCAGACCGTTGGCGAATGGACGGGAGTGGGGGGGGGGGGTAGGTTTCAAGGCGATGCTTCTGCTCCTGGCACTGGTGCCCCGGAACGATGAATGAAGAATTGGAATTAGATATTTGTATCGGATCACGGGTGGCGGACTGACGATGTGTCTCGGGGAGAGAATTATTCCGGAATATTTTGATCTGAAGAATAAAGCTGTAGTTTGAAAAGCACGCGAAATAGTACAGAATCTCCACGTTACTAGGAATATGGGGGATAAGTCGATAAACGAACAGTTTAGTCAGGCACGAATGCATGGATGGACGTTTCTTTTCTTGGTCACCGTGGGACGAGATATGTCTCTCACGAGAATATCAAAGCCACTTTTCAGGCTCTTCCTGTTTCTTATCAAACAGAAAAAACACCACTGATGCCTGTCTGCCTGCCTCTTGACTGTCTGCTCTATCCCGAGTAACTGACTGAGTTACAGTCTGGTCTCTCTCTATTGCCCTCCCTTCCTATCAATGGGGGGGGGGGGGGTATGAGGGATTGCTGGTTGTTGTTGTGGCTTCTGGTTGTTATTTTCCACCTCTTAGCTCTCTCTCTCTCTCTTCCGGCCCAAGTATGCTTTCCACCCTTTTCCTTTGCTGACTTGATTGTCTCGTGTCTCGTGTTTCGTGATCTCTCATTCGCCCCTGACTTTCATCTGGGCTCTAGCGAGTAATTCCTCCTCAGTGAGTAGTTAGTCTGGTCTGTCACTCAGATGAGTGAGTGACTGGGGGGGGTGGGTCGCAGGACAACAGCAGGAAGGTGTAATAGAGAGGGGGGGGGTGTTGTTCGAAGAGGAAAGATCCCCAGACTAGGTACCCGCGTGTCTGCCTGTCTGTCTGGGCTGGCTTGTTTAGCTGGCCTGGCTAGCTGACGGGGGTAGGATCTTTGGGCTGGTTGGGACTCTAGCTGCTGGTCTAGGTGTCGGGAAGGGAGGGAAAAAAAAAAGGGCGTTGGAATGAGGTTTGCGCCGCCAGCCGCCGATTCACCACTGGGCTTTGGAAGCTTGCGTGCTGGGTAGAGGAACCTTCACCTGCCGTAAAACCCTAGATTCTTTTCTTAGATAGGTTACAGAGGTGACATGGTGACTTTGGGCGGTGACCGGTGATGTGTAACAAATGATTGGTCAGTTATAGGTCGTGTACAACCCTAGCGCTTCTCTGCCCTACCGACATACCTATTAGCTAGCGTTCTGTACCCTGTTGTGCTGTGATGCCCCTTATCACCTACGATCTATCCACAATTTCTGCACGATATGCTCACATAACTCATAACTAAACCCCTTCCCTGCTCTTCCCATTCGTTCGTTCATGTTCTTCCTTAATTCGCATATTCCAAACTGGTGCCTCTCTCACCAAAAACGGTAAGGCTACGGGTAGTTGTGGGGGGGGGGAAATCAGAGAGGCCTTTGCTGGTTATGCTCCTCCCCCCCCCCCTTCCCATTCTGGCCCGACGATCTTTGTCCTCGTCTTTTTCGACGTTCTGGTGCGACACACAGCCGAGTCTGCCGCTCTCTATCGTGGTCTGGACCGTCTCGGATTCCCAGCGGTTTGCTGCCTCTAACCCATTCACACAGGAAGAAAGAGAGAGCCTCTCGCTCATATCTAACTACCCTCTTCCCCCCCCCTCCCCCCCCTCGCCTTCCCTTCGCCCAGTAAGCCAGCGCAAGCCAGCCCAGCCAGTCCTTGAAATTTTAATCGCTAGCCAAACTAACTGCATACATAAATAATTACTACTCTGCTCGCTCGTTCGCGCGCGGTGAGGACAGTCTGATCCACGTTTCTCGTGTGTGTCTTCCTTTCCAAACCACCTGAGCGCGTTCTCTGGCTGACTGACTTTCTTTCCTTAAAAATGGAAAAAAAAAAAAAAAAAAAAAAAAAATTAAAAATAACAATTAATAAATAATAAATAAATAAATAAATATAATTGCCGATACCTACATCTCATCATCCGGCGTATCGATCAAGAATGTGCACTTTTTACTTCTTTTTCCTTCGGAACCTTCGCTCCAGTAATAGCCCCCAAGGAGAAGCAGATCAGAGTCAGAGTCAGATCAGCGGAAGCAAGAAAAACATCACTACATACAAATAAAATACATCTATCCTACATATACATGTAACTCCATGTACCTCAACTTACATCTGTGCACCGGTTATAGCTACATGTATCCTACATGTGTGCGTGTTATCAGCATCACCTCTCCTGTCCTGCACCTGTCTGAAAATAGGCCTCTATTTAAATAGTTAAAAAAAAAAAAAATGCTCTCAACAGTAAGAACAGGTGAGTGGAGAGTGAGCGGTGCGCGCTAAAGCTCATGTGTGCGATCTAATCTAAACTTTCTGTACCTGGGTTTTTTTTCCTTCCTAGCCAGCCATGCCCTGTGTCGGGTGTCCCGCGCGAAAGTAGGTTAAAAAGAGTAGCAAGAAGCCCCCCAAAAAAGCAAGGAAAGGAAAGAAAAAATTAACAGAGACCCGGGCCTAGACCACCCTCTGGTTTCCCCTTTCGTTAGGTTGCTAGATCCCTGTACGGCTCGTCATCATGCCTATTCCTGCCAATACGCATCCTAACAACCCCCCCTTCCCCTTCCCCTAGAAAGAAACCCTACCACAACCACTGCTACCCTGCCCGTAGAGTCCCCACTCCCCTCCCCCCCCCCATCTGAGATTCTAGACCGTCGTCCATCGCATCGGTCGCCCCCAGTTTTTGATTATGTGCCCTCACGATATCTACCAAATCGCTGATCTGACTGACAGTCATCATAGTCGCGCCGAGGTTGAAGAATGCTGCCATCGCTTCCTACTCACTCGCTTCACTCTTCTAATACAAAAAAATACAGTAAAACCTCGCGCCTTTATTGTGCTTCCAGCTAGCCAGAGGTACCCATCTAAGCGCATGTTTGTGTTTTGTATTGTCTTCCCTTCGCACGCTCGCTAATTTCTCCCTGGCGTGGCTCCCCGACGCGGCAAATGTAATCCCCTCGCTAATAAAGATCGTCGTCTCTCTCGCTCTCCCTCACCCCGAGAACGGGAGTTCAACAGCCAAGACTAACCAGATCATGGTGAATACCGTCGCGGCACCAAGATATGGCAAGGGGAAAGGAAATAAAAGGAAGCTTTTTCACAAAGGAAAACTCCATGCGCACAAGCCAGCTAGCTAGCAAGAGGGAATTAAGGAATATTCCATTTTGCCCAGAGTGAGTGGATACCTCTCCACCCCACACCCGTAGGTGATAGAGCCAAAGTACTAGTACATGATACATCTAGCTAGGTATGTACTTTAGGCAGGTGTCAGTGCTCCAAAGAATAAGACGTCCCTCACGTTTCCAATATCACCTACTCCCTCCCTCCGCGCGCGCGCGCCTGACCATTCCGTCCCCTTCCCGCGAAAAGAGACAAATGCTGTCTATCGGAGAAAGCAGCAGCATAAAGTGCAATTATCACCCAGAAAAAACTACCGACCCCGAGACGCGGTCACCCGAGGACAAACCGAACCCTCACCCCCTCCTTTCCGGTGGCTGATCCGGCGGTTGGGGACACGATGCGATAGGGCAGTGTAATAAGGCCAATGATGATGATCATGATGATCATGGGTTGGAGTAACTTAGACGCGACAGCTGAGTCTACTGCATTCTACCTACGGGGTACATGTAGGGTAGTCTCCACTTACAGAGACATACCATGCATGTAGTAGAAATTGTTTCCCCGACTCATTTTAGCGCAAGACCATCGCCATTGCCGCACGCAACAGCTAGCTAGCAGCCAAAAAGCAAAAGCACAAGGAAATAAAGAAAGTCTCTCTCGATGATGATGAGTTATCATGAAACACCACATGGTATGCGTAACGTGAAAGAGTCATTGCGTATGTAATTCACGCACAGATATTTCGCGGATTGTCAATTCGGCTTCCGTTTTTATATTGGCGAGTGGTAGTAGAGAGGCTCTCAAGGTGGAAAAAAGGGGTTGGGGTTAGTAGTAATAACGTTGGAAAGGAAATCGACAAATTTGATGGGCAAATTCATTACTACGGAGTTGTTACCCCTAGTACGGTGCAATCCAATCCAGAAAGACAGACAGAATTAACGAAACAGATGGTCCACGTACATACAGCCCGACTGGCGAGACGAGGGGGACAAGAAGTTACTGAGCCGCGGTTACAGAGAGGCCTAAGTTACATCCTAGCAAATCTCAGTGTGTCTAACTTCATCAATCCAACAACCCCAGCCCAACATCCAAGTAAAAGTATAACTACATTATGTACTGTATACATAACATATTGCTGCTGTACTCTATGTAGAACAGTAACAGCAACAACAACAGCAGCAGTTGTTGACAAATCCTGACAAGCACGCCAGTAAGAATGTAGTGACCACCCACACACCACCCCTAAATAAGCTCCCGCCCCCGACCGAACCCTGATTACTTTATTTCTACCTCCCCTACATTCTGCGAGCCTATTTCCCACCCACCCACCCAGCCCATGCCCAAGACAGCAACGGAAAGCCGTAAGGCGTCAACGGCGTGTACTCTAGGGGGCACTTTCTTGATCCTCACCCCCCAACCCGTCGCATCGCAGACGATTTAGACGCCTCTTCCCAACCGATGAGCTAAGATGCATAACTACGGAAACCCGGCACTTCCCCCCCCCCCACCCCCTTCCCAAATTTACGGGTCTAGACCTCGTTCCCAGAAAGAGCAGATATGCCCAGACGCCAGGGGGGGAGGGAGAAGCGAGAGATCATGTAATGTATGTAGTTGTTCCATATGTCATGTCGCTGTTGACGGGTATGGGAGTTTTTTTTGCTACGACTTATACCGGTCGCTGGGTCGGTACATGCTATTATTACATTTACTTACGGAACGAACGCGAAAAAAAAAAAAAAAAAAAAAAAAAAAAAAAAAAAAAAAGGTGTTGCTTTACATACCTCGCTCTTTGTGCGGTACCAGTGGTTGCGAAACTCGTTCCGGAACTGACACGAGTAAAGTGCAGATCTGCAGCGCGCAACTGAACTGAACTGACACATTGATAGTGACTGCACTTTGTGTATATGTGCTCACCACCAGTCGATGTATATACATAAGTACATACAAGCAGGTAGATTACAAAGGGTAAGAATAGAGTAGGTATACTCAAAGTAAAGTAACCCAACATGGGCGACTAATTCCAACCAGCCAACCAAACACTACCAAAGGTACTTCTACTTACCTAGAATGGGGATAACATTCCTCCTCCTCCACCACTTCATCCTATCTACAGCTTACTTGCTTGCTCCCTCTCTCTCTCTCTCTGCCTTTCCCCTCTTCACCAGCTCTAATCTATCTCGCACTTGCACGCGGGCAAGCGAGCGAGCAAGCCCCTCCCCCCCGATTGATCACCGGTATCATCAATCTCCAAATACGTGGTTACCACCACCACCACCACTACAACGCCAGGCAGACCCTGCCCTGCCATCCGGTCCAATATAACTCTCTCCCCTCCCATGTTCTAGACCCTCTCTTTCACTGATCCCCCGCATCCATTGCGGGGTAGGTAAGTCAGTAGTTGATGTAAATATACCATATCATCGGCGGTTAGCCCCTAACCCTGAATCTATACACTTTCATTGCCTGGGAGAGAGAGAGAGAGAGAAGAGAAAGAAAAAAAAAGGAAAAACGAATAAGCAAGTCAGAACCCGACGATACGTCCATGACGTGTAGTGGCCCCCGGAGCGCCGCAAACACGTTGCTTTTTCTTCTTTCATATTCTTTGCACCCTTCACACACCCCATCATCCCCGGTTTCTTTGCTTTTTTGCGGATCGGATCCGGCTCTTCGGTGGTGTGGGTGTTCTAGGCCCTGAGGCCCCTCGAGACCTGCTATACAATAAAGGAAGGTATCGTGGCCTTTGAATTGATATTACTTACTATGAGTTACAATAATTGTGTACTTTTCATGTAGGTACGGTATATTTTCCTACTTTGATGAACCTTTGGACTGCTGTCATACGAGAATAGGTACTTACGCATCTGGCTTCCGAGGAGGTTAGATTGGGGTTATATGCCGAGACTTATGTATATCGTATAGAGTACATACATGTATACAATACTTAAGTACTTATTTCTAGGGTCTGAAGTATATTGATATTCAGCTGACTGCAGCTATCCACCATGGGGCCAGTAAGTACTTGTATGTAAGTACATGTAAGTACATAAGTCCATGTACTCTCTACTCTAAGGAGAAGTTCTACCAAGTACTTCATGTAAGTACCCTAGGCTGAATGGCTACACCAGCTAGTAGTAATAAAGTGACCATGTGCTTAGTACATGGTAGATAGAGTACCTAATGTTTATGCACCCATGGACCGGCTGGTAGAGTAAAGTACATGTAGTCAGGCTACTTGCATGAACAATGCACCCTCGAGTCCAATATCCACTCATACGTCATGACATGTCTCTGCCCCTCCCTTCCCCTTCCCTCTCTTCCTCTCCCTCCTTTGAACCCTCCTCCCTCCTTCCCTCGCACCCCCCCCCCCCCACACACACACACCCCTCCTACCCCAACCTCAAATAACAAGGGAAGGGTTGGGGCCCGTTATTTTCCAATCGCCAAGATGGGCCCATTCGTATCGATGCTTGATCTGGCGGTACCCTCTTTTGCTTCTGGGACACATGTTGGATTTAAGTGAGTGATTGTGATGCGGGTTGCACACACACACAGCTGTGAGTAGTACTGCTAGGCTGGTTAGAGTGCTAGTACTGTGTCACATAAATTTGAAGATAAAACCTAATCTACATCTACATATGCAGTTGAAACACCGTACGTACCCGGCATGTGTGAATATAATTACCTACTCAGGTTAATTCATGCAGCTAACGATAGAGAGAGTACGAGTAGTACATACACTACATACACTTCGCACTTGTGTGAAGAGAGAGCTATAATATTTTTGATTCTCTATGTACATGTACTTAATTTTACAACGGCCCCACTAAACTCGGTCTCTAAAATCAATCAGTACCCGCGGGGACTTGGTAATTAGAATATTATTAGTAGTCAGAATTAATATAAAAAAAAAAATTGAGCCGAACTACCACCGCCATGTAGTGCATACACTCTCTAGCAGCAGCTACTGATACATGTATGTAGGTACATGTATCTGGTTTATTAACCATGTACCCAAGTATTTGGTTCTCAACAAATACAATGTGTCCTCCTCATCTGTGCATATTGGGGGTTCCCCCCCCCCCCTCATTGATGCCCAAAACATGACCATTGGGGTTCATCATAGACTCGATCAGCGAGATTGATCTCCAGCGCTACATAGAGATAGAAAGCACATACATGTCCTAGATCCTCAAACGTTTTCATTTGAAGACTGCCCAACATCCCCCCCACAACTAGTAATCCCAATGCCTTTCCCATGATATTCCCCAACCAGATCCAGGTATTTTCTTCCTCTTTTCTATCTTTGCCCCTTCCACGATGAGACTCATCATATTCCATTCCCCACTTCGCCCCTTCTTTTTTTTTTTTTTTTTTTTTTTTTACAATGAACCAGTTAGCCAATTCCTTCCTCCTTCACCCCATAACCCCCCCCCCCCCTCTGGTTAATATTAATCCCTCAGCTCCGTCCTATCTCTCTTTTTCTCTGCCCACATTCTTTGCCCGCGATCCTTAAATTTCTGGGTTCTGTCCGACCCGTTCTCCGGGCGACCGGGTCGCGGGTTTTCATTGGACAACCACCCTCGCACGGAGCACTATGTAGACACCGTGATCATCTACCGTTGCGTATGGGCTGCGGTCTAGAACCAGACACAATTGACCAGTCAGCCCAGCGGGATGGCGATGTTGTCCTACATACTACAATACTCAAGGTCGAGAGAGGGTTGGGTTTTTATCCTGTAATATCGGCCCGGTCCACAAGAGTATGTAAACTAGACGTATTAAACTACCGCTCCCGTATGAGTGCCCGTTATTTGCGCACGATAATTTTAATAGCCACAGTTGCAAAACAATCGAGAATCAAAGCCACTCCTAGTGGCTAAATCATTGCCTCGACTCAAATTTTGTTTTTCGATCCTGACCCATACTTGGCCTTTCTGGCAATCGCCATAACGGAGAAGAATCCATTCTCAACAAATTATTATGTAGCACCATTGAATGGGAAATTCCCCTCCCTGCAGCACCCAGCGCTTGGGAAATAATGTGATAGGTGTGATAGACTGATAGTTTAGGTTAATGGCTCGCTCCTCCATCATGTACAATCACTTTGAGGTCATAACCAAATACAAACACAAACCACCGACTTCTTACCATATAAATGGAGCTCCACATTTATCCTGTTCTTTTACCTGTTCACTGTATCCCCGGCTAGTGTGTTTTCTAAGCGGAGTATGTAGTTTAGTTAGTATAAGGGTGAAGGGGGGTGTTGATCTCATGCCTGGTTTGTCTGTGGGTTTCTGCGCTTGTTCATGGATTCACCTTGTGCCCGTTTTTCCCGCGCCCCGTGTTGGACTGTATGGCTGGCGCGCCTACATACACAGCTGTAGTTAGCCGTTAGTGACACAATTGTAATTACAAACAGGGACGGATAAGCACTTGCCGGACGGGGAAGGGAGTCAGTCTACCCATTCTGTGATATGACCCAATTGTCAATGGTAACTGGGTTTGGCAAGCAAAATATACCGTTATAGGGAATCTACATGACTCTAATTCACTTCTAGAGAAAGAGAGAGGGATACTATAAAGGTTAGTAACTGGTCTTTACCAACAACAAGGTGCCGCTTGGGGTACATACCTACATAGGAAAGCCTTTCAAACATAACATCGGCGATCCAGGAGACCTAGATAGAAAATCCATTGCTTGTACCACCACTTGTTGCTGTGGGTGATATTTGGATCCTTTTATAAACGCAGTACAGCCAAAGCCTAGCCTAACGGGTCGAGATCTCGGTCCGCTAGCTAATTTCTATCCGGAGTGTTGTGGTGAAAGTTTATGTCCTCTTAAATCTACCCCAGGGCCATTTTATTCTAGTTTACTTATTGCTAGGCAGTATGTTCCCGTCTGATAAGATCAATTGGTGTGGTGTTGCGGTGATAGGGTTGAGGGTCTAGTCTTTCTATATAACCATTCTCAGTATTAGAAACCTTGGAGAATATAACACCATAGGGCCTAGGCACATACATACCAATAGTGCAACATATTACAGGAGAGTCCCGGCCTGGCGGAACTGAACAATCTTAGTTACACTTAACATTCAAATCTCCCTTGTCAGTGGATACCCGAGTTTGCAGAGGAAAAAGAAAGAAAGAAAAAAAAGCCACCACAAACGAGTGATAATCAGTGAATGAAATATTTCCACGATGAATTCAGTACATATTTGTAAAAAAGAAAAAAAGAAAGGTTCGGTCTTAGGATATCTGATCTAGAAAGCTTCCGTACAGTGCATGGAATTTCGAGAAAAAGGAATAATAGCGCCCACTAGCCATGAAACATCCCTACCTAGTCGCCGAGAAGCTCTTCGCGCGCGGAGATAGAGTTCTTGAACTGAGAAAACGCCGGACAAAGCTCGGTGTATGAGACCTTCGGTTCGGTGTCGTATGGGAGCTTGTTGAGACGGTCCGACCGATATATCCAGAGCTAGATAGGGCGGTCCAAGAGTACATGGGCAGAAATCAACATCCCCCCCTCAATACAGTTAGTTCGAAGTATTGTGGTCTTCCTAATACGGCGTGTATTGAGGGGTGTATTTTTAAGGGCGTATTGTTAAGGTGCATTGTTCTGGCCTCTATGTATGCAAAGGGGGGGAGGTTTTGGAGGAGAGGGCCATTCGGCAGGTACTATCCGCTCGGAGTCTTGATACATATGTTTTGCCAAGAATTACCTTAGCAGCGCACTTCGTAGTCTCAAGCTGATTTACGTACGGATAATTCCAGGGTACCTAAAAAATACAGTCAGCGGCCACGGCCTGAACCCGAAATGCAATAATTATCTCTTAGCGAAGAATCAAGATCGATCTCTCCGCTCCCGCCTTGAACAATGGTTTCCGTATCGGGCCGCGACCCGGAAGTTAAGGCAGAATCCGAATATTTCAGGCTTTTCCGGGATACGCAATCTCGGTTTTACGCTCGGTCGTTGTTGGGGCGTATGTACCTTTGTGCATAGTACTACAGCCAGTGCGTCTATCTCGGTAGATACGGGTTGGGTAATGGATGTCTAGATTTTGGTGTAACTAGAGCATTCTGAGGCGGTAACCGTTATGAATGGCCGGTGGGGGGACCAGATATATTTCTTTTCGCAGGCGGATGTCATCAATTTGCTTTTCGGAAGTAGCGATTGTCAAGCTAAGTCCAGAACCCGTTTTCAGATTGTGTTGAAGCCCGTTCTCTCGCTAGATCTGGGCATTTGCGCATATATATCAAAGAACATTTCTGGAAAATTACTGAAACAATCAGGCAAACATGATGGCCACGATCGGATAATCTTTGTGGTCCGGTTTCTTTGAAGCTCCCTTTACCTCGGCAAAACTTATTGTCTGATAATAATAATTCAGGGGTCTCAGCTAGGCGCGTCTGAGTCGTGATGTTGTCGCCTAGCCTTTTAGTCTCAAGGCCGGGTAATGCGTGTATTTGTATTTACATGTAGTTAACCATTTCCAGTCGCAATGTTCAACCAGGTGTATTACCTAATGAGGCCTCAAGCTAAAGGCTTCTAGTGTCTGTTAAGACAATTGTATAAGCGACATTGGGTTTAATATGTGATGCTCATTTCTTTATTATAACTTATCTGTTGTGGTTTAGAGTCAAAAGCGCCACATTCAAAAGGCTGTTGGTAGATAGACTGTACTCAGGCTAATAGGGGGTGTAGATATCGATGACGGATACTATATACCTAATTAACTGAATAGCTATGACAGATGCTAGAACAGAGCATTCTTCTTGTGATATGTAACATCTAATCTCTTGTTTCCTTCCAGAAAGAATCGTACCGGAAGCGCTCCCGCTGTAACCAACACATCCGCGGCAATCTCTTCCCATAAACGAGAGATTTGTCGAGAAGATGGATCTGCGCGAGTCTCAGCCCTAGAATAAAGTTGTTGCCCATTCAATGAATTTATGTAGTGTCACGGGGGGCGGAATTTCCGACTTGTATATATCCGGGTAAACGCGGACTCTCCTTAAACTGAGACCGTAAACAACCAACAACCACCAACCAATAGTAGCACTAAACTCCTCGTAAAAAAAACCGAAACAAGTAACATTTCGCGGCCGAGATTCCAACAAAGATTATTAAACAGAACCCTTTAAGATTATGGGGTCTAGATTCACAGGTTTTTGTTATGGAGGCTGGGCGTAGACCACAGTTTGTATAGTATGCTAGGTTCCCAAACTTCGCTCCGCATCCTGTTAAAACTAACACGAATCCCCAATCTTCGGGTCGGTGGTATTTGGGGTAGGTATCAATGATTCGGGTGAGCCGGCCACGAGGCGTCGTTGTGTTTTTGACATTTGAGAGGTCGTTAAGCGGAATTACGTTGTGGTCCGGCCCGCTGCTAATTGGCATATCTCGTCATCCAGATTCTGAACCTAAAGAGAAGAAATCTAGGCTTTCAACGTTGACCTCGACCATGAACTAGCTTGCTCGACCAGGTCTGGTATAATCCAAGCTTCATGTACTGTGATGAACCGAGCTCACGTTTCATGGCAGCTGTTGTCTCGTGCCCTTCTCTTTCGTCGGGCCTTATCTTGGTGGTTGGTGATATGACTTCATAAGAGGGCTAAAGACGCCATAAACACCAAATTTAGTTACATGTTGTTTCTAGAGAGGGCACGAGACTTAATTTGGGGGGGGGGTCAAGTCTACCTTGGGCTATGTTAATTATCGTTCCGCATCTACTGCCTGTTTCCTACTGGATGTGGGTTGATAGCTAAGTACATCCAGATACAGAAAAACAGAGCTCTCGGCAGAGTAAGGGTTTTGTTGGGATTGGTGTTGGAATACATGATTCTAGTGATGCTTGTGGTAGAGAGTCTTTGTGTCCGGTGCTGTGAGGGCTCGCTGTGCTGTTCTTAAGATGCATAGATTCGATCTCAGACCGGTAATGGGACAGAGAAAGAAAAGATACGCGTATACGGCGAACTCAGGAGCAGGAGGAGAAGAAGGTCCAATGTGATGTAGCCATTTGTCGTAGCCTTTGGATGCACATGGTCCAGTTAGATCCCGTTGCACTAATATGTTTCTGGATCCACGATATAATTGAAGTCACTAATATGGATCATAGTTGGCCGGTACTATGTTTCTTAGAAATTAATTGTAATATGACATCATTTTTGTCTGAGAAATTGTGCCATTTGTAAATCGAGTCACTAGAGATCACTCGGAGCATAAGCCTTTGCACCAGCGCAAGTATTGATTGATTGATTCATCCAGTAATGCAGATTTCTTCAATTACTCTCTCCGTAGATTCCATAGCGATACTAGCAAATTACATATGTCACAAAAACAATTTTGTAGCAGTGTTCACCTCTTCATGACGCATGGTGTTTTCATGGTCAGCAACAACCGCCTTCAACATCTCCCCCAGGTCTTTACAGGCATCATTCAGCTCTTCTAGCACAGTAACCACCTCATATTCCACCGCCCGCTTCTTCTCCAGAAGATCATTAAGCCGCTTCAGCACGATGAGCTGACGTCGCTTTCTTCCCACCGCCTCACCATTAGAGAAAAGACTTGAAAGGGAACTTAAAACCAGCAGGTCAACTCACTCACGAGCAGCGGCCAATTGTAGCCATTGTTCTGCTTTACTCTGAGCAGCCTTAAGGTCCACTCCGTATGCCTCCTCTATCTCCGTACGACGACGGGTACGGCGGTCCTTCGACTATGAGCCCCGGCTATCTTAGTATGTGCTATGCAGCTGGTGTCGAAGAGAGAATGGCAAGAGCATACGCACAGCTCTCATCATACTTTCCAGGATCTTTCCTAGAGCGACCATCTCGTCCTCACCTTGCTGAGATTGTGACTGCTCCTCAGCCCCTTCATAATTATCACTACCCTCATCTGAAGTTGTTGTTGCTGCTGCCGCTAGAGGAGGAGGAGGTGGGGGCGGTGTAGGAGGAGGAGGAGCAAGGAACGGGGGCTTGAATTTCTTCTGTCTGGAAGCATGAGGAGGACCCAGTGCTGACTTTCTGGGTGGCATTGATGCTGCTAGGTGATGGTGAACTTGTGATGAAATAGGGCTCTGTGATGATGTAGGTTAGAGTGATATGGTTTCCTACATAAAGCTATGTTTAAGGTTCCCAGGCCACGTAGAGGTACTTTCTGTGGTTAAGTATGTAATATACGCATACGTGGGTGTACTTACATGCTCTCATGAGGAGCCGAGAGCTAAAAAGTTTACGAGTATTGTGTATGATATATACCCTATCCTAACAACTACACGTACATAAAGTACTTCGTGGAGCGCCCTCCACCCATAAGTCCCGAGAAACACTCAAGGACAGAACCCCATGTTATAGCTCTTCCGGGATTCTGCTGGATGGGTCTCTACGAACCTGTGCGGGTATCTGTGTTAACAAATATATAAGGTGATATAAAAGCACCCGGCACCTGGTAAGCGGGGAAGGAACTCTTTTCTCTGACCTTCGATTTATGTATAATTAATAGGTAACCCCCAGCTACTTTTAAAAAAAATCTTACCAGCAAATATCTGGATCTATCATAGTAGTGTTTAAATGGCAAATAGGACTTTCTCGTATGATAGAGGCTCGGGGGGATATATCTAATTAAAACACCGCTAAATATGAATATGTATCTTGATCATGAGGATACTTAGCTATCACACTTTATAAGGGTCTAAATGTTGAAGAAAGGTGCACGCCGTTTCAAAGTTTCATTTCCGTCGAGTTCTCATGACTCTATTACAAAACAGATTAACTTAAAAACCAATGCTAAAGTACACGAGAAAACTTATAAGCCTACACTCAAAAAAAACCACAATCCGTGCCGCTGAGGCCGGATATGCATACAGTGAGTATATTTATATACCTCGGCTATAAGGTTATCTCCTCCTATTGATGTGTGATCTTTAACTCAATAGCTAAGTAACGCGAGGGTTCTTTATCCGCCACAACATTTAAACTCAGATCAAAATCAATACGTACGTATACCATCAACTAATAAACTCATTGTGGTCACGATTTCTCTGTTCCACCGCCTTATTAAGAATCTGGAGATCAGTTTCTACTCCGTGGCTCCAGCTCACTCCATAATAACTCTAGCCAAAGTTCCTCATTCAAAGATTTCCAAGGGCTGTCTCTGACCTTTCTCCGGTCATTGGCATTCACTCTCACTTCCTCCCCTCTCTCAGCCACCCAGATTAAGCCACCCTGCTCGTTTTCCCTATAATACCCGGCGGAACGCAGACATGATCTACTGACTTTTGGCGCCCCGCCCCCTTCTTGATGTAGCCTGAAAAGTATCTGTATGGGATAGTTGCGAGGTACATCGTGGTATGTACGGCATACCAGATGTCCAGCTGTGACTCCCCCACAGTGGCGGATATGTACGCGCCAAAACTTTTTGATTGAGGTGTTTCGTATTGTAAGCGGAGTGGTATTGAGAGGGTACTTTACTGCTCGTTGGCAGACCTTGGAGTGCTTATATCTCTCATCGTGTTCCTCCTCGTAGAAATCCAACGAGACGATGTTATATTCCACGCTATCGTCTTCCTGATTTGTTACCTGATTCAACTCGCTCTTAGGATCGCCACGTGGTGCAGCGTTCTCATCTATACTTGATCCGCTCCTAGAACCCCAATGTGGTGGAGGAGGGGCACTCAAATCTGAATATAGGCCATAATCACCCGCACTATCCGCAGGAGGGTTCTGGTTATCCATAAGCCACTCCCTTAAGCTAGTTTTACTTTCCTCCCCCTCTTGCAATTGTTCCGATACTCTATCTAGGATGCGTCTAGCATCGGACGTTTTTTCGAGACTGGGAGGGTAAAGTGGGATTCCACATGTCTCTACAAGTTCCCAGCCTTCGGAAATTGGTTCTGGTGTTGGTAGTGTGGGGAGTGCTTGTTGGAGAGAGGCGAGCCAGGACGCCATTTTGTGGCCTTGGGTAAGAATATGGTCGAGTTGCAGCTGCTGCCTGGATAGTAGGGGAAGGTTCAACTTCTTTCTTTTGTATAGATATTCAAATAAGGCCAGTTGTGAATAATAAAAAAGTGGCCTGTTTATGAGAAATAGTACCACATTTCATAAATACAAGCCTTAACGTGTTAGCTCTTTGAATCATGAAAAATCACTCGACACACTGTCGGGCTTGTGGGGTTATTATGCGAGCCTGGAAAATAATATCCTACAGTATGAAAAAGTGGGGTGAAGTCACTACCATAGTACTACGCAATATAGTGAGGAATACCGAGTTAGACCGACATTGTAGGAATATCGTACTGGTGCCATGTTCTTATTGCTTTAGTAGTCCATTGACGGGGATACTGTAGCAAACAAATACTCTTTTTGATACTGAATGTTTGGTGTCCGTACCATCATGTTTAAATGTTAAGGGTTTTGTCCCCAAACCCAACAGAAATTTGAGTCACAAGAAATCACTCGATAAGCCTCAAATTAATCCGAAAAGAGTTTTATTTTCCCAAGCCAAGCTATCTACCCAATAACCCAGAATCTCTGCCGTGCAGTTCCTTCGTAGCCAGCCGTATCCCCGCATCCCCGCATCCCCGCATCATGATGCCGCATTACTCACCGGCTACTCAAACGCCCTTGAATATGCGCCCCTACTCACCGCATCCAGCTCCGCATCAGTAACTATGACATCATCCATTATTAGCCTCACCCCACAGACCAATGACCACCGGAGCACCAATTAATCTCACAATCACTAATAACCCTGCCCCTCCTCTCGGCCTCCACATTCCCCCACTCCGCCGCCGGGAAGCCCCACAACGTCTCAAAGCCATCCTCCAGTGTCCTCTTCATGCGCTGGTCACGGCAGTACTTAATCGCCATTAGGACATCCAACCCTGCGCACACCACACGGCCCGACTAAGGTAGGTTAGTTTCATCAATACACTAGCTACATGTATATATAAATGTAGTTGTGGCTACCGCGCTCTGTGTGTATTGGGGTCGATTAATTTACCTGATCCTGTTCCCCGCCTTGCTCCAGAACGCCCTCCTCGTCACCATAAAGTTCCCGCAACGCCCTCACATACAGGTTTCTGGTCACGACGCGCGTGATCGCAGGGACGATGTCGTTTGAAGCGCGCGCGAGAAGGGCGGCGACGGCCTGTGCCTCGGAGGAGGATATGTTTGTGTGGATAGCGTTAGAGTAGAGCTGCTCAAGGGAGTGGATGTAGGCGACGGTCCAGGGGCCAGTTACGGGCCTAAATTTGGGCTTGGATGTAGAGGTGGTGCGCCTGAGGTGCACGCGGGGGAGCCGGGTATTGGGGGAATGGAGAAGGAGGCGGCGGGCAGCGGCGGTGGTGGTTAGCATGGTGGTGGTGGTGTAGTGAGAGCCAAGTGAGAGTAGGTGATCGATGGCTTGTGATCTACCTTTTATTCCTGGTGATGATCTAGAGACTGAATTCATGAAGATGGTGACTTAATTAGTGAAGACAGTTTTATCATTTTGATGACACTATATGGCCTCTTCTGCTACTAAAGGACATCTACATGCGGGTATTAGACACGGTTTTCTATCAAGATCTGTATCAAGATTCAGTTCTTATCTCGACTCTATAGAATATCTTAATTAACTCTGCTACAAACAATCCTCGACATACAAGTACAGTAGCTTAAAAATATACCGCCATACTACTACTACTATTACAATGGGTCTCCTCCACATCTCCTTCCTTCTACTCCTCCTCCTCCTCCTCCTCCTTCCCCTCCACACCAGCCCTCGCCCCCTCACCCTCCCAGAGCACTTCAAAACCTCTCCTGTCTCTCCAGACTCCCCAACATATACCTGCACCACAAGTACTCCCCTCCCGCTCACCACCGACGTCCAAATTGCTGCCCTCCTCTTCGCCTTCCACGCCCCCAAGGGCGAGTACTGTGTACAGAATAACCAGCTCTATGCGCACTGGCCGTGGGCGTGCGTGTACCTGTACACATATAAGAGCGCCAGTATTGGGCTGTGTGGGCCGCAGGGGGCTCGGTTGAGGTGTCGAGACATTGCGGGGATGGTGGCGGGTGTTGGGAGGGTGTGTGGTGTTGGGGGGGAGGGGGAGAGGGGGAAAGGACTGGGAAGAAAGAGGCGGGAGGGTATGCAGTGTGGGGAACAGGTGGGAGAAGGGTAGTTGTTTACCAGAGGGAGTGAACGGCGTGAATAGGTTTGGTGCCTTTTTTTTATTTCTTTATTTGACCTTGAGAAGGTTTAGATGGTAAATTTGGCTTGTTGTCTATGCGCACCTACATGACGCCGCTGAGAAATCTTGATGGCTACATTCAAGGATCCAATTAATTAACACATCATTGGCTGGATTATGTTTTTGTTTTAAGGGCGCTGTTCTGGCCCAGCGATTGAGACCCCACTCATGAGGCAGTCTTATCTGGATAGTTAATTTATTTGCAATCACTTCAAGAAAGCTAAGATAACTGTCAGTGTTGCGTTCATGTGTAGCAGGTTTGATTTTACTTTAGTTGCGAAACTATATACATACTTCTTGCAATTCTGATCTAGTGCCCGCGAATCAATGCTTATTCCTTTCATCAATTAATATAATGTATACCTATGTCGATACAAAGGGATTCCTTTGTTTCAATCATTAAACAACTCATCGCCCCGCCGCCTTCTAATACCCACTACCGCCCCAAAAAAAATTAACGCCCCCCAAAAGGCTATTCGGACAAAAAATGTTTACCTTAGACCACCTAGACGCCTGGAACTGTTGGTTATAGTTTTTGGCGCCTCACCCATTTCACGAGTATCTTCACTGCCGCTTGCGAGCCCGCACAGCGGTAAGCTCTACTCGGGTCGGGGCCTAGATCTACCTCGGCCTATGGAAGGAGGTGACCGGTGGTGGCTGAGTGGGCATCTTACGGTGGGCGAGTGACACCATATGATTCCACTTTCTAGATGAGGTGAGGCTTGCGGATTTTTTATCATCCACTTTCTCGCTCCTTGGTTAGATGAAACCTCTCGCCAGGGTTTGGCGAGGCGCCGATACATACATGTACCCACTGCCCAGTAGAGAGCTAGACTCAAGTACGATATCGGGCCGAAGGCAGATCTCGTACAATCGCAAAGTCACTCACAGAAGATAATCCACTTCTCAAACGACCCTACGCACTCGAAGCCATATTAAAGCTTATTGCAACTACAGTATGTACCTGTATCCCTATATGCGGAGGGGAGGGCCATTCAATCAGACCACCGCAATTAAGCAGCTGGCCCAAAGAAAATTTGCATACTTGTATGTGTACCAAAAACATCTGATACCAATTCCGCTGCTTCCGTCAGTTCTGCTATTTCTAGCAGTCTCATCACCACACCTTAGTTCTAGGATATTGGCTAGATAGAAAGCTGCACCGAGTGAGATCCCATGAGTGACGCAACCTACATGTATTCATCTCACAAAATCACTCGGCCGCAAAGGCCAAGCCCGTGCACCAAGTTCAGAGTTTGATGTACCTTACTATAGCAGGTGCATCTCAGGGGATCGGGAGAGTGGTCGTGCCGCGGTGTATACTTGATGGACGCATCTCCCAGGCTTAATTAAGCAATAATTACGGGCAAGGCGTTATAATACGTTACGTTTTACTTTATGATTCCCGTTTAGCCACTGCAGAGTGCAGCCAATAAACCGAAAAATTTGTTTCGAGTCTTTTTCTTTACCCCCCCTGCGCCCCTTCTCCTTATACAAACGCCTCGCTATAGCTGGCGGCAGTAAGAGAAGAGTTCAAACAGCACATACCAATATATCCGATGTCGCCATATTGTATGCATTTGGCACGTTCTCTCGCGAACACACATATCATGTACACAAGCACGCGTCACTTGTCTGTGCGTGCAACCCCTAAGCGCGCGCACGCCCTGCGCTGCCCTGACCAGTCGATCAACCCGGGTAACTAGGACTCTAATCAACTCGCGCCGATCACATCCTGCGCAGCGCATCCGAGCGCGCAGAGTACAGCACAGGCAGGCGGGAAGCTTATTTCCCTGCCTGCCTGCGTGCTTGCTCATCTCGCGCTGCTCCATACATATTCCAGCGGCGCAGGCACACTTGCACTGCTGTTTCTGTATGCCCGCGGAGAAGCAGAAGCAGTGCACTGCAGGACAATTAAGCTGCAGGGTCGAGCAAAATTGAAATAAAATATGGCATGAAACGTCGAAGACCGGCGCGGATTTCATGGCCTTCTTATTTGAATTTTCTCGGTCGTACTTGGGTTTGTGCCTACTTGTACGCAGTACAAGGCGAAGCTTAGGCGGGGGTGTGAGGGGAGCCATTTTCCCGGGCGCCTAAAACCAAACAATTATATAGCCGGGTGTATCCTAGTGTATTACAATATGCTTCCCGAGCGAGCGATGATCGATGGCCAAGAACTAATATATGTAATACTGGATTTGATTGTTAGCATAATGTAGCGCTCATTTAGCTGGGATTTTTTTGTTTCCCTATTCTGGCTCTGGTCTTGGGGTGCATGGTATGGCATAGGGATTGGGGTTGTGATGGGGTGATATGATAGAACCAGATAGATACTTATTATGATAACTCGGCTGGTTGGTTTTTTCCTTGGGCTGCCGCCGTTGGGTTCAGGGAGGTTAGCTGGAGTCAGGGTTGAGGCTATGGATACTTGATATCTTTTCAGTTTTGAGGGCTCTCCAAGAAAGGAATTCTTCAACTGTGGGAAGAGAGACAGACACGCAATATGTCAGGAAGGAAAGAAGGAAGTAAGGAAGGTTTGATCTGGCATCTGAGACTGCATTCCACGATCGCAGCAGGTCAGTTGACTAGACTTGCATCATCCACGAGGAAAGCCAGACCTTTATATACGGATAACTGCTTGGTATCGGCACCTATACCACGGGTGTTAAGGCCCATGGCTTCATGCAGCCCTCACTCGACCTAAGATTTCGGTCGAGACCGAAGAAGAGCATTAAACCACTGACCAGTAGAGTAGTTGTGTTGCACCAGCTATTGATTCATGAAGGGTCTTGTTTTCTAGTCAATTGATTACTATCTCCCAGCATGATAGATCGGTGTATGTAGTTGCTCGCATTCCGAGGCCACACTCAACCCCATAAACCATCCTCCTATGCAGGCCGTATGATCATTACAGGCGTACCTACATCATATCACCACCACCACCACTACCAGAGCCAAGGGTAGCTACATACACATGGCGCTTCGATGTTTTCGCTACCGTTGTATCCGGCCCCGTTTGCAGAAGCTCCTGCTCAGGTCGGTTCCCACGTGGTTGGCAATCCAGGTACCCGTGTTCATGTTCATGCCCAACAGCACAAATTAACCCCAATTCCTGGCTACGGTCCTTCCTGATTTGGGTCTTTATCTTGTTGCTGTTGTACCCTATATATAGATAAATTGCCTCGAAAGCGGGAACTATTGTTAATTTTGGTGCGGATGTAGGGCCCGAATAGGGAATGTGTGTTTAAATTAGTGCCTAATTTTTATGAAAAAGTGCACACCCCCGCGCCCAACCTGAGGGGTTTACACAAGTGGTGCCAAGAACAGTGATCTACCCTTGCGCCGTCTAGGTACCTAACCTAGTCAGCCTGTTTTCAATACTGTTACCAGGAATAGTAGCACATCGAGAATGGGTGGATGGTAAGGAAAGCTTTTCATGTCTTGCCTTGTCCACAGGAAAATAGCCCTTTGAGTGTACCGTACTCTAGAATTAGAGCGTAGACGTCGTCAACATCGATATCGTCACTGCAAGCAAGCACGTTTTTGACGATGATTCACACACACACACACACACACTTTTCCGTTGACAGCTGCTCGCAGTTAGTGCTTTATGTAGGAGAAGGCAAAATGTCATTAATGTGAACCCCCCAAAGTTACTGGTTCTGGGGACTTTATGTGGCGGTGCTGCTCGTTGCCTCTGTGCTTTCAGCTGCCATTGTCTTCATTGCGATCAAAAAGCGGTTAGAGCGCATAAATACATAGTTGAGAGGTACATAGAGATACATGTACTTTTCTAGATACGAACATTTTTTTTTTCCTACTGTCGCACCACCAGACTCCACAACCCCATCGATTCGTCCTGCAGCCCCTGCACACAGCCTCTGGCAAATCAAATTTATTGGTCCCCGGCCACTAATCGGATGCACAACTCTCGCTTGGCCTGTATGTAGGCGCCGACAGTCAACACCCCCCCTGCGAGCTTTGGCCAATCCCGCTTGAAGGCAGGGGAAGGTTAATGGGCGGGGGGACTGCCTGTCTCTCCATTCCCCATGCAGGTAAAGTCGCCAAATTATCCATCACATCAACAAAGAAAGAAAGAAATAATGAAAAGGCGCCTGGAAAGGGTTGCGTGGATTTCCCGATTTGAATCTTTTTTAGAGGAGTATGCAGTTAGGATACTCATTTATTGTTGGTATCTCGACGTTGGTTGGCTGGAGGTTCCATCAAATCAGCATGTCAGTCAGCTAAGTAAAGAGCCACCACCACCTTCACCACCATCACCCCCCCCCTCTCTCTCCTCTTCCTCTTCCCGTATATAGTCATTCTCCTCACTTTGCTGCTTTCCCAATCATCACTTTGGAGAAAGCATTGATCTTTTTTATTTCCACCCCCCCCCCCGTCATTTCCATCTCTGGAAGACGGAAAGAAGATACCGCTGTTATTATTATATCACCGCGGCGGTTTTTCGCTCAAACAAGGTAAACTACCTGTAACTAACAGGACTGAGGCTTTCCCAGTCTGAGAGTTTTCTCATACGCGTTCGCCCTTTCCATCTGGTGCATCTTGCGTTCCTGGCCAACGGATTGGTTCTCAGGCGTCTTCCCAGACGGGTCTCATTGTGAGTAGTTTCTGATACTCGTGATTACCGTGCCTTCAAACAGAGCAGAAAGGAAATCCCTTATTCACAGCCTCTTCCCATCTCTTCTCTTTTTTTCCTTCCCTTTCTCCCTTCCCTCTTCTTAACGGTCATCATTTCTACAACCCTCCCCCCCTTCCTCCCCCTCCTCCCCCTCCCACCTACCATCCATTCGTTTACCCTTTACTGTGTCTATCTTCCACTCACTCCCCCCCCCCCCCCTTAGCCCGTAACGAGCATTTCCATTCTTTCTTCACTTTAATACCAGCATTCCGTCAAGCTGTGCTTGGCTTACATAAACCGTCTGCACTTCTCTTCCTGACTGGGCTTCAAGACTTCTTGATTAGATGAAAGTATCTAAAGCTTACCAACCCTTCCACCACAATAGTTAATATAACCCACTGTCCACCCTCACCCAAACTCCACTATGTCTGCACTCCCCGTAACTCCATACTCCCCCGTCGGCGATAGCGGCTTCCACCCCCAGCAACAATTTCACAACCCCCAAGTCGACCCCGAAGAATTTTACCGCTCAACACCCCACACCGAACTCGAAGCACAGCACAACCGTCACGAGATGGCAGCCAGCCCTATCTCACTTGCCGAATCCCAGGCCCCGATCGTCATAGGCACATCCCATACTCCAGAACAAGCAACTCAAGAATACTCGACAGGCCCAATCGCTGTCGGGCAAGCCCAGGACTACCCGCCACCACCCACACAATCCTCAAACACCCAGCAGCCTCCGTCAAGGACGGTAGACCCAGGATCGTTCCCATCGCCGGTTGCGGAGGAGCCCTCGTACCCTCCGCCGCCAACTATGCCAGTAGTGAATATGTACCGCACTTCGATGGGCGTTGTGAATGGTGAGGTTGGGGCATACCCGGCGCCGCCACCATCGCCGCCAGCTGAATCATCGACGGCGAGAAGGCGTGACCCTTATGCAGGGATGTCAGTGCCCATGACGCCGCTGACGCCGGCGTTGAAGACGCCGACGTTTAAGGAGGAGGCGGACGTGGAGAGGTATTCGGCGGCGGTGCAGAAATATGATAAGAGGGATCTGGTTAGTATCTACCCACTATTCCTCTTTCTATGTTATTGTTACTTACTTTTTTCCCCGTTACATAGGCTGTCAAGCTCAGGGTCCGTCTTGCAAAGATCTTCCTCCGTAGTATCAACTGCGCTTGCAGTCTCGTCGTCCTCTCCCTCGTCGCCTCAACCTTCGCAATCTTCAACGCCACCAAGCACCTGCCGCCCCGCAACAACCTCCCACCATGGGCTGTAGCCACGCCGCAATGGCCACAAATCACCGTTCTCTGCATCGCTGTCGTATCACTATGTATCTCGCTTTACATCATGTTCGGCTATTGGCGAGGCGGGCACAAGCGTGCGGAGAAGGTGGCCGTCTACTGGACCATGTTTACAGTGGGAACGTTTATATTTACTATCGTCATGTGGGCAATTGCAGCAGGGATCATGCAGGGGAGCAGGAACAGCGCAGAAGGGAAGGATCTGTGGGGTTGGGCATGTAAGGATAATGTGAGAAGGAAGCTGTTTGAAGAGGACATCAACTATAAGCTAGTGTGCCGAGAGCAGGTAAGCTTTCCCTCTCCCCTCCCGCCCCTTGGCTACATGTAGCTAGCTAGCTCCCGGAGCTAGCTACTACTAGCACCCGTCAACTACAATAGCAACTCAAACTAACACAAACACAGGACTGGGTACTCGTTTGCGCCATCATCGAGATTAGCGTTGAAACAATCACCATCGCTGTCTACGCCTTCGCTTTCTACCGCCTCGCCTCAAAACGCAAACTCCGCAAATCCATGGACGTCCGCGACAAAGCCCGTTCCGAACTCTGGCTCGCCAAGCTCCGCGAACAACAAGCCGCCGAAGCCGCAGAGGGGTACAAGCCCGGCAACGACGAGACCGACGCAAACACCGCATACAACAAGCTTAACGGCACCACAGTCGATCCCTACAATAACATTTCGGACGCCGAGGAGGGTCATGCATCGCCTGCACCAATTATGCTCCAGAGACCACCCAAGGGGAACTATGCAACGGCTCCGCATAAGGCCCGCAGAGTGTCCATCTCGCCGCCAAATTCGTCCGGCGATAGGGTTCCACCGACACCGAGGTCAGTAAGTTTCCAGGCACCCCTCTCGGCAACATATCCGCCACCGCCGATGTCGGCGACGTTCCCTACGCGGGCGGGGTCGGCGGGGTCTCAGAAGTAGGTGCCGGGCGAAAAAAAAAAGAAAAAAAAAATGCGGGATATTGTGGGTGTAGTCTCCTCGGGCGATCGCTTTGAGTCGAAGGCAATCTGTGGTGGTACATGAGTTATTTTTGGGCTTTTGGTTATTTTCTTCTTTTTGGGATTTTTCTTTTTTGTTTTATTTCCTTTGTTGGCCACATCTCATTTTTGTGTTTTACAAATGTTTATTATTCGTTCTTCGCAGGTCCCCTTTGGAGGGACCTGGAAGCCCCATATTTTTTATACCCATTTTTATTTTTATATCTGAGAAGATATCTCAGTCATATGCATCCACCCCTAACTCACATTGCTCAATAAGCCTTTCGTTTACATTCATTTAAAGAGCGTTTTGTTTTCCTCCAAGGTTAAATATATTCGTCAAACTAACTCACTCACACAAAAAATCAATTGTTAAATATTCCGGCTCATCTCTTTCGTTGCCTTTTGCACCTTTGATTCTTGATTGAGCGGTAGTTAGGGCTTGACATGATCTGTATCGCATGTTACATCTGTGGTGCAACTGATATGGCATCTAGTTAGCCGGTGTTTGGGGTGGTGTGTGTGTGTTGATTATCGGTATTTTTCTTATTGGTTTGATTTTTATACGTTTCAAACGTTTGTGTTGTGGGTGGGTTGATAAGCATTGACGATTGACGGTTATCGCGGAGGATGTGCATGCCGATGCCTGCGTTGTGGGGTTGTGTAAGACTGCATATATCGGATATAGGTGGTGGCTCTTGTTTTATTATTATTACTAATGGGTGCCGATGCGACGATCATTTGATGGCCATGGATGGGATTTTGGATTTCCTTTTTGTCGATTGACGACTGTTGATGCGCGAGGTGAATGAGAGGATCTGTTAACTATTGAGTTTCTGAGCAATGAGCAACTTTTTTCTTGAAAAACTGATCTCCACGGATAGAGTAGAGTAAAAGTAGAAATTCTAGAAGGTCGCAGAGCAGGGTTAATCGACACGATGTGCGCCGATGATGATGATGATGATGCGTACGTATTGTATCGTATTGTATTGTATGTATGCGCCGCTGACATGACACATCGGCCCGCCCTGTCCTGTCCTGTCCCACAGAACAAGTGCACTTTCCCCGGGCCTTGGACATTTCTGGCGATCATGCAGCATCACTCGACGGCAATAATCAACTGCTCCGCCACCACGGGCCAGGGAAAGGGAAGGAAAGGTAATGAAAGAAGCACAGTAAGATAAGGCCAGCACAACACACCGGCGGGCGAATGCGGGGGGGGGGGACGTCATGGTGGGCGCAGCGGACCATGGAGATGGATGGATGGAGGTGGCTGGCGCGCGGTTGGTTGGCTGAGACGGTTGATGTTTCAAGGGAGAGGGGGTGGGTGGAGATATTACTTGCTTGTGTAGAGTACTTGGGGTTTTGGTGCTGTATATAAGGTATGTAAGGACAGTCGCCGTTTCGTCTCTTTTCATCTAGCGAGCTGGTGCGGTGGTGGTGGTGGTGGTGGAGAGGGCGGTTGGTGACTGGGGGGAAAAACACCGCTGGTTGGTCTTCTGTTCGAGGGCTGGTTTTTCTCTTTCAAAACTTTGGTTTCATAACTCGGCTAGCGCTAAGCTGGTACGGCTGGTGGTGTGCTCTGGGCCCTATCCGCCCAATATGGGGGGGATCACTTAGAGGAGAGTGGAGGGGAGTGGAGGGGAGTGGAGGGGAGTGGAGGGGAGTGGAGTATCCTATGAGCCATGAGTGTGCACTCTGTGACTTTGCATGTACTTGTGTGTAGTTGATGTGTCTTGTATCTATTTATCGCAGACACTCAGGCACATACAGACCATCACCCTTCCTGTAGCCCCACTGTGAGATGCGTAACCTATAACAATCCCCAATCCAGTGCCAGTAAAGCAGTCCCTCCGTGGCCAACTGGATATACGAGTGACACGCTGTGACTACCTTTTCAAAATGGCCATCCAGCCAGGTTCAAACCACAACCCTTTGGATACTCACACGCACGGGGGGAGAGCGGGGGGTGCCTGGAATTATGTATATATATATAGATATACGAAGACGAAAGACGGTTGGGTCACCAGAACTCACCCGGACTCCGAGTGGCTGGTGGGTAGTTGATTGATTGATTGATACTTCATGACTGGTGGGTAACCCATATATGGACACCGCGACCCCTTTAAAACAGCGCTATACATAGCTGTGCACTGATACAAGCTGCAGACTCGACTTACACCGAAAACAGGGAGAGAGAGAGAGAGAGAGGAGCTCTGAATATATATACTAGAGAAAGAAAAGCTCAATTAAAAAAAAAAAGAAAAAAAGCCCAAAGAATCTACAAAGAACCCACCCCCTCTACATCAACACCCCCACCCCCACCCCCACCCCTACATCAACAACCTCCACACACCCAACAGCAGCGCCGCCGTCCCCGTACAGACACCAATCAGCCACTGCAGCGTGCTGAACTTTACGCTCTCCAGCAGCCCGCGCAGGTCGCCAACCTCCTTCTCGATCCGCGTGTCCGTCTCCTTGATCTTGAGCTCGTGCACGCTGCTCTCCTCGCGGATCCGCCCCTTCTCGAGGTTGAGGTCGAGGCGGAAGGAGCTCTGCGCGCGCTGGAGCTCCTCGCGCAGCCGCGCGCTGAGCCGGCTGATCTCGCTCGTTAGCCGCTCTTGGTCGCTGCGGAGGGGCTTGAGCTCGCCGGCGTGGACGGCGGCGAGCTCGCTGCGGAGCTTGGAGAAATCGACTTTCTCTAAGGGGGGGTTAGTGGTGGGGGTTAAAAGAAAAACTGGGGAGCTGCGGAGGGGGAGGCGTACGGGTGTAGGTGATTTTCTCTTGATCCTCTTTGAGAACCATTGTCCGTGTGAGGTTCTGGATGCTACATAAAAATATACGGGATTAGCTACAGCGCTTCAACCTCCACCGGGAATGCACAACATACCTCTCCTCAATCACATCGCTCAGCGCCCTCATGAGGGCCACACTCTGCTCCTCCGAGAACCCCTCCTCCTGGAGCCTCTGCACGAACTTGAGCGTATCAAAGTGGTGATCCTTCTGCACCCTCGCCCCGGCATGGAACTGTCTGCCCAGTATCATCGGCGGTGGTGGTGGTGGTCGGCGGCATATTGGCGGTTGTTGTGGGCAGGCGGCCCGCAGCCCTAGGAAGTGTGTAGTGGGCGGGCGCGAGGCGCAGCGGGAGAGCTGGCGGAGGATGTGCGGGTTCGACATTAATTGTGGGGTGGGGGGGATTAATTACTCACTCGGCCTCGGCCCCGGGAGCTTGGGGACGGCCATGGCCGAGGCCGGGTAATGGGTGATGGGAAGTACAGTTGTAAGTGTATTCTTTGGTACCAATAATCGGTACTACGCCTAGCTTGATGGAAGGGGTCAATGACCGGGAGGGCAGAAACATATTGGAGTTATTTGGGACGGGATGTCGAGTATTACTGATAAGGTTGTTTACTAGAGAATCTTGTAGTTCTCAATATGGTATCCGGGCCCACAAATTACGGCGGTCTTTAGATTGTGGGATCTACCCTGTACTGCAACCCGTTTAATTATCATAGCTAGAGAGGCCAATGACCGAAACATGCTTCAGTTGTCCTGCTCTCTTGGCACTAGTTCCCCCGGGGGCTAGCCACCAGCCAGTGGCCTAATGTGAATATATATTGTCATGATCACTATATACTTACTGACCCCCTAGCGCTGCCTGAGATATGTAAATCTACCAACAGCAGTTAGACCCCAAGGAAGAAATATGCAGACTGGCCGGCCTACACTTCTTTTTGCTCAACAAAAACTCTGAATTAATATGGCGGGTTCACACTACTTACCCACCCCCAACTTTGTTGTCCGTGTGGAAACACGGAATTAATCTGCTTGCCTAGCTAGTTTATCTCTATAGGTCTGGAGTCAAGGTACCGACCCTACTTGGCCCTAGTTGGGTGCAGACGAGAAACATGGGCGGATGACGCTTGATACTATAGTACTATAATTATAGCTACCATATATGTGGTCTTCGCTTGGGCCACGCCTATTCAGCCGTCTTTTCGCTGGGGTATATATTTATAGTCTAGGCAGAGACTTTTATGCTTGTTAGTTTAATTTCTAGGTTTGGGGGGGGGGGTCTTTCTAAAATCGGTGCGAGTGATGATCCATGATTGCAATTATTTCTAGTCTGGGTCGTGTTCCCTTAACTGTTTATCTATGTACACCAAATATACCCACTATTATATA
This sequence comes from Morchella sp. 2016-72, assembly GCA_024713865.1. Lineage (NCBI taxonomy): Eukaryota > Fungi > Ascomycota > Pezizomycetes > Pezizales > Morchellaceae > Morchella > Morchella sp. 2016-72. The sequence continues at coordinate 1,192,409 of JAMJEY010000023.1, forward strand.
TATATATAGACCCTGAGTATCGATCGTATATGTAGGTGTGCCTTACCTCGTATATATTATGCCATAGTTTATACTTTATGCAATGCTTTGTACCTTAAACAAATACAACTGATATAAGAAAGAAAAAGAAAAAAAACCTCGTATACTCCATGCACATTAACGTGTGCCTTACCTCCCTCACGATCAACCCCCCCTCGTGACACACAAGATCTTACATAGGCTCCCATTAGAGTACCTACACTGAGACGCTCCTAGCTTGATGCGTATGCGTTAGATCACGTGCAAGGCGGTATCATGACAGCCTCCCAAGGCAAACTCGGTGAGTAATAGTGCCTGTGTATATTTGGGGCGTTATGCTTCTATAATTACAAGTTATTATTTCTGATTTAGGAATACCCTAGGGTGTGCGCATTAGCTTTATTAAGCTGACCCTCGTACGTATGCTGGGGGTTAGGGTTTGTGTGGAGATCAATTTCTCTGCTGGGAGTCAGCATTTGCTGACCTGTCCCAACCGCGAACGCTTCCTATCCAGGAACGTTATTTGGGTGGGACGCTAGACTTGGAAATATTAAGTCACATCGGTGCAGGTTCGGATTTATTGGCTTGAAAGGTTTGGCCTCCTCTAGGACTTTTCGCTGATGCATGCTTATTCGTTGCGTACTTCCACTGAGCTGAGTAAAGAAAGGGCCATGGCTGATCAAAGCAAGGGCCACAGTTGGACATGTCCACCATTACCTGCAGATATTGTAGCGGCTATCATACCACTCGTGGCCTGCAAAGCCAACCACTCCTCCAAGTAGAGAACCAGACAATACCATGTAGTCATGGCACGTGATTTTCTGCCGATTTTCCGCGCGCATGCTGGGACACGGGCTTTCTGTTTGGTGGGCGAGGTATGCATTTAATAGCCCGGGGGGCGAGTCGGAGGGTCGTCAAAAGATAAGATCTAAAGGTAATAAGTATTTGGGAAGCCGAAAGTTTAGAATCAAAGGAGCTAGGCCGTGTGACATGGGAGGACAATAGCATTATGCTACACATACCATCCCGGATCCACTAGACATGGGACTCAGCCTGCAAATAAGTACGCACCGCGAGCGCAAATGTAGTCACAAGGTTAAACTTTCCCGACCTTTACCCATGCAGTCAATTTCCCGATAGACATGATGCTTGCTTCCTGCCCTGGTTTTCAGAAGTACGTATATGGTGGTGCCACGTTGTGAGGGTGTACTCTGTCCGTATGCATCAGCCTCATCCTCCCCATGTTAATCTATTATCGATACACCGCCCGATCTTTTGGGGTTAACAGTGTAGTCTAGGGACCACCAGCAGTTGGGATTGCTACTACCCGCAAAAATTTGCACTTACATGAGGATGTTAGGGACTGAATTGAAACGGCCAACTCAGAATGGAATGGATATGCAATCGATCCACATGTCAAAGAGCAGATTCTACCAAGTGAGATCATTCCCAGCTCAGTGGGGTCCGTTTGGGGGTTATAACAAAACCCCTCATGATCACGCCGCGATCCGGACAACCAACTAAATCATATTATCAACGTGGAAAAGCCAGACCGCACATGGATCATTAGTAATCATTAGACAATACAGGGTATAATATAATATGGCCTCCAACGCTCACAAGCCGATCAAATCAGCTGCCAAATTAATATAATGGAATTGAATATTTTATTACCGTGACCGGGTCAATTCCGACAGTTATTGAGACCCACTTACATACCTTACTAAGTTTCCTAGGGATATTTTGAGCGAAACCGGGAAGAAGGTTACTCTTAGACCATGTCCATCTACTGATATCGAACTTGACTTCGAGTGACACGGCATGATTCCAGGCAGGGTAACCCTTGCCTAAACTAACCTGAAACATTTGGCTCCTACTCGTTAACCCTACCACTGAAATATTTTTGGCATCAATAACGTACTGGATCTACACACGTACGTACGAGTTCGAGTGGTCTCATATACCGTATATACCGTGTTACGCGTTCGTACTTGATTAGACCTTTGGATCGGATAAAATTTTACGTTTTATCTTTCGCGACGGGCCGCGAAAAATTAAACGATGAAGTCAGCTTGGATCCGCAGGGGATGCCGATTTCCCCAGAGTTCTTTGGGCATAACGCGTACGGGCAACGTTCCGATGATGATTCTTCAACAACGTTAAAACTGCACTTATCTAAGTTATCTCTGGTCTTTAGGAGGGCTTTTGACTAATATATGCTAACGAGAGTACAAATCTTAAGTACCTGACTGGCCGTTAATTAATCTGTCCCATGTCCTTGGGGAATAGATTTCGACCACAGCTCATGCTCACAAGCTAGGTTCTGAAACCAAAAAAATTCCAACAATATGCGTTAATATAATCCCGATCAAATACAGGAAACCTGTCTGTTGTATTCATCTGGTCGGAGAGGAGTTATCAAAAATCTTCGAATCAAGCTTTATGTGCCTCTGACAGCGCCTCTAGCTGCCGAGCCCCAATGATTCAAAGGAATATCCGTGTACTTTAGTCATCCTGTGCAACAACTATCATCCGACCCTTGAAAAATACAGGCATCTTACCCTTCCTCCCGCAACGATCGTTGCATATGCCGATTAACGGCCCCCATGTACCCGCTGGTTATATTAATTATTTGTTTAGAATTGTCGCGCTCTGCGTGCTCAAGGCTAAGAGGAGTACTTGATCGTCGCGCGATTTTATTCGCGTAGGAAAAAGTACTCCTACGTACACCACTCGGCACAAATACCGAGAAGAGAGATGTTGTACGAGAACTATGGCCTTGTTGTAGCACTTACGCGGTTTTCTTGTTGTGTAACGTCAAAGAAAGATTCCCTGTGCCAATCACCGAGAACCTTACAAGGCTTCTACAAGGCTCGCCGTTATCACTGCCGACATCTGTTGAAAACTGCCTTATGACGGATGATTCAAACGGTTTTTCTAGAAGGCATCTACAGAGGGCGAATTGATTATCATTTCCCTTTTCGTGGCGGGACGGGCGGGGTTGGTGACGGGTTGATGGTAAGATAGGGTAGTTTCCGTATCTTCCTCGGATTAGATTGTTATGATATGGGTATAATTAGTTCAAAAATTCCATTATCATCCAACAATTAGGTAGGTAGGTAGGTTAGGTAAAAAAGAAACCCCACGCCCACTTCCATACTAGTTAGAAAGCTAGTTACCAAGGTAAATATTTCATGCGATTAATCGTATCGTATCTTGCATGCCTAGTGCTAATGTTGTACTATAGAATCTTTGATCAGTCCCAAGTAAGGGTAAATGGGTTTATCCAAATGGTACCACAGCTTGTGAGCACTATAATATAAATATATATTCCTGTTTTTGTACCGGGTTTGCACAGGGTCTCGGATGGAAAGTGCTCATTCATAATAGGGCATATGGTTTGTTGATAACAGCATATGCATCCGGTAACTTCAGGCCTACAAGTACATACATGTACCCTGACAGCATTATAGCCAGGATCTGGCAGATAGGTGGAGCGACAATTCCATTAGAAGTGTACAGCCCCCCCTTTCTTCCTTCCCTTCACTGTCTAGCTTCTCATTCCCTCCACGATAACGGAGATTTTTCGATGGCCATTACCTAATTTGTGGGGTTTATCATCTCGCCGACGACGCGAGACTCGGTAAACGTGAATGGCATGGTACATACATGGTCTTTATGTGTGCTTGTTAGTGAAATATGGGGAAGTCGTGGGTCTCAGCTCTTATGGAGCGGCGGGCAGACAGGATCTCACGATGGTAGTTCTAAAGGGAGCTCACCATAATCGGAAGTTTTATATTTTCTTTTTCTCTTTAAACTGGCGTCATGCCTTAGCATGATCTTTGACAGGATCCAAGATAGCATACATGATAGGTGCTATATGTAGTTGCGGTATCACCCGACACACCTATAGACTAGAGATCTTAAGAGTTCACCGGAGCCATGGCGCCAAGTTGATATGTAACCATCAAGTAAAGGTCTTTTAATGTTAATTAACCGAATTGGGAGGCTTGGATAACTTGGTACGAACTTGGCCCGGCGATTTCGATGTGGCGGCAGGTTGGATCTGGGAATCTCTTGTCAACGGTGAGCTTATTCCTTGATGATCCTAGGGCTTTCTTGGCCTCAAGCCACCGCCCTAGCTAAGCGTCAATTCTTCCAGAGGTTGGGAAGGAGATTGGTACTGTTAGTTATGTGATACAGTATTGTTGAGAATACTCTCCTAATAAAAGTAAGATCATGAGAGAACACCCAATAATCCAGGAATCAGCAATGGAGGCCAAGCAAAGCGTGGGGGAATCTTATGCTCCTTTATATGTAGTCCCCGTATTCGTTAGAAAGGCTAACAACGGATCCCATCGGCCTCTCCATAGAATTTCTCAAAAGAGTAGTGAAGTCCGTTCGGTGTCCCCGTTTCGTGGCTGCGGCGTTGATTTGGGTAATGCAAGCTGGTTGGTTGAGTGTTACACCTCGACCGAGAAGTTTAAATTCAGAGCACTTGGCCATCAAATGGTAACGGCGGGCGCCGACAAGCGGTTTCTATGCATGGACAGCAGACAATAATATTTGCGACGATACGTCAGGTGTTGCAAAGTATCAGTAGGTAGAGTAATGCACCATTTTTTGTTTCACTGGGCACTAGAGTTGAATCTGATATCGTGAACACTGTGGAATATGGCAGCTTTCCAGGGCTACGCCAGGTATTCTGTACCAGATTTTCCCAATACATGTATCCATATTTGTACCAAAAGTCTGGATGCAGTATGTGCATGTAATGTACTTATTTCATGCTACTGTCACACAAGGCGCATAGTAGTATTTTAGATTTATTGGCCCAACGTTATTTGCTCCTGTCGCAGCCTCCTAAGAGATTTCAGTTCCTGTACGGCCGTCAAATCACGTACAACCGAGGCATTAAAGTTTAACGACGGAATCTGTCTTTTCGTTCCTTTTTCTTTTCCCCCTGGGGTCCAAGCAAAAGCTGGGGAAAGGAAGCCTGCGCTGAGAAGCGTTGGGCTTACTAGCTGCACATACAGCATGTGACGACGTTTCAGTGCTCTGAGGTAAAAGGTCTTGTCTAGCCAATGGGTAGTCTGCCTACGCATTAATCTTCCGGACGTCTGGAACATAAAGTCTGCACCTAACATGAGGGGTGGCGGTGAGAACTCATGATCGATCCGCAGCCAGCCCTCCCTCCCTTCGTTTTAAATGTGGTTATAGTAATAATTATGGCGGCGAATCCATGTTGGTCGTGTCGATAATACCATTCCGAGGTCGCATATGAATCTTGAATCCGGAAGGTGTCTCTCCTATTCTATGCGACTGGGTAGCGAACGGGCAAATGGATATCTAAGTAGACTCCATTTGCGGGGTAATTGCTAGAAGGGAGGAACTGTGGTAACTTTTGTTTTCCAGATGGAACTATATCTAGAAAGGAAGCTTGTCACGCAGGTACAGTTACAGGGCTTTTAGTTGAAGGGCTAGAGTAGTTAGAGGCCGGCGGCGCTGTCGTAGACTGGGGGGGGGAGGAGGGGGGTTAACGAATGGCCCACTGCACTTAGCTTCTTTAATGTGCGCTCACGCAAGTGAGTACTCTGAATCACCCTCTCAAGGGACTGTTGAATTGAAGGTTTTTTATATTAATTGTTTTCTCATCTGATAGAGATAACCTCAGCCGCGGTCATGGTTGAACAGGTTAGGTTAGGAGAAAAGGGCAGGGAGTTATTCCGGGAGGTTTGAATTTTCTTTTTTCTCATTGGGTGTAGGTGGCGTTAACTGGGTTGTTATTGATCTACACCCAATCCCGTTGCAGCCAATCAGCGGGGGCCTAGGCACGCGACACCGCCTGGCCGTAGCCCCACCCTCATCCACTTCAACGACGATGATCAAAAAGATTGCCTAACTTGAACTTTTTTCCGCAGCTTCCTGTTCAGGATTTCCCTTTCTTCCCCCCCCCCCCCCAAAAAGAAGAGTAAAAATGTATCCAGGGGAAAATGGGTGAGAGAATTAACACTCTCTAATTTGTTAGATGGAAGACCCTGAAGTGATATTTGAAAATTTAAGTCATCACAAAGACTTCTTGGGAGACTGTACTTGTGAATTATGACTGGTGGCCCATGGTGCTTCAATATGGGATGATAGAGAAGAGTATTAGGTAGGTGCTTATCTATCTGTCAAGCTTGTCGAAATGGTCATGGCCAGGGAAGTTGGATGCGCGCGTTCTTATCAACGTTAATTTTGAGAGCATTACCTAGCGCAGTACCAGTGGTGGTAGCTGTGAGCTTAGTGGTGTTTTTGCTATTGTAATCCTATTCCACAAAAATCAAATTTAAACCTTTTTCTTCAAAGTTCGGATTATATAGGCACATAAAGTAATAAGGACTGTAGGTATGATACTACTCGCATAATTAGACAGCTTTATTAGATTTATGGATGTCTAATAATTAAACAGCATCAAGTACCTATAGACATAGGTGCTGTAGATTTCAGCTCCATAGTGAGTACTACTACTATTACAATCAGCCTCTCCCAGGGACGCATCATGCAGTAGCACTATTTCAAGTGTGGTTGCATGGAGGGTACTTACAGTAGAAATGATATTAATTCACGGGAGGGGTGATGCCGGAATTTTGCCCATCATCATCGATCATGATACATACACACAACACCACCAGCGTTACAAGTCTCCGTTTTGCCTCCCTCCATTCCTCCCCCCCCCCCCCCCCCCCCCCCCTTCCCAAAAATCCGCAGTCCCTTACCAGGCAAGCAAGGCGCCTTCCTACCAAGTTTGAACACTCATGTTGTACCCCCCCGCGCCACGCCTATCAATCAGCCCAAGAAGAACCACTACTACCTATGGATAAGTAAGTCAGGTAGCTATTAATTATACAAACTAGATTACAAGTATCTACATTTCATGTACCATACCAGTAATGATCCAGCTAGCCATTTACGGTAGTGATAGCTATCTACATACTCTGATATTCTCATTACTGCTCGTTCCCCGTGTGTTGATACTTAAATACCGTATATATCCCACTATGCTTCTAAGGTTCCATCCCTCACCTTTCCACCTATAATATCCCCCTCCCCTTCCCACCATCACTACCCTCCCATCCCTCTCCCTCCCTCTCCCTTGCGCGAGTGCAAGCTTTTTGAGGAATTAAACTTCACCCCATCCATCACATCAAAGATGGCTGGCATCGAAAAAGACGCCTCCCCAGCTTACGCCACGGAGTCCGCTCCTCCACAAAAGATGGGCTATGTCGCCGACTTTATCGACGGCTTCAGGCCGCACCCCGCCCATGCCGCGGCGGGCGAGAAGAGACGTGCCGCTGCAGAGGGTGGAGCCTACGATATCGAACAGGCGGCCATCAATGTCGCTGAGTCGCCGCTCTCACGAAAGCTCAAGGGCAGACACCTGCAGATGATCGCCATCGGTGGATCCATTGGCACAGGGCTGTTTGTGGGCTCGGGAAAGGCATTGGCCACGGGTGGACCTGCGTCGCTGCTGATTGCGTTTGGGCTTATTGGTGGTATGCTGTATTGTGTGGTGCACGCGTTGGGAGAGCTGG